>OX451736.1:64406521-65006521 GCA_948472305.1 Vicia faba | reverse complement strand
CCCATTTGTAGTAGGCTTCCATAGGTAGAGAAGTCTTTGGCCCCAACTCTTGTGGGTCAGCTTTATGAACTTTGTCCCAAGCCTTGATGAACCTACGACGCAGCTCGTCACTATCCACCTGAAACTCAAAACTGATGTGAGGCACCAACATCTCATGAGGCCCTGCTCTTCTGGCCCTTCCAAACTGACGGAGCGCTAGACATGGATTGTAAGAGATTCCTCCTTGAGTACCAATCAAAGGAACATTAGGGTATTCTCCGCAACGATCAATAACAGCTATCTCATCCAAACCTCTGAAAGTCCAAATGATGTCTTTATCACTGAGAGACATTAACCTATGAGCCCAACCTCTTCCTTCGTGGTTCTTCAGTACGAACTTAGGGAGGTGCGAAATAAACCACCTCACCAACAAAGGGATACAACACCACAGAGTTCCTCGTCTTTGGGCAGTACGAGCATAAAGTTGTTGCAGGATGTCACCCAAGAGAGTGGGCACAGGATTCTGAGACATGAAGATCCTTATGGCAGTGACATTGATGAAGTTGTCAGGATTAGGAAATAAGACTAGCCCATAGATTAAGAGAGCCAAGATGTCTTCATATGCCCTAAAGTCCAAGTCATTCCAGAAACTGTTAGCTTTACCAATCAGAAACTTGGCCAAGAAACCCTTAACTCCGCTTCTAGTCACCCAGTTGTCCATTACTTCTTTATGGGTCAAGGGAAGAGCTGCAGCAACCTCCTCAAGCCTAAGGGTCTTTTCCCAACCAGTGTAAGGAGTCTGATCCAAGATAGGGATACCAAGCAAATCAGAGAACTCTTCCAGGGTAGGGACCAGCTGGAAGTCTTGAAAGGTGAAGCACTGGTACAGAGGGTCATATAACTGGGTCAGGACACTCATCAACTGTTGATCCCGCTTTGCCGTGACTAAACTGAGAAGAGAACCATGCCTCTGGATGAAGGAAGTAGTATTTGGAATTCTGCTAACCAACTCTTCAAGCAACTCAGGTGGGTGAACAAAGTTGAACCGGATAGTATTCCTTCGCATAGGCATCATGATATCCTACAAAACAGAGCAAAGGTGAAACCCTCTTGTCTTTGAAATGGTCAGTCCTTATGCAGGATGCATGCAATGCTCATGATGTTATGATAAAGCACACCACAAATATTTACAAAGGCAAACATGATAAGGCACACAAGTCACACAAGACAGCCCTTAAAGTTTAGGCCAATCTTTTCTTGCGGTCATAACTCCAGCATCGCAATCTTTTCTTGCGGCCAGAACCATCACGAGAGTTTAGCCTCAATGGGCGTAGCATACTGCTACTGTTCTATTGGCCAAGTTGTGTCTTTTAAGGTTCTAAGGTCTGTTGGTGCTTAATGACTCCTCAGAAGACCCATATTCTCCTCGTTGCAACACAAGGGATATCGGTACAGACCAAGGCGCCACACCAACGTAGCCACTGCTTCACCCGTGTCGGTCTATGCCGGACAGGTCCCTCACAGCTTATGCTACCTAAACAGGGTATCCCCAGATCCGGCTTAGGATCTATGTAACTCCGATGCAACCCACAATAATAAAGCAAACAAAGCACATCAATTGAAAACACAGTTATGAACTATCCTAAGGTACACCTCACTTTAAGAATTTCCCCAGCAGAGTCGCCAGTTCTGTGATTGGTGGATCTGGAACTGACTGTTTAACGCTGGTTCGCAAAATGTCGCGGAAGCAAGAGTCGCCACCGTCTTTTATTTTCTCCAACAAGGAAAGGACAAAAGCACAGAAAAATTCCTTATGAGATTAGCTCTCGGTTCGGGAGGTAGATTTATAGAAAGGGAAGGTGTTAGCACCCTTTCTATCCATGGTTATCCATGGGCTCTTAGATACTTGCTAATTTGTGTTTTCAAAATGTTTGTTTGCTTTTCAAGTGAGTGGGTTTGAAAAAGTTTCTTTGAAAGTTTCAGTTCGACTCTTGTATCAATCCTCAAGAGTGTTTGAAAAGTTGTTTTTGAAAGCTTTTTGCAAAGTGTCGGTGTGAAAAGAAGTTTTTGATTTGTTTTGAATTAGAGAAAGTATCTACGAGTCATCTACCTACCCTAAGGAATTAGTTTGTGTAAATGTCCTTGAGGTAGTGCCATCCCACCATTGAGAGGTAGGTAGCACCACCATTGGAGGTGTTCGGGTCAATTCGAGGATTAGGGACAGTGTGGTCACCGGAGTAATAGGAGGACACCTTAGAAGCTACCCCCATGCCATGTTCATGGACATGAGGACTTACTAAAACGTCCTCTACTCGACGACCACGTTTCGAGGGGCAAGGCAACAGTGAGGCGTACCCTAGGAGTGGTGTGTGAATTGTGTGTCATTTTCAGTTATTATTTGTCTTGATCATGCATTTAGTGTTCTACGCTTTGATTTTATTTGAGCATACATTCTTTCATGTGATTATTAACAGTTAAGAGGTGCGGGAATTAAAATGCGGAAAAATAAAGGTCCTACGCTATTACAAGGCGCGGGTCTACATCGCCAAATTAAACAAAGACCCGATTTGAATAAATAAAATGCGGAAAGTAAATGTCCTTAATTATCTATTACAAGGCCTTGGGGCAAATACATTATATCCACAAAATAAAAATAGATGCGAACAGAAATTAGAATCGAGTGCGAGGGCGTTGGACCCTTTAAAGAAATTAAATTAAAATTAAAGGTTAATTAAAGATTTAATGAGAAAAGGAAGTTATTTTTATGTTTTTTTTTGGTATTTTATGAAAAAAAGAAGATTAATTGAAATTAAAAATTAAATAAAACCCAAGTTCTAAATTGTTTTTAATTTATTGAAGAAAATTGTTTAAGTTTAACCTAATTTAACCCTAATTAATTAATTACAAGTATTTACAAAAATAATTAATGGTTAATAACAATTATAATAATAAAAGAATATTTATTAAAAAAAAGAGGATCAAAATGTACTAAAAACCTATTTTTATATTTTTTAGTTATTAAGAAGTAAATAAAAATTAAAACCCTAAATTAAAACTAAAATGATCATTAAAATTATTTACAAAATAATTAGTGAATTAAATATTAAATGAGGCATATTTTTATTTTTTATGATTTTCTGATTTTTTTTTATGTTGTAAAAATTATTTTATGAATTAAAAGAAAATAGTTAAATTAAAACAAATAAAAAAAAGAAAAATAATGAGAGAAAGAAATACAAACATAGGGGGTGTTGACCCCTTTGGAGGTGTTGTTGGAGTAATTTGGGCCCATGGGACAAAGGCCTGTTTGAATTTTCCACGTTTGAGTGTGCATGGTTGACTAACGCGTATCCTGGAGTCCATACTATGGCCTTCAGATTGATCATTAGAGACACATGGCAAGCTAGGAGGTGAAGGCGCATGATGTTCCCTTGAGAGTACACTGCACAGGAACGTGTTACAAGAAAAATTATTGAATAAAGTGGGGGACCTGGGAATCGAACCCAGGTCCCAATGCTTGAAGGACACATCATTCACCAACCCAGCCAGTGCGTTTCTTTGTCAAACTAGTGGAACCTGATCAATACATATGAAAACAAATGCTATTGATGTAAAACAAAAAAATTAGCGCGAAGATTTGAATGCTCCAGTCGTATGAGGACACGCCAGCGTCATCTTCTTCTTTCTGCAAAAATATCAAACAAGTAGCGGGGGTTTTAAACCCCCACTAACCACAATATACAAAAATAGTGATTAGCTTCTGGGCCCATATAAAAAAGGCGCGAGGTGATGATTGTGTTCGTGTGAAGGTCCTGGTTTCAATGGTATAAGTTTCGTGGCTTAATTTTTCCATATGAAAGAGTCCCTAATTTCAAACCTCTGAAACCCTAAAGAGCTCCCATGGTGGATTCTCATACAGGCCTTATTAATCCAATTAATGCATGCTATCAGCTTTAGAACACTCACATTAGTCCAAATCCATGATTAAAAATCAAAAATATTGCATGAACAATGAAACACGAATATGAAAATTTTCAAAGAAAGTCAGACTTGGTTATACCGATTCCTTGCGTATGGAGGGTTGGTTTCAATTGGAAAAGCTTCCTGGTATTGTCAGGAGTCTATTGGAATGCTTCTTTTGCTTTAAAACGTGCTCTATGTGTGTTTTCAGTTTTGAGAATTTTGTGAAAAATGCAAAGTTGTTTGGTGTTCTTGGGCGCAGCTTTCTTGGGCGCAGCTTTCTTGTTCTTCTCATTAGGGTTGTGATGTGCACATATATGTCAATGAATTAGGGTAAAAAGATCAAGCCCAAAGCCTTGTTTTAATGCCTTTCAAATTTGTGATCTTCCATGATCTTTTTCAATCTTTTCTCCATCAAAACATTGCCAATCATTGAGGATTCTTGCCTTTTTGGGTATGCACGAAATATTGAGTGAATAAAGAGTGCAAATGCTGCACAAAAAGATTCCAAAACATTTGTTTAGTATCTTTCTCATATTTAATTTTAATTAAATGAATTAATAGGTTTAAAAATTCAATTAATAAATTAAAAATAAGAATATAACTCCCCTTTGGGTCAATGGGTCGTGCATAGCCTTTGGGTGATGATTCTTGGAAAAAATTGTGGCCCATTAGCAATTTTGAGGCATTTGAAGCAAAGTTGACTTTTCAAAATTCCCAAAAATTTCCCAACTTCCACAAGGCATATCTTGATCAAGTTTTAAGCTTTGATCATGTTCTTGGACATTTTGGAAAGGTCTTGAAGTCCTCTAACCAATGCCTTTGGTCCCATGTCATTTTGATTTACCAATCTCAAGTTATGGTCTTTGACTTAAAGTGCCTTTTTGTTAACTTTTGAAAATGACCTATAATGTTGAGATTGATAACTTTTTGTGAGAGCATTTATTGGACTTGTAGTGTGAAGATGAGTTGTAGGAAATGTCATTCTCTTCAAAATGAGCTTTGGATGGAATTTTTCTGATAAACCATGTGGAAGTTATGCCCTGGTCAATTTGCAGTTGACTTTTTCAACTGTCCAACTATGGAAACTTTTGCATCTTGAGACTTTTTGAGCCATGCCTTGAGAATCATGATCAAGAATTGATCAAATGATGTTTGTGGCTTCAAAATAAGATGTTGACCAAAAATTTGGACTTTTGACTGTCAAATGACCATTTTGCCCCTGTAGTTGTCTGTTGAGCAATTAGGGTTTTTGACTGTGCAATTTTGTGCTGTGAGTCTTGAAACTTGGCATAAGGATGCTTGACAATGTTTATAGGCATGTGGGACTTGTTTGGACCCTTGAAAACTTCAACTTCTTTTCCAGAACCAAAACCCTAATTTTTGACTGTTAGGAGACCATTGGACTGTGCAACCCTTGGGAGATTTTGAAGCATGCTCTTGGCAAATCTTGAAGAATATGGGAGGGCAAATTTTGGGGTACAACAGTGAGCATTTGGGGTCCTTTGGACTCAAACATCTTGATGCAAAATGAAACCCTAATTTGGGGTAGACTGTCTTAGGAGAGAGTTTGTCTGGTCAACTCTTGGACTTCCTTGAGCAATTTGAAGACCTTACTTGACATGTGTTGAGAAATATGGGAGGGAAAATTTTGGGGTACAACAGATACCGACTCACAAATAAGGGTAAGCTACCAACTCAACAGATGAAGGTAGAATCTTCAGTGATAACATCAATTTTTCCAACAATTATGGTTTTCCTCCTAGAGCAGGTCTTTAACTTCTTCTTTGATCAAAATATTACTTGAAAAGGGGTAATAAACTTCACTTGACTTCTGGATTCCAGAAAGAACGATAACAATTACTTTTGACAAACCTCCCCACGAACATGGTCATAAGCCACAAACTTGTCTCAATTTCTTCTGATAAACTTCCCCATGAACATGGTCATAAACCACAAATTGGTCTTAGTTTCTTCTGATAAACTTCCCACGAACATGGTCAAAAACCACTAACTGGTCTCAGTTTCTTATGATAAACTTCCCCACAAACCTGGTCATAAGCCACAAACTGGTCTTAGTTTATTTTGATAACGAACATGGTCATAAACCACGAACTGGTCTCAGATTCTTCTTTAATCAAGTTTTCCACTTGAAAATGGTAACAATCTATTGTAAGGATCTCTCAACGAACCGTCTCTATCATATTGAAAAGACCAACCATCCATCAGAGTAAATAAAATTTCACATCGAACTGTCTCTATTGTATTAAAGAGACCAACCATCCATTGGAGTAGATAAAATTGATATATGGGGATAACTTCTCTAGGAATTAACAAACTACTGCCATTTTCCATCCCTAAGGGAAACTGGGGACATACAAGCTTGTCAAATAAAGAGACCACAACTTTTTGTCGAGAATAATGAATTAACTGGATCGCGCCAAGCTTCTCAAATGAAGGAACATCATAAAACAATGTTGAACTTGATTTCACAAAAGGCCTCCCTGTTAGGGATAAATCAAAGAGACGGTAACTTGATGTGAAGGTAAGAAATGCTGAAGATAAGCAAACTTCTATTGAGGTTACCATAATAACACTACTGGATAAATAATATTCTTCATCTTCTAATAGGGAAATCATACAAAGATTTGAGACGAGGATTTCAGAACCCTCAAAGGTGATAAATAAATGCACTCTCAATCTAGGTTTCACAGCCTAGACAGATCAAAACAATATTGTTGTAGGGGACCAAAGTTGAAAACAGGAACAAATCAAAGTGAAAAGTCAACCAATAATCTACCCAATAAGGAATAAACTCAAATAGGGATTAGTTCCATTCAAATAATGAGTTGAGGAGGAAATCTGAAGACAAATTCTTCCACGAGGAATAAACTCAGTGGAGAAATAGAAAGGATATGCACTTTCTGCTTAAGTTTGACATTATATTGGAGAGAGATGATACTAAGTCTATAAAGAGGATAAAATATCATCAGAAACTTCAAGAAATACAAATGAGCATGAATTCTCATTCAACTATGCATGATGTATGTAAGAACGAATGGATGAATGAATGCATGTCATGTTTATACCGACAAAACAAGTGAACACGTAAAATGGGGATGATTAAACATCATAGTACAACTGGATACTCGGTTATATCTCCACAAGATGGAGATACCACATGAGATCCTATTGAAAATTCTGTTAGAATTCAGCTGGAGATAAACATAAGCCACTGAAGGAACAAAATCCTGCTACAAGGCTCAAATTTTCGGGGAATAAAGATACTTCTTGGAAATAACCAGAGAACAATATTCTGATATCAAAATCCAATGCGGGAAAACAAATCTGGATAAATTATTGGAATCAACACTATATCTTTCAAACATTGCTGGAAAAATGCATGCAAACTCTGCTACGGGAAGATGAAATATTGCTAGGGATAAACACAAAGCAAACTCTTTAGGGAATAATCAACCTGAGAGGGATAACCCCATGCATTAACTCTATTAAGAGGATGGAAAGATCAGTTGGAGTAGCCACAACAAAAATCTTCCAAAAGGTAACCTTTGAAAGGAATAACACATCTTTGTAAAAAACTCTGCTATGAGGGGAAGATGGATCTACCGAGGATCACACCATAAAATAATTCCAAAAACAAGAGTAACAGTTACATAAACTCAATGTGAACCTAGGGATTATCAATGAAAATTCCCCGGGGATAACAACCTTGAGGCAAATCTCATCCTGGACTTGTAGGGGGAACTAAGAAGTTAACATCATATCAAGAAGTCAAAATGGTGGGGATTTTAAATCATACTAAACACAAGGTGAGATAAAACCCAACAGTTGACTGCTATATCAACACCTCTTAGAAAGGATATTGTTCTTGACTTGCTTCTTGGGGAGCACACAAAAGCAATACTATCATAACAGGAAAGGTAAAACTCTACAGAGTATTCTATATTAGGTATTGTTGTACCCCAAAATTTTCCCTCTCATTTCACCAACATTTTCTCACCACAAGACTCTTGGAACTCAGGATCAAGTTAGGGTTTGCTCTGCTCAAGACTCTTCCTTGCACTGTTGACCCAAATTAGGGTTTGAGTTTGCACAAAGATGTTTTGACCTAAAATGCCAAAGGTGACTTTCATGCTTCATATTGGACTCACAAGTTTATCCATACCAAGTTTCAAGCCTTGATTCCAATCTTTGCCCAATCAATTGGACAGTTGACCTAGAAATCAACTGTATTGGGGGAAAGTCAACTGTGGCCAATTGACAGTAAAACCTCATGATTTTTGACCCACATCAACATAATGAACTCATATGAACCACTTGGTCAAGTTTGGATCACAATTCCACAAGAAATTTGATCAGATCACCAAAAGGGCAAAATGGTCATTTTTAGGGTTTTGACTGCACAAAGGCAATTTTTGACTGTTTGACCTAACCAATGGCAAATCAAGTTCACATATGGACTCAAGGACTCAATGGCATTGTCTTGACCCATTCAACAAGTTCAAAAGATCTCAAATGCACAAGATTGACAGATGAATTTTTCAGTCAACTGATCAAAATTTGACTGTATACTGAAAAGTCAAACTTTGACTTTTTGGTCAAAATCAAGTGCCAAGATTCATTTTTCATCAAGACATGTCAAATTATGAAACTTGTTCATCAAGAAACCCAAAATTGCAAGTTAGGGTTTAAAATGAAGAAATTTCATAACTTAGAAATTTTCTAAGTTATAAAACTTCCTTATTTTTTCCTAACTTTGTCCCATTTTTTGATCAAGATACATTTGGATTCAAACAAAACTCAAAACATGAAAGTTATAGTCCATTGCAAAATATAAAACTTTGATTCACAAAGTTTCCTCAAAAGAAGCTTGTAGCTCAAGTTATAATTTTTGGAATAAGGGTGCAAAACATTCTTAACTTCGAAAATTTTTGACCTATTTTAGGCAGGATTTTTGCCCAACTTCATGGCCATTTTTCACATGCTTCCACTTGGAATTTCAACTTGCATTACAAAGATGGATTGTAGTACACATTCCAAGCTTTCCAAATTGTCCAAGAACTTCTCAAACAACCTCGTGGTTAGGGAGAATCGAATTTGCAAGGTTGGGCAAAATCCACTTTTGTTCTTGACCAAGGCATGTTCATACACTTTGCATTTTCAAACTCAGCTTGCACAAACTAGATTACAGGCCTCTAATCCCATTCTTACTCAATAATTAAATGCCAATCCGTTGTGTTCTAGCATTATTTTGTCTATATAGTCATTACACAAAGAATTAATCCATATATGGAAAAAGCATTTTTGCCATTCTTGTAAAGAAGTGCTTTATGTCAAATTCACAAATCAAAGAGGTACAAGCCAGATCTTTTGGGCACAAGTTTATGTACAAATCCCACTGATCAAGAACCAAGTTTGCAGCATGCTTGAGGGGCCTGTAGTAGCCTATAATCCAACTTGACAATCTTTGCTTAGATAAGAAGAAACATTGCAAAACTTAGACCACATTCACTTCCTGCAAGCAAGAGCAAAAACAAACTTTGTAAACACATTTCATACTCCCTAACTGACCTAAATCACGAACAAACCACCTTTAATACTTCCTCATTCATCAAAACACCATTTTTCTGCAAAACAGAGTGCCTGCTGCAGATTGACTCCCACCATCCATTCCACTCGTGCATTTTTACCAAAACCAGTTCAAACACATTCTATATCATCCCTGCAAACTATCCCAAGCACTAAATCCAAGCTGTAACATCCTTAACATTGTTTGCCATTTTTGCTTTCAAGCTGCGCAGGTTGACTTCTATAGCTCGATTCAGTAAGATTCAAAGCAAGCCAAGCATAGAGGAAGCATCCTTGGACCTCAGGCAAGCTGTACAAGTCCTCAAACTCCATTGGAGATACCTCCATTGCTGTACACGAGTCAAGCTGAACAGGTAAAAGTTTGAACTTATATCTCTCTATCCAAGCATATTTAGGCTTAAGTTTGTGAAGAAAGTATGTTCTACTCATGGCACTGAAGCTGTCCATATACTTACTTTTCATTTATATTGTGTGTGCTGAGAGAATTTGGGACATGAACATTGGAAAAAACTTAGGTCAGAAATTGGGGGAGGAGAAATTCTCTCTCATTTCAGAGAGTTAGGACAACTTTTTTATATATTTGAAATCGTGACATGATGCTCTATAATGTTTGTGTTGTGAGTTTTTGTTAAAAGTCAAGGAATCAAGAGATGGCAGAGATGGAGGGAAGCGCGCGTTTTTTTGTTTGAATCTGGCTAAAGGTTGAAGACAGAGTTGACTTGGGCTGGGCCTGAGTCAACCTGCTTTTTGCACCCCTTGTTTCATTTTGCACCCCCCTGGCCCATTGTGTGTTTTTTAAAATTATTTTTGACTTTTTATTTTTTCTTCTGACTTATTATTTTTTTCAAAATATAAAAAATATTAAAAATATTTTTCCACCCATTTTTGCATTTATTTGGATTTTATTTGTTTTATTTGAACTTGTACATATAAATAAATATAATACTTTTATTTAAAATACTAAAAATGATACAAAAAACATATTTATTTTCAGTTATTATTTTATTTTACCTTTTGAAAACATTTTCTAAAAATATACTTTTTTTTTGTAAATAATAAATATTTTATTTTTATATATATTTAGTATATTTAATGAATAATATAAATACTTGTATATTTATTAGAATATTTAGGACAAAGACATGAAAATAATACCTTTTTTATTTTATTAATGTATGATATAAAAAAATACTTTTTCTCACAATATACTTCTTTTTTTATTTTTTGTATATAATTAACAAATATTGTATATAATATAATTAATAAATACTATTTATTTAGAAAATTAGGGTTTTTCCCTAAACCATAAAAATATCCAAAAAATTAACCTTTCCATTTTTGTTTATATTTTACATTGAAAAACACTTTTACATACATAAAAAACCATTTGTGTGCATATTACATTTTGCATATTTATTGTATTTATTTAATTATTGTTCAATTAAATAACTTGTATATTCAATTTGGATTGTAATAGTTTAGATTTAAATTTCTTGCTAAATATCCCCTATTTGAACATTTGTACCCCCATCCCCATAATTATGTTGTAATAATTTAGGACTTTAAAATTCCGCATTTAAAAGCTTTCTAATTATGCCATGATAGACTTAGGGTTTGTATGCAAGAATCAAATAACAAATAGCTTGACCTAATTCAAAGACAAAAAGCATGAAAATGGACAACACTAATCACACTTGCACCCTTAGGGTTACTCCACTTGTTGCCTTCAATAATGGGCCATGCTTGCATGTTGAGTGTCTTTGGCAAAACAAAACAATCAAAATGATCATAGTCCCTCGATGACGCTTTCTCAAGTTGCCTAAAAATGATCAAGTCCCTTAAAGAAAAAAATTGCCAAAGACACTTGGCACTATTGCATTCGTGGTCTAAACGATGACCCGCGCCCGTCCCGTTAACATCCTAACACAAGATTGTCCACCAAATACAATGGTGGAACAATACTGTTAAAAGGGTTAAAACATAGGAAAGATCTTTGAGAAATTTAGGGTAGATAGCTCTTAGTTACTTGACCAACTTGCAAAACAAATCCTTGCCATTTTTCAAAACACACTTCACAAACACAACTTTCAAAACAACTTTCAAAACCTTGAAACATCTTTTCAAAAAGACAAACACCTTTTGTAAAACATTCGAGTAAAGAATTGTTACAAGGGTTGCCTAAACAAGGCATCTTTTTCAAAACATTTTCAAACCCACGCACAAAACACCATTTCAAACAATTGAAAGCACCATTTCAAATAATTGAAAATCAAAGGCAAGTGATCTAAGCAAGTAACTAAGAGCCCATGGATAACCATGGATAGAAAGGGTGCTAATACCTTCCCTTCCTATAATCTACTCCCCGAACCCATGAAAACATCTCAAAGGTTTTTGCTGTGCTTTTTAACCTTTCCTTAGGATAAAATAAAAAGTCGGTGGTGACTCTTGCTAAACCGAAACATTTGCAAAAACAAACGCAAAACCTCAAGTCAGTTCTCCCACCGTATCACAGGTATCAACACAAAGAGAGAAATAATCCAACAACTGAAAAAAAGCTTCACAACTTTACAATATTTGCTTGATCATAACCTGGCCAGGGAATAAGATCACACTCAGCTAGAGAAATCTGAATCAAGACTTAGCTTGTGAACATTGGATCACAAACCCAACATCACATAACAACTTGGAGGAAAACCACTATCTAATTTACAACTACAGGGGAAACGATGCACACATCTATAAGGCGGATCACAAGAATAACCCTGCTTCGGAGTAGATTCTTGGCTAGAAAAAACATAGTAACTATCTTGACAAAATATGGAAATTCCCCTGGAAACAACTTTGGTGCCCCAAGTTTACTGTGAAAATCAAGATAACCTTCACAACTTGCCCATAGTGACTGAATGTTGCACACTATTTGTTCAACGACTCTTTAAGGTCACATGCCTTTTGCTGATAATCAAATGTGAGCTTCCTTGATATCAAGCAATTATTTTACAAGAAGATAATGTTTATTTTGAGAATGAAAATTCTAATGCAACGGTTATGTAAGTCTTGAATATTTTATTGAAAAGATGTCGCAACACCTTGTGAACAAATCACTAGCCAGGATGAGACATTGATTTTTTTGTATGAAAGATAACAAAAGCATGTGATACCAACACAACTATTTAGAAAAACTCATGGGATTCAAGAAACGTTATCTCATTGAAGTATGCTTTTTAAATAAACCCTGCTTCAATTAGGACATTTGAGGGTTGTAACGTGGTCTGGTTCACAGTTTCAGAAAAAATATTTTTAAGGCTCAAAGTTTATTTGTACCCACCCATTCCTCGTGATGTCCTCCAATCCTATGTTCAGTTAATTCAACATGAGTGTTCATCTATCAAAAGGATTCCCTGCAAGTTAAGGATCCAATGAAGCTTTTGGAGTAGGAATCACCCCTTTTTGTCTTCGTGTTTGCAGTCACACGGATTTGTTCTTTGCTGAGTACTTTTGCTTTGTAGTCCTTTCTTTGTAGTGTTTTTTCTTCCGATTTTATATTTTCTTTTCTTTTTTTCTTTTTTTCCCTAACTTTTTCCTGGAAAAATTCTTTTGAATTTGTAGTCTAGCTGGATGCTCTAACTTTTTCCTAAGTTTTTGACTTAGCGAGCCTTTTTACTTTTTTCTTTTTTCTTTTTTTATTTTGATTTTTTTATTTTTATTTCTTGATATGAACAAACCGTGTGACATTGACTTGTCTTGATCTGTTGAGAGGGTGATGATTGCATCGTTCCTTGATCTGTTGTGAGGTTTTCTTCGTATAGAAAAGAAACTCCTACTTCAAGGCTCAAAAGGGTTAACAAGGGATTATCTTCCTTATTTCTTCGGTGTTTAAGAATTTGAAACAATGACTATACATCACCAACATAATGTTATTCAAAAGTATATAACCATTTTTTTTTGCGTTTTTCACTTTCATCATCCTTCCTCCAATCTCTGCCTTGGCAAGAGAACTGGTAACAAGTTGGTATCATAAACAAGGAAATGAATGGATTTCTTCAAGACAAACATATTCATTATATTAAGATAATCATTCAAATGAAAACAAGTTCTTACATGCATAAACACAATGATAAACAAGGAAAATTACAAATCAGAAAGTAGTCAAATGCTAATAAACTGATAAGACTCTCTATCTGGACTTGCATTGAAGGAATTATCTTTCAAACTTTGGGACCACCATCAACAAAGATTCACACATGCTTCGCCAGAGGATTGTTTTGAACATTAGAACCTTTAAAGATACCGCTTCTGACCAACCTCTGAACTTTGAACTTTAAAGAAAAGCAATAATCCAAATCATTCCCAGGAGCATCCTGATGAAAAGTACAGAAAGCATCATCCATATATCCCCTTGGCAGTTTTTCAAGAATGCATGGTCGAGCTCGAGTTTGACCCAAATTCATTTGTAACAAAGAAGGATACAACTCTGTGTATGTCATTAGTATTGTATCAAAATTCATTTTCCTCTGATTACTGCCTTGCTGATTCTATTATTGATGCCACTGCTATTGTGGATGAAGAGCAGGAGATGCAGGAGTTGGGTTGACCACTGGAATAATAGAAGAAACTTGTTGTTTTTGATGATTCCTATTATGATATCTCCTTTGCCTACCATGGGAGATAGAAAAGGAGTCTTGCTATTTCTTCTTGGCATAACTATCACCATACTTCTTAGCACCATTTGATGAGTCCTTATCCTTGGATAAATGGACTTCACAGACAACTTCCTCTAAACAGACTCCCATGCTTACCATTTCGGTGAAATTAGCGGGAGCTCTTGCAACCATCTTCTCAAAATAGAAGGAACTAAGAGTTTTCAGGAAGAATTTTTTCATCTCCTTCTCTTCCATTGAAGGAATGACTTGGGAGGCTACTTTCAGAGCTTTAACTTGGAGCAATAGCATCATGATAAATTTTATCATTGACAACAGGAACACTTCGCACAAAAGGAGGAACATGAGCAGCATGGTAGATTTGATCATTAGCAATAAGAACATCATGCACAATAGGTGGTGCAGTAACCATAACAGGTTGAACCAGATTAGACACTTCAATAACTGGATTATAACCTTCAGGGACAAAGTTATCAGGCACACCCCAAGGATAACCACGAGGCATCTGATATTAAGCAGTAGTACTGACACGATCAATAGAAATAGGCTCTAACAATATCTCATAAATAACAGTAGCTTGTTGCTGAGGTTGAACAATATGAGGAGCAGGAGGAGGAGCAGGATGTGATGGGTGATTCTGAGCAGCCACCATAGATCCCACCAGAGCAGTAAGTCTTTCCATTCCAGATCTCAAGGTAGTTACCTCTTCACGAAGTTCATGATTCTCTTGTTACAAGTTCTCCATCTTTTTCCGATAATTTTCCCGAGTATTGTATTGATGCGACATCTTGAGAAACGAAGACCAATGGAATTGATTAAGAATCCCGGGAAACTTATGAAATGCAAAATTAAGTGCAAAAGAATGCATGACATGTGATGCAAATTCCATGTTTCCAATGTTTCCAAGAACTTATAGACTTTGATTTCTATTATTAAGTTGTGGTGTCCTTCTTGACAATGTTCATTTTTTAGGTGGCTTAACAATTCAAATCAAATAAACAATACTTGGAAATTAAGGAACATGTGTGCTAAAATGACATTAACATGTTATGTATGCAAGCATGTGGGGTCATGGTTAAATCATGTCTGGATATCTATTGTGTTGTTTATGATTGTAACAAGATCAAAGGTTCGACACTATTTCTGATTCTAAGAATACCAGGTATATGGAAGGCATATTTTCCTGTCCCATCCCTTCTCATAGGTGTGTTCTAACCTAGGACCAAAAGGCTTCTAATAGACAATAGAGTCAACAGTCTTCTGTGAAGACACCGAGTCTAGTGCATAGATATGCAGGACAATGACATCCCAAGAGAACCTCCTATGGGTGTGGGTTCTCATGCCAACTCGTACGCATCAAACATTGTGCGAGTCGACATGACTATCCACTCTAAAGCTATGTGTATCCTAGCCTGGGTAGTGGGACTTTTACCTCATAGTATAATCTCACCCACCAAATAAAAGACATAAAATTCAATATCTAGCACAACATCAATACCCAGCATATGGAATGCAATAAAATGTAATTCAATAAATAAATAAACAACAAGTAAAGCACATATATAAACACCCAAAGAAAAACAACAAACAAAGCTAGGATTGTCCCACTTAGGAAAGATTCCTCAGTGAAGTTGCCAATTTTTCTGTAGTGGTGAAAAGTTGAGATTAATCCATTTATTACCTTAACTCACAAAGTGAAAGTCTCCACCACACTTTACTGTTTCTAAGAGGAAATGGGAAAAGAGAGAATAAAACCAAAAATAAAATTGATATCAAGGTACGGGGCCCAATTATGCAAAAGAAAATGTATTAGCACCCTAAACATCCATTGTACTTAACGTGATCCACTATGTTTGTTCTAACCAGATGGTGTGTTATCTAAAGCTAAAACTTTCTAAAGGGAATGCATGAATTATTAATGAACAAAAATAAAGTTTTTTATTAATGCATTTGCCCGAATTTCGCAACTTAGTGCCTACTGTTATACTCCAATTTTCGCCCCTAAGATTTCTCATAATCTCATGTCACAATGCATCAAGACGCACACATTAGGGTTGTTTCTCCCTATATCATATCTTTAAGTTTGCTCGTGAGAGATTACCAAGAACCTTGAATTGTGTATCTTGTACATGTGTTCTTTTAACTAACATCAATATGTGTATATATGTTTCTTTGAATGTTCATGTTGTAGGTGATCACAATTGCACTAATCTCACCATCTAATCTAGGGTTTGAGGGGTGATTCTCAATCAAATGATTCTCTAATGGATTGCAAGAGCTCAATCTTCAAGTTCATGTCCATGACATCAAATATTGGTGGTTCAAGGAGCTCTCTCACTTTATCAAGGGAAAGATCTCCTCAAAGTTAGTGGTGAAATTCATCAAGAAGATTCATAGGTTCATGTGTTTATTTCCATGCCTTCTTCAACAAGCTTAATTAAGACTTAAGCTCCATATTTTAGTTTTCTTCAAGACATCATCATTTCAAGGCTTCTTATGATTCATCATGCTTTATTTTTCCAATAAATTTCAAAAAGATTCAAGGTTGACTCAAGAAGTTTGACCTAATTGAGCAAATACTAGATTCAGTGATCACAAGTGCATAACTCTCTCAATTTTCAACATTTGGAGTTTGTTCTTTTTTCTATGGATTCTTATCATCATCTACAATAACCTCCCTTCATATGACAAGATCTAATTGTGCAAGAAAAATCATCAAAAGTTGAAAGGTGTTTCGAGTCATTTTGACACTCTCTGAGCTAGGGTTTATTGACTTACAAAGGCCATATCTTGCTCATTTTTTGAGATTTTAAAGTGATTATAAAGCCAAGATTCTCTTTAGAGGGTCCTTAAAAATCTCTCTTCATAATTATAAGGCTAATTTTGAATGGAAGATCACTAAAAGTTGAGAAAGATTACAAGTCTCCTTAAAAAGCCTTTAAATTCTAGGCTTTGACTTCAAATGATCATAAATTGGTCAATATTTATCTCCATGAGCCCATTATTTTTCCACAATAATATTGGGGATATCTACTACAACTTTTCTTTTATGTCCAAGACTTGAGAATGTTTGGAAAGTGGTTGAATAATTGAAAACATTATAGGTCTTTTGTGATTTTCCCCAAATTTTTTCATCATCTTCCAAAGACCATAACTTTATTAATTTATATGATTTTTGAGTGATATCAATTCTACAATTCAATTCAAGAGGTCTACTTCATGTCATCTTCAGATATCAAGACCAAATTTTGAGTGGAAAGTCATTTAATTTTGAAGAACATTTTAGGTCATTTTTAATGTTCAACACTTAGAATATTTCTAAGTACAAAACATCCGTGTGTGTTTCACAAATTCAATTGGACATAAATTTTTGCTCAAGTATCCAAATTATGTATTTCTTGGCACATTGTGAAGTGTGTAACCTTGTCTTTAAAATGCTCCAAGAATCATGTGATAAAGCCTCTTGAGTTGGGTGCACCATAGATTCAAAGTTGGCACCTTGAAACTGATTTTCTTAAAATAGTCATATTTCAAATTGATTAATGTGGACTCAAATCACAAAATTGTTGCACATTTTTACTTCTAATCATGCTTAACAATCTTCCAGAAGTGATTATCACCTTGAAACGCAAGTTTGGGCTGAGTTTTGAGCAAATATGAGTCACACTTTTCATGCTTGCAACTTCATATAATTTCTCTCCAAATCTCATCATTTCACACGCTTGAGCATCCCATTTGCTTCTCTTTAAATAGAGGGTGATATCCCACTCACTTAGACAAGCTTTAGAGATATAAAGAACCCATATTGAACTCTCTCCATAACTCATAACTTTGCAACTTCGAATTCAATTCAAAGGCATCTTTCGATCCAACTTTGTTGATTCTTCATCCTTGAACTTCACGGAAGCTAACAGAAGAAGAACCAAGCCTTGAGGTGACCTGAATCGTGCTAGCCAAGTCAAGTTTCAGAGCTCTGAATTTGAACTTCAACAGGTACATTCCTTCATCAGTTCTCTCCAAACTTGTTGCTACAATGTAGCTCTTATCACTCTGATACTGATATCATCATTAGTTTTTAACTAGAAGTGAGTTTTTCTCACGAATTTTCAATTCCCTTTCATGATTTTTCTTCTGGTTTTTCTCAAATCGATTGAGCTATAGTTTAAAGAAATTTTTCTCGAGGGTAAGGTTAGGATTGTCAAGAAGAGACGAATCCAATGATACTAGTTTGAGCTTCTAACAATTCTGTTTGAAATATGTCATAAAAACCCAATGCACAGAGGTCTGAAGGTTGAAGACGACCTACGTGTCGTTCTTCAACCAATGATAGCGTGACAATGGTTTTATTTTGATTATCCCAAATTTTGTTTGATTCTATGTGTTTTACTTATTTCTTTGAATTTTAAAAAATGGTTCCTAACCTTAAAAAATTCTAAAATTTCTTGTTAAGACTTATTGACTCATGTTTGACCTCTGAATTTTTTTTTGGATTTTTTTTGGTGTTTTAATATACTTTGTGTATTTTACAAATTATGTCCCTTTGATTAGTCATTTAAATATTGTTTTATTGAAAATTATTTTAATATTTTTGATTGGTCCTGATTTGGGTGTTATTTTGGGACAAGTTCCTCAACCTCATCGGATCTTGGGTGTTGATAGGTTGAAAAATAAAATCCACCAAAATGGATGAATAATATTGATGATATTTGAAACCCTAGTTTCATCTAATACATCCACTCGCTCTTCATCTTATCCCTTTATTACTAGTGCTACATGTTGTTGGAGAATAATCTACATATCATTTCTCTAATATGTGGTACATATATTTCTATTGACCGGCCTCAAAATAGGTGTGACTTCTACACAAGTCCACTTACGATTGCTTAACATAACCCTAAATTTGTCCCGATTCGAAAAATGATCATTCGTGGCCCAACCCTATGTTTGCAAGCCCAAGTATGTTTAATTTGAAACCTTTGGTGTAATAACCTTGAGGTTCACTGTTAGGAGGCTTTGATCTTATCAATTCTCTAATGAACTTTCATGAATTTTGGTCTAAGTGAATCAGTTAAACATCATTGATCATATGTGCTTACCTTGAGTACTTAAAATGAATGATATATTTGACAAAAAGAAAATGAAACTTGTTGTTGAGAAGCTTTGATTTTATCAATCTTCTAATGAGTTTTCAAATGCAAGTTTCAAGATGGTCATTCAACTAACCCCTAACTTCTAATTCATTAACAATTGACTTTACTTTGTGCTTTTACTTTTTGTTTTTACTTTGTGATTTTACTTTATGCCATTTATTTTATTTCTTTACATTTATACATCATTTAATTTAACATGTATATTTCGTGCTATTTTAATCTTTGTTCATTTGAGCATTTATCTTTATGTCATTTTATTTTTGCTCACTTGAGCATTTATCTTTATGTCATTTTTAGTTTTCTCACTAGAGCTTTCATTTTATTTTTAAAGACACTTAATAACAAACTTGAACATTAAAAAGCCTTAAGGTTACTTGGAATATTTGGTTATTATCCTTGGCATAATAGAGTTGTGGACCTCTTGGACTTAAGATTAGAAGCCTTGATTACCCTTGGGACCTTATGACTTTGTTGTTATTTTGTCTGAAGTTCTTGAGGTTTATCCCAAGACATTGGGTTGATTTTATTTATGTGCAGGTTATTTTAATTATGTGCTTTGTCTGTGAATGAGAATTCCTCTGTATACAGTCGTTACTCTGCCCAATTTTTGTGAAGACTTAATTCATCTGAAGCTTGATATTCCTAAGAGGTTTAGTATTTTTGCTTTCTTGGTTTCAATCCAAAGGAAGGAAATTCTACATTGACTCCTGATGTCAAGTGTTGGCTTCTTATTAGTTAGATCGTTCTTTTACTTAGATTTTACCTTATGCTTTAGTATAGTCCCTTCATCTCCTCCCATCTTCTTTAATTTCAAAAATCTTCTCCCTCGTTTTTAAAACTCCTCTTGTTTTGTAACTTGAATCGCTTTCATAATAAACTTGGAATTAGGTTCATGCATTTTTAAAAATCTTTTCTTTATCAAACTTTAATCAATTTAATCATACTTTGACATTTCTTGTGTGAGAAGACTAAAAGTCAATTAACCTTATTCAAACCACTTTGCCACTTTGGCTTTTTACTTTAAAACTTTTCTCGAAAAGATTAGACTCTTGTTGATTCTTGTAGTGATGTGAGCTACTATACTTCTATGATATGTATAAAAGTGAGATAATTTCCACTTGTGTGTTTAGTGAGGCTTTGTTGGTTTTAAAATCCAACCTATATCCTCAACCTTGAGATGACGCAAGTTCTACTTTCTCATAATCGGGGGTAGTAAGTATCTTTTCCACTCGAATATGACGATGATGTCTCTTATCTTAAAATTAAACAACACACTTGTGTTTTAAATTTTTTGAGGTGAACTACAAGTACACTGATCCCCTATTGCACGGAAGATGGTACATAGGCACTAAAGGTTCGCAACCGCGGCGGGTGCAAAATTGTAAAAAAAATACTTATTTTCTCATCTCCACCATCTATTTTTGTATACACCATTTATAGCCAAAATACAAAAATCTTCAAAGAGGTTCCTGCAGAGTACCGTAGATATTTAGGGTGCTAATACCTTCCCTTTGCATAAACAACCTCCGTACCTAGATTTTGTCCCCGTTTTTTTGGGTTTATTCGCTCTCTTCCCACTTTCTTTGGAAACAATAAAGCGGGGTGGCGATTTTTATTTGATATGTGCGAGCCAAGTCAATCCAATGGCTTAGTCTCAATATTTCTACTGCAATAGACAAATAGCGACTTAACTGGGGAAGATCGACCAAATGTTGGTCCATCACTAAGTGGGATGAGCCTATCTTTGTTTAAATTTTGTATGTGCTATTATTGGTTATATATTATTTGTTGTATATATGTTTGTCTGGATTTTTCTGGTTTTCAGGGTGCTTGGTGATCTGTTATAAGTCCTCTACCTGGACTTGGGAAAGATTAAGATAAGACGGGTGGTATAGTCATGTTAACTTCTAGGGAGGAATCCCAAAAAAGGAGACATGAGATCCCTCAGTCAGTGGAGGCCCCTTTAACTGTAGTATATGTTTATCGAGCAATCAAGAAGACGTGCTGCTTTCGACCTGGGAGTCTGCTGAAGCTGAGGACCATAGAGCCCTAACCTATATTGGCCTTCTAGGTGTAGTGCGGAAGCAATGACAGAGTAATCCAGAAGTGGTTGTCACGTGATGCTACACTCAGACGAGTTTTTCCTGAGAATATTGTCGATTACTGGGTTAATCGGGAGGTTGGCAATATCTGAAGGAAGGATGTAGACTCTGGGAACCTTTTAGAACCTTGTTCGGCAAGTGATAAACCATTAGTCCATACCATATGGGTAGTACTTTTGACTTCATGCTCGTGACGTCGAACCTCTGAACCCCCATGTGTGTGATCTTGTGTGTGATTGTTGCAATATCATGCATTCATGCACCCATGAGCATTCTTTAAACATTTGCTTCAAGGAACTTAAAGTTGACTTTTGAAAATATCTCAGGTACTTTTTGACCATGGATTTTGGAAAAACAAAGACCCAGAAGTACAGTTTCAAGGATCCTAAGATAGAGGAATTGAAGAGTTTGATTCATGAGATTGAGAGTTCTACAGATTTCCGGAAGAAGTATGGATCTGTCGTGCCTCTTTTGAAGCTCAAGATAAAGGAAGGTATTCTTTCTATATTGGTCCAGTTCTATGATCCGTTGTGTCAATGTTTTACTTTTCTTGATTATCAGATGATGCCCACATTGGAAGAGTATTCTTATTTACTTGACTTACCTATTACCGATCGTGTGCTTTCACCAGCTTAGAGGGAGAGCCTAAGTCTCATGAGATTGCTGCCATGACTCATTTGAAGAAGTCTGAGATTGAGGCTAACATGACTATCAAAGGAGGAATCCGAGGTTTACCTGATCAGTTTTTATTGGAGAAAGCTCGTTATTTCTCCAAATAGAAGAGTATAACTGCTTTCGAGGCTATCTTTGCTTTGCTTGCCTATAGGATGTTCTTGTTTCCTAACATCGACAAATTTGTGGATGTTAATTCCATTAGGATCTTTCTAATTGGGAATACAGTCCATAAATTGCTAGGATATACTTATTATTCCATCCATCTTCGAAATTTCTATCAGGGAGGGATGATCATCTGTTGCACACCGTTGTTATATCAGTGGTTTATTTCTTACTTACCTCGGTCTGTTGCTTTTTAGGATACCAATAAGAAACCTCGTTGGGCCCCAAAGATTATGACTCTTACTCATTCTGCCATTGTTTGGTATCATCAGGGTTATTATGATGTGGAGATTATTGATAACTATGGTAGTTTCCCCAATGTACCTCTTCTTGTTACAAAGGGAGGAATTAACTACAATTCCGTTCTTACACATTGTCAAGTTGGATATCCAATAATAGACAAGCCAAACAATATTCATCTAAGTGGTTTCTTTTTCAAATAAGGAGATGATCACAAGAAGCTAAGAAAGATATTGAGAAGTCTTGGCGCCATATTCATAGGAAGAGTATAAAAGACTTAGGACCAAGAGGAGATGTTTCCTTGGAGCCTTATCTCTGTTTAATACAAGCGAGTGCAACTCAGTTGAAGATGCCTTATTCTAGCGAAGAACCTATATATGATATGTTTATGAAGACTACTCATCCTCCCTTAGATGATGTGGAAGAACTTCAGCTTTCCCTGGTTAGGATGCAACAAGAGAAGGAAGCATGGAAGAACAAGTACCAGACTTTGAAGGTATCCTACTCAACTGAAATAAAAGAGAAGGATGAATTGACCGAGATTCTTGAGAGTCATGTTATGGAGATGATGGAGAAGCAAGCTGATTTATTTTCCTCTAGAGTTTAGACAGGTGTGGGTCACTCATTTTCTGATTCTGGTAATTGGAAAGAAGTCGCCGACAAATATGAATAGAGAACAAGCAGTTGAAGGCTTAGATTGCAAGACTCATGGAAAAACATCAGTGCGTGGAGAGATCTTCATCAACTTTGGCTCCTTAGGATTTTGAGATTCTATCTTTATTCTCTTGTACTTAGGATTATTGAAACTTGTACTAAAAGTTGTAATCCAGTCCGAAGTTATTATTAAAATGAAAATTTCAGTATTTCCAAATGTGTTAGTACTTTAATGCTTGCAATTGTCTATAATTCTTCGAGTTCCTTAAATAAACACAATAAATCATATGAATTTCATATCATGCATCATTTCTGAACATATTTTTTGCATTCCTGTTCATTCCCAGGTGTCTTACTTATCTCTCTACTTCGTTCAGTCAGCAAGTTGTCTCATCGCTACAATACTCGTGCTAATTCCAAGAAGAAGATGGAAAACCTTGAACAAGAGAATCGCGAGATGTGCGAAGAAGTTACTGCTTTGAGGGATGGTATGGCCAATCTGACTGCTTTGATGGAATCGTTGGCGGTTTCTTAGAATTAGCCACCACCCCCTCCTCCGTCTCCTCATGCTACTAAGCCGCAACAAATGATCATTATTTCCGATGTTCTGTTAGTTCCCATCTCTGTTACTCTAGTTACAACTGCTTAATACCGTATGCCTCACAGTTTCCCATGGGGAATGCCTTAGAACTTCATGCCAGAAGGTTATAATCCTGCTGCTCAAGTTGCTCCATTTACTCAAACTGCTGTTGTTTCTGCACCTCTCGTGGGGTCTGCTGCTCCTATTGCCAATAATGAGATTCATCATGTTACACCTCCTATTGTGAATGCCATGACTGTTATTAATGATGAAATTTATCGTCAAGCTCCTCCACCAAGTGAGTGTTTGGGCTTATATGACCAATTTGATGATTTTCAAGATTAATTCAATGAAATGCAGAAAGAAGTGAAGGCTCTCCAGGGAAAGAGTTATTCAGACAGACTATTAGTGACCTCTACTTAGTTCCTAATGTGAAAGTTCTAGCAAAGTTTAAGGTGTTAGTATTTGAAAATTACAAGGGAAACTCTTATCCCCGTGACCATCTGGTGATGTATATTAGAAGGATGTCCACTCATACTGATGACCAACGTTTTCTTATTAATTTCTTCCAGGATAGTTTAATCGGCGTTGCTTTGAAATGGTATATGGGATTGGACAATAGCAACATCCGCACCTTCAATGACTTGGGTGAAGCTTTTTTCAAGCATTATAAGTATAACATGTTTATGGCATCTGACCGTGACCAATTGAGAGTGATAGCTCAAAAAGATAAGGAGTCATTCAAAGAGAATGCACAATGTTCGCGCAAGGTTGCTTCCCAAGTGGTACCCCCCGGTGGGAGAACAAGAAATGACTAAGGTCTTCCTAAAAACCCTTGGTTCATTTTATTATGAAAGGATGGTTGCAAGTGCACCGAGTGATTTCACTGAGATGGTGAATATGGGTGTTCGTCTAGAAGAAGCTGTCAGGGAAGGACGATTGACAAAAGATGAAGGTTCTAGTGGAACAATGAGATCATCATATGGGTTTTCTAGAAAGAAAGAAGGTGAAACAAATGTTATCATTGAGGAAAGAAAGGTTAGACCTAAGAGAAAACATCATCAGTACCAAAAACAAGTTGCTTCTGTGACTCCAATCGTCAATGTAGCTCCAACTGTTGTTGCCTATCAGAGAGAACCTCCTCAAGGTAATAAAAGGAAAGGTCAAAAGAGAGAAGATTTTGATCCTATTCCAATGAGTTATGCAAAGTTGTTTCTGGATTTGATTCAGAAGAATTTGGTACATACTAGGCCTCCCCCTGCCACACCTTCACCTTTACCATGGTATTATAACGCGAATCAGACTTGTGCTTTTTATCAAGGAGCCGCTGGACACAACATTGAAATTGCTATCCACTGAAGTCTAAGGTACAAAAAATGGTGATATTTGGTCCTTTCTTTTAAAGATGTTGGTCCCAATGTGAAATATAATCCACTACCCAAACATGGAGGTGGAATTGCTGTAAATATGGTTGCTGGTTGTGCTGAAGACTTTAGGATTTTTGACATCAATCTAGTCAGAGATGATTTAGTGAATATGCATGCAGATCTTTGTAAACTCAGTTATTATACACATAACCATGTTGATTGTTGTATTTGTAGTTCATAATATCCATGGATGTGATAAGGTGAGAGTTGATCTTCAAGAGATGATGGATGGAAGTCTTATCCATATAATCAGACGAGGGCTGAATATGAAGATGTGAATATGGTTTATAGATGTCCCGGTGAATTCCAGATTTTTGACGTGAATTACATGAATTATGATTTGGTACAGTTGCACTCCATATTTTGTCACATGGATGGATAAGAAGTACATCATTATGGGTCCTGTCAGATCTGCTATAGGGATTCTCATGGTTGTTCAGTTGTAAGAAGAGGTGTTCAATTGTTGTTAGATAATGGCACTATCAGAGTCACAAGCAAAAAATATGATTATAATGGAGTTAATGTGATTGAAGACTACTCAGTTGAGGCCATGCCAGATAATGAATATGTTTCTGCTGATGAGTTATTTTCTTCTGTTTAAGGTATGTTCTCTATTAATGATTATGTGGTGCCTGAATATTCTGAAGAAGTTGGGGTGAATGTTATTGTACCATGTTTTGGTGATCCCGCTTCTGTAGAGATTTGGTACCATAACAAGCCTATTGTTGCTCATGTGGTTATCTGTCTGCCTGGTCCTATCCCATATGAATCAGATAAAGCTGAACCTTATAAGTACAATGCAACTATCCTGGAAGATGGTGTGGAAATTCCTATCCAACATTTATTCCATGTTGAGAATATTGCAGAAGCTAGTCAGATAACTCATAGTGGTCGTGTCTTTGCCCCCTACCTTTCGAGGAGATGTTAATCATGGAAAAAAGATTGTTGAGACTTATTCTAAGCCTAATAAAGTGGAAGGAGAATCTAGTGGCGCCGCCTTGGAAAAATAGGTTGATGATCTGTTAAAAACCATCAAGATGAGTGATTACAAGATTATGGATCAGTTATTGCAAATTCCATCTAAGATTTCCATTTTAGCCTTGTTTATGAATTCTTATGCTCATTTGAAATCTCTGATGAGGGTGTTGGATCAGGCTTTTGTTGAAAGTGATATGCCCCTGGATCAGTTCAACAATGTTATGGGGAATATTACATCTTGTAACAATCTGAGCTATTGTAACGACTAATTGCCTGATGAAGGAAGAAACCATAACCTGGCTCTACATATTTACATGAATTGTAAGAATGACTCTTTCTCCAATGTACTGATTGACAATGGATCTGCTTTGAATGTCATACCGAAAATTACTCTCATGAAGCTTAAGTACCAGGGAACTCCTATGCGCCCTAGTAGCATTATAGCGAAAACGTTTGATTGTTCGAGAAAGTATGTCATCGAAGAAGTGGATTTACCTATTCATATAGCTCCCCACCTATTCCAAATCACCTTTCAGATTATGGATATTGTCCCCGCCTATAGTTGTTTATTGGGACGACCATGGATCCATGAAGCAAGAGCTATTTCTTCAACCTTACATCAGAAGCTGGAATTTATTCGTGAAGGAAAGGTAGTCGTCGTGAATGATGAGCAAGCTCTGTTGATATCACATTTGTCTTCCTTTAGCATTGTAGAAGCTGTGGGGGCAGGTTTTTATTCCACTCGTGAACATGAATATGACTGGTTTAGATTTCTCCGTGAAGAAGGAAGTTGTGAAGGCGAAGTCCGCCTTGAGTAAATATTAAGATATCTTTCACATTGCAGGATATCTTCACCCGACTACTTTGGGGATTAACACTATTTTCGAAGATGAATCAAAGCAAGAGATGTCGAACTTCATGACACATGGAGTCAGAGTCCATAATTAGATCACTATTGATGTTCCTTCTTGCATTCATATTTCAAAGTAATTTGTTTTTTGTTTGTCTTTTAAAAAATCTTTCACTCTGCCCAAGGTGAAAGTAACGATGTTGTATGGGCGTGTCTGTTGTTTTGATTTTTAAAATCATTAATAAAATTTGTTTTTGATTTCTAAATTATGTATTTATTTTTTACTTTTTCTTGGAAAATGGTAATAAAAAAACATTTCGAAATAAATAATAACTGTAAAAAAATAAGCATAATTACTTGTTACATGTGTCAGTTTCTAAAATCAATCATAAATCATATGTGCAGATTAAAATAAAAAACCCGTTGAGTGCAATGACCCTGCACGCTCTCCCAACTTTGAACATCCTGTGTATGTGACGGAAGAAGAAGAATATGACGAAATCCCAGAAGAGGTCTGACGGTTGCTTGAGCACGAGGAAAATACCATTCAGCCGTATAAAGAGTTATTGGAGACGATTAACTTGGGTTTAGAGGAAGATACGAAAGAAGTAAAGATTGTGGCACTGCTTCGTCCTAAGGTGAAGAGCAGGTTGATTCAGTTGCTGAAAGAGTATGTGGATATATTTTCTTGTTCTTATCAAGACATGCCTGGTTTGGATACCGATATTGTGGAACACTATTTGCCACTTAAGCCAGAATGTCCACCGATCAAGCAGAAGCTATGAAGAACTCATCCTGACATGGCAGTGAAGATTAAAGAAGAAGTTTTAAAGAATATTGATGTTGGTTTTCTTATAATATCAATGTACCCTCAGTGGATTGCCAATATTATTCTAGTACCAAAGAAGGACGAAAAGATTTAAATAAAGCCAGTCTGAAAGATGATTTACCATTACCACATGTTGATATGTTGGTATATAGTACAACAAAATTCAAAGTGTTCTCATTCTTGGACAAATTTTCCGGATACAATCAAATTAGAATGGTTCCTGAGGACATGGAAAAAACAACGTTTATCACATCCTGGAGAATATTCTGTTACAGGGTGATGCCCTTCGGGTAGAAGAACGCTGGTGCAACGTACCAGAGGGCTATGAAAACCCTACTCCATTATCTGATACATAAGGAAATTGAGGTATATGTTAATGATATGATCACCAAATCTCAGACCGAGGAAGGAAACATAGAAGACTTATTGAAATTATTTCAGCGTTTGAGGAAGTACCGTCTCTGCTTGAATCCAAATAAGTTTAATTTTAGTGTTCGTTTAGGAAAGTTGTTGAGTTTCATTGTCAACCAAAAAGGAATTGAAGTTGATCCTGATAAAGTTATGGAAATTCAAGAAATGCCTGCACCAAGAACTGAAAAGCAAGTTAGAGGCTTCCTTGGACGTTTGAATTACATTTCCAGATTTATTTCCCATATGATTACAACTTGTGAACCAATCTTCAAGTTGTTGAAGAAGGACCAAGGTTGTGTATGGACAGATGATTTCTAAAGGGCATTTGAAAGCATTAAAGAGTATCTGCTTGAGCTTCCTATCTTGGTCCCTCTTGTTGAAGGAAGACCATTGATTATGTATCTGACTGTATTGGATAATTCCATGAGATGTATTTTGGGACAACAAGATGAAATAGGAAGAAAAGAATATTCCATTTATTATCTGAGCAAGAAGTTCACTGACTGTGAGTCATAATATTCTATGCTAGAAAAAACTTGTTGTGCTTTGGCCTGAGCGGAAAAGCGAATGCGACAATATATGTTGAATCATACTACTTGGTTGATTTCCAAAATGGATCCAATTAAGTATATTTTTGAAAAGCCTACTCTTACTGGAAGAATTGCCCGTTGGCAGATGCTGTTGTCTAAATATGATATTGAATACCGTATACAGGAGGATATAAAAGGCAGTGTGTTGGCAGAGTACCTTGGTCACCAATCGATGGACGATTATCAGTCTATTAAATATGATTTCCCTGATGAGGATGTGATGTATTTGAAAGTAAAAGATTGTGATGAGCCTTTTCCTGAGGAAGGTATCGATCCTGAATCCCGATGGGGTATGGTGTTTGATGGAGCTGTAAATGCTTATGGAAAAGAAATTGGTGTTGTGATTATCACTCCCCATGGGTCACACATCCCTTTTACTGCAAGATTAGCATTTCATTGTACCAATAATATGGAGGAGTATAAAGCTTGTATCATGGGTCTTGAAGAGGCTATAGATATCAGAATTAAAATTCTTGACGTATATGGTGATTCAGCTTCGGTAATAAATCAAATCAAGGAGAATGGGAGAATCGTCACATTGGCTTGATTCACTACAAGGGTTATGCACGAAGATTACTACCTTTCTTCAATAAAGTTGAATTTCATCATATTCCCAGGGATCAGTTTCAGATGGCAGATGCTTTAGCCATTTTAGCTTCCATGTGCCAAGTAAATGCTTAGAACAATGTACCTCAAATTATAGTTTCACGTCTTGATAGACCAGTTCATGTGTTTGCTATAGAGGGGACTTCAGGTGAAAAAATTGGTTTTATGATATCAACACTTTATCTAGACTCAAGAATACTTGGTTGGTACGTCAAATAAAGATAGGAAGACATTGAGAAGGTTGGCAGATAGCTTTTTCCTCAATGAAGATGTGTTATATAAGAGAAATTATGACATGGTCTTGCTCAGATGCATGGATAGACACGAAGCAGACATGTTGATGCATGAAATCCATGAAGGTTCCTTTGGTACCCATGTCAATGGACAATCGATGGCAAAGAAGTTTCTTAGGGCAAGTTACTACTGGCTGACAATGGAATCATACTGTTATAAATTTGTTAAGAAGTGCTACAAATGTCAGATTTATGATGACAAGATTCATGTGGCTCAAACGCTTCTCAATGTTATTTCTTCCCCGTGGACTTTTTCTATGTGGGGTATTGATTTGATTGGAATGATTGAACCCAAGGCGTCGAATGGACATCGTTTCATCTTAGTGATAATTGACTACTTCATCAAGTGGGTGGAAGCAACTTCTTATGCTAATGTCACCAAGCAGGTGGTAATATGTTTTATCAAGAATAATCTAATATGTTGGTATGGCGTGCCAAGTAGGATTATCATTTACAATGTCTCAAATTTTAATAACAAAATGATGACTAAACTTTGTGAAGAATTCATGATTTACCATATTAATTCTTCTTCTTACAGGCCTAAGATGAATGGGGTTGTTGAAGGTGCTAATAAAAACATTAAGAAGATCATCCAGAAGAGGGTTGTTACCTAAAAGGATTGGCATGAGATGCTCCCTTTTTTATTTGCATTGATATCATACATCCGTCTACACTTCAACAGGGGAAACCCCATTCTCTCTTGTGTATGGTATGGAAGCAGTGCTCCCCGTTGAGGTTGAGATTCCCTATTTGCGTGTAATAATGGAAACCAAGTTGTCATAGGCTAAATGGGTCCAGAACAGGTTTGACAAGTTGAATTTAATTGAAGAAAAGAGAATGACGGTCTTGTGTCATGGTCAGTTATATCAGAAAAGAATGAAGAAAGCTTTTGATAAGAAGGTCAAGCCTCGTGAATTTAGAGAATGTGACCTCGTGCTCAAAAAGATCGTGTCTTTTAACACTGATTCTAGGGGCAAGTGGAACCCCAATTATGAAGGCCCATATGTTGTTGAGAAAGCCTTCTCTGGCGTTGCATTGATTCTTGAAACTATGGATGGTGAGGAGTTCCCACGTCCTATGAATGCCGACGCAGACAAGAAATACTTCACCTAATATTTCATGTACTTACCATTTTCCATGTATTTACCATTTTCCAAAACTTTGTAATCATCCATGAAGTCACGCCATTTGTGGACTACTATTCTATTAATAAAGTTTAAGTCTTTATCCAATTCTTTCTAGTTCTTATTTTATTCTGGTTACAAAAATTTCACTTATTATTGATAGTAATTTTAAAAACAAAAGGACTTAATAATAAAAAAATGTTTTCGAAAAGAATTTACAAATTACTTTTTACTTCAGATTTTGTGTTTCAAGTGGAACAAAAGTAATGATTCCAAGGATGGATGAACTCCAAAGTTTTGAAAAGATCCCCCTAGAGGTATTCAAGGATTACTCTTGTTGATATGTGCGTGTTCCTCTTGTGTTTCATTCCTTGGATAGTTAGATTTCATACCAATTGATATATGGCGTGATGTTGGGCCTGTAATCCTATTTTCCCTAGGTAAGTCTTGGTTCAGATTTTTCTCCAAGTTGATTATTTGGTTTTGGATTTGTATGGTCTGATGCCTCTATCCTAGATTCTCAAGTCAGGACTTGACACAATTTTTTTCCAGCTGAGTAGCTAGAAAAGGGCAATATCTTTTCTAAGAAGTGTTGACACAATTGACAAATTTTTGGGTTTTCTCTCGCCAAGTGCTGAATTTGATTTAAAATCCCCATAATTTTTACTTCTTGCTGTATTGTTAACTTCCCATATCCCCAAATGAAACAAATATGATGCTTCTCTCTAAAAGTTGTTATCCACATGAAGTTTCATAATTTCTCCCCGGAGAAGTCTGCGCAACCATTACTCTTGACATTGAAGATTGTATTTGGGCTCCCCTCGACTATATGGCTTTGTTTTCCCTAGTAAATTCAGTACATAATCCCCAGTTGAAGTCTAGATGACATGTCATTGTCTTCCCTAATGAAGTTTGTATGATATTCCCAGGTGAAATCTGGAGAAGGATGTTATATCCACACAACTGTATTGGTTTATTTCTATCAGATTACGCTGTGATTATTTTCAAGCTATGTTTCTTCCCAGTGGAGTTGATCCCTGAAGTAGGACGTTGTTTCCTCAATTGGTGCTTACTCTCTTATGAAATCTTCATCCTGGATGTGATTCAGCCGAATGTTGTCTTTGCCCAAGTTTGGTTTTGTCTGGTTATTCTCAATTCTCTATATCTATCTTGTCAGTATAAACATGATAACATTCATACATACATCATGCATAGATGAATTAAAATTCATTGCTAATTTGCATTCATTAATGTTTTTGTTGTCATATTACCCTATTTGCAGAGTTATGTTACCCTCTCTCCAATAGATTGTCAACCTTAAGCAGAAAGTGTATATCCTTTCAGTTTCCCAATTGAGTTATTCCTTGTGGAAGAATTTTTCTTTAGCCTTCCTACCCAGTTCATTACATGGATGGAATGTGATCCCTATTTTAGCTTATTCCTCATTGGGTGGTGTCTTGGTTGACTGATTCACTCTAGTTTGTTCCTGGTTTAAATTTGTGGTCCCCAGCAACAATATTATTTTGATTTTTGTAGACTTTGTGCCCTGAATTGAGAATGTCCACTTAATTATCCCGTGAAGACATTATCTCCTCAGCAGGACTGTATTGGAATTTCCCCAGGAAGTTAGGATTCATTTCCCAACAGAGTTATTGCAATCCTCTTTGTAAACAACAAGTGGCAGGTCTCTTTATGAAAGCAACATGTTCTTCCCCATTAAGTCCGAGAGGATTTTTACTCTGATGGATGGTAGTCTCTTCATTAAGGGAGATAGTTCGTTGTTGAGATTTGTACTCCGATGGATGGTAGTCTCTTCATTAAGGGAGATATTTTGTTTTTGAGTTTTTACTCCAATGGATGATAGTCTCTTTGTTATAGGAGATGGTTCAATGTTGAGATTTTAACCGATGGATGGTAGTCTCTTCATTAAGGGAGATAGTTTGTTGTTGAGATTTGTACTCCTATGGATGGTAGTCTCTTTATTAAGGGGGATAGTTCATTGTTGAGGTTTTACTCCAATGGATGGTAGTCTCTTCATTAACTGAGATAGTTTATTATTGAGATTTGTACTCCGATGGATGGTAGCCTCTTCATTAGGGAGATAGATCCTTGTTGAAGTTTTACTCCGATGGATGGTAGTTTCTTCATTAAGGAAGATAGTTCATTGTTGAGGTTTTATTCTGATGGATGGTAGTCTCTTTATTAAGAGAGATAGTTCATTATTGAGATTTGTACTCCGATGGATGGTAGTCTCTTCATTATGGGAGATAAATCGTTGTTGAGATATTTTACTCCGATGGATGGTAGTCTCTTCATTAAAGGAGATAGTCCGTTGTTGAGGTTTTACTCCGACGGGTGGTAGTTTTTTCATTATTGGAGATAGTTCGTTGTTGAGGTTTTAGTCTGATGGATGGTAGTCTCTTCATTAAGGGAGATATTTTGAGGTTTTACTCCAATGGATGGTAGTCTCTTCATTAAGGGAGATAGTTCGTTGTTGGGATTTTTAATTCGTTGGATGGTAGTCTCTTCATTAAGAGAGATAGTTTGCTGTTAAGGTTTTACTCCGATGGATGGTAGTCTCTTCATTAAGGGAGATAGTTCGTTGTTGAGGTTTTACTTTGATGGATGGTAGTCTCTTCATTAAGGGAGATAGTTCATTGTTAAGATTTGTACTCCGATGGATGGTAGTCTCTTCATTATGGGAGATAAATCGTTGTTGAGATGTTTTACTCCGATGGATGGTAGTCTCTTTATTAAAGGAGATAGTTTATTGTTGAGGTTTTACTCCAATGGATGGTGTTGTACCCCCAAAATGTGCTCTCCCTTTTCTTCAAGACATTTCTCACAAAAGATCTCAAATTCTCAAGGATTCTCAAAGATTTGATCAGACAAGCTCACCCCCTAAGCACTAAGACCACAAATTAGGGTTTTGGTTTTCAGGTATAATTTAACTTCTAATGCCTCAATTGACTTTCATGGTTCATTATAGATCTCCAATAATTCTCATACCAAGTTTCAAGTCTCGCATCTCAAATTTGCCCAGTCAATTATTCAGATGACTGAAAATCAGTTGTATTGGGTAAAAAGTCAAATGTGGTCAACATATAGTCAAACATAAATATTTTTTTCCAACATCAACATTTTAAAGTCATATTCATCAATTGATCAAGGGTTGATCATAATTCCTCAATAAAAGCACTAAAATCATCAAAGTGGCAAAATTGTCAAAATTAGGATTTTGACTGAGAATGACTGATCATTGACTTTTGACCTAGTACATGACCTAATGGATTGAAGAATGATCTTAAGGATTCAAAAAAATGTCTTGACCTAATTTCATGGCTCAAATATCTTCTCAAGATCAAGGAGTTTATAGTTGAATTTGGATCAACTGATGAAAAGTCAACTGACACACAAAAAGTCAAACTTTGACTTTTTGGTCAACATTAAATTTCAAAGATAAAAATTCATCAAGACATTCAAAAATATCAAACTTGATAATCAAGAATCAATAAAGTCAACAAAAGTCAACAAAATTCAAGATTTCCAATACTTAGAAAAATTCTAAGTGTTTTTTGACCTTGACAATTTCACTACTTCATGACAATTTTTCACCAAGATGCAAGATGATTCAACAAAAACTTTCAACATAAAAGTTGTAGATCTTGATTAATTCTAAAACTTTGTCCTTGAGGGTTTATGTTCAAAAAATTCTTAGATTTGAAGATATAGGCTCATGAAGTCATGACATTTTTACAAAACACTTAGTGAAAATTTTAGCAAGTTTTGTAAGATTTTTGTCCCAACTTCTTGGCAATTTTTCACCTAGTTCCAATTTGATTTAGCCAAAATGGTCAACATGAAGGTTTTAGACAATGTTTCAAGCTTTCCAAAATTTCCAAGAACTAGATATCATTTTTGAGATAGGAGAATCAAAGAGAAGAAGTTGGACACCCATTCTTGAATTTTAGGTCATTTTGTGATGAACCTTATGATCCAATCTTCAAGCATGTTGTATAAATATTGCTTTGCAGGCTTCTAACTTGCAAATCACTCCATAATCAATTCTTTACACGACTGATTGAGCTATGAGCCAAGTGTTTAAGCTATTGTCCAAGTGATTATACCATTTTTGGCATAAAGTTAACATTGCCATTCTTGAAAAGTTGCTTTATACACAATGTCAACTCGCCTTGAGCCCATACATTGTTGCATCTGATTCCAAAACATTTCAAAGCAAGAAGAAACCACCTAAAAGTCTATAAACCACCCTATAAGCCCTTGTACTATGCATTAAAACTATGTATTTCAAGTTTGCTTCAAAACCAAGTCACATAACAATAACATGTGATCTCTTGATTCTGATTACTGCAAGTTCTAAAACCTTTCCTCTATAAATAGATAAGTTGTTTGCAAGCCATAGGACGAATTTTACAAGCCTTGTTACACTCATAGGCTCCCTGAAACTATGAATCATACATAAAACCTCCATTGTTGCAACTTTTGGCCAAAAACTTCAAACACCTAATCCTATCGTGCGTTCCCATTCTAAATCATTCAATCATCATCTACACATCATATACAACTCATCCCCACCCCTATTTCATAACTGTAACTCCATATTCATCATCCTCCAAACTCAAAAACAGCAACCTACAACTTGACTTCTCCAGGAAGTTTCATCCATTTTCAGCTCAAAGTAAGCATTGCAATAGCTTCCTAGGAGTTCAGTGAAGCTATCCAGATCATCACAACACCTCCAGGAGTGCTCAAACTCCAAACAAGATTTCCAGTTTTGAGGTAAGTTTTCTCAACTTTGAACTCCCTATACAAGCATCATCATTGGTTACTTTGTGAATAAAAAATGTAGACATCATTTACCTGAAGCTAACCATACCTTTAGTTTTCATTTATGTTAACTGTACATGGAGAATTTTGGAAATTAAGTTTCTGAAAAAATTAGGTTTTAATTTGGTACCAACAATATTCCCATTCACCTTTATTTATAGCTTATTAAATTTATATGGTTGGATTCATGGTGAAATTTCAAGTAAATTTCATGTTTACATTTTCTGATTTGGTTGAGAAATGAGGAAGTTCCAAAAAATAAAAAATGGTGTTGTTGTTACTGTTAGAGTGCGAAGGAGGAAGAAGATGAAGTTCAAAATTCAGAAATGAGTTTATTTTATATTTAGTTGAAGTTGTATTATAAACGGATGAAATAACCACCCCAGTGGTAGACAAGAGAACGCTAAGTCATTGATCTATAGGGACTTGGGTTCGAGCCCCAATGGTACCCTTTTGTTTTTTCATATCATTTCCTTACAGATTCAGTGCATACAAGCCACGCGCGCCTACCATGAGCTTCACATTAATGCCATTAGATCTGCCAACCATCAAATCTAGCGCTTCACATGAGCAATACCATGATGCACTCTCATATGCCAGCAACATTGGATCAATAGGCGTTGGACTTTTGGTTTCTGGGCCTTGAATGAATTTTTTTCTCACCCCCTTTTTACTAAAACAATCAGGCCCATTCTTCTTTTATTTTTAATTTTATTTCTGTTTCTAACAAAAAAACGGACTTGGGCCTTTTTTGCTACTTTTCACCTTCATTTTGATTTTCAACACCCAAGCCCATTTTTTTATATTCTTTACATTTTCGTTATTATCTATTTATTTATTTTTAATTAACCAAAATACAAAAATTTGTTTTTTTTTAATAATTAAATTAAAAATATTTTAATTTAAACACTCATTTTTTTCGTTAATATTTAGAACTAGATTTTGTTTATTTTCCACACTTTAAAAATATTTCTCCAAATTGACATTAATATTCAAATTACTTTATAAACAAATTGTTAAACTTAGGTTTATTTTTCTTCTTAGTTTCAACTAACTTAGATTTTAGATTTTGTTTAAAATAATTAATTAAATTCTCTTGTAATTAAATTAATTAGTTTGATTAGATTAATTATAAAACCTTTTCCATCAAAAAACAAAAAAAAAATTCTTTTTTCGTATTCATCTTTACATTTTGTGCATTTTATTATTATTCATATTAAATGGTTTGTAATAGATAATTAGGCTTTATTGCTTTCTCCCCCTCATTCACAAACTTGTACCCCCATTCCCAAAGCATTTTAATAGCGTATGACATTTAAATTCCGCAATTTATCATTTTTCTTATTATTGTTAGTAATTAGGGTTTGTATGACAAGATTTAAACCAACCATAGCAAAACCCTAACTCAAGATAAAATACATGAAAACAAAACACCTTGTACACATGCACCTCTAGGGTTACCCACACTTGTTACCTCAGATATAAATAGTCATGTCCCTCGAAAGTGGGATGTTTTAGCAAAGACCCTTGATTAAAAGATCGTAGTCCCCTGATGACCCTTCGATGTTGCCTTCGGTAAACGATCTTAGTCCCTTACGACAACTGCTAAAACATCTTACAAGTTTCCTTCTATGAATGTGCGATGACCCACGCCTGTCCCTCACATCCAATGATATAGCTCCCTACCAACTAATGGTAGGATAACACTATCTAAGGGAGAAGGAAAAGAATAAAGACTTTTTGAGTAGGTAGATTGCTCGTAATTTCTTTCTCACAAAATAAAACCATTTTCACACTTCACACTTTCAAAAAACCAACATCTTTTCAAACACTCTCTTTCCAAACAAATATTTTCAAAACAAACACTTTGTATGCATTCTCAACGATACGAGAATCATTACAAAGTTTTCCGTACTAAGGCGTTTTCAAAATATTTCCAAAAAATAAACATTTTGTATACATTCAACACATCTTCAAAACATTTTCAAACATACACATACGCAAAGCATTTCAAAGTGAGCTAACAATTAAGAGCCTATAGATAATTACAGATGAAAAGGGTGTAACACCTTCCCTTTTCATAACCTACCCCCCGAACTCAAGAAAATTCTCAAAAGGTCTTTAATGTTCTTTTCACCCTTTCCTTTATTGGATAAGAGAAAAGTCGGTGGCGAAATGATAAAAGTGGGGTTACCATAAGAGCTAGATCATATTTATTGCTTTACTTTTTTGCCTTGTTTTCTTTACATTTTGGGTTATGCTTGGGTTTATTTCTTGTATAGATCCTATACCCGGATCTGGGGCATTTTAGGTAAGTAGCAATAGATTGTGGAAACTGTACGACATAGATCGATATGGTTGAAGTGGTGGCTATGTTAGTGTGGCACATTTGTGGATACCAGTGTCCCTTGAGTTGAATCAAGGAGAATACGGGGATGTTGTGTGGTGTCATAAAGCACTAACTGACCATAGAACCTTAGTTGAACAACTTGGCCATTAGAAAGTAGTGAGATATCTGGCTTTGGTGCAGACTTAAGTTGGTTGATACTCGATACTACACTAATTGAGATCAGACTTTTGGGATATTTTGCTCATAGTTTGATACTTGTGCTGAAAGAATGCCTGATGAAGAAAGATTAATGATATTGAGATTCCTTAGAACCCGGTTACTTTTTTTAGGACAGGTTGAGCTAACCAGAACTTCAAGAGGGTACTTACCTATAAACCCCGTGCAAGCCTAAACCTAAGGTCTTTTGTATTTTGTTTGTGTATGATTAATTGTTCAAACATAACATCATAAACATCACGACATCCTGTCATATCATTTTCACTAACAATTTCCAGGATCTCAAGGGCCTGTGATGCAGGTTTATATTGAACCAGACGTCTATCAAGAGGCAAGGGGATTTATTTTCCTCTACCCAGATCCCGTCAAAGACGAAAGCACGATATCTTGAGTCAAAGGCTAGGATCCACTCGACATTGTGAGCTTGGTTCTCGTAGAAGGACATTCAACAATATGAAGTTCTTCAACCAAAACTGCTATCGGATTCATCTTCTAACATTTTCTTCTGTTTACCCCATGAGATCTTTGAAAACATTGCATCTGCATATCACGCATCATGTCATAACATGTTTTCCTCATACAGGTTTTCTCACATGCTTACTGTTTATTTCAGTAAAGATGACTCTCGAATAGTCCGTCAAAAATCTCCAAGTTCAAGATGCTCAATTCAAAGAAATGTTCCTGAACCTATCCAAGGGGAAAGAAGAATTGACAACACTCCTCACTGAGAGCATGACCAAGAAGAATACTGAAGACAACGAGGATGACCAGTTGGAACAATTGCAAGCTGAGATGGAAACAATGAGAATCCAAATGATGGGTCAGATGGCTCTTATCCAAAACCTAGCTCGGGGGCAAGAAGAGTTTTGAACTCTCATCAACAAACTTCATCAAGATGAATACAACAATATGGGACGAACGACTAGAATTGGAGATCAAATCATTAATCAACCTCTGATGAGACAGAAAGTTGGCTTGGCCTTTCCGGATTTCTACTACATCGTAAGCCCTGCAACGTCCCCGCCAACAAGGGAATTAGTGAAAGCAAAATAAACCCAAAAGATAATTTACCGAAATTAACATGTTATTGGGTCAAGAATTGCAACACATGTTGAAGGCCAAGCTGGTGACATTGAAGGATCCTCCTCAAAAGCCCAATACTTCTTCTTCCCGTCACAAACCTAATGTAAGGTGTGCATACCACTCCAACAGTCCTGGGCATGACACTGACATTTATTAGGCATTGAAAAATAATATTCAGGACCTGATTGACGAAGGAATAGTGGAACTCATGAAAGATGGTCAGATTGAGTTCTTCTGTTATCCCCCAAATGACGAGGCTGCAAGCCACTCCATCTAAAGTGACAAGTTCAGGCAGAGAAGCTTTTTATTCATCGAATTTTCGTTTGTAATTTCTCTGGTTAATTCAAACATTTATCTTTATGTCAAAATTTTGGTTATCCTTATTAATTAATTGCATATGTTTGTCTTGAATTAATTCATTCGTTTTCACTATACTGGAACTATGTTTTTACTTCCTTTTTGTGATATTCAACTCTCGATTAAAAGCTATAAGCCTTTAGAGGGAGGATGACAAAAAATATCGTAATCTCTACAATATGCTTTTGAACAGACCTTGTTGACGATGTACATGCGTTCTTTCAAATCCTAAACAGTGGAGTTATAAGGAAGATAATCCATAGTCAACCCCTTTGAGCCTAAGAAGTATGAGTTTTCTTTTTCATGCAAATTGAAACCTTTAAATCATAACCTGGGGTAGGGTAGTTTTTTAGTTAATTCAAATGTGTATTCAGTTGCAAGATTTCACTTCATACACAACAAATAGTATCAGAGACGTCCTTCCAAATCAAAAGACGATGATGGTTCCCTGTAAAACAGGAAGTCATTATCTTTCAAAAGAAGAGCCCGCTAAGTCAAAACCTATAAAGGAGTCTTAAGAAAAAACTGGGGTATCCCACTGACTGTAATCACAAAAGAAACAATTCAGGAAAAAGGTAGGGATAATAAAATAAAAAATAGGTCGCTATAAATCCTCAACAAAAAGAAAATGAATTTCTTTTCAAATAAATTTCCAGTATTCAAACCATCACCAAAACATCATTTCAGACTCAATTGGAATCCAAATGCTCAATTAACTGAGTGTAAGGTTGAATAACATCACGAAGAACGGGTTGTGTACAAATAAACTTTGAGCCTTATCCTTTGTTTCTTAAATCGTGAACCAAGCCATGTTACAACCCTTAAAAGTCCTAGATGATGCATAGGTTAGTTCGAAAGCATACTGTTACAAAAGGTATCCTGACTCCTGTAAGGCTTACTAGAAATCCTGAGTTAAATTCATATTCTTACAAAATTCTGTTGTTTATTAAAAAAATTCATTTTCAAAAAACTTCAAAACAGACATAAGCATTGCATTTTGAATACCAATGTTTGCATATAACTAATTGTTCAACAACAGAGAAGTTTGCACGATGAATATCCAATGAACAAAAATCCTCTCAATAAACAAAATCACTTCAAATGGAAAGACACTTCCAATGAAAAACCTTCCATAATCAAGGGGCATGATATGTTATTGTCCAACTCATATGTGGCAGTCAAGTCGAGATTTAAAGAATCTCTCAAAAGTGCTGAATAGCCAGGGGAAGATCTCCATCTGAATCACTTGGGGCATGTTACATTGATCAGGGGTTCAAGCAAAAACCACTTTGAAATTTGAATCTTCGGTATCATCAAATTGCTTATCTATGCTAGTAATATCAGATGGTATCAGTATCATGTCTTCGGATCCTTCCATGACATTTCTTAGAAAAATACTGAGAAAGGTCAAGACTATCAGAAACTTAATCAAAAACTTCAAACATCAGGTGCACCAGACTAACCCCAGAGGCAAACAGGCTCCCACATATGAAAGGTCACGTGTGTAACGCCCATAATTTAATTAATTATTTAATTAAATTATTTTTGGAATATTTGTGAAGTTGTGTTATGATATTAGTTGATGTGTTATAGTTATTGGATTTATTTATTTTACTAAGTTGTGGAATAATATTAGAATAATAATATTATTTGATGTAGGCTTGTTTTAAAGGAATAGAAGTAGTAAAAAGGGGGTGTAGTAGTCTTAAGCCCATTAAGGTATTTTAAGAATAATAGGGTTATTTTATTATTGTTATAAATAATAAGAAAAGAAGCAGTAAGAGAGAAAGAATAAGGGTTAGAAGAAATGAACGTGAAAGTTGTTGGAAAGGAAGAAAAAAGGCAGAACGGAAAATCAACCGAAAAAGTTATAGAGTAACCTTCAATCCAAGGTAAGGGTGGGGTTCTGACTCTATAATAGGGTTTATGATGATTGGTATGTGGGATTAGATATGAAAGTCTTTTAGACTCAGGATGAGTCGATACCAAGGAGTCATGCGTCGATACATGAAGGCTTTTTAGACTCAGGATGAGTCGATACGAAGGAGCATGTATCGATACATGCAGTGTTGCAGACTCAGTATGAGTCGATGCAATGGGAGTACACGCCGACTCATGTAGCCTGTTAAGTCCAGTACGCATCGACCCAAGACATTAGCGTCAATCCATGTTGTCTGGTTTTTGACAAAATCATTTTGAAAAGGCTGTAACTTGAGTTTTCGGACTCTGTTTGAGGTGCCGTTCGAAGCGCTAAATAGCTAACGTGATGAACTTCATTCTTAAGGATCAAATGAAGAGTAAGAAGGATAATCCTAGTATCCAAATTAGAATTAGAGTTAGTTCTCGCGTTAATCGCTATGTTGATTTTTATGAAGAATGATGAGTATGAGATGTTTATAGATTACTTTTTGGTTCGTAATAGCAAGATTAATGAGGATAATAATGTAGTATTACAGAATAGTAATATGTAGAGGTTTGGTAATTTAGAAGTAAGCCTTAGATGATTAATTAATTATAGGAAATATCATGTTGTAGGCCTATGGTCAACGTTGCAAGATTGACGTTTTACTGTTGTATTGTTGTATGGCTGAGTTGTTGATGATAAATGATGTTTGATGAATTATGATGTATAAATGATGTTGGTAGAATGATGTTGATGAAAGATTTTGATGAATGGTGTTGAGATGCCTCTAATAATTGGCAGCTATTAAGATGTAGGCTTATGACCAACGATGATGTTGTATGGAGATGTCGATAATTATGGTGTTGTCATTACATTCATGATTGTGTCACATACATTGCATTTCAAGATGGAGCTTATGCTCGTTAAGATGGTCTGTATTGGTGAATATTAAGATGAATGCTTATGCCTTGTTGATGCCTCTATTTATTGGCAATTATTTTGAGATGGGAGTTCTGCTCCAATGGTACCATATGCATTTGCATTGTATTGAGTCGCATTATATGATTGCATAAAGAAGTTGTGTATTGATGCAGTGAATGTGTATATTGTTGGTATTTCTGTTGCGATTATTGTTGTTTATAAGATGATAAGTGGTGGTGTTAAGTGATCTAATTTAATATATTAATTATCATGCATTTTATTATATTGTTAGATATCTCACCCCTTTTGTTTGAATGTTACCCTTACGTTGGTAATGTGCAGGTAATCGAGAGTGAAGGCTGTTGTGATCGGTGGATTTAGAACGGACTGTTTAACGCTGGTTCGCGAAATGTCGCGGAAGCAAGAGTCGCCACCGTCTTTTATTTTCTCCAACATGGACAGGACAAAAGCACAGCAAAATTCCTTATGAGAATAGTTCTCGGTTCGGGAGGTAGATTTATAGAAAGGGGAGGTGTTAGCACCCTTTCTATCCATGGTTATCCATGGGCTCTTAGATACTTGCTCTTATGTTTTCAAAGTGTTTGCTTTTCAATTGTGAGTGGGTTTGAAAAAGTTTCTTTGAAAGATTTCTGAATAACTCTTGTATCAGTCCTCAAGAGTGTTTGAAAAATTGTTTTTGAAAGCTTTTTGAAAGTGTCGGTGTGAAAAGAGTTTTTGATTTGTTTTTTAGAGAGCAAGTATCCATGAGTCACCTACCTACCCTAAGGAATTAGGCTGTGTAGAAGTCCTTAAGGTAGTGCCATCCCACCATTGAGAGGTAGGTAGCACCACCGTTGGAGGTGTTCAGGTCAATTCGAGTTTAGGGACAGTGTGGTCACCTAAGCAACAACAGGATACCTTAGAAGCTACCCTTATGTCCTTGATCCTTTTTTAATCCGAGGCAACCGTTTCGAGGCAACTGGATCATGGACATAAGGACTTACTAAAACGTCCTATGCTTGACGACCACGTTTCGAAGGCAACAGGTGAGGCGTACCCTAGAAGTGGTGTGTGTATTTGTGTGTTGTTTTCATGTTAAGTTTATTTTTGATGATGGCATTGTGAGCTACGCTTGTTTTTAATTAACCATACATTCTTTCATGCAATTTATAATTTAAGAGAGCGGAAATTTAAATGCGGAAGGATAAAAGCTACGCTATTACAAGGCGCGGGTCTATACATCGCCAAATTACAAAGACCCGTTTGATAAAAATGCGGAAAATAAAAGAATGCGGTAAACCTAATTACTATTACAATCCTTGAGCAGTTACATAATATTCAAAAGAAAATAATGCGCGCAATAGAAATTAAAATTGAATGTTCGAGGGTGTTGGACCCTTTTGCTTGAAATTAAATTAAATTAATGCATAATAATTATTTAATTAAAGAAAATGTTTTTTTATGTTTTTTTTGGTGTTTAATGAAAATAAAGAAAATTAAAATCAAGAGAAACCCTAATCCTAAGTGTATTTTAATTATTAATGAAAAAAATATTAAAGTTACTCTAATTTACTAATTAATTAATATACATGTTTATTTACAAAAATAAATAGTAATTATAATAATAAATAATGAGGAAAATAACTTAATTAAGAAAAAAAAAGTGAAAATGTCAAAAAAACCTAATTCTAGATATTTTTTATTTATTAAGAAAAGTGTTAAAATTGACCTAATTTAACTAAGTTAATTATTAGTTATTTTTTTACAAAAATATTTTAATTGTGAAATTAATAATAATTAAATATTAAACATTTTTTGGTTTCTGATTTTTTTATTATGAAAATTATTTTATGGTGAAGAACAATTAAAATATTAAAAAGAATTAGAAAAGAAAATCAAATAAAATAATAAAAAAATGCAAACCAATGGGGGTATCAGGCCCATAATGGAGGTTTGTTGGAAGTAATTCAGGCCCATTGAAATATAGAGCTCGTTTGACTTTCCAGATCGTGTATACGCTGGTTGACTAGGGTGTATCCTGGAATTCAACTTCTGACCATTAGATGGGATCTCCTGGCCACTTGGCAAGCACAGGCATGAGCGTGTATGGTGAGCCATTGAGTGAGCGCTGCATAGGAAGACAATAGAACAAAAAGTATCAATTATATGGGGGGACCTGGGAATCGAACCCAGGTCCCAGCACTCACCAAGCGTGTCCCTTGCCAATTGAGCTGCCAAACGCCTTTGTATATATAATGGAAAACAAATATTATAATAAAAAACAAAAGTCAACAATATAAAACAAAAAAAACGCGCTGGAATTCAAATGTTCCAGTTACAATATGCCACGCGTGCTTCGTCTTCGTTTGCCTGCAATTACATGAAACAAGTAGCGGGGGTTTTAAACCCCCACTAAGCATAGCCACGAAAAATAGCGAATAGAAGATGCGTTAACATAAATTGAGCGTGAGGTCATCATTCAATTCGTATGGAGCTCCTGAATTCAACTGCATAGGTCTCAAGGTCCAATTTTTCCTCTACATGAAAGCCCTATTTTGAAGCTTTGGAAAACCTAATTTTCGTCCATGGCAGACCCTGATACAAGCAGTCTTAATACAATTGAGTTATACCAATCGCTTTAGAAGGTTAATATTAGTGTAAATTAAACAAGAAAAATGATTAAAAGTGCATGAATCATGAGATGTATTTCTGGAAAATATGGCAAACCGTATGGCTTCGTGGTGATGATTCTTTGCGCGTTTGGACTAGCCCTTGATTGCAAACGTTTCCTGGATGCTTAGGCAACGTGTTGGAATCCTTCAGAAGCTTTGAATTACGCTCTAACTATGAAATCAGTTTTCATGTTTTTGGTGAAAAGTTGCAAATTGGCTCTGTGGTTTTAGCAGTTTTTTCGTGTATCGTGGAATAGGGTTTAGTTGTGCATAAGTATGTGAACGAATTTAGGTCAAGAAACAAGCCCATAAGTCCATGAATTGATGTTTTGAATCTTTGATTTTCATCATATATATTTTCAATCTTTTTCCATTGAAATCTTTGCCAATCATGGATGATTTTCCTTTTTTGGATGTGAAACGACTTGGCCAGCTTGCCCTAGTTAGATTTGCTGCACAAAAAGATTTGAAAAAGCATTATTTGATATTTTCTCATAATTAAATCTAATTAAATGAATAAATAAGAATAAAAATTCAATTAATTAATTAAAAATAAGAAAATAAATCCCTTTAAGCTCAATGGGTCGTGCATAGGCTTTGGGTAATGATTCAAGGAAGAATTTGAGGCCCATTAGCAATTTTGAAGTGTTTTAGGCAAAGTTGACTTTTGAAAGTTCCCAAAAATTTCCCAACTTCTCCAATGCATATATTGCTCAATTTTGAAGCTATGAACATGTTCTTGGACATTTTGGAAAAGGTCTTGAAGTCCTCTAACCAATGCCTTTAGTCCCATGTCATTTTGATTTACCAATCTCAAGTTATGGTCTTTGACTTAAAGTGCCTTTTTGTTGACTTTTGAAAATGACCTATAATGTTGAAATTGATAACTTTTTGTGAGAGCATTTCTTGGACTTGGAGTGTGAATATGAGTTGTAGGAAATGTCATCCTCTTCAAAATGAGCTTTGGATGGGATTTTTATGATAAACCATGAAGAAGTTATGCCTTGGTCAATTTGCAGTTGACTTTTCAACTGTCCAAAAATAGAAACTTTTGCATCTTGAGACTTTTTGAGCCATGCTTTGAGGAATCATGATCAAGAATTGATCAAATGATGATTGTGGCTTCAAAATAAGATGTTGACCAAAATTTTTGACTTTTGACTATCAAATGACCATTTTGCCCCTGCAGTTGACTGTGAAGCATTTAGGGTTTTTTGACTGTGCAACTTGATGCTGTGAGTCTTGAAACTTGACATATGGATGCTTGACAATGTATGTAGGCATGTGGGACTTGATTGGACCCTTGAAAACCTCATTTTCTTTGCAGGAACCAAAACCCTAATTTTGACTGTGTTAGGAGGCAATTGGACTGTGCAACCCTTGAGAGATTTTGAAGCTTGATCTTGACACATCTTGAAGAATATGGGAGGGCAAATTTTGGGGTACAACAGTTGCCCCTGTTCAATCTTCTTAGACCTGAGGATGTAGATTGGCTTGCGTGCCTTTCGTAATCCGAAGGTCGAAGATGATTGAACACTAGAGTGCCCAGAAATTTGCACTCACATAGTAGAGTACCAACAGTGTGATGTAGGGAATGGGCTTACAAATGCCATTTTGAGGGATAGTGGATAGGAGGATGGGCTTATAGATGCCATCTGGAAGTAACAAAATCTTGTCGGGAATGGGCTTATAGATGCCATTTGGAGACTGTTGGTATGTGGATGGGCTTATAGATGCCATCTAGGTGTCGATCGCGTAAGAGATTTCTTAGAGAGAACTTGCGTACCTGAGAAAGATAATTACCTGGCCTGTTACAGGGGTTGATCTTCAAACTCTCTATATAGATGCGCCCTAGCTGGATACAGATATCGAATCTCTAAATTCTTCATGCAGATGTGCCCTGGCTGGATACATGTATCGAGTCTACAATCAGTTACTCACAGATGTGCCCTGGCTAGATACAGGAATCGAATCTGGAAATGGTTGTCAACAGATACACCCTGGCTGGATACAGGAATCAGATCTGGAAATGGTTGTCAACAGATACACCCTGGCTGGATACAGGAATCGGATCTTCAAACGCTTCAGACGTACCCTGGCTGGTTATAGGAATCGAGTCCGAAAATAGTCGTCAACAGATACACCCTGGCTGAATACAGGAATCAGATCTTCAAACTCTTCAGACGTACCCTGGCTGGTTACAGGAATCGAGTCCGGAAATAGTCGTCAACAGATACACCCTGGCTGGATACAGGAATCGGATCCTCAAACTCTTCAGACGTACCCTGGCTGGTTATAGGAATCGGGTCCGGAAATAGTCGTCAACAGATACACCCTGGCTGGATACAGGAATCGGATCCTCAAACTCTTCAGACGTACCCTGGCTGGTTACAGGAATCGAGTCCGAAAATAGTCGTCGACAGATACACCCTGACTGGATACAGGAATCGGATCTTCAAACTCTTCAGACGTACCCTGGCTGGTTACAGGAATCGAGTCCGGAAATAGTCGTCAACAGATACACCCTGGCTGGATACAAGAATCAGATCTTCAAACTCTTCAGACGTCCCTGGCTGGATACAGGAATCGAGTCCGGAAATAGTCGTCAACTGATACACCCTGGCTGGATACAGGAATCGGATCCTCAAACTCTTCAGACGTACCCTGGCTGGTTACAGGAATCGTGTCCGGAAATAGTCGTCAACAGATACACCCTGGCTGGATACAGGAATCGGCTCCTCAAACTCTTCAGACGTACCCTGGCTGGTTACAGGAATCGAGTCCGGAAATAGTCGTCAACAGATACACCCTGGCTGGATACAGGAATCGGATCTTCAAACTCTTCAGACGTGCCCTGGCTGGATACAAGAATCGAGTCCGGAATTAGTCGTCAACAGATACAACCTGGCTGGATACAGGAATCAGATCTTCAAACTCTTCAGACGTACCCTGGCTGGTTACAGGAATCGAGTCCGGAAATAGTCGTCAACAGATACACCCTGGCTGGATACAGGAATCGGATCTTCAAACTCTTCAGACGTACCCTGGATGGTTACAGGAATCGAGTCCGGAAATAGTCGTCAACAGATACACCCTGGCTGGATACAGGAATCGGATCTGGAATCACGACGGTTGATAGTAGTTATCTTTGTATTGACTTTTGTCCTGAAAAGACAAAACGTTAGTTGTATGTGATGTCATGATATGTGATATCATGAGATGACTGAGATTTGTATGTTCATGATGCGTATATGCATGCTATAATGTATGAAGATGTGATGTTTATGGATGTATTTTTTTTGTCTAGGAAAATAAATCCCTGACGAATGCCGGGAAGTTAACTCCTGGGCTGATGTTGAAGAGTAGAGCTTTGTTTCCGCTGGGGATGATGGTTGCAAGAATACCGGTAGGAGAAGCTGACTCCGTTGGGAAATAAACTTGGCGAATAGATTGCTCTGTGGGGAATTACTCTGTGGGGAAAGAGGCACTTTGCTGAGATACTGATGATAACTCCGCTGGGGATACCATTGATAAGCTTTGTTGAGGGAATTGATGCACTCCACTGGGGATAGGAAGACTTCGCCGGGGACGATCTTTCCGTGGTTTGGCTGAGGATAACCCAGTTATATCCTGGTGGGGAAATAACCTTCTGAATAAAGCCGAGAGGGGCGTTCGTGCTCTGCAGGGGATAGCTTCCAGAATCTACTGGGGATAAGCTTCACGACCTGCTGGGGACATGGATTCCACTTTCCTGGGGAAACTTTTGGACTGGGGAATGGCTCCACTTGATGTTCGGTATTCCGCCGGGGAACAATCTTAGATCAAGACTGCCGGGGATGCTTGTTAGGAATGTGTGTGTGCTTCGTTGGGGAATGCTGAGATCTTCGGGGATACTCCACCTTCCTTGAGGCTGACAGAGGATAACTCTGCTCGGAGGGAGAGTATTGTTAACTTGCTGGAGATATTGTTCCTTTTTTAGGGTTGATTGGAGACCAACTGCTTGGGGAGAATTGTTGATTCTTATCTTACTCGGCGGGGAGTGAAGGTATCTGGACTACATTCTTCAGCCGAACCTACCTTGGTACCTTGGTGGACAGAGCAATTAGATTGCTTAGACAACTCATTATTGCCCCTGTTTCTGATGTTACCTGTAATTAATCCTTTGTTTCGTATGCAAATATTTATGAGTTAGCAATTAGTGTCAAATGCATATATCACAATCGAACATTGGACGTTCTTCGCAAAACAAAACAGAAAAAGGAAAAACAATTGGCCATTTGTCAGAAAAGTGAATTTGTATTGATTTTTGAATTTGCTTGTAAATAGGCGTTTATGTACAAGAGGCTGCCGTCCTAGTAAGAGAACACCGTCGAACAAAAGAGTTTATACAATTTTGTAAAAAAAAGGGAAAACAAAACAGCTGTGTGAAAAGAGTAATCCCACTGGGTTCCAACTCTGCTACTGCCTTTATATCTTCGAGCGTCTCATCACTTGGCTGCTCGGTTGAAGATGAAGCTGATTGATCGATGCCGTCTGAACTTGATGTTGATACCGGATTCTGGATGCAAGGTGATCCAATGAGACATAGTATTACGCTTTAATCCCTAACTTTTGCCTGGACCGCCCTTTCGGGTTTTCAGTCCACCGGGATACCTATTTTTGCACAAGCCGCCTTTTCAGGTTTTCGACTTGCCGGTGTACAGATTTTTTTATTTCATCCCTCATTTTGCCCGAACCCTTTTGGTTCACCGGGAAGCCCTAATTTTTGCCTAGGTATGTCAACCTAGCGGGTCTTTTTATCATGCGTAGTATATTTTTACTATGTCTGCATTGGCGGGGTGAGGAAGGTCGTCACCATCCATGGTGGTTAGGATCATGGCTCCTCCTGAGAACACATGTTTAACCACAAATGGCCCTTCGTACGTAGGGGTCCATTTGCCCCTGGGATCACTTTGAGGAAGAATGATGCGCTTGATTACCAGGTCCCCAACTTGATACTCTTGTGGTCTGACTTTCTTGTTAAATGCCCTGATCATCCGTTTTTGGTACGTCTGACCATGACAAATAGCAGTGAGCCTCTTTTCGTCAATTTGATTTAACTGATCAAGTCGAGTCTGGATCCATTCATCTTTGCTCAGATCTGCATCCTTCATTATCCGGAGAGAGGGTATCTGGACTTCAATCGGCAAGACTGCCTCCATGCCATAGACCAAGGAAAAGGGAGTTGCCCCGGTTGACGTTCTTGCTGAGGTACGATACCCATGAAGAGCAAATGGTAACATCTCGTGCCAATCTTTATAGGTCACCATCATCTTCTGCACAATCTTTTTGATATTCTTATTAGCTGCTTCTACAACCCCATTCATCTTCGGCCGATAAGGAGAAGAGTTGTGGTGCTGTATCTTGAATTGCTCGCAGAGCTCAGTGATCATCTTGTTGTTAAGATTGATACCATTGTCCGTAATGATCCTCTCAGGTACACCGTAACGACAGATCAGGTTATGCCGAATGAACCGTGCCACGACGTTCTTGGTTACCGTAGCATAGGAAGCTGCTTCAACCCATTTTGTGAAATAATCAATCGCTACCAGGATGAAGCGATGCCCGTTTGATGCTGTAGGTTTAATCTCGCCAATGCCCCACATTGCAAAGGGCCAAGGTGCTGTCAAGACATTCAGAGGAACTGGGAGAACGTGCACCTTATCTGCATAAATATGGCATTTATGACATGTCCGAGAATGTTAGTAACAGTCGGCTTCCATTGTGGACCAGAAATATCCTGTCCGAAGGATTTTCTTTGCCATGGTGTGTCCACTGGAATGCATTCCGAAGGTACCTTCATGTAGCTATGCCATGATCTTTTATGCTTCAGTCTTATCCACACAACGCAGTAAGGTTGAATCATGGTTTCGCTTGTACAGAATGCCGTTGCTAAGGAAGAACTTCACTGCGAACCTTCTCAGAAACTTTTTGTCATTGACAGATGCACCTTCGGGGTATTCCTGAGCTTCCAGATACCTCTTCACCTCATGATACTAGGGTTTTTCAGTTACTATCTCAACCTCAAGATCACAACAATATGCAGGTTCATCCAGTTTCCAGATGATGATCCGGGGAGCCTCATTGTCCCACTTGACTTTGAACATGGAAGACATCGTAGCTAGCGCGTCCGCCAACTGATTCTCCTCTCTTGGGAAGTGTTCAAAAGTTATCTCTGTAAAATGGGGGATCAACGTCAACACACACTCTTTGTAAGGAATAAGGTTTGGGTGTTTCGTATCCCACTCGCCTTTGATCTGATTGATCACGAGAGCGGAATCTCCGAAGACACTCAGAAAATTGATCCTTAAGTCAATTGCAGCTTAAAGACCCATGATGCATGCCTCATACTCCGCCATGTTGTTGGTGCAGTTGAAACATAGTCGGGCAGTGAGTGGAGTATGAGTGCCTTTGGGGGATATGATCACAACGCCAATACCGTTACCCAAAGCGTTAGAGGCTCCGTCAAAATGCATAGACCATCGGGATCCTTCCTCAGGTCCTTCATCCGGTCCAGGTACTTCACAATCAGTCACTATCATGATATCCTCGTCTGGAAACTCAAAGTTCATAGATTTGTATTCATCCACTACCTAGTGTGCCAAATGGTCTGCCAACACACTTCCCTTGATTGCTTTCTGAGTCGTGTACTGGATGTCGTATTCTGTCAAGATCATCTGCCATCTTGCTATTCTTCCAGACAGAGCAGGCTTTTCGAATATGTACTTTATTGGATCCATTTTTGAAATCAATAGAGTAGTGTGGGTCAGCATATACTGTCTCAGCCGGCGAGTAGCCCATACCAAAGCGCAGCAAGTTTTCTCGAGCAGTGAGTATCGGGTCTCACAGTCGGTAAACTTTTTGCTAAGGTAATAAATGGCGTGCTCTTTTCGGCCAGACTTGTCATGCTGCCCCAGCACACACCCCATTGAGTTGTCAAGTACTGTCAGGTATAGTATTAGAGGTCTCCCTTCAACCGGTGGCATAAGAATGGGTGGTTCTTGGAGATACTCTTTGATTCTGTCGAAAGTAACCTGACATTCATCATTCCAACGTACTACTTGATCTTTCTTTAGTAGCTTGAGGATTGGTTCACAAGTAGCGGTTAGATGCGAGATGAATCGGGCAATGTAATTCAGACATCCTAGAAAGCCTCTGACTTCTTTCTCTGTCTTGGGAGCCGGCATCTCTTGTATGGCTTTCACTTTGGCAGGGTCCACTTGAATACCTTTGTCGCTCACGACGAAGCCTAGCAACTTCCCAGATCTTACCCCGAATGTGCACTTGTTTGGGTTCAACCTCAGCTTGTACAACTTCAACCGGTCAAACAACTTCTGTAGATGGTCAAGGTGTTCCTCCTCAGTTTGGGACCTTGCAATCATGTCATCGACATACACTTCAATCTCATGATGGATCATGTCATGAAATAAAGCAACCATGGCACGTTGGTAGGTTGCCCCAACATTCTTCAGTCCAAATGGCATGACCTTGTAGCAAAAGGTGCCCCACTGAGTAACAAAGGTAGTCTTTTCCATGTCTTCAGGAGCCATTTTGATCTGATTATAACCTGAAAAACCATCCATGAAGGAGAACACCTTGTGCTGAGCAGTATTGTCAACCAGAACATCAATGTGAGGTAGGGGGAAGTCATCCTTGGGGCTGGCCCTGTTCAGATCCCTATAGTCAACACACATTCGGACCTTACCATCTTTCTTTGGCACTGGAACCACGTTGGCAACCCATTGAGGGTAAGAAGTCACTGCTAGAAACCCGGCATCAAATTGTTTCATAACCTCAGCTTTGATCTTTTCGGACATCTCTGGACGCATACGGCGAACCTTTTGTTTAACCGGAGGGCAGTCTTCCTTGGTAGGCAAGTGATAGACCACAATGTCGGTATCTAACCCAGGCATGTCTTCGTAGGACCAGGAAAAGATTTCCACATAATCATGCAACATCTGAACCAACCGTTGTTTTACGCTGAGCTCCAGATTAGCACCAATCTTAACTTCCCTTCTGTCTGTCTCAGTACCCAGATTTATCGTTTCCACTGGCTCTTCATGTGGCTGAATGACCCTCTCTTCCTGGAGTAGCAGTCTTGCAAGTTCACCAGGCACTTCGCAATCATCTTCACCTTCGTCTTCGGCTAAGTTGATCGGATTTTCGAAGTCATAACTGGCAGTAGCAGAGTCGTTACCAGTGAGATCCAGAGTGGATTGAAACCTGTATGAGTGAGTGTGTGTAAATACAGCTGTTTTGCAATGTATAAAGAAAGAAAGAAAGGGAGCACAAGATTTGAAATGCGAAAAACATCCAATGTCGTTATTCATGATATATGGAAATGATAGTTAATAAGCCCTCACAAATGAAGCCACGGTGCCCCGGGTAAGACACCGGGCCAGAAAGTTTCAATTTATTGTTCATTACAAATTAAAAACAAAGGAATTCATTACTGAGTAACAAAAGTAACAGGTATGTAGTCTTTTGCGGTCCAATTGTTCAGTCTACCATCGGTCGTCGGGCAGATCCAGCTGTTGAACTCAGATTCTTCCACTTCGTCACCATCCCTGATAACATTCACCCCATGATCAGGCAAGGGAGCTGTCACCATATTAGGCTTCTCGGGCGCCTCAAACTGTACTTCCTTGGCATCGATAAGGTCCTGGACCTTATTTCTCAGGGCCCAGCAATCATCAGTAGAATGCCCCGGGCTATCAGAGTGATAAGCACAGCGGGCATTTGGATTATACTTCGGAGAGGTTGTGTTTACCACCTTCGGAGCTTCCCTGACGGTTACCAGGTTGGTCGATAGCAATTGCGGCAAGATCGGCGACAAGGTCATACTAAGCCGAGTATATTCTCTTCTGGGTCTCTCACCCCTTGGTTGGTTAAGTTTCCGAGGAGCGGCAGCAGGCTTTGCAATTACCACCGCGTTGACAGCTTGGCGGCGTTCTGGTTTGTTTTGCCTTCTAGGCCCATACACAGCACTGGCTTCCTTTTTGAAGGGCTTCTTCTCAGAACTTGAGGACGCACCTTTCTGTATCTTCCCTGATTTCAAACCAGCCTCTATCCTTTCCCCAGTCAGAATAAGGTCTATAAACCCTGCAGACGAATTGCCAATGAGATGATTGAAGAATGGCCCGGATAGGGTCCCCAAGAACATGTCCACAAGTTCACGGTCGGTTAATGGTGGTTGCACCCTGCCAGCCAGATCCCTCCACTTCTACGCATACTCTTTAAAACCTTCTCCCGATCCTAGCGACATACCCTGGAGTTGGGTACGTGTAGGAGCGAGGTCGGCATTATACTGATACTGCTTGTAAAAAGCAGTAGACAATTCCTCCCAGTTACGAACCTTGGTTCCATCCAACTGATAGAACCATTCGAGATGAGTCCCTGAAAGACTCTCCTAGAAGAAATGGATCCACAAGTTCTTGTCCATAATGTATGGTTGGATCTTCCGCACATAAGATCTGAGATGTAGCTTAGGGCAGGACGCCCCGTCATACTTTGCGAAAGCTGGTGCTTTGAACTTGTGTGGGATCACCACACCAGAAGATAGACCCAAGTCTCCAAAATCCAACCCAGGCACATGTTGAATTTCTATGGCGTTTAGGCGGTCCTCTAACTGCTTGTACTTGTCTTCAACTGGAGGATACTGCTCTTCATTGAAATCAGTCTCGTTGTCAGAGACCACCGGACTAGGAACCCTTCCCCCCTGGGGACTGCCTTTCCCTACAGAAGAACCAGCTTGATCAACCTCATTCTGCAGTGTGTTACCAAACCTACGGCCAGTGTTGAATAGTACAGTTCTCTTTTTCTTCTTCTTGACCAGCAGAGCCTTCAATTCCTCTTGACCTTGGGCCAAACTCATGATCAGCTCTTGGAACTGGGCGTTTTGGGCCTGGAGGGCCTTGATGGATTGCTCAGTAGATGATTCAGGATTCATGATGGCGAGCTGAAATAAACAGCGAAGAACATTAAGCAACCTGAAAAGAAGAGTACCTGTTATGCACATGATGCATGATATGGGTTTATGCAATGCATTCAAGGGTTCGAAAGTTCAAATTTGTTGTATACAAAAAGGAACACACGTTATCATTAAGAAATAATTGTTCAGTACATCAAGGCCTCATGGGCAAAAATTACAAAGTAAATCAATCCCAAAAGACACTGCGCATCCTCTTTGGAGCGATGTAAGTGTTGAGAGTCTTTTCCTCGTGCAGCAGGCGGGTGAGTTCCAAGACCTTCTTCTCACTGACATGCAGACTGGCTTCAAGAGAATTCCGTTCTTCCTTAAGCTAGATCCAGCTCTTCTGCATTTCTTCCCAGGATGTAGGCATGTCAGGATGTTGAATGGTGTAGGGCACCTCTCCTTCCAAAACTGGCTCTTTGATCACAGGGAGAACATGAGGATATGGCATCACTAACTTCTGAGAGCGGGCTCGTACCCACTTGAGATAAGGCTCCAACGGGATGGAGTTCCTATGCCCCAGTGTCTTGCTGTCTATCTTGTTGGGCATCCTCCAAGCTCTGATAAATCTCTGGCGAAGTCCTTGTGCATCGTTGTCGAAGTCAAAAACTATGTCAGGAATTAACATGTCATGAGGGCCATCCCTCAGGGCATATCCAAACTGTCTCCAAGCCAGACACGGGTTGTAAGTAATACCTCCTCTGATTCCAAGTAAAGGAACATTAGGAAACTCCCCGCAATGATCAATGATAGTGACGTCTTCCCTGGACCGAGAACACCAATGTATATCAGCATGTGTAAGGGTCATTAATCGTTGTGACCATCTCAAACCCCGCTCATTCTTCAAAACTGATTGTGGAAGGTGCGAAATAAACCACCTTCCCAGGAGGGGAGTGCAGCACATAAGAACACCTCTTTTTCTCATGGTTCGAGTGTAACATGAGTGAAGGATGTCTCCAAGCAACGTAGGTATAGGATTCCTGGACATGAAGATCTTGACAGCATTGATATCTATAAGCTGATCGGGATTCAGGAATAACACCAATCCATAGACAAGGAGGGCCACCACTTCTTCAAAGGCTTGTAGGTCAAGGGAATTCCAACATTCTTGGGCCTTCTCAAATAGAAACCTGGCCAAGAACCCTTTGATACCACTTCTAACTTCCCAATGTCCCTTGATGTCAGATGGCTGTAGGCGTAATGTTTTAGCAATCTCTTCAAGTTTGGGTTCCTTTTCCGTACCGTTGTAGGGTAGTTGACTAAGGATAGGGATCTTCAGAAGCCGGGAGAACTCTTCCAATGTAGGCACCAATTGATAATCCAGGAAAGTAAAGCAGTGGTGCAGAGGGTCAAAGAACTGGAAGAGGACCTTTATCATATCTTCCTCAATGTTGGTGTTGACCAAGCTGATGAGTCTTCCATGCCTCTCACTGAAAGAAGAGCTCTCAGGAATCCTGGATGTAAGTTCCTTAAGCTGAGGAGGGATCCTTACAAGGCTGATCTGAATTGTCTTTCTGCGGATAGTTTCCATGTCCTACAAAACAAGAACAAAGATGAAGATTTGAACCCCTGAAATGGTTAGTGGATGCATATGATGCTGTATGATGTTATGATGTTATGATAAGACACACCACAAGCATTCACAAAAGCAAACATGATAAGGCACACAAGTCACACCACAACCCTTAGAGTTCAGGCCAGCATGAGGTCTAGGTACTACCCTCTTGAGGTTGGTGGGCTCAAAACCTGTCCTATCAGAAGTAACCGGGTTCTAAGGGTCCCAATATCATTAGATTGTTTTATGTGTTCATCGTTTCGATTTAGCCACTGAACTGACGACCGAAATATTCCAAGAAAACAACCATCAACTGAGTGTAGTATCGAGTATCAACCAACCTCGGACTGCACCAAAGTCAGTTATCTCACTACCCTAAAGAGGCCAAGATGGTTCAATTAAGGTTCCTAAGGTCAGTTGATGCTTCACGACACCACGCGGCGGCCCCGTACTCTCCTTGACTGGACTCAAGGGTTACCGGTACTCACCAAAGTGCCACATCAACGTAGCAGACTGCTTCGACCGTGTCGGTATACCCCGCACAGTTCCCTCACAGCCTTGTTGCTACTTTCTAAGAAGGTATCCCCCAGATCCGGGTTAGGATCTATAGAACTCCCAAGACAATACCCACAATAATAAAGCAAACAATTCAGACAATTGAAAACACAAGTGATCTTAGTCCTAAGGTACACCTCACTTTATAGTCTCCCCATCAAAGTCGTCAGTTCTGTGATCGGTGGATTTAGAACTGATTGTTTAACGCTGGTTCGCAAAATATCGCGGAAGCAAGAGTCGCCACCGTCTTTTATTTTCTCCAACATGGACAGGACAAAAGCACAGCAAAATTCCTTATGAGAATAGTTCTCGGTTCGGGAGGTAGATTTATAGAAAGGGAAGGTGTTAGCACCCTTTCTATCCATGGTTATCCATGGGCTCTTAGATACTTGCTCTTATGTTTTCAAAGTGTTTGCTTTTCAATTGTGAGTGGGTTTGAAAAAGTTTCTTTGAAAGATTTCTGAATAACTCTTGTATCAGTCCTCAAGAGTGTTTGAAAAATTGTTTTTGAAAGCTTTTTGAAAGTGTCGGTGTGAAAAGAGTTTTTGATTTGTTTTTTAGAGAGCAAGTATCCATGAGTCACCTACCTACCCTAAGGAATTAGGCTGTGTAGAAGTCCTTAAGGTAGTGCTATCCCACCATTGAGAGGTAGGTAGCACCACCGTTGGAGGTGTTCGGGTCAATTCGAGTTTAGGGACAGTGTGGTCACCTAAGCAACAGCAGGATACCTTAGAAGCTACCCTTATGTCCTTGATCCTTTTTTAATCCGAGGCAACCGTTTCGAGGCAACTGGATCATGGACATAAGGACTTACTAAAACGTCCTATGCTTGACGACCACGTTTCGAAGGCAACAGGTGAGGCGTACCCTAGAAGTGGTGTGTGTATTTGTGTGTTGTTTTCATGTTAAGTTTATTTTTGATGATGGCATTGTGAGCTACGCTTGTTTTTAATTAACCATACATTCTTTCATGCAATTTATAATTTAAGAGAGCGGAAATTTAAATGCGGAAGGATAAAAGCTACGCTATTACAAGGCGCGGGTCTATACATCGCCAAATTACAAAGACCCGTTTGATAAAAATGCGGAAAATAAAAGAATGCGGTAAACCTAATTACTATTACAATCCTTGAGCAGTTACATAATATTCAAAAGAAAATAATGCACGCAATAGAAATTAAAATTGAATGTTCGAGGGTGTTGGACCCTTTTGCTTGAAATTAAATTAAATTAATGCATAATAATTATCTAATTAAAGAAAATGTTTTTTTATGTTTTTTTTGGTGTTTAATGAAAATAAAGAAAATTAAAATCAAGAGAAACCCTAATCCTAAGTGTATTTTAATTATTAATGAAAAAAATATTAAAGTTACTCTAATTTACTAATTAATTAATATACATGTTTATTTACAAAAATAAATAGTAATTATAATAATAAATAATGAGGAAAATAACTTAATTAAGAAAAAAAAAGTGAAAATGTCAAAAAAACCTAATTCTAGATATTTTTTATTTATTAAGAAAAGTGTTAAAATTGACCTAATTTAACTAAGTTAATTATTAGTTATTTATTTACAAAAATATTTTAATTGTGAAATTAATAATAATTAAATATTAAACATTTTTTGGTTTCTGATTTTTTTATTATGAAAATTATTTTATGGTGAAGAACAATTAAAATATTAAAAAGAATTAGAAAAGAAAATCAAATAAAATAATAAAAAAATGCAAACCAATGGGGGTATCAGGCCCATAATGGAGGTTTGTTGGAAGTAATTCAGGCCCATTGAAATATAGAGCTCGTTTGACTTTCCAGATCGTGTATACGCTGGTTGACTAGGGTGTATCCTGGAATTCAACTTCTGACCATTAGATGGGATCTCCTGGCCACTTGGCAAGCACAGGCATGAGCATGTATGGTGAGCCATTGAGTGAGCGCTGCATAGGAAGACAATAGAACAAAAAGTATCAATTATATGGGGGGACCTGGGAATCGAACCCAGGTCCCAGCACTCACCAAGCGTGTCCCTTGCCAATTGAGCTGCCAAACGCCTTTGTATATATAATGGAAAACAAATATTATAATAAAAAACAAAAGTCAACAATATAAAACAAAAAAAACGCGCTGAAATTCAAATGTTCCAGTTACAATATGCCACGCGTGCTTCGTCTTCGTTTGCCTGCAATTACATGAAACAAGTAGCGGGGGTTTTAAACCCCCACTAAGCATAGCCACGAAAAATAGCGAATAGAAGATGCGTTAACATAAATTGAGCGCGAGGTCATCATTCAATTCGTATGGAGCTCCTGAATTCAACTGCATAGGTCTCAAGGTCCAATTTTTCCTCTACATGAAAGCCCTATTTTGAAGCTTTGGAAAACCTAATTTTCGTCCATGGCAGACCCTGATACAAGCAGTCTTAATACAATTGAGTTATACCAATCGCTTTAGAAGGTTAATATTAGTGTAAATTAAACAAGAAAAATGATTAAAAGTGCATGAATCATGAGATGTATTTCTGGAAAATATGGCAAACCGTATGGCTTCGTGGTGATGATTCTTTGCGCGTTTGGACTAGCCCTTGATTGCAAACGTTTCCTGGATGCTTAGGCAACGTGTTGGAATCCTTCAGGAGCTTTGAATTATGCTCTAACTATGAAATCAGTTTTCAAGTTTTTGGTGAAAAGTTGCAAATTGGCTCTGTGGTTTTAGCAGTTTTTTCGTGTATCGTGGAATAGGGTTTAGTTGTGCATAAGTATGTGAACGAATTTAGGTCAAGAAACAAGCCCATAAGTCCATGAATTGATGTTTTGAATCTTTGATTTTCATCATATATTTTTCAATCTTTTTTCATTGAAATCTTTGCCAATCATTGATGATTTTCCTTTTTTGGATGTGAAACGACTTGGCCAGCTTGCCCTAGTTGGATTTGCTGCACAAAAAGATTTGAAAAAGCATTATTTGATATTTTCTCATAATTAAATCTAATTAAATGAATTAATAAGAATAAAAATTCAATTAATTAATTAAAAATAAGAAAATAAATCCCTTTAAGCTCAATGGGTCGTGCATAGGCTTTGGGTAATGATTCAAGGAAGAATTTGAGGCCCATTAGCAATTTTGAAGTGTTTTAGGCAAAGTTGACTTTTGAAAGTTCCCAAAAATTTCCCAACTTCTCCAATGCATATCTTGCTCAATTTTAAAGCTATGAACATGTTCTATGACATTTTGGAAAGGTCTTTCAGTCCTCTAACCAATGGCTTTGGTCCCATGTCATTTTGATTTACCAATCTCAAGTTATGGTCTTTGACTTAAAGTGCCTTTTTGTTGACTTTTGAAAATGACTTATAATGTTGAAATTGATAACTTTTTGTGAGAGCATTTCTTGGACTTGGAGTGTGGAGATGAGTTGTAGGAAATGTCATCCTCTTCAAAATGAGCTTTGGATGGGATTTTTCTGATAAACCATGAAGAAGTTATGCCTTGGTCAATTTGCAGTTGACTTTTCAACTGTCCAAAAATAGAAACTTTTGCATCTTGAGACTTTTTGAGCCATGCTTTGAGGAATCATGATCAAGAATTGATCAAATGATGATTGTGGCTTCAAAATAAGATGTTGACCAAAAATTTTGACTTTTGACTGTAAAATGACCATTTTGCCCCTGCAGTTGACTGTGAAGCATTTAGGGTTTTTTGACTGTGCAACTTGATGCTGTGAGTCTTGAAACTTGACATATGGATGCTTGGCAATGTATGTAGGCATGTGGGACTTGATTGGACCCTTGAAAACCTCATTTTCTTTGCAGGAACCAAAACCCTAATTTTGACTGTGTTAGGAGGCAATTGGACTGTGCAACCCTTGAGAGATTTTGAAGCTTGATCTTGACACATCTTGAAGAATATGGGAGGGAAAATTTTGGGGTACAACAGTTGTATACCTTCAGTAGTTCAAGTCGGTGTCATTGCTCTAATATGTAACACTCGGGGGGGATGAACGCTTGTTGCTTTTAATTGTTGATTATTTCAGTTGTTGGATTTTAATTTGATTGTTATTAAGTATGTGTTGTTTTGAAGTTGCTGTAATGATGGATAAAGATGTTATTAAGAATTCCGCTGCGTAGATGTTTAAGATGTTGAATTAAGAGAGTAAAGTATTACGCTGATGATTCATCCAAAGTTTTAAAGTTTTATGTATCCACGTTGAATGCAATGTGTTTTTAAAGTTGAATTTGTGGCATCCTGATTCGTTTTCATGAATGATTATAACTCTGATTTACATTTATAATTCTCGGGTAGAATTGGGGTGTTACAAAGTTGGTATCAGAGCAAAAGGTTGGTCCATCCGACCTAGTTGTGGAATTGTAGTTGTCGAAAAATCAAGTATTGTTAATTTGAGTTCTAACCGTTGTTTATGTTGTAGTGATAAGTTGAGATGGCTGGAAGGAATGATGCTGGACTTGCTGCTTCTTTAGAAGCAATGGCTCATGCGATGGAGAATCAGCCGAATGCTGACGGGAATGCTGGATCTCGTAGCTTGGCGACTTTCCAGAGAGAGAATCTGCCTACGTTCAAGGGAAAGTATGATCCTGACAGAGCATTGGATTGGTTGAAAGAGATTGAGAGAATCTTCCGTGTGATGGACTGCACTCCAGCGCAGAAGGTTCGATATGGTACTCATATGCTAGCAGTTGAGGTTGATGATTGGTGGTTAGAGACTTGTCTGAGATTGGAAGCTGCAGGTGAGAATGCCACTTGGGCTGTGTTCCGTAGGGAATTTCTGAGGAAGTATTTTCCTGAAGACGTTCGTGGTAAGAAGGAAATTGAGTTCCTTGAGCTGAAGCAAGGAAATATGTCGGTTGTTGAGTATGCTGCCAAGTTTTCTGAGTTGGCTAAGTTTTATTCGCACTACGCTGAGGCCGATGCTGAGTTTTCAAAGTGTATCGAGTTTGAGAACGGGTTGCGCCAGGAGATCAAGAAGGCAGTTGGATACAAGAAAATCCATGTCTTTGCTGATTTGATTGATAGTTGCAGAATTTATAAAGAGGATAATAATGCTCATTACAAGATTATCAGTGAGAAGAGGGGTAAGCACCAACAGAATCGTGGTAAGCCTTATGATACCCCAGCTGGTAAAGGTAAACAGATAGTTTCTCAGGGTCAAAGGACTAGTGGAGGAGATGCTCCTGCAGGTGTGGTTTTTTTTAAATGTGGGAAACCTGGGCATAAGAGTAGTGCGTGTACTATGAAGTAAAGAGGTGTTTCCGTTGTGGTAAGAACGGACATGTTGTATCTGAGTGCAAGCATAAGTGTGATCGGTTGATCTAGAACTGACTGTTTAAAGCTGGTTCGCGAAATGTCGCGGAAGCAAGAGTCGCCACCGTCTTTTATTTTCTCCAACATGGACAGGACAAAAGCACATCAAAATTCCTTATGAGATAGTTTCTCGGTTCGGGAGGTAGATTTATAGAAAGGAAAGGTGTTAGCACCCTTTCTATCCATGGTTATCCATGGGCTCTTAGATACTTTCTCATTTGTGTTTTCAAAATGTTTGTTTGCTTTTCAAAGTGTGAGTGGGTTTGAAAAAAGTTTCGTTTAAAATTTCAGATCGACTCTTGTATCAGTCCTCAAGAGTGTTTGAAAAATTGTTTTTTGAAAGCTTTTTGAAAAGTGTCGGTGTGAAAAGAAGTTTTTGATTTGTTTTGAATTAGAGCAAGTATCTATGAGTCATCTACCTACCCTAAGGAATTAAGCTGTATAAATGTCCTTAAGGTAGTGCTATCCCACCATTGAGAGGTAGGTAGCACCGCCGTTGGAGGTGTTTGGGTCAATTCGTTTGTAGGGACAGTGTGGTCACCAGAGCAATAGTAGGACACCTTAGAAGCTACCCTTATGCCATGTTCATGGACATAAGGACTTACTAAAATGTCCTATACTCGACGACCACGTTTCGAGGGGCAAGGCAACAGTGTGATCACCAGAGCAATAGTAGGACACCTTAGAAGCTACCCTTATGCCATGTTCATGGACATAAGGACTTACTAAAACGTCCTATACTCGACGACCACGTTTCGAGGGGCAAGGCAACAATGAGGCGTACCCTAAGAGTGGTGTGTGAATTGTGTGTCATTTTCAGTTATATTTTATCTTGATCATGCATTGGGTGAGCTACACTTTGATTTTATTTGGGCCATTCATTCTTTCATGTGATTAGCAGTTTAAAGGTGCGGAAATTAAAATGCGGAAAATAAAGGCCTACGCTATTACAAGGCGCGGGTCTATTCATCGCCAAATTAACAAAGACCCGTTTTTTTAATAAAATGCAGAAAATAAATAAATTTCCTAATTATCTATTACAAGGCTTGAGCAATTACATTATATTTGAAACAAAAAATAAAGACAAACGCGCGAAAAGAAATTAGAATCGAATATGCGTGGGCGTTGGACCCTTTTGAAATTAAATGAAATTAAGAATTAATTAATTATTTAATAAGAAAGGAAATTGTTTTTTATGTTTTTTTTGTTGGAATTTATGAAATAAAGAAAATTAATTGAAATTAGAAATTAAACAAAACCCTAGTTCTAAATTATTTTAATTGTTAAAAGAAAAATATTTAAGTTTTAACCTAATTTATCCTAATTATTTAATTACATGAGTATTTACAAAATAATTAATAGTTAATAATAATAAGAAGAAAAAATTATTTATTAAAAGAAAAGGTAAAAATGCTAAAAAACCCTAATTTCTATGTATTTTAGTTATTAAGAAAAAACATTTAAAATTGGAACCCTAATTTTACTAATTAATTATTAAAGATTTATTTACAAAATATTAATGACTTTAAATATTAAATAAAACATATTTTTATTTTTATGATTTCTGATTTTTTTTGTATTATGAAAATTAATTTGTGAATTAAATAAAAGCAATTAATCAAAATAACAATTAAAAGAATAAAAGGAAAAAATAAATAGAGAAAGAAAAAAAAATGAAAAGATTGAGCAAACCCTGGGGGTGTCCGGACCCAATTTGGAGGTCCATGGTGAGCAACTTGGCCCATTGATTCAGGCCTTGTTTGACTTTTTGTGGTTACGTGTGCCTTAGTTGACTAGCATGCATTGTAGATTCTACATTCTGGCCATTGGATTGATCCCTGGGGACATGTGGCAGGCACAGGCATTGAGGCGTTTGGTGGACCACTGGAGAGAAGCAACACCTGAATACATTACAAACAAAATTATGAAGAAATATGGGGGACCTGGGAATCGAACCCAGGTCCCAATACCTGAAGGACAACACACCAACCAGCTGAGCCAACGCGTTATCTTGATATTATAATGGAACATGAATATTATAAGAGAACAATGAGTATTATGCTGGAAATTGAAAAAACGCGCCAAACTTTGAATGGTCCAACCACAGTTCAACACCTCAGCGTCTCCTTCCTTGTTTCTTCGTTTTGCCTGAAAATAACCACTAGATAGCGGGGGTTTTAAACCCCCACTAAACTCAAACCTGAAAAATAGCGAATAGAGCATATGCAAACATAAAAAGGGCGCGAATAATGGATTAGTCTTGTCTGGATGTCCTGAATCCAATGGTCCTGGTTTGAGTGGCCAATTTTTTCTTATGCGTAAAAACCCCAAAATTGGAGCTCTGAAACCCTAAGAAACGTCCATGGTGAATTCTTGTATAGGGCTTATTAGTTCAATCAAAGCATGCCATTAGCTTCAGGACACTCATGTTAGTATAAATCAATGCTTAAAACGTATGAAAAATGTATGCAAATTCAAACACGAATATGAAAATATTTATGAACAGGGAGGCTTCATTCTACCAATTCCTTGAGTATGGAGGCGTGGTTTTGATTGGAATCGTTTCCTGGATGTGTCAGGAATGTATTGGAATGGTTTTTTTGCTTTGAAACGAGCTCTAGCTAGGTTTTCAGTTTTGAGATTTTTTTGTGAAAAAGTGCAATGTGTTCTTGTGTTCTGAGCGCAGCTTCTGTGTTCTTTGGCCTAGGTTTCAGTTGTGCATATATGTGTGAATAGAATTAGGTTAAAAGTCAGCCCAAAATCCATTGTTTTAATGCTTTTGAATATGTGATTTTGTCAAATCTTTTCCCATCTTTTTTGCCATGGAAACTTGCCTATTTTGGAAGATTTGGTCTCTTGAGAAGGCACACGAAATCTTGAGCTCATAATAGAAGAATATGCTGCACAAAAAGATTCAAAACCTTTATTTAGTATTTTTCTCATATTTAATTTTAATTAAATGAATTAATAGGATTAAAAACTCAATTAATTAATTAAAAATAAGAAAATAACTCCCTTTTAGCTTAATGGGTCGTGCATAGCTTTTGGGTGATGATTCATGGAAGAAATTGAGGCCCATTAGCAATTTTGAGGCATATGAAGCAAAGTTGACTTTTCAAAATTCCCAAAAATTTCCCAACTTCCATAAGGCATATCTTGCTCAATTCTTAAGCTTTGATCATGTTCTTGGACATTTTGGAAAGGTCTTGAAGTCCTCTAACCAATGCCTTTTGTCCAATGTCATTTTGATTTACCACACTCAAGTTATGGTCTTTGACTTAAAGTGCCTTTTTGTTGACTTTTGAAAATGACCTATAATGTTGAGATTGATAACTTTTTGTGAGAGCATTTCGTGGACTTGAAGTGTGAAGATGAGTTGTAGGAAATGTCATTCTCTTCAAAATGCGCTTTGGATGGAATTTTTTTGATAAACCATGTGGAAGTTATGCCTTGGTCAATTTGCAGTTGACTTTTCCAACTGTCCAAAAATAGAAACTTTTGCATCTTGAGACTTTTTGAGCCATGCCTTGAGAATCATGATCAAGAATTGATCAAATGATGTTTGTGGCTTCAAAATAAGATGTTGACCAAAAAGTTTGACTTTTGACTGTCAAATGACCATTTTGCCCCTGTAGTTGACTGTGAAGCAATTAGGGTTTTTGACTGTGCAATTTTGTGCTGTGAGTCTTGAAACTTGGCATATGGATGCTTGACAATGTTTATAGGCATGCGGGACTTGTTTGGACCCTTGGAAACTTCAATTTCTTTGCCAGAACCAAAACCCTAATTTTTGACTGTTAGGAGGCAATTGGACTGTGCAACCCTTGAGAGATTTTGAACCTTGATCTTGGCAAATCTTGAAGAATATGGGAGGGAAAATTTTGGGGTACAACAGTTGCCTCTGTTCAATCTTCTTAGACCTGAGGATGTAGATTGGCTTGCGTGCCTTTCGTAATCCGAAGGTGGAAGATGATTGGACACTAGAGTGCCCAGAAATTTGCGCTCACATGTTAGCAGTATGATGGTGGGAATGGGCTTACAGATGCCATTTAGAGATTGATGGATAGGAAGATGGGCTTACAGATGCCATGTTTGAGAGGTGATGGATAGGTGGATGGGCTTATAGATGCCATCTGGGTGTCGATCGCGTAAGAGATTCCTTAGCGGGAACTTGCGTACCCGAGAAAGAAAAAATGATTACCTGGCCTGTTACAGGAGTTGATCTTCAAACTCTTTGTGTAGACGCGCCCTGGCTGGATACAGGAATCGGATCTTTAAACTCTTCAGACGTGCCCTGGCGAGGTACATGAATCGAGTCCGGAGAATACAGTTGTCAACAGATACACCCTGGCAAGATACAGGAATCGGATCTTTGAATCTTCAGACGTGCCCTGGCAGGATACAGGAATCGAGTCTGGTAATGTTAGTCGTCAACAGATACACCCTGGCAGGATACAGGAATCAGATCTGGAACTTCAAAAGGTTTTTGTTGATAATGATGTGATGAATGAATCAGGGACGATTACTACCTCAACGGGACGATAAGAGAACCTTTGGGTGATTACTACCTCAACGGGACGATGAGAGAACCTTTGGGCGATTACTACCTAAACGGGACGATGAGAGAACCTTGGGTGATTACTACCTTAACGGGACGATGAGAGAACCTTTGGGAGATTACTACCTCAACGGGACGATGAGAGAACCTTGGACGATTACTACCTCAACGGGATGATGAGAGAACCTTGCACGATTACTACCTCAACGGGACGATGAGAGAACCTTGGACGATTACTACCTCAACGGGATGATGAGAGAACCTTGGACGATTACTACCTCAACGGGACGATGAGAGAACCTTAGGCGACTACAACCTCAGCAGAATGATGAAGGAATCTTAGGCGACTACAACCTCAGCAGAATGATGAAGGAATCTTGGACGTCTTCTACTTCAAAAGGTAAAGACTTTTATCTGTTGATCGTTCTTTCCTGAAAAAGTAACGAGTTAGTTGTATGCAATGTCATAATGTATGACATTCATGATGTCATGATGTTCTCAAAAATAAATGACATTGGGGTGATATGATTCGTGTATGCATGTATCATAATGTATGACAATGTGATGTTTATGAATGTATTTTCGTATAGGAAAATAAATCCTTGACGAATGCTGGGAACTGAATCCTGGGCTGATGTTGAAGAGAGTTCTTCGTTTTCGCTGGGGGTGATGATTGCAAGAATACCGGTAGGAGAAGATGACTCCGTTGGGGAATAAACTTGGCGAATAGAATACTATGCGGGGAATGCTCTGTGGGAAGAGATGTATTTTGCTGAGGTTTGATGATAACTCCGCTGGGGATACCATTGTTGAGCTTTGTTGAAAGATTGGATGAACTCCGCTGGGGATAGGAAGACTTCGCCGGGGACGATCTTTCCGTGGCAATTGGCTGAGGATAACCCAGTTATATCCTGGTAGTGAAATAACCTTTGAATAAAGCCGGGGGAGAGCGTTCGTACTCTGCAGGTGATAAGCTTCCAAAATCTACTGGGGATAAGCTTTAAGACCTGTTGGGGAGGTGGATTCAATGTTCCTGGGGAAACTTTTTCAGATTGGACTGGGAAATGGCTCCACTTGATGTCCGATATTCCGCCGGGAAAAAAATCTTAGATCAAGATTGCCGGGGACGCTTGTTAGGAATGTTTGTACTCCGCCGGGGAATATTGAGATCTTCGGGGGATAATCCAACTTCCTTAAGGCTGACAGTAAGCTAACTCTGCTTGGGGAGAGTGTTGCTGACTTGCTGGAGGTATTGTGCCTTCTCTGCTCGGGGGAGTATGGCTGAACCTTATCTCATTCTGTGGGGAATTAGGGTATCTTGGTCATTCTTCAGCTGAACTTGTCTTGGTACCTTGATGGCAGAGCAACTAGATCACTTAGACAACTCATTATTGCCCCAGTTTCAGTGGGAGAAGGCACCTGTGGGGGTAATTGACAAATCTTCTGGTAGACAGGTGACGAGATTCCAGGATATAGTCGTACGCTTTGATCCCTAATTTTTGCCTGGACCTCCGTTTCGGGTTTTCAGTCCACCGGGATACCCTTTTTTTGCCCAAGCCGCCTTTTCAGGTTTTCGACTTGCCGGGTGTACAAATTTTTTCATTTCATCCCTTATTTTGCCCGAACCCTTTTGGTTCGCCGGGAAGCCCTTATTTTTTCCTAGGTGTGTCAACCTAGCGGGTCTTTGATTTTGCGTAGTATTTTTTCGACTATATCCATGCTCTCAGAGAGCAGGGAGTTGTCACTGTCAGTAGTATTGCGTTGCCGTACCACTAGAAGATGTCTGATCAGGCAAGATTCGTTGTCGGAATACCCCAGGTGATCCAGATGGAGATTTGCCCCAAGATGGTTGGCCTTTTGAGAGATTCTCCGAATCTTGACTTAACTGCCCCAGATGATGGACAATGATCATGCCATGCCCCTTGATTGGAAGTGTTTCTTCCACCGGAGGTGGCTCTTTTGTTGAGAGGACCTTCGTTCATCGGATATTCGTTGCGCAAAGTTCTCTGCTGTTGAAACAAATAATCATATGCAAACAATGTTATCTTAAGAATGCAAAGCTTATGTCTATCTTGAAATTTTTGAAAATGCATTTTTCAATAAAAGCAAGTGAGTTTTTTTTTGTAAACTGTGATGTCAACTCGTTATTTTACCGCAAGCCTTAAGGAGTCAGGATACCTTTTGTAACAGTATGCTTTCGAACTAACCCATGCTTCAGCTAGGACTTTTAAGGGTTATAACATGGCCTGGTTCACGGTTCAAGAAACAAAGGATAAAGGCTCAAATTTATTTGTACCCACCCGTTCTTCGTGATGTTCTTCAATCCTAAACTCAGCTAATCGTGCGTTAGACCTTGTTGCGTCTTTGCTTTGATATACCAGTGATGGTTCAGATACTGACGATTTATTTTGATTAGGCAGTCATTTCCTTTTTTGTTGAGGGTTTGTAGGACCTCTTTCTTTTTGATTTCGTTATCCCTGCTTTTTGCCTGAACTGTTTCTTTTGGAATTACAGTCAGCGGGATGCCCCGGTTTTTGTAAGTCTCCTTCATAGGTTTTGACTTGTTGGGCTTTTATTTTGATAGATAATGACCGCCTATCTTTAATTATTCGGAACCATCACTGTCTTTTGCTTTGTAAGGACTTCTTTGGTGCTATTCGTTGTGCACTTGGATCAACTGAGAAAACTACCCCGCCCCAGGTTATGATTAAGGGTTTTAATTTTCGAAAAGAAAAACTCCTACTTCTTTCGCTCAAAGGGGTTAACGAGGGATTATCTGCCTTATAACTCCAGTGTTTAGGAATTGAAACAATGCCTGTACCTCATCAGCGGGGTCTGTTCAAAAGCATACTGTATATCGTGGTATCGTTTTCGTCATCCTCCCTCAAAAGGCTTAGAATTGTTAACCGAGCGTTGAACATCACAAACATATGAAAATAGTTTTAAGCATAGTAAACATAATTACTTCAAAACAGACACGTGTAATGCATTAATGAAATAACAAAGTTTGACATGAATAAAATGTTTGAACAATCAAAGAAAAATACAACTTGAACATTCGAATGAACAAAAGACATTCTCGATGACTTGGTGTAGGATCAGTGTTCAAACTTGACCTCCTTGGCGTCAATCAAATCCTGGATCTTGTTCTTCAAGGTCCAACAGTCGTCGGTGTCATGTCCGGGACTGTCAGAATGGTAGGCACATCTCACACCCGGGTTGTACTTGGGAGAGGAAGTATCAGGATTTTGAGGAGGATCCTTTAGTGTGATCAGTTTCGCCTTCAGCAATTGTTGTAGTGCCTGAGACAAAGGCATGCTGATGTCAGTATACTTCCTATCTTGATACTTTATCCTACGCCTATTGTTATTTCTTTGTTGAACAGGCGCGGGATCAGAGATCTGGATTGCCCCTACATCATGACGACCCTTTTTACCATGTATAGCATTGGACTCTTTCTTTCCACTGTGGGGCTTTTTCTGAGCATCAGCAGGTGCGGTTTCTTGAATCTTCCCTGACTTGATACCAGCTTCAATTCTCTCCCCAGTCAAGATAAGATCTGTGAACCCAGCAGAAGAATTCCCAATCAGATGGTTGTAGAATGGACCAGACAAAGTCCCCAAGAACATGTCAACGAGCTCCCGGTCAGTTAGAGGTGGTTGTACCCTTCCAGCAAGGTCTCTCCATTTTTGGGCGTACTCCTTAAAACCTTCACCCGTCCCCAGTGACATACCCTGGAGTTGGGTACGTGTAAGAGCGAGGTAGGCATTATACTGATACTGCTTGTAAAAAGCCGTAGCCAATTCCTCCCAGTTACGAACCTTGGTTCCATCCAGCTGATAGAACCATTTGAGATGAGTCCCTGAAAGACTCTCCTGGAAGAAGTGGATCCACAAGTTCTTGTCCATGGTGTATGGTTGGATCTTCCGCACATAGGATCTGAGATGCAGCTTGGGACAGGATGCCCCATCATATTTTGCAAAAGCAGGTGCCTTGAATTTGTGAGGGATCACCACCCCAGAGGATAGACCTAGATCTTCGAAGTACATGCCGGGAACTTTCTGTATCTCCATAGCACTTAACCGGTCCTCGAGCTGTTTGTACCTGTCTTCGGCGGGAGGATACTGTTCATCATTGAAATTCGTCTCGTTGTTGGAGACCACGGGACTAGGAACCCTTCTTTCTTGGGGACTGTCTTTTCCCACAGATGAGTTAGTCAGCTCAACCTCATTCGGTAATCCATTCCCAGATCTGCGTCTAGGGTTGAACAAAACAGTCCTCTTCTTATTCTTTTTCGAAAGCAGAGTCTTCAACTCCTGTTGACCCTGGGCTAAGCTCATTACCAGCTCTTGAAACTAGGCGTTCTGGGCCTGGAGGGCCTTGATAGCTTGTTCATTGGATGATTCAGGATTCATGATGATTGCTGAAATAAACAGCGAAGAAGGTAAGTGACCTGTAACAAGGGTACCTGTTATGCAATGATGTGTATGTATGCATGCAATGTTTTCAAGGATCTCACGGGTAAACAAAAAAAAACATTGTTAGAATCAGGTAGCTTGATTGAAGGAACTTCAGGTTGTTGAGAGTCCTTCTTCAAGAGTCAAGGCTCACCATATCGAGTGGGTCATAGCCCCTGACAACCTTGTCTAGAGGAAACTAAATCCCCTTTTCCCCTTGCTGGACAGTTGGTTCATCATGACCTATATCACAAGCCCTTGAGATCCTTGAAATGGGTTAGTCCTTACGTAGGATGCATGCAATGGTATGATGTTATGCTATGCATGGAATAATGTAGATAACCCTGTTATGAGTCTGGATTAAGGACTGTAAACAAAACCTGCAAGAAATTCAAGTGTCAGATAACAAGCATGCAAGTAGTCAAGTTTGAAAGCACACAAGTCACACATAAGAGCCCTTAGAGTTTAGGCCAGCATGAAGTTTAGGTACTACCCTCTTGAAGTTGGTGGGCTCAAAACCTGTCCTATCAAAAGTAATCGGGTTCTAAAGGATCCCAATATCATTGACTACCCTCAATCGGTCATAACTCCAGCATCGCAATCTTTTCTTGCGGCCAGAACCATCACGAGAGTTTAGCCTCAATGGGCGTAGCATACTGCTATTGTTCTATTGGCCAAGTTGGGTCATTTAAGGTTCTAAGGTCGGTTGGTGCTTAATGACTCCTCAGAAGACCCATATTCTCCTCGTTGCGACACAAGGGATATCGGTACAGACCAAGGTGCCACACCAACGTAGCCACTACTTCACCCATGTTGGTCTACGCCGGACAAGTCCCTCACAACTTATGCTACCTAACAGGGTATCCCCAGATCCGGGTTAGGATCTATGTAACTCCGATGCAGCCCACAATGATAAAGCAAACAAGCACAACAATTGAAAACACAAGTCTGAGCTATCCTAAGGTACACCTCACTTTAAGATTTCCCCAGCAGAGTCGCTAGTTCTGTGATCGGTGGATCTGGAACTGACTGTTTAAAGCTGGTTCGTGAAATGTCGCGGAAGCAAGAGTCGCCACCGTCTTTTATTTTCTCCAACATGGACAGGACAAAAGCACAGCAAAATTCCTTATGAGATAGTTTCTCGGTTCGGGAGGTAGATTTATAGAAAGGAAAGGTGTTAGCACCCTTTCTATCCATGGTTATCCATGGGCTCTTAGATACTTGCTCATTTGTGTTTTCAAAATGTTTGTTTGCTTTTCAAAGTGTGAGTGGGTTTGAAAAAAGTTTCGTTTAAAATTTCAGATTGACTCTTGTATCAGTCCTCAAGAGTGTTTGAGAAATTGTTTTTTGAAAGATTTTTGAAAAGTGTCGGTGTGAAAAGAAGTTTTTGATTTGTTTTGAATTAGAGCAAGTATCTATGAGTCATCTACCTACCCTAAGGAATTAAGCTGTATAAATGTCCTTAAGGTAGTGCTATCCCACCATTGAGAGGTAGGTAGCACCGCCGTTGGAGGTGTTTGGGTCAATTCGTTTGTAGGGACAGTGTGGTCACCAGAGTAATAGTAGGACACCTTAGAAGCTACCCTTATGCCATGTTCATGGACATAAGGACTTACTAAAACGTCCTATACTCGACGACCACTTTTCGAGGGGCAAGGCAACAGTGTGATCACCAGAGCAATAGTAGGACACCTTAGAAGCTACCCTTATGCCATGTTCATGGACATAAGGACTTACTAAAATGTCCTATACTCGACGACCACGTTTCGAGGGGCAAGGCAACATTGAGGCGTACCCTAAGAGTGGTGTGTGAATTGTGTGTCATTTCCAGTTATATTTTATCTTGATCATGCATTGGGTGAGCTACACTTTGATTTTATTTGGGCCATTCATTCTTTCATGTGATTAGCAGTTTAAAGGTGCGGAAATTAAAATGCGGAAAATAAAGGCCTACGCTATTACAAGGCGCGGGTCTATACATCGCCAAATTAACAAAGACCCGTTTTTTTTAATAAAATGAAGAAAATAAATAAATTTCCTAATTATCTATTACAAGGCTTGAGAAATTACATTATATTTGAAACAAAAAATAAAGACAAACGCGCGAAAAGAAATTAGAATCGAATATGCGAGGGCGTTGGACCCTTTTGAAATTAAATGAAATTAAGAATTAATTAATTATTTAATAAGAAAGGAAATTGTTTTTTTATGTTTTTTTTTGTTGGTATTTATGAAATAAAGAAAATTAATTGAAATTAGAAATTAAACAAAACCCTAGTTCTAAATTATTTTAATTGTTAAAGAAAAATATTTAAGTTTTAACCTAATTTATCCTAATTATTTAATTACATGAGTATTTACAAAATAATTAATAGTTAATAATAATAAGAAGAAAAAAATATTTATTAAAAGAAAAGGTAAAAATGCTAAAAAACCCTAATTTCTATGTATTTTAGTTATTAAGAAAAAACATTTAAAATTGGAACCCTAATTTTACTAATTAATTATTAAAGATTTATTTACAAAATATTAATGACTTTAAATATTAAATAAAACATATTTTTATTTTTATGATTTCTGATTTTTTTTGTATTATGAAAATTAATTTGTGAATTAAATAAAAGCAATTAATCAAAATAACAATTAAAAGAATAAAAGGAAAAAATAAATAGAGAAAGAAAAAAAAATGAAAAGATTGAGCAAACCCTGGGGGTGTCCGGACCCAATTTGGAGGTCCATGGTGAGCAATTTGGCCCATTGATTCAGGCCTTGTTTGACTTTTTGTGGTTACGTGTGCCTCAGTTGACTAGCATGCATTGTAGATTCCACATTCTGGCCATTGGATTGATCCCTGGGGACATGTGGCAGGCACAGGCATTGGGGCGTTTGGTGGACCACTGGAGAGAAGCAACACCTGAATACATTACAAACAAAATTATGAAGAAATATGGGGGACCTGGGAATCGAACCCAGGTCCCAATACCTGAAGGACAACACACCAACCAGCTGAGCCAACGCGTTATCTTGATATTATAATGGAACATGAATATTATAAGAGAACAATGAGTATTATGCTGGACAATTGAAAAAATGCGCCAAACTTTGAATGGTCAAACCACAGTTCAACACCTCAGCGTCTCCTTCCTTGTTTCTTCGTTTTGCCTGAAAATAACCACTAGATAGCGGGGGTTTTAAACCCCCACTAAACTCAAACCTGAAAAATAGCGAATAGAGCATATGCAAACATAAAAAGGGCGCGAATAGTGGATTAGTCTTGTCTGGATGTCCTGAATCCAATGGTCCTGGTTTGAGTGCCCAATTTTTTCTTATGCGTAAAACCCCAAAATTGGAGCTCTGAAACCCTAAGAAACGTCCATGGTGAATTCTTGTACAGGGCTTATTAGTTCAATTAAAGCATGCCATTAGCTTCAGAACACTCATGTTAGTATAAATCAATGCTTAAAACGTATGAAAAATGTATGCAAATTCAAACACGAATATGAAAATATTTATGAACAGGGAGGCTTCATTCTACAAATTCCTTGAGTATGGAGGCGTGGTTTTGATTGGAATCGTTTCCTGGATGTGTCAGGAATGTATTGGAATGGTTTTTTTGCTTTGAAACGAGCTCTAGCTAGTTTTTCAGTTTTGAGATTTTTTTGTGAAAAAGTGCAATGTGTTCTTGTGTTCTGAGCGCAGCTTCTGTGTTCTTTGGCCTAGGTTTCAGTTGTGCATATATGTGTGAATAGAATTAGGTTAAAAGTCAGCCCAAAATCCATTGTTTTAATGCTTTTGAATATGTGATTTTGTCAAATCTTTTCCCATCTTTTTTGCCATGGAAACTTGCCTATTTTGGAAGATTTGGTCTCTTGAGAAGGCACACGAAATCTTGAGCTCATAATAGAAGAATATGCTGCACAAAAAGATTCAAAACCTTTATTTAGTATTTTTCTCATATTTAATTTTAATTAAATGAATTAATAGGATTAAAAACTCAATTAATTTATTAAAAATAAGAAAATAACTCCCTTTTAGCTTAATGGGTCGTGCATAGCTTTTGGGTGATGATTCATGGAAGAAATTGAGGCCCATTAGCAATTTTGAGGCATTTGAAGCAAAGTTGACTTTTCAAAATTCCCAAAAATTTCCCAACTTCCACAAGGCATATCTTGCTCAATTCTTAAGCTTTGATCATGTTCTTGGACATTTTGGAAAGGTCTTGAAGTCCTCTAACCAATGCCTTTTGTCCAATGTCATTTTGATTTACCACACTCAAGTTATGGTCTTTGACTTAAAGTGCCTTTTTGTTGACTTTTGAAAATGACCTATAATGTTGAGATTGATAACTTTTTGTGAGAGCATTTCGTGGACTTGAAGTGTGAAGATGAGTTGTAGGAAATGTCATTCTCTTCAAAATGCGCTTTGGATGGAATTTTTATGATAAACCATGTGGAATTTATGCCTTGGTCAATTTGCAGTTGACTTTTCCAACTGTCCAAAAATAGAAACTTTTGCATCTTGAGACTTTTTGAGCCATGCCTTGAGAATCATGATCAAGAATTGATCAAATGATGTTTGTGGCTTCAAAATAAGATGTTGACCAAAAAGTTTGACTTTTGACTGTCAAATGACCATTTTGCCCCTGTAGTTGACTGTGAAGCAATTAGGGTTTTTGACTGTGCAATTTTGTGCTGTGAGTCTTGAAACTTGGCATATGGATGCTTGACAATGTTTATAGGCATGCGGGACTTGTTTGGACCCTTGGAAACTTGAATTTCTTTGCCAGAACCAAAACCCTAATTTTTGACTGTTAGGAGGCAATTGGACTGTGCAACCCTTGAGAGATTTTGAACCTTGATCTTGGCAAATCTTGAAGAATATGGGAGGGCAAATTTTGGGGTACAACAATAAGGATGTAATTTGTTTCAATTGTAGTGAAGAAGGGCACATTGGCAGTCAGTGTCAGAAACCAAAGAGGGTGCAGTCAAGTGGTAAAGTGTTTGCTTTGGTTGAGGATCAGACAGCTGTTGGGGACAGACTTATCAGAGGTACATCTTTCATTAATAATACTCCTTTAATTACTATTATTGATACCGGTGCTACTCATTGCTTTATCGCTGCTGATTGTGTTGAAAAATTGGGTCTTATGTTGTCTTCTATGAATGGAGAAATGGTCATCGATACTCCAGCCAAGGGGTCGGCGACTACTTATTTTGTGTGTTTAAAGTGTCCCTTGTCGATCTTCGACAGAGACTTTGTTGTTGATTTGGTTTGTTTACTGTTAAGAGGTTTGGATGTGATTTTGGGTATGAACTGGTTAGAGCATAATTATGTTCATATTAACTGTTATGACAAGTCTGTGAGGTTTTCTACTCCTGAAGAAGAGGAAGGTAGTCTGTTGTCTGCTAAACAGTTGAGAAAGTTGATGCAAGAGGAAGCACATATGTTCTCGTTGATGGCGTCGATATCTGTAGAGACTCAAGCTATAATTGAGGAATTGTAGGTGGTGTGTGAATTTCCTGAAGTTTTCCCTGATGAAATTCCTGATGTACCGCCGGAGAGGGAAGTTGAATTTGCTATTGATCTTGTACCTGGTACCAGACCTGTGTCTATGGCACCATACCGGATGTCTGCATCTGAATTGTCAGAGTTAAAAAAGAAATTGGAAGAGTTACTTGAAAAGAAGTTTGTAAGACCAAGTGTATCACCATGGGGAGCTCCAGGGTTGTTAGTAAAGAAGAAAGATGGAAGTATGAGGCTTTATGTTGATTATAGACAGTTGAATAAAGTGACGATTAAGAACAAGTATTCACTTCCAAGAATAGATGACTTGATGGATCAATTGGTGGATGCTCGTGTGTTCAGCAAGATTGATTTGAGGTCGGGTTACCATCAGATTAAAGTGAAGGATGAAGATATCCAGAAGACGACATTCAAAATGTGTTATGGATATTATGAGTATTAGGTGATGCCTTTCGGTGTTACTAATGTGTCGGGAGTATTCATGGAATACATGAATCGTATCTTTAATACTTATTTGGATCGGTTCGTAGTGGTGTTCATTGATGATATTTTGATTTACTCTAAGTCAGAAGAAGAGCATGCAAATCACTTAAGGGTAGTATTGCAAGTTTTGAAAGAGAAGAAGTTGTATGAAAAGCTGTCGAAGTGTGATTTCTGGTTAAAAGAAGTAAGTTTTCTTGGTCATGTGATCTTAATTAATGGCATTGCTGTAGATCCATTGAAGGTTGACGTTGTGTTTCAATGGGAAACTCCGAGGTCAGCTACTGAGATTAGAAGCTTTTTGGGATTAGCTGGTTATTATATAAGGTTTATCGAAGGTTTTTCTAAGTTGGCACTTCTGTTGACTAAGTTGACTTGTAAAGGTAGAGCTTTTGTATGGGATGTTCAGTGCGAAGAAAGTTTTATCGAATTGAAGAAGAGGTTAACGTCGGCTCCGATTTTGACGTTGCCTAATCCAGGAGGGCCTTTTGTGATGTATTGTGATGCTTATAAGATGGGTTTAGAAGGTGTGCTTATACAGAATGATATGGTAGTTACTTATGCATCAAGGAAATTAAGGACTCATGAGAAGACCTATCCTATGCATGATTTAGAGCTTGTTGCAGTTGCTTTTGTGTTGAAGATTTGGAGGCATTATCTTTATGGTTCTATATTTGAAGTGTTTAGTGACCATAAGAGCTTAAAGTATTTATTCGATCAGAAGGAGTTGAATATGAGGCAATGAAGATGGTTGGAATTGTTAAAGGATTATGATTTTAGTTTGAATTATCATCCAAGAAAAGCGAATGTGGTAGCTGATGCATTGAGTCGAAAGACTTTACATATATCGACAATGATGGTTAAAGAGTTGGAATTAATTGAGCAGTTCAGAGATATGAGGTTAGTTTGCGAGGTGACTCCGCAGAGTGTTATGTTGGGTATGTTGAAGATAAATAATGAATTTCTAGACAGTATCAGAGAACCTCACAAGTTGGATGTGAAACTGGTAGATTTGATGGTTGGAATCGATCAGTTTGAGAATAATGATTTTAAGCTAGATGCGGAAGGTGTGTTGAGATTTCTAATCGAATTTGTATTCCTGATGATGCTGAGATGAAGAAAGTGATACTTGAAGAGAGTCATAGAAGTAAGTTGAGTATTCATCCAGGAGCTATAAAGATGTATCAAGATTTGAAATTTTTGTTTTGGTGGCCTGGAATGAAAAGAGATGTGGCTCGGTTTGTGTATGCATGTTTGACTTGTCAGAAGTCGAAAGTCGAACATCTGAAGCCAGCAGAGTTGATGCAACTGTTAGAAGTTCCAGAGTGGAAATGGGATAGCATTTCAATGGACTTTGTGACAAGGTTACCTAATACTTTAAGAGGACATGATTCGATTTGGGTGATTGTTGATAGGCTTACAAAGTCGGCTCATTTTATTCCTATTAAAATCAGTTTTCCAGTGTCGAAGTTGGATGAGATTTACACTAGTGTGATTGTGAAGCTGCATGTTGTTCCTTTGTGCATTATGTCAGATAGAGATCCAAGATTTACTTCTGATTTTTGGAAGATTTTGCAAGAAGCGTTGGGTTCTAAGTTGAGGTCGAGTTCAGCGTATCATCCTTAGACAAATGGTCAGACTGAATGGACTATTCAATCGTTGGAAGATTTGCTGAGGGCATGTGTTCTTGAGCAGGGAGGTTTGTGGGATACTTATCTTCCATTGATAGAGTTCACTTATAATAACAGTTACCATTCCAGTATTGGGATGGCACCTTTTGAAGCGTTATATGGTCGAAGATGTAGAACTCCTTTATGTTGGCATGAATCTGGTGAAAGTGTAGTACTTGGGCCTGAACTTGTTTGTGAGACTACTGAGAAGGTGAAGTTGATTCGAGAAAAGATGAAAGCTTCCCAAAGTAGACAGAAGAGTTATCATGACAAGCGAAGGAAAGATTTAGAATTTCAAGTAGGTGACCATGTGTTTTTAAGAGTTACACCTGTGACTGGTGTTGGGCGAGCATTCAAGTCTAAGAAGCCCACTTCTCGTTTTATTGGACCATATCAAATTTCAGAGAGAGTGGGGAATGTTGCTTATAGAGTGGCTTTACCGCCTAATCTTTCGAATTTTCATGATGTGTTTCATGTGTCACAACTCCAGAAGTATATTTCAGATTCATCTCATGTGATTCATATGGATGACGTGCAAGTACGGGATAATCTTACTATAGAGACGATGCCTGTACGGATCATGGACAGGGTTATCCGTGGGGAATGCCAGAGAACTTCATGCCAGAAGGTTACAATCTTGATAATCAAGTTGCTTCGTTTGCTCAAACTGCTGTTGTTTCTGCACCTCCTGTGGTGCATGTTACTCCTATGGCTAGAAAAGAGATCCACTATACTGCACCTCCTTTGGTGAATGCTATGCCATTTGTGAATGATGAAGTGTATCGTCCCGCTCCTCCTCCGAGTGAAAGTATGGGTTTCTATGACTGTTTGGATGACTTCCAAGACCAGTTCAATGAGATGCAGAAGGAAATGAAGGCCCTTCATGGAAAAGAATTGTTTGGACAAAATGTTAGTGAACTCTGCCTAGTTCCCAATGTAAAGGTACCAACAAAGTTTAAAGTGCCAGAATTTGAGAGGTACAAAGGCAAGATCAACGTTTTCTCATTAATTTCTTCCAAGATAGTTTAACTGGTGCCGATATAAAATGGTATATAAGTATGGATAATAGTAGTATCCGTACCTTCAATGATCTGGGAGAAGCCTCCATTAAACAGTACAAGTATAATATGTTCATGGCACCTGACTGTGACCAGTTAAGGGCAATGGCTCAGAGAGACAAGGATTCGTTCAAAGAATATGCGCAGAGATGGTGCAAGATAGCTGCCTAGGTGGTTCCACCTATGGGTGAACAAGAAATGACAAAGGTCTTCCTGAAAACCCTTGACTCATTTTATTATGAGAGGCTGGTTTCCAACGTGCCTAATGATTTTATCGAAATGGTAAGTATATGAGTTCGTTTAGAAGAGGTTGTTAGAGAAGGGCGCTTGACTAAAGATGAAGGGACGAAGAAGTCATCATATGGGTTCTCTCGAAAGAAAGAGAGCGAGACTAATGTTTTTATTAGGGAGAGAAAGATTAGACTACCCATAAGACATCAACGATATTAGCAACAGGTTGCTTCTGTGACTCCTGTTGTCAATATAGCTCCAACCACAGTTGCCTATCAAAGACCACCTCCTCAGGGAAATCAAGGGAAAAATCAGAGGAGAGAGAGGCTTTTGACTCTATTCCCATGAGCTATGCAGAGTTACTTCTAGCGTTGATTCAGAAGAAGTTGGTTCAGACCAGGCCACCCCCTGCTATACCATCACATTTACCTTGGTATTATAAGGCAGACCAGAAGTGTGCTTTTCATCAGGGAGCACCAGGGCACAATATTGAGAACTGTTATCCTTTGAAATCTGAAGTACAAAAGATGGTGAGATCTGGCCTATTATCCTTTAAAGATGTTGGCCCTAACGTGAAAGATAATCCTTTGCCAAGGCATGGAGGAGAAAATGTTGTAAACATGGTTGCTGGTTGTCTAGGGGACTTCCAGATTTTGATATCAACCTGGTTAGAGGATATTTGTTAAAGATGCATGCTGACCTTTGTGAGTTTAGTTACTATACACATGACCATGCTGGTTGTGGTATTTGCAGTACGAATATACAGGGGTGTGATAAGATAACAGTTGATCTTCAGGAAATGATGGACGAATGTATCATTCACATAATCAGACCTAGGGCAGAGTACGAGGAAGATGTGAATATGGTCTACGTATGTCCCAGTGAATTCCAGATTTTTGACGTGAATCATATGAATGGATTGTCAAGAAAAATACCATTATGGATCTTGCCGGATCTGTTGCAGGGATTCTTGTGGTTGTTCCATTGTGAGAAGGGGTATTCAGTTGCTATTGGATAATGGTACTATTAAGGTTTCAGGAAATAGAGATAAGTACAATGGGATTAATATGATTGAAGATTGCTTGGCTGAGACTGTGTCAGATGATGAGTATGCTTCTACAGATGAATTCTTTTCCTCAAATGAAGATATGTTCTCCAACAATGATTCTGTGATACCCAAGTATTCTGAAGAAGGGATGAATGTTATTGTGCCTTGTTTCAGTGTTCCCTCCCCTATTAAGATTGAGTATTGTAGCAAGCCACCTGTTGCTCCAGTGGTGATTTGCTTACCGGGTCCTGTTCCTTATGAATCAGACAAAGCTGTGTCATATAAATACAATGCTACAATCTTAGAGGATGGTGTGGAAGTTCCCATCCAACCTTTGTCCGATGCCAATAATATTGTTGAAGCCAGTAGAGTGACCCGTAGTGGTCGTGTTTTCGCACCTGTCATTCGAGGGAATGTTAGTGCTGATAAGAAGATTGTTGATAGTGTTGAACCTAAGAAAGAAGTAGGGGAATCCAGTGGTACTACTCTGGAAAAAGATTTGGATGATATATTGAATTTTATCAAGATGAGCGACTACAGGATCGTTAATCAATTATTGCAGACACCATGAAAGATATCTATTCTAGCCTTGCTAATGAACTCTTCTTCCCACAGGGAATCTTTGATGAGAGTATTGGATCAAGCTTTCCTAGAAAGTGATATGATTTTGGACCAATTCAACAGTGTGGTAGGGAATATTACATCTTGTAATAACCTATGTTTCTGTGATGACAAATTTCCTAACGAAGGAAGGAATCATAATCTGGCTCTATATCTCCATGAACTGCAAGAATGATTCAATGTCAAATGTGTTGATTGACAATGGATCCACTTTAAATGTCATACCGAGGAGCACGCTTATGAAGTTGAAGTATCAAGGAACTCTCATGCGCAGAGTGGCATAATTGTGAAAGCTTTTGATAGATCAAGGAAGTCTGCCATCGGGGAAGTAGATCTTCCCATTCATATAGGCCCGCACCTTTTTTGGATTACTTTCCAAGTTATGGATATTGTGCCCTCTTACAGCTGTATATTAGGACAACCATGGATACATAAGGCAGGGGTTGTGACTTTAACATTGCACCAGAAGCTGAAGTTTGCGCGTAAAGGAAAGGTGGTCATCATAAATGGAGAACATGCTTTATTAATATCACATTTATCCTCTTTCAGTATTGTGGAAGCAGATGAAACTACTGTTGGAACTCAGTTCCAAGCTTTATTCGTCGATAATGTAAGGGAGAACAAGAATTCTATGGCTTCATTCAAAGATGCTCAGCAAGTTATGCGTAATGGCCCTAGTAAAGTATGGGGGTAGATTGTTGACCCGCCGGTGAATAAGAATAGATTTGGTTTGGGATTTTCTGTGAAGATTAATGAAGGTGAGAACATGAAGCCCAAGTTTGCTTTGGGAAAATATCAGGATGTCTTTCACAATGGAGATTACCTTCATCCAACTATTCCTAGGATCAATGCTATTGTGGAGGATGAAGCGGAGCAAGAGATCTCGAACTATGTGACACATGGAGTTAGGGTGCAGAATTGGATCACCATTGATGTTCCCTCTTGCATTCATGTCTCAAAGTATTTTTTTTTGTTAATCTTTTCAAAAATCTTTCACTCTTCCCAAGGTGAAAGTTGATATTGTATGGGCTTATCTGTTTGCTTTGATCTTTAAAATCAATAATAAAAGTTGTCTTTGATTCCCAAATTATGTTTTTATTTTATGCTTTTTCTTGGAAAATGGTAATCAGAAAAAAAACCTTTCAAAATTAATAATAACTGTAAATAAATTTGCATAATCACTTGTTATAATGTCAGTTTCTAAAAAGCAATCATAAATCATATGTGCAGATTAATTAAAAAACTCGTTGAATATAATGACCCAGCACCCTCTCCCATTTTTGAATATCCTGTGTATGAGGACGAAGAAGAAGAATATGATTAAATTCTAGAAGAGGTTTCATGGTTGCTCGAGCGCGAGGAAAGTGCCATTCAGCCATATAAATAGCCGTTGGAGACAACCAATTTGGGTCCAGAGGAAGATCCAAGAGAAGTCAAGATTGGAGCATTGATGCATCCTGACGTGAAGAGAAGGTTGATTGAACTGTTGAAAGAGTATGTGGACATATTTTCTTGGTCATACTAAGACATGCATGGTTTGGATACTGATATTGTGGAACATCATTTTCCGTTAAGGCCAGAGTGCCCTCCAATCAAGCAGAAATTGCGAAGAACTCACCCTGATATGGCAGTGAAAATTAAAGAAGTTTTAAAGCAGATTAATGCCAATTTTCTTGTGACATCAGTGTATCCTCAGTGGATTGCCAATATTTTCCCAATACCAAAGAAAGACGGAAAAGTTCACATGTGAGTTGATTATAGATATTTAAACAAAACTAGTCCAAAAGATGATTTTCCATTTCCGCATATTGATATGTTGGTTGACAATATAATAAAATTCAAAGTATTCTCGTTCATGGACGGATTTTCCGGATATAATAAAATAAGAATGGCTCTTGAGGACATGGAAAAAACAACATTTATCACACCCTGGGGAACATTCTGTTACAGAGTGATGCCCTTCGGGTTGAAGAACGCTGGTGCAACGTACCAGAGCGCTATGAGAACCCTATTCCATGATCTGATGCACAAGGAAATTGAGGTATATGTTGATGATATGATTTCTAAGTCCCAGACTGAAGAAGGGAGTGTAGAAGATTTGTTGAAATTGTTTCAGCGTTTGAGGAAGTATCGTCTCCGCTTGAATCCAAATAAGTATACCTTCGGTGTTCGATCAGGGAAATTGTTAGGTTTCATTGTCAGCCAAAAAGGAATCGAAGTTAACCCTGATAAAGTCAAATAAATTTAATAAATGTCAGCACCAAGAACTGAAAAGCAAGTTAGAGGCTTCCTTGGGCGTTTGAATTACATTTCTAGATTTATTTCCCATATGATCGCGACATGTGAACCGATATTTAAGTTGTTAAAGAAAGATCAGGGTTGTGTATGGGCAGATGATTGCCAAAGGGCATTTGAAATTATTAAAGAGTATCTGCTTGAACCTCCTATCTTGCTTCCTCCCGTTGAAGGAAGCTAATTGATTATGCATCTGATAGTGGTAGATAATTCTATGGGCTGTATTTTGGGACAACAAGATGAAATAGGGAAGAAGGAATATGCCATTTATTATCTCAGTAAGAAGTTTACTGACTGTGAGTCACAATATTCTATGCTAGAAAAAACATGTTGTGCTCTGGCCTTGGCGGCAAAGTGATTGCGGCAATATATGTTGAATCATACTACTTGGTTGATTTCCAAAATGTATCCAATTAAGTATATTTTTGAAAAGCCTGCTCTTACTGTGAGAATTTTCCGTTGGCAGATGTTGTTGTCTGAATATGATATTGAGTATCGTACTCAGAAGGCTATAAAAAGCAGTGTGTTGGCAGATTATCTTGCACACCAACCGTTTGATAATTATCAGTCCGTTGAATATGATTTTACCTAATGAGGATGTTATGTTTCTGAAAATAAAAGATTGTGATGAACCTTTTCCCGGGGAAGGTCCTGATCCTAAATCCTAGTGGGGTATGGTATTTAATGGAGCTGTGAATGCTTATAGGAAAGGAATTGGTGTTATGATTATCACTCCTCATGGATCACATATTGCTTTTACTGCAAGGCTGACATTTGATTGTACCAATAATATGGCAGAGTATAAAGGTTGTATCACGGGTCTCGAGGAGGCTATTGATCTTATAATCAATGTTCTAGATGTATATGGTGATTCATATTTGGTAATAAATCAGATTAAAGGAGAATGGGATACTCGTCACCCTGGCTTGATTCCTTAAAAAGAATATGCTAGAATATTATTACCTTTCTTTAGTAAAGTTGAATTCCATCATATTCCCAGAGATGAGAATCAGATGGCGGATGCTTTAGCCACTCTGGCTTTTATGTATCAAGTAAATACTTAGAACGATGTGCCTCATATCACAGTGCGACGTTTGGATAGACCATCTCATGTGTTTACAACAAAGGAGATGTCAGATGAGAAACCTTGGTATTATGATATCAAACATTTTCTCCATACTCAGGAATACCCGATTGGTGCATCAAACAAAGATAGAAAGACATTGAGAAGGTTGGCAGGTAGATTTTTCCTCAATGAAGATGTGCTATACAAAATAAATTATGACATGGTGTTGTACCCCAAAATTTTCCCTCTCATTTCTCAAGGCGTTTTCTCACAAGGATATTCAAAAGTTCATGTTTGCACAAGTATAATTGGCCCCCTAAATCATCAAATTGAAGAAGGACAAGTATGCTTCGATCCATAAGCTTCGATGGAGCATTTGGCTCCTTCAAACAAATTTGGTTCACAAGCTTCTATGGAGAGTTTGGCCCCCGTCGATGCAAGCTTGGTTTGCATCCTTCGATTGGACATTGTTGCTTTCTTCGAGCTAGCTGGATTTACATCTTTCATTTGGGCATTTGGCCTCTTCGAACAAGCTTTGGTCCACAAGCTTCATTTTGGCTTATGGCTTTATACATGCTTGTGTTGATTCATGAAGCATGTGGCCTCCTTCATGATTGCTTTGATTCACTAAAATGGCCCCTGCATTCAAGCTTCAATTCAGAGTGCAATGGCCTCCTGAATGTTTGTCTCACAAAGCAGTTGCCTCCTGTATGCTAGCTTTGACTGGGCATAATGACCATATGAAAAGGTTCCTTCGATTCAGAAGGAGATGACCTCCATACTAGCTTCCTTCGATTTAGAAGATAAAGGCCTCCTGTTGGTCTCCTTCGATTCAGAAAGTTAGTGACTTCATACTGGCTTCCTTCGATTTAGAAGGAAATGACCTTCTGAAAAGCTTCCTTCGATTCAGAAGAGAAAGGCCTCTTGTTGGTCTTCTTTGATTCCGAAAGTTAGTGACTTCCTACTGGTTTCTTTCGATTCAGAAGGAAATGACCTTCTAAAAACTTCCTTCGATTCAGAGTACAATGGCCTTCTGAATGTTTTCCCTTGACACAAAGCAGGGACCTCCTGCATGCAAGTTTTGATTGCACCATTGACCCTTTATGTGTTTGCTTTGATTCACAAAGCATGGGTTTTCTCATGCTAGCGTGCACAAGGCATTATCACCTTCATGTCACCTTCGAATACACCTACATGCTAGTTTCGAATCAATCTTCAGGTTTGTTTCAAATCCATTTTCATGTAACCTTCGAATCCTTCTACAAGCTTGCATGCACAAGGCAGGGGTTTCTCTCACGCTAGCACCCACAAAGCAATGATCCCCTTTAAGATTTCTTCAAATACACCTACATGATGGCTTCGAATCCACCTTCAAGTTTGCTTCGAATCACCTTCATATCACCTTCGAATCCATCTGCAAACCCTTCAACACACATAGCTTATGCACTATGACACACAATTTGGTGGCCCATTTGAAGGACTTGCCATGGTAGAACATTTAGTTTTTCCTGCTTTTGAGTCTGGTCAAAGGTTTGGATCTAAGTGGTCAAAGCAGAAGGACTCAAAGTGGCATATTCAGCTGAAGAGGGCCCATTCGAAGAATACATGGTTGGTCCATTCGAAGGACACATAACTGGTGGGAACGAATGTTGTTTGCTTTAGTCCGATCGAAAGTTGTGGAAGGATGGAGAATTCGATTCAAAGGATCAATTTGAACATTAGACCCATAGGCTAGGCTACGTGTTTCTACTTTTCAGGCCTCATCCCTATGACGCACTCAATATTTAATTGTTTATACAATTAAATTAGGCTTTTACCCATTTGTTTTCCAAGACAACTTTCCCTTAATAGTATAATAATACTTTTAGAAAAAGTCTTTCTTGAGCCTTGCGCATGTTTTCCTTCTGCAGAAAGCAATCCATCTAAACCATTAATCTTGATATCTCATCTTGGGATCATGACACAAGTGGATAATTTTCCTTCCAGCTAAGCCTTATATTATTATTTTACTCCCAAACTTCCCAAAACCTTTCTCTATAAATAGAGAGATCCTTTTCAAAGATCAGGGATGGGCTGTGTGGAGGGAATCTTCAAAAAACTCTCAAAACTCTCAAACACTTAACATCCTCTCAAACCCAGAATCTAAAGAAACATCACACTTGTTTCTTCCCCTTCAAATCCAAGAACACCCAGGGAATCACTTAAGTCCAAGACCCACATTCCAACTTCAAGCAAGGTAAGTCCTCTTATCCTTAAACCTTTCGTTTCAAGTATAACATGTGAATAATCATTTATTTTCATTTCAAGCATAATATGTGAATAACCATTTCTTTTCGTTTCAAGCATTATCATTACCCTTTGGGTTGTTTTTGTTTTCACCTTCTCTGTTTGTTTTTCTTTGCCAATCTTTTGTCTTGTTTTCTTTGTTTACCAAATATATTTTAAGAACTAATCTGGCCATGAAACAATGTTAGCATGGCCTCGATCCATGTTTCTATTTAAGCCCAAACGAAAGAAAACAGGAAGAATGATGTGTCAATCGAAGCTTCAGGCTTCACCCCATGCTGCTATCTAACCTCAAATGAAAGGGGCATGGTCGAAGGATATATATTCATACTATTTTGCAGGTCCAACCGAAGGAAGAAAAGAAAAGGGTGTGATCGAAGGATTGATATTCATGCTACTTTGCAGGTCCAATCGTAGGAAGCAGAGAAAAGGGTGTGATTGAAAGATTCATATTCATGCTACTTTGCAGGTCCAATAGAAGGAAGCAGAGAAAAAGGGCGTGATCAAAGGATAAATATTCATGCTGCTTTGCAGGTCTAATCGAAAGAACCCAAGAAGAGTTGAAATGAAGGGCGCTTACTATCTGGATCGAAGGACTTGTTTTCCTTTCCTTTATTTTATTTTGCTTTTTCTTGTTATTCAATATGGTTGTAATAGTGTAGGATATTTATTTTCTGCATTTTTATTGCTTTACAAATTTTAGTAATTAGGATGTATGGTAAGATAAAACCAACAAGTAGACCACCCTAATCAAAGACTAAATGCATGCAATCAAACACTATTCACACACATGCACCTCTAGGGTAATCTCACTTGTTGCCTCAGAAAATAATCATGTCCCTCGAATATTGGAGTTTTAGAAAAGACCCTCGATAAAAAGATTATAGTCCCTCGATGTCCCTCGATGTTACCTTCGGTTAACGATCTAGTCCCTAAACGAAAATTTCTAAAACATCTCATAGGTTGCCTTCTATGACTATACAATTGACCCACGCCCGTCCCTCTACATCCAAAGATAAGGATGCTTACCAATCAATGGTAAGATAGTAATATCAAAGGAAGGGAGAAATGAAAAAAATACTTTTTGAGTAGGTAGAACATTCTTAGTTGCTTGTTCACAATCCATTTTAAAAAAAAACATTTTTCAAACACACCCAAACATGTCCAAAGCATGAAATATTTTCAAAAGTCCAAACACGTTGTATACATTCTTATAGAGACGAGAATCATTACAAAGTTTTCCTAAACAAAAGTGATTTAAAATTTTTTTTTCAAAACCCACCATAAACACATTTTTAAACAAAGCATTTTTCAAAGTGATCTACCAAGCACCTAAGAGCCTATAGATAACTATGGATGAAAAGGGTGCTAACACCTTCCCTTTTCATAATCTACCCCACGAACTCAAGAAAACATCTCAAAGGTCTTTCCTATTCTTTTCACCCTTTCCTTATTGGATAAAAGAAAATTCGGCGGTGACTCTTGCTATCCGCAACAATTGCGATCAACCGCAAAACAAATCAAGTCATTTCTACCATCGTATTACACATGGTCTTGCTCAGATGCGTGGATAGACACGAAGAAAACATGTTGATGCATGAGATCCATGAAGGTTCCTTTGGTACCCATGCCAATGGACATTCAATGACAAAGAAGATGCTTAGGGCTGGTTACTATTGGCTGACAATAGAATCTGATTGTTATAAATTTGCAAAGAAGTGCCATAAGTGTCAGATTTATACCGACAATATTCATGTGCCTCTGACACTTCTCAATGTTATTTCTTCCATGTGTCATTTCCCTGTGTGGGTGGTTGACATGATTGGAATTATTGAACCTAAGGCGTCGAATGGACATCGTTTTATCTTGGTGGCAATTGACTATTTCACCAAATGGGTGGAAGCAACTTCATATGCTAATGTTACTAAGTAGGTGGCAGTGCGCTTTATCAAGAACAATCTCATATGTCGGTATGGTGTGCTAAGTAGGATTATCACCGACAATAACTCAAATCTAAATAATAATATGATGACAGAACTTTGTGAAGAATTCAAGATTATCCACCACAATATATCTCCCTACAGGCCAAAGATGAATAGGGATGTTGAAGCTGCCAATAAAAACATCAAGAAGATCATCTAGAAAATAGTTGTGACCTATAAAGATTGGCATGAGATGCCCCCTTTTGCTTTGCATGGGTATCGTACATCTGTCCACACTTCAACATGGGTAACCCCATTCTCTCTTGTGTATGGTATAGAAGCAGTACTCCTCGTTGCGGTTGAGATTCCCTCCTTACGTGTGATAATGGAAACCAAATTGTCAGAGGCTAAATGGGTCCAGAACAGGTTTGACCAGTTGAATTTAATTGAAGAGAAGAAAATGACGGCTTTGTGTCCTGGTCAGTTGTACCAGAAGAGAATGAAGAAAGCTTTTGATAAAAAGGTCAAGCCTGGTGAATTGAGAGAAGGCGACCTCGTGCTCAGGAAGATCATGTCTTTTAACGCTTATTCTAGGGGAAAGTGGACTCCCAATTTTGAAGGCCCATATGTTGTCAAGAAAGCCTTCTCTAGAGGTGCATTGATTCTTAAAACTATGGATGACGAGGAGTTCCCACGTCTCGTGAATGCTGATGTAGTCAAGAAATATGTCACTTAAAGAAATAAAAGAACAACTCTCTAAGTCGAAAACTCGAAAGGGCGGATTAGGCAAAAAAGAGCGTCTTGGTAAACCGAAAACTCGCAAGGGCAACCTTGGCAAAAATTAGAGACATAAACCGAATAAAATTTTTCGGTAGGTTGAAAACCCGCAAGGGAAACCTAGGAAAAAGTTAGGGATTAATTGGCAAGTAAATGCCTCAGACAAGACATGATCATTGGAGCAACAATCTTCTTGGGTACTCACCATGCTTCAACAGAAGTCATTGCTAAGGAATTCAAAGTTGTTAGAGAGAATAGTGGTCATTGTATTTTAATGTATCTTTTCCAACATATATTACCATTTTCCAAACTTTGTAGTAATCTATGGAGTCTCGCCATTTGCAGAATACCATTCTATTAATAAAGTTTGAGCTTTTACTCAATTCTTTGCAATTCTTATTTTATTCTGCTTACAAAGACTCCATTTATTATTGATAGTAATTTTCAAAACAAATAGATTAAATAACAAAAGTGTTTTTTAAAAGAATTTACAAATTACTTTTTACTTTAGAATTTTGTGACTCAAGAGAAACAAAAGTGGGGACCCCAAGGATGGACGAACTCTAAAATTTTGGAAGTTTTTTTCCCCAGCAAGGTTCTCGCAGGTCATTTTTTCTGGTATGCGCCTGATCTTTGTGTGTTTCTCAGAGAGTTGGAGATGATACCAATGGACGTATGGTGCGGTGTTGGGCTTGTGATCCCATTTTCCCCAGTCGAGCCTTGGTTCATTTTGATTTCAAGTTTGCATGGTTTTAAGCCTCTATCCAGATGCCCCAGCGAGGTCTTCACTCATCTGACAGAAGTTCCTTCTCCATTTGTGTGTTGAGGTAGAACCATTTACAAAGCACCTCTCTTCGCAGTAATGACATTATTATTGTTGTTTGTTTCCTAGGCAACTAGACAAGGGCAATATCTTTTCTAAGTGTTGAAACATGTGTCAACTTTTTCAGTTTTCTCCCGCCAAGCGCTGGGTTTGATTTAAAATCCCCATAATTTTGATTTCCTATTGTATTGTTTAACTTCTTAAATCCCCAAGTAAATCTGAGATAACACATCTCTCTGAACGTGGTCCCCTTTTGAGTTTATTTCTCATCAGGTGCTATCTTGGTTGACTGTTCCATTCCAGTTTATTTTTTGTTTGAATTTATGGTCCCCGGCAACATTGTTATTATGATTTCAGCAGGCTTTAGGCCCGAGTTTGAGAATGTACATTTATTTTGCACAATAAGACTTTAGCTCCTCAACAGAAATATATTGGCATTTCCCCATGAAACCATTTTTCTTTCCCCAGGAAGCCATATTTCTTTCCCCGGGAAGTCTTTATTACAACTCTTTCTCATAATAGAAAATGACAAGTCTCTTTATTTGAGAAACTTATACTTCCCCATTAAGCTTGATAGTTCCCTGAGAAGATTCACATTTTTTACTCCAATGGATGGTAGTCTTGTCATTTTGGGAGATAGTTCATTGTTGAGATTTGTTACTCCAATGAATGGTAGTCTCCTCATTATGGGAGATAGTTTGTTGTTGAGATTTGTTACTCCAATGAATGGTAGTCTTGTCATTATGGGAGATAGTTTGTTGTTGAGATTTGTTAATGAATGGTAGTCTCGTCATTATGGGAGATAGTTCTTTGTTGAGATTTGTTACTCCAATGGATGGTAATCTCGTCATTATGGGAGATAGTTCGTTGTTGAGATTTGTTACTCCAATGAATGGTAGTCTTGTCATTATGGGAGATAGTTTGTTGTTGAGATTTGTTACTCTAATGAATGGTAGTCTCGTCATTATGGGAGATAGTTCGTTGTTGAGATTTGTTACTCCAATGAATGGTAGTCTCGTCATTATGGGAGATAGTTTGTTGTTGAGATTTTTTAGTCCAATGGATGGTAGTCTCGTCATTATGAGAGATAGTTCGTTGTTGAGATCTTTTTCCGATGGATGATAGTCTCTTCATTGTAGGAGATAGTTTTTTGTTGGGATTCACTTTGCTCCAAAGAAGCTTGTTTGTTTCTAATCATAAGTACTGATGCCAATCAATTGTTACCACCCTAATATTGATGTTTGCTGGTATTATCCTACCACCTCTTACTTTCCCCTGTGAGTCGATGTTATCTTTTTTTGCTATCTTCTCTAATAACAGATAGTCTATAATTATCTGTCGACCATTGTTATTCATCGCTTTTCTCTCCTCAATGTTTGAGTTGATGCTACTTTGTGTCCTCCTTGGGATTTACCCCAATACATTCGAGTCTTATGTTCACCAGTGATTTATTTTCCTGGTCAAATTTTATTTTGATTTTTTATTTTTTGTTTCCCCAATGGTGTCCTTTGTCACCTTGGGATCTATTTGTTTGCATGCACAATCGTAAACATTGCTTTGCATCTTAGGGCCAAAAATAAGGTTTGTTTTATATTTGAGTATCTTCAATTGCATCGACACGAAGATTTTAACCTTCGTATCTCCGGATAGAAGAAACTTAATTAAGGGCAGTTGTTGTACCCCAATTTATGCCCCTAAGATTCCTCTATCATTTCATACCATCACAATGCAACAAAATCACACATTAGGGTTTGGGTACTTCTCCTACGTCATCCTATCTTTAGGTTTGTTCATGAGGGATCACCAAGCATCTTGAATTGTGTATCTCGATCATATATCCTCTTAACTAACATCAAAATGTGTATATATGTCTCTTTGGATGTCATCTTGTAGAAAATGGCACAACTGCATTTATCTTACCATCTTCTAACACAGAGGATCAAAACTAGGGTTTGGAATTTAATCAAGAATCCGATGACTTTTTGGGAAATACTTGATTCCATGTTTCTCTACATGTTCATGAGCATCTATGATTGGAAATTTGATCATCAATTTTTGTTAGGAAAGGTTCAATTGACAAAAAGGGTTAAATTGGTCATTTTGTCATAAGTCAACCAAAGTCAACTGTTGACCAAGGGCACTTTTGGTCAAATATCAACTCAATGTCCCTATTTTCACATTTAATGGTCAATGGTGGCATAAAATCAAGAGGAAGAGTTGAATTGGATATAACTTGTCAAAGAAGTTATTTGAAGTTTTAAATTTTTTCTAAGTGTTCATAGTGCTGAACTTTGATTGGTCACAACTTTCTCAATTTTTATTGAAAATGTACAAACTATACATTCTTCGAAAGATGATAAAAAATTCTTCAACTTTGTATTAGTGGCCTCAAGTCCAAAAAATGAAAGGAGAAAAAGTTATGGAGCTTGGAAACTTTTGAACACTTAGTGAAAATTCGAAATATGCACAAAAAATATGATTTCTTCATGGCTAATTTTGAATGTCCATTTGAGCTCAAATCAAAAAGTTGGAAACATGAAAGTTGGAGTTTGAAGTTTTATCTTAATTTTTTATTTAAGAATCATCTTAAATGGTCAAGTGTAGAAGGAGATACAATGCTTAGGATTTGGAGCTTCAAGTTGTCATCAAATAGTTCATGGGCACACATTCATCATCACTTTTCTATTTTAAGTTTTCATTATTTGGAAAAATGTTCAACAACAAAGATCAAGCCCTAAATGTGAGGAACAACTTTGCTTCAGGAAGTTTCTAAAAAAAACTCCTACATTTTGAGATATAATCATGGGAAGAAGGTAACATGAAAGATGAGTTTTTGCCCAACACAAGGCATGTCGCGCGCATGGAATGCCCAGTCAGGCTTGACATTTTATCAAACAGTTTACGAGTATACATTCATGGCTATTTATCTCATTGATTCAAGATTTGTTTTAAAAAAATTTGAACATAAAAGTACGAGTATGTAATGCCCTCTCCATTTTTTATTCAAATTTTGTCTCGTTTCACGCACTATGGAGAGAGATATAATAAGATGAAGACATGATCATGAGTTTTCCAAACATGCAAGAAAATGCATGTGATCTATAACAACCAAAACAATAGCCTTCCAGCTCACATGCACATGCTTTGTTCAGTTACCCAAAATGACACCCAAGAAGTCAGTAACAAAAGCAAAACGCGAAATCACCTTACCACCTTATTTCCTTGCCTCTTATACCCTCCAAGAAAACTTGTGCAAATCTTTTGCCACTCTATAAAAATCAGTCACTACACCTTACTCATGGGAAGAGATCTCAAGAGCATTTCCTCTCTCCCTCACGAAACTTCTCTCTCTCTCTCTCTCTCTCTCTCTCTCTCTCTCTCTCCATAACTCAGATTATTTTTTTGCATTTTCTCTCAAGAGATATTTGCTCAAGCTTACTCCTTTTGCACAGTCTGCTCCATTGAAGCTTGAAGAAGAAGTAGTAGCAACATTCTCTTCTAAGACAGAGGAACCAAGTGGATTTATTTTCGACTCATTAAGGTAGAGTTTCAAATCCTTTTCTCTTTCATGCTAGCTCCAATCTTGCATTAGATTCTGTTCACCTTGGATTTAGCTGGCCAGATCCTACATCTGAGTAAAGTCATCCGTGCATTTGTTGCTTGATGTTGTTCCATAAGTTGGCTCAGAATTCTATTTTCTTTACTGCCTTCGTACTCAATTTATGTTCAGACCTTGCATTGATTGTTGAATTCATGAGCATTTTGTTGTTCTACGAATTGAGGTGATGAATTTTGGTGTTTGAATCAAGGGAACTGGATGAGAATCGAAGGAGAAAATAAAGTCAGAAATCTATTTGTTGAAATGCTCAACTCATAATCATGTTCATGCAGCAATATTCGCGTGGCTTTTTCTCCATGATCCATGCATCTTTTGATAAAAAAATTTATCCTACCGTGTTCTACTCATTTCAATCTTGAAGTTTGATGTTTATAACTTGGGTTTTCATGGAGAAACGCGTGAGTTATTAGGATTAGAAGTTCATTTTTTAAAACTGTAAAACGATAAGGGTTTGATATTTTGGTAGGAATGAATACATGGCCTTTTTCTATTGAACATGTTCTTAAAACCTTCCATAACACTTTCTGGTAAAAACAAGTGTAATACACCTTAATTATATTTTAATTTTCTTTGTTTCTCTAATTTTGTTTAATTACTTTTCTTAATTAAAAAATTACCACAAAAATATTTTAAACTCTATTTTCAATATATTTTCATTTTCTGATTTTTATTTCTTAGTTTTATCATTTTTTTATGATTAAATTGATTTAAGTAGTTTAATTAGGGTTTTAAATCACTCTATTTGTTTTAGAATTTTATTTTCCTATTTCTACTAAACCAAAAAAATCCTTAAAAATGGTTTTTTAGTGTTATTCCGAGTCTTCTTATTTAAAATAATTTTTGTTCAATTTTATAAAATTTGTGGGACTTTATTTAAATCTTTTGTTTGGTTTTATTACTTTTTCTTTGTTTCTTTTTTATATTTTCAGTAAATAATTTTTATTCAATTATTTCTTTTGAAATAAAATTCAAGAAAAATATACTTACTGATCCTTAAAATGTTCTTGAAATTTAGGGAGCCTTATACCAAATTTATTTGAATTTTAGATTAAATTGGTTAATTTTAAACTTAATTTCCTTTTTTAGGGTTTTGTTTGATCATTCACATTGATTGCTTGAAATTTCTAACTTTCCATGCCTATAAAATCAGAAATGAATTTGTTTAGAGTAATTGTACAAGTTGAGGTCATAAAGATTATTTTTCTTGAATTTTAAAATTTGATTTTACAATTTTTACAAATTGTTTTTCAAAACACCTCTAGTTTAAACATTTTGCTAGCTAGTTTCAAAGTGTGCATTTCTAAATCAAGTTTCCACCTCAAGCCAAGAACTTTAAATTCCATTTATGAATTTTATAGATATTTAGGAAGTTAGGGTTAAACTTTCATAATTTTAGAAGATATTTTCCTTTTTTTTAAATCTAATATTGACTTAGGAATGTATTTAGGGTTTTACTTGTGATCAGGTTTGTAATTAAGAACTTTTGTACATAATTCTTGTTTAATTCTTGGCATGGCATATGATACTGACTTGAGGCTTATTTTAGGACAAATTATTCAACATCATTGGATCTTGGGTGTTGATAGGTTGAAAAACCAAATCTATCAAGATGGATGAATGATGTTGATGATATTTGAAACTAAATTTCATCTAACACATCCCTTCCTCTTTCATCTTGTTCATTCTTCACTTGTACTATATGTATGATATATATATATATATATATATATATATATATATATATATATATATATATATATATATATATATATATATATATATATATATATATATATATATATATATATATATATATATATATATATATATCATTTCTATTAACATGTGTTACATAGATTTCTATTGATCGGCCTAAAAATATGGACGACTTCTACATAAGTCCACTTACGATTGCTTAACATAGTGCTAAATTTTGTCCTGATTGGAGAAATGATCATTCGTAGCCCAAACCCATGTTTGTAAGCCCAAGTAAGTTAATTTGAATCATTTGATCAAATAACTATGAGATTCATTGTTAAGAGACATTGGTTTTATCAATCCTCTAATGAATCTTCATAACCTTGAGAATTTTAAATGAATGATATACTTGACAAAAAGCAAATGAAACTTGTTGTTGAGAGGCTTTGATTTTATCAATCTTCTAATGAGTTTTAAATGCAAGTTTCAGGTTGGTCATTCTACTAACTCCTAATTTATAATAATTAAATTTATTCTTGTGCTCTTACCTTATGCTTAAGAACCATTTATTTTATCATCTATATTTCATGCTATTTATCCTTGCTCACTTGAGATTTTCAATTTTCTTTTTGAAGATACCTGATAACCAACTTGAACAATTAAAGTTTTAATGTTACTTGGACTATTTGGTTACTATTATTGGCATTATGGAGTGGTGGACTTCTTGGACTTAGGATTAGAGACCTTGACTTATCTTGAGACCTTGTGACTTCTATTTCTATTTTGTCTGGAGTTCTTTGGGGTTTATCCCAAGACATTGGGTTGTTTGTTTTCTTTGTGTGCAGGTTATTCTTATTATATGCTTTGTTTGTGATTCAGAATTCATCTATATACAGCCATTACTCTACCCAATTTTTTAGAAGACTTAAATGCATTTGAAGTTTGGTATTCTCTTAAGAGGTTTAGTATCTTTGCTTTCTCGATTTCAATCTAAAGGATGGTAATTCTATCTTGACTCATTGTGTCAAGTGTTGGCTTCTTGTTGGTTAGACGGTTCGTTTCCTTAGATTTTACCTTATGCTTTAGGATAGTCCCTTCATCTCCTCCCATCTTCTTTAATTTCAAAAATCTTCTCACTCCTTTGAAAACTATTCTTGTTCTTTTAAACTTGATCCACCTTCATAATAAAATTGGACTTAGGTCCATGCATTTTCAAAAAAAAAATTCTCAATCAAACTTTAATCAATTTAACAATACCTTGACGTTTTTTTTTTGTGAGAAGACTAAAATTCAATCAATCTCATTCAAACTATTTTGCCACTTTGGATTCCATTTTAAAATTTTCTCAAAACATTAGACTCTTGTCAATCTTTATAGTGATGTGAGCTATTATACTTCTATGATATATAGTGAAGCAAGATATTTTCCACTTGGGTGTTGAGCGAGGATTTATTGATTTTAAAATCCAAGACATATCCTCCACTTTGAGATGGCACAAATTCTCCTTTCTCATAATCCTGGGTAGTAAGTATGTTTTCCACTCGGATACGACGATGATGTCTCGTCTCTTAAAATTAACCAACACACTTGTGTTTTAAAGTTTTTAAAGGTGAACTATGAGTACCCTGATATCCTATTGCACGTAAGGTGGTACGCAGGCAGTAAAGATTCACAACCGCGGCGGGTGCAAAAATTATAAAAAATATTTCTTTTCTCATCTCCATCATCTATTTTTTTATACAACATTTATAGCCAAAATACACAGATTTTAAAAGAGGTTCCCGTGGAGTACCGTAAATGGGTAGGGTGCTAATACCTTCCCTTTGTATAACCAAACCCCTTACCTAGATTCTCTCCCCCACTTTTGGGTTATTCACTCTTTTCCCATTCCTTTGGAAACAATAAAGCACTGTGGCGATTTTTATTTATTTTGTGCGAGTCAAGTCAATCCAATGGCCTAGTCACAATATTTCTATCGCTACAACGATGCCCTAGCTTCTTAGCCTTCTTCTATGGCCATAATTTTGTCTTCAATTGTAACACCCCACTTTCCAAAATAGAATAATTATAATAAAATATACGAAATATATCGAAATACACAAGTAGGTTGTCACATCTTTCAAAAAATCATAAAGTCTCAAGTCACTTAATTACTTTATTTCTCATAAAAAGCAAATCAACAACGAAACAATCAAACTATTTCACTTCCATAGTTCTAAGGCCTTAACAATAATAAAAACTACATAAATGTGTGGTTCAACGTAAGTATGAAATAAGACATGTAACAAAATGAAACAATACAAAGTATAACGAATTCCCAAATCCCAGTGTTACATATTAGAGCGACTCCTAAGACTCGATCAGGTAAAACTTATTCCAAGCACTACTCGGGTACCTGATTATCTGTACTCTTAGAGAAGCGCAAACACAACAACAAAAAAGGGGTGAGAACTACATTCAATAAATATACGGTGAATATCACATGCTAAGGAGTAGTAATTCTCACCATTCACACAATTAACATATAATTCACTACTTTACATCACATACATCATCTACATAACACGACAACAAATCAATAGAAATGCAATGCCATAAGAGCAACACCGACTCAATGCATGTGGTACCAACAAGGCATAAGCCCTCCACGTAATGCCAGATAGGGTAACAACAGGGCATAAGCCCTCAAATTAACGCCATTACAAGCCAACAACAAGGCATAAGCCCTAACCAATGCATAAATGCAACTCCAAAATGCAACAACATAATTATGCAACTACAGGGCATGAGCCCACAACATTACATCAATACAGGCCAATAACATCATCATCATCATGCAATACATTATGCAATTCATCCACACACCTTCACATAACATACGAAACTCACACAAGGTTCCACATTTTAACCTAATTCCCATTATTACTAGCATCCCTATATCTTCCTAAGTCATACTAGTCATTGTGGACCAAAAGAAACTACACTGCACACGAAAACGGGAATGAAATTTCGAAAATGGGAAATTCTGCACATCATCCTGCTCATACGTGTATGTCCCTGCCACATACGCGTATGGCCTCTTCTTCGCCCCTAATCCCTCCATATCATATGCGTAGGGCCTAATATTCAGGCCTTATACGCGTATCACACACATACCACCAGAGGGGGATTTCCCTCAAAACCTCTCCAAGACCCCCCATACGCGTAATGGCTAGCGCATACGCGTATGACATTCGTCTCATACACGTATCCTACGCGTTCCAGCACAAGGTCGTGTTGGCTTGGGGACATGGTGCGTGCCATACTCGTACAACCCCTGGGCGTGTTCCCTATATGTGCATAATTGTATTCCAACCAGTTCATGCCTAGAATCACGCCCAAACCACTCAACAGTAAGAAAAGTAAATCCACACCAAAGTCTCTATCAAAGATCGACAAAGGACACTTCAAACATACAAGAGAAGTAGTCACTGATCCCTTAGCTAGAGTATCGATAACCATGTTTCCATTCATAGAAGACAATACAATACCCAACTTTTTGACACAATGAGCAACAATAAAACAATGGGTAACACTAGTATAAATAATAGTAATTAAAAAAGTTATATTAATGAAACATATATCTTTGATCAAATGGTCTCCACTGGATATCTAAGTTTTATCTAAAGCAAACACCTTCCCATCGGATTGAGATTTCTTCGGTTTATGACACTTAGTACTTATATGACCTTCTTCGCCGCAGTTGAAACATATCACCGCTCTGTCTAAAATCAGCTATCTCATGCCCAACTTTACCATAACAAAAACACCTCTTCTCTTCTCAAGTATGCACATTACTTTAATGACCTATTTTTCCACACCTGAAACATGTGATGTCAGCAGGAGCAGCTCCCCCACTTGTCCTCTTACTATCAACTACTCTCTTTTTTCCTTTGTCAACTGGAGCATTGTAAGGCTTCCCACGGTTCTGTTGTTGTTTTCCCCGCCTATCATTTATGATCTTGTATTGAGCCTTACTACCCTCCTCATAAATCCTGCAACTATTTACCAAATATGGAAGTTTTGAATCTGCTGATATCCAATAGCCTGCTTGATTTATGGATGCAAACCATTTTCAAACTTAATGCACTTTGAGAATTCAGCAGTCGTCTGTTGTAGTGAGGGTAAAACCTTGTCAGCTCCACGAACTTAGCAACATATTCAGTCACCGACAAATCTTCCTGTTTCAATTCCACAAATTCAATTTCTTTCTTACCACAGACATCTTTAGGAAAATACTTTCTCAAAAACACGCTGTTGAACACAACCCAAATAATCTCTTCACCTTCACCCTCTAGCCTCTGACGAGTGCTAATCCACCAGTCATCAACCTCTCCTGCCAACATATGCGTATTGAATCACACCTTCTGTGCCTCAGAACAGTTCATAACCTGAAATATCCTTTTGATCTCCTTGAGCCAAATCTGTTCCCCACCAGGATCATACCTACCCTTGAACATAGGTTGATAGTTCCTCTAAAATGTCTCAAAAACACGGGATCTATCACTCCCAGCAGCATTAGGCTGATGTTGCATAGCCCGAGCCATAGCCTGCAAAGCAACATCCAAGGCAACATCTTTTCTTCCACCCATTTCTTTGTTTCACACCATAACATCAAACAATGGTTAGAAGAAATACATCGACAATATTCAACAATCATACTATACTACTGACTCAATAACCTGGCCTGACGGACCGACCTGCTCTGATACCAATTGGGACACACCACTTTCCCAAATAGAATAATTATGATAAAATATAAAAAATATATTAAATTACACAAGTAGGATGTCACATCTTTCTAAAACTCATAAAGTCTCAAGTCACTTTATTACTTCATTTCTCATAAAAATAAACACAACGGCGGAACAACCAAATTATTTTACTTCCATGGTATTAAGGCCTCACCAATAATAAAAACTCCACAAATGTGTGCTTCAACATAAATATGAAATAAGATACGTAATAATGCAACCATAGGGCATGGGCCCACAACATTACACCAATACAGGCCAACGACATCATCATCATCATCATACAATACATTACGCAATTCATCCACACACCTTTACACAACATAAAAAACTCACACAAGGTTCCATGTTTTAACCCAATTCCCGTTATTTCTAGCCTCCTTATATCTGCCTTAGTCATACTAGTCATTATGGGCCAAAAGAAACAACACTGAATGCGAAAACGATAAAGAAATCGCGAAAATGGTAAATTTTGCACATCAGCCTACTGATATGCGTATGCCCCTGCCCCATATGTGTATGGCCTCTTCCTTGCCCCCAATCCCTATGTATCATACGTGTAGGACCAAACTTCCAGGCCTCATACACATATCATACGTGTACCACTAGAGGGGAATTTCCCTCAAAACCTCTCCAAGACCTCCCATACGCGTAATGGATAGCCCATACACGTAGACCTTCCTCTCATACGCGTATCATACGCGTTATGGCAGAAGGTCGTGCTGTCTTGGGGATAAGGAGCGTACCATATGCGTACAACTCCTTAGCATGTCCCCCATAAGCGTATGGCCAGTCTACTGCTCCAAAAAAACTTACTTTTGCACCAGTACAATTTCTGCTTGTTTTTTCACACTTTCAACCTCCTAAATTGAACCTAAAAAAGTGTCTTTACACATGATATCTTATAGATTTAAAGCAATTTCATTTATCTACCATTCTATATCAGATTTCTACATTAAAACCTCACTTTTTATCCTTTTCATAAACCCATAGTTTCTAGATTGGGGTTTCATATAACAACATCACAACAACAACAATTATCAACAACAATAATATCATTGGCATCAATGAATTCATAATTCCACATAGAATTACATAGAGACAACATCAATTAACAAAATAAGCACATACATTGATCACACACAAAACCTAGAGAGGTAAAGGAACCCTCACTACCCTCTCATGTTATAATCACCCTTTAGAGAACTCATTCTCCCCCTTACCTTAGTTTGAAGTTTTATCCTTCAACAATGGTGGGATTCTCTCTTTCCCTAGTTATTCCTTCTCTTCTATTCTCTATTTCTACGTGACAACAATTTTTCCCAATTCTCTTTCTACCACTCTCTCTAATAATTATGTTTTATTCTTAATAACAAATAATAATAATATTAATGAGAATAATTATAATATTAACTATAATATTAATAATGATAATAATAATAATAATAATAATAATAATATTATTATTATTATTATTATTAGTGGTAACTATACCATATATCTAATAATACTTTTATTAATAATAATAGTATTTTTCATGATTCACAAATATTATTATTATTACACCATATGCTAAGTTTTATTCTAATTAACTAATTAGAACTAAGTCCTCACATACCATTAGCCAATGCCTATATACCCTTAGTGATGCCGAAATAATTCAAAATTAACAAACAATGACAAAATATTTAAATAGGGTGTTCCATTCATGGTGGATACCTCACCAAAAGTGAAAACCAAAACCATTATTTCACATGATTTTTTGCATAGATCACATATTCACGCTTAGTTTCAGCAAAAGAAAACGTTATCATGATGAAAAGAGCTAGGGAAATTCAACATCAAAACTGCAATTGTTAGAATCTTTATGTATTCATCACAAAATCAATGCCTACAAGTAGTAGGGGATCAGATTCACATGAATGAGTCTTAACACGCAGGAATCTAGCATGAACAAGAGTGTGAAGTTTTAAGAAAGTTACCTAGTGTAATGAGTCCACTACACCTTGAGAATGATTCAAAAATATTCAAAGAATGATGTAAGATCTTTCTATGAACTTCAACGAAGATAAAAGTAAGGAGGTGATGGATGAATGGCTTGAGAAGATTTCTTTGAAATTTCCAATTTTAGTAGAGAGAGTACAAGCTTTGGATCTAGTTTCTTGCACTACTACAAAATGCATAAACAACAATGACATGGCCACCACGATTCTTCCCCACGCCGTGGTGGAATCTCTAAACTAAGGCGCTCCTATATTATTTTTGTTTATTGATTTAAAATTAATTATATATAACAACGATTGATGAGCCAACCGTGGTGAAATAGTCAAGTTGTCATGGGTATGAACCTCAATGCCATCATATATATTATTCCATTAATATTAAGGCGTGCCTTTTCTTATTTATTTATTTTTAAATAAAAAACTTAAAGGGTTATTACTACGTTTGGTTCGTTCCACCATTGTTATATAATTTAATTTGTTTTTTTTTATTTAAAAATTTTAATCGTAAATTAAACTCTGGCGCTTCTTTATGAAATTTCATATGAAAGTAATATATCATAACAGTTTGTGGGTTTTTCCATGGTGGTATCTTTATAATATTATACACTCATAGTTATCTTGTCTCTTAAGTATCCTTTTTTCCATTGAAAAAAGAAACTAGACGAAACAATACACGATTTCAATCATAAACCCTAATGTTCAATACTATGAAACAATAAAGGATTTCAACCAAAACACCGTCGTTCACCCTAGCTTGTCTCTTCAGTATCCATTATGCACTATGTATTTGACATTTTTTTCATCATCATCAAGGTTGACAAGACCATCACGATTGTAACATCGAGAAGGAAGAGTACACCAACCAAGTTGTCACTATCAAGAAGGAAGACAACAACAATACCGTCTATGCCGTAAGGAAGGAAGACAACACCAACACCGACACCAACACCAACATCATTTACTTAGTCATCACATTTATGGTACGTTAATGTTTTCCCATGTATCTATAATAAACATCACTTTCCATTGTTGTGGTTGTTGTTTATGTTGTGGTTGTTGTTGTTTATGTTGTGGTTGTTATTTTTGAACATAGATGTCAAACTTGTCGAGTTCTTCCTCAAATAGTAGCGAAGAAACTCGAACAAATAGGAGTTGTGCGAATAAAACTCAAACAAATGATACTAAATAAAAAAACAAAGAGGTATAACAATGATGCCCTAATTCACATCAGTCCGCAACTCATCATCAGGTGAAAAAACTCCGATCGACTTTGATTCTTACTACAGAGTAGTTGATTTTGAACACTACTTTACTTTTAAGAGTCATGTTGCGTTCATTGGACGTAGAAAAGTAAGTATATTGATAGATGGTTGGAAACAAGTGGATGAGAAAGTCAAAGATAGCATATGGATAGACGTTACGGTATTACTTACTATAATTTTCATATATTCGATATCACTACCTATAATTTCTAATACGTTGATTTAAATGTAGTTGAATTTTAAGTTTACTGATGACTCAAAGTTGAAAAATAAGTGGATCTATTATACCGGTACTCGTTGGAGGGGATTAAAGTTATAACTCACAGATGAATACATTAGGAAGCCTAAGAGTCGTCTTAATCTTCCATGGAAAATATATAGTTTTATATCGAAGAAAGTTTGGAAAAGGTGTAAAGATACATTGTCATGAGGAATTCAAGGTTAGTACTAGTCTTATGTAACCGATAATGTTATGCTAATGAGTTATAGATACTAATCATATATATTATTCACTATGTTATTAACGGCTTAAAAGTGAAGTAGGAATATGAAACAAGCCAAAGAACATGTACCCCCATAGATGGTCTCATGAGGGTTACAAGAAACTTGAGAAAATAATATTGCTTGAAAAACAACCATAAGTAGGAGATGCATCCACACTTTCGAGACATGAAAAATGGAAGAGGGCTTGATTAAGACCAAATGGAAAGTACACCTCTGAGTCAACAAGAGTAGTTGCCGATAAAATTGTAAGTATGATTTATTTTTCTTATGTTATTTGTTATTTAAATGTGTTGGTAACAATATACGTAAGTTACTCGTGTTGTGTAGGATAATTTGGTTGAGGAGGCTCGTGAAGGCACATTAGTTCCAGAAGCACGACATGAGATATTAGTATAAGCAATCAAAATAGAGGAGGATGGTGGGTGTGTCCGTGGTGTTGGAGAAGGTGTCGGCTTGAGGATATTCTTTGGGTCTCAGAGAAGATGTATCGAAAGCTCATAATTTAATGCACAAAAACAAAAGATTGAGAATGTTGAGAAACAATTAGAAGAACAAATGAGGTTGTTTGAAGAGGAGAGGGAAAAAAGGGAGAAAGATGGAAAAGGTATCAAGATTTATATTCATTATGTGCTTTACTTGAGATTTTAGTGTTTTATTAGAAATATATGATATATATTGTGCTTATTTTTGTTGTAACTGAATATTATGATGTAGAGATTAAGTGAAAATCTCGAACAATGTACAAATGAAGATCAACATTATGTTAATGGTAATGATGATAATGATCATGATCAAACTCCAAGTAGAAGTGTTGTATGTCGTGCTTCTACAAAAGGAAGTAATTGTTCAGCCCCTTCCCCCTCTTGCTAACCGCAATGATTTATGTGACCCTAACTCAAATGAAATCACTATGTTATACTTGAATGTTGCGGTGATGAATGATGTGCAACCTCTCCCACTAAAACATTCTCTATATGTGGATTTATTCTATTACAATCCTGAAGATGTAAGGGATTTTCTCGGTGGATATAAGTGTATGGACACAAGGATATTGCAAGTTTGGTGCATGTAAGTATATAATTTATTCATTTTCTCTAACCATTTAGGTACATTCATTGTGTTTGTATAAAGTTGAATAAACTGAGTATTTATGGAATCTTTGATCTACTTTTTATTCGATGGGCGTATAATCAACCAAAAGACATTCAAGATTACTTGAAAAAATAGTTAAAAGAGGGAGGAAAAGAATGTTACTTAGCACCATTTCTCAGTTGGTACATATTTTTGTAATTGTTGTTTATGTATTCTATATTTAGTTTTGTTTTAGCAAATACTAATAATATATGCTCATGTTTATTAAGTGGTCATTATTAATTGATCACAATATCATTTTAGATGAATACGATAACTACACTGTATTCCTTGAATGGTCCACTCGACAAGAAAATAAAAGAGATTGTTAATTCGTAAGTGTATGTTTAATTCATTTTCTTTGATATCGTAAGTAGTTTAGCATGTAATATGTTTAATTCATATTCAATGTACAATATTTTTGAACAAGTGAATATGATGAACAATGTTAGAAGAAAGCCCTCATGGATGTCTCCTAAAGTATGTGGCCCGATTACCTATTTCTTTGATTTACATTCATACGTGTTTATATTCATGTGTGGTTAAATTCATGTCTAGTTACATTCATTTGTAGACGAGGAAACAACCTGGGAAATACGAGTGTGGGTATTATGTCATGAAACACATGTTAAACATTGTCCTTACCGACATTGTTGATTCATGGTATAAGGTATATATGTCATAATATGTTTACATATATTAAAATATAAGTTGACTAATATTTCAAACAATTTTTTCGCTTTCTTATGTAGATGTTTAACGACGTAACCCTGTTCCCCGTTGAGGACTTTGTTGATCTTCGTAAACATTGGGCGTATATCCAAAATGTGCATAAGAGTCCTGCTGTTTGGTTTATTGAGATGTGGTAATGACTTATTTTATATATATGATAATGTGAATATTACTTTTTACTTAAACATATTGTCTTTTATGTAAATATTAATTTTGGCTTTTGATGCACAATGTTAGCCGTTTTTATGCTTTTTATGCATGGTTAACAAAAATAGGGGTTGTTGTAAGTTATCTGATATGGTTATAATAGTTATAAGATGAAAAATGGGAAGAACTTGATAAGAAGGTGAAGGATAGAAAAACACAAGAAAGGGGGTTTGAATTGGGGTTTTCGAAATAGTATGACACGTTTAGTTATCCTGGTTCGTTTTAACTCAAACCACTCCAGTCCTCGCGCCAAGTTGATTTCGCCTCTCTCAAACGAGGTCTTAATCCACCAATAAAAACTTTGATTACACAATTAAAAAGACTACCCTCAATGTCTTCTTGATACTAAACCACAACTTGGTTTCTCAAGGTATTACAAAATATGAATAAAAAATGTGTACAATAGTGTTTCTAGAAAAACTATATCACAACTCTGATTTACACACAAGGTTAAAGCACAATGAATATATAAGAGAGAGTTTGTGAAATATTTCTTTGTATACCCAAGTGTTTTAGATCACTCTTCAATACTCCTTTATATAGGAGAAGCATATGAGACATGAGAAGATGATTTTGGAAGGTTGATAAAATCTTGTTAATGAACTTTACAAAACTATAGATCTTGTCCGGTACCAGCCGTTACTCTTTGATTTGCAATGATTGAATTGTAACGCGTCAAAACTTGCTTCTAATGATTGAATTATAACACATTAGAATATTAACATTGAGACTTTAGATCATCAGAGTTTTGCTTCATCAGAGATTTAGCGTGCAACTTTGTTGTTTCAGAAGTTTTAGCATTAGAACTTCTTTGAGCGTGAGATTTCAATAGTTGTACAAAAATTCTTATAAGATCTTCCTAGCATAATTTTTTTGCTAACATTTATGCTTCTTTATCAGAAATTATCTGCATATTTTATTAAATTATTAGAGAGCATATTTGTTCAGTATGTATATATCATGTATTTGTTATCATCAAAACTATTACAAAGATGTAGAACCAAACTATGTAATAATAATCTCCCCCTTTTTGATGATGACAAAAACTTGTCTATTTTGATAAATCATGTAAGAGCATAAAGAATTAGGGTCCCCCCCTGAGTTTAATACTCAGATAAAGAAAAAATAGATACTTCCCTATAAATGTTTGATCAGAGCTTGTGATTGAAGTTCTGATAAGTCCATGTGACAAAAGTTACTTTCAAGAGACACTTTTCCTGTTTGCTTTCCAAAAAAAATGAAGCAGAGGTTATCATATTCAAAATGTTTGAGACTAAGTATCGGTACTGTTATATTCAAAATGTCTTACATTCTCCCCCTTTTTGTCATTAATCAAAAAAGCAATAAAAACACGTAAAGAGAACAAAACAGATTATGCATTCAACAAAGATTAATACAGATAGAAGCAGATGAACACAAGTTTTTAAACAAGAAACAAACATAGAAAAAACAAGAAAAATATTAGAACTAATGTTGTGGAGGAGGTGGAAGTCGTGTGAATAAGGCTTCCAATAGACTTTTAATTTGATTGTTTGATTCTTCTTGCTTCCCTAGCACGCCCTTAATTTCTTTGTTCGTTTCATCCTGTTTGTCCAGCCTTTCCTTAATAGCTGCATTCTCTTTCTTCAACTCATTCATAGTTTTCAACACAAGAGAAGAGGAAGCTATTTCAACATAAGAAGCCATGTACTCAGAAGTTACTGCAGTAGATTCTTTCTCAGGACATTCTTCAACTGATTTGCCTTTGTCTTTAAAAATGACCAGAGGGAGAGGTTGAGGTTCAGGAGATGGTTCATTAAATTATGATTTTAGTGAGGCTTTCCAAGAAGTGTTTTCCAGAAGAAGAAGGGGTTTCCTTACCAAGTGACGTAAAACTCGATCCTTGAAGATTTTTAGGTGATCGTAGAAGTTTTTTGAGCAATTTCATAATCGAGTTCCTTCATCTTCAGAGATTTAGAATTAAACCATTTTCTGAACTGAGTCCAGGGAGAATCAGAAGCTGCTGGGTTTAGATTATTCATGAAATATCGCTTCAAGGAGTTAACCTATTCATGTATTTCTATTTCAAAAACTAGCAGAGATTTACCAACATCTGATTTGGATAGTTTTCGTGTTGGTTTTGGAATGGATATTTTCTGAGAAGTTGTGACAAGATTGTTCCAGGCTTCTAGATCAATTATGGTTCCGAGAGGATCTTCTGAGTAGTCAGTGGGAGTGGGAGAGTCTGAAAGGATTATAGGAGAGTTAGTGGTGTTGAATTATAAGGAGATGGAATATCTGGAAGGGAGAAGTCTTGTGATGTTATGGTGGAGATATTTGGTGGTTGAGAGGTGTTGAGTGGGTAGGTGATGCCTGGAATAAATGATGTGGTTTATGGAATTAGTTTAAAGGAAGTATTTGGATTTTTGGTTTGGGAAGCTTCAAAAAATTGATCAAATTGATCAACATCAGAAAGAAGTTGTGCATGTTCTGGATGAGTTTGAACAAATTATGAAGAAGTGAAAAACACAAGAAGGGGGGGTTCAATTGAAAACTTGAAATCAAATGCGCAATGACACAGTATTTTATCGTGGTTCGTTTGATCTCAAACTACTCCAGTCCACCCGTCAAGGTGATTTTGCCTCTCTCCAACGAGGTTTTAATCCACTAATCTCAAAAGGATTACAATCACTACTTTAACAACTATCAAAGTCTTCTTGAGTACAACCACAATCCGGTTAATCTCAAGGAACACTGTCTTAAACAAAGATACAAGAATGTGTGTACAAATGTTTTTCGTTACAAAAATAGTAATCACAACTGTGATATTTTACACAAATTTAGAGCGTGGAAAGACGAGTAAGCTTGCAGCATTTTTGAATTCTCGTGTAGTAGTATTGGCAAATCGTAAACGATTTGAACACTGGGTTTGTTTATATAGGCAATGGATTCCTGTTCATCATTAAGTGTAATAAATGTCATTAACTCAGTTTCCATATGGAGAAGATCTTGTCTGAATGAAGCCGTTGTAATTGATGTTGTCTTGAATGAGTAGTAACACTTCAGAACCTTACATCCTTGCCTGCTGCTGATGCTTCAGAACATTGATGACTTAGATTATTATGCTTTTGTTTAGAATCATAGTTTACTTCCCTTAAGCGCAGATTCTGGTCATCAATCTTCAGCGTAAATTCTGATTGCTTCAGCGTGTAGCTTCTATAGCTTAACTTCTGATGCTGCTTTGGTCAGAACTTTTGTATACACAATAACATAATTTTTAGGGTGCATATTTGTTCTTTGTATTTGTTATCATCAAAACTCTAACTAAGGGTTGTAGAATCAAACTATGTTCTAACAATCTCCCCCTTTTTGATGATGACAAAAACTAGAATTTTCAATGAAAAATAAAGAACAAAAGGTTTAAGAGAAACTCCCCCTGAGTTGATTACTTCCCTGAAGTTCCTTCTTGTGATCGGTGGAAATAGAACTGACTGTTTTTTAAGCTGGTTTGCGAAATGTCGCGGTAAGCAAGAGTCGCCACCGTCTTTTATGTTCTCCAACATGGAAAGGACAAAAGCACAGCAAAATTCCTTATTCGAGATGTCTCTCGGTTCGGGAGGTAGATTTATAGAAAGGGAAGGTGTTAGCACCCTTTCTATCTGTGGTTATCCACGGGCTCTTAGGTACTTGCTCTTATGTTTTCAAAAATTGTTTGCTTTTCAAGTGTATGTGGGTTTTGAAAAAATTTCGTTTGAAAAATTTCTAAGTAACTCTTATATCTGTCCTCAAGAGTGTATGAAATATTAGTTTGAAAACCTTTTGAAAGTGTAGGTGCGAAGAGTATTTTGTTTGTTTTTTGAAAGAGCAAGTACCCAGGAGAAATCTACCTACTCTAAGGAATTAGGTTGTGTAAGAGTCCTTTAGACAGTACTATCCCACTATTGAGAAGTAGGTAGCACCGTCGTTGGAGGTATTCGGGTCAATTCGATTATTAGGGACATGTGTGGTCACCAAAGCAATAGTAGGACGCCTTAACGGTAACCCTAATGTCCTAGATCCTTTTTATCCGAGGCAACCGTTTCGAGGCAACTGGATCTTAGACAGGAGGACGACCTCTAAAATACCATATACTTGACGACCACGTCGAGGCAACCTGTGAGGCGTACCCTAGGAGTGGCATGTGCATGTGTGTTGTTTCAGTTTATGTTTATCTTTGAACATGCATTTGAGAGCTAAGGATTGATTTTAATTTTCATACAAGTCTTTCATGCGTATTAACAGTTAAGAGTGCGGAAAATAAAGTGCGATAAGGTAAATCTACGCTATTACAAGGCGCGGGTCTATACATCGCCAAAAACAAAACCCGTTTTGGAAAATAAGTGCGGAAAGTAAAGAAAGCGATAAAATCCTAATTAACTATTACATACTCGGAAACAGTTACATCAATATGATCAAAAGGAATTAAAGTGCGAAAGAAATTAAATCAGAACATCCTTAGGGTTTTGACCCTTTTGAGAAATAAAGAAATTTTGGTCCTTTGCATTTAATTAAATATTAACCCTAAAACTAATTAATTAATTAATTAAAAGAAAAATGTTTTTGTGTTTTTTTTATGTTTTAATGAAAATAAAAAGAAAAGAAATTAAAAGTCAAAAGAAAAACCCTAATTCTAAATTGGTTTTGTTTATTGTAAAAATAGTCAAAATTACCTAATTAAAACTAAGTCAATTTGGTTAGTATTTATTTACAAAATAATAATTAAAGTGAAATTAATAATAATAATAATAATAATAATTACATTTTTTGGTTTTATTATGAAAATAATATTAATTATGTTAGTTAAAATAATAATAATAATAATAATTAGAAATTAGTAAAAGAAAAATAAAAGAGAAAATATAAGGAAAGAAAATAAAAGAACTCAGGGGGGGTATGCTGGCCCAGATGGAGGTGTTGTTCTGGAAATTTAGGCCCAATAGCACTCAAGCCTGTTGACTTCTGGAATTGCCCACGTGCATGTTGACTGAGGAACATGGTGTTCCTTCCCTTGTAGCCATTGGATTGCTGTTGAAGGACACATGGCATCTGGGAACGTGGAATCCCATGGTGGAACGCCTTTGAATATCCTGCATATGAACATGTTTGAAAAAATATTATGAGAACTTTGGGTGGACCTGGGAATCGAACCCAGGTCCCAATGGTTCTTGGACAGATCACCAACCACTAGGCCATCACGCTGCATTTGTTAGTATAATAATGGATAAATATTATATGGGATGATTAATGCTTATGCTGTAAATAAACCAAAAGCGCGTGCTTCTTTGAATAGGCCACCCATGCGCTGACACCTCATCATCGTCTTCACTGAATGCCTGCAAAACAAAACAATTAGCGGGGGTTTTTAACCCCCACAAAATAGGACGAGGGAAAATAACGAATAGCTCTACAGGCTATATAAATTGGGCGCGAGGGTAGCTTTGCGTTCGTCTCATCCTGACGGTCTCAACCATAGGCATTATGAAGCCTAATTTTGTCTGTACAGCAAAGCCCTATTTTGAAAGCTTCGAAACCCTAAATTTCATCAATGGTAGATTCTGATTCTATGCATTTAAATGCAATTAACCTATGCCAAAAGATTCCTGTGGATTCAAGCAACACAACACACAAAAAATCACATTAAAGATGCATGAATTATGAGTTTCGATTATGAGAAAGAAAGCTAAACCGTGTGACTGTTCTTGCGTGTTCTTTGAGTGTTAAGGCTTGATTTCGATTGCAATATGTTCCTAGGAATGCCAGCAATGTATTAGAATCAAGAGAAAGCTTTGAATCGTGCTGGAATGATGAGAACAGTTTTGAGTTTTTTTGATATTTTTTGGAATTGGTTATGGTGTTTCTGCAGCAGCTTTCACGTGAACAACATTAGGGTTGGCCTCCTTGCATATATGGGAATAGAATTAGGTCAAAGTTTGGGCCAAGGATCCATGGAATTAAGTTTGGAGATTTGGTTGACCACCATTGAAGAACTTTCCATTTTTGGTTCAAATTCAATATTTTATGCACAAAAAGGTTTGGCACGAATTTGGTAGCTGGCATGTGACATATAAAAGCCATTCAAATCAAAAGATGCTATTCCATTAATTTTTTAGATTTTATTTGAATTATTATGGATTTAAAATGAATTAAATCAATAAAAATTAAATAAAATAGAAAAATAAATGTTTGATCTTGAAATTAAGCATGGGACACGTGTATGGCATGACAAGGCTGAATCAAGTGGAAGAAAGTGGGCCCTTTTGTCAAAAATTGAAGTTTTAAGGATAGTTGACTTTTGCCATTTCACAAAAATTTCCCAACTTCTCCAATGCATATCTTGCTCAATTTTGATCATATGAACATGTTCTTGGACATTTTGGAAAGGTCTTGAAGTCCTCTAACCAATGCCTTTGGTCCCATGTAATTTGGATTTACCAATCTCAAGTTATGGTCTTTGACTTAAAATGCCTTTTTGTTGACTTTTGAAATTGACCTATAATGTAGAAATTGATAACTTTTTGTGAGAGCATTTCTTGGACTTGGAATGTGAATATGAGTTGTAGGAAATGTCATCCCCTTCAAAATGAGCATTGGATGGGATTTTTCTGATGAACCATGAAAAAGTTATGCCTTGGTCAAGTTATAGTTGACTTTTCAGCTGTCCAAAAATAGAAACTTTTGCATCTTTGATGATTTTTGAGCCATTCTTGTGGAATCATGTTCAAGACTTGATCAAATGATGATTGTGGCTTCAAAATAAGATGTTGATCAGAAATTCTGACTTTTGACTGTAAAATGACCATTTTCCCCTGCAGTTGGTTGTGGAGCAACTAGGGCTTTTGACTGTGCAAACTGGCATTGTGAATCTTGAAACTTGACATGTAGATGCTTGACAATGTATATGGGCACATAGGACTTGATTGAGCCATTGAAAATCCCAAATTCATTGAAGGAACAAAAACCCTAATTTTGACTGGCTTAGGAGGTGGTTAGACTGTGCAATCCCTTGAGAAATCTTGAGCCATTTGAATATGATTCTTGACAGATCTTGAAGAATATGGGAGGGCAAATTTTGGGGTACAACAGTTGCCCCTGTTAAATCTTCTTAGACCTGAGGATGTAGATTGGATTGCGTGCCTTTCGTGATCCGAAGGTGGAAGATGATTGAACACTAAAGTGCCCAGAAATTTGCACTCGCATAGTGGAGTATCAGCAATGTGATGTCGGGAATGGGCTTACAGATGCCATTTCGAGAGATGATGGATAGGAGGATGGGCTTATAGATTCCATCTGGAGATGTGACAGAACCTGGTCGAGAATGGGCTTATAGATGCCATTTGGAAGTGTAATGGATAGTTGTGGAGATGGGCTTAAAGATGCCATCTAGGGGTGTTGATCGCGTAAGAGATTCCTTAGCGAGAACTTGCGTGCCTGAGAAAGAAAGATGGTTTCCTAGCTTGCTACAGGTGTTGATCTTCAATCTCTTCATGCAGATATGCCCTGGCTGGATACAGGTATCGAATCTACAATTGGTCGTCTACAGATATGCCTTGGCTAGATACAGGAATCGAATCTGGAATTGGTCGTCTACAGATATGCCCTGGCTGGATACAGGTATCGAATCTCTAAACTCTTCATGTAGATATGCCCTGGCTAGATACAGGTGTCGAATCCATAATCAATTGCTCACAGATATGCCCTGGCTGGATACAGGTATCGAATCTGGAATTAGTCGTCTACAGGTATCGAATCTCTAAACTCTTCATGCAGATATGCCCTGGCTGGTTACATGTGTCAAATCTACAAACTCTTCATGTAGATATGCCCTGGCTAGATACAGGTGTCGAATCCACAATCAATTGCTCACAAATATGCCCTGGCTGGATACAGGTATCGAATCTTGAATTAGTCGTCTACAGATATGCCCTGGCTGGATACAGGTATCGAATCTCTAAATTCTTCATGCAGATATGCCCTGGATGGATACAACTGTCGAATCTACAATCAATCACTCACATATATGCCCTGGCTAGATACAGGAATCGAATATGGAATTAGTCGTCTACAGATATGCCCTGGCTAGATACAAGTATCGAATCTCTAAACTCTTCATGCAGATATGCCCTGGCTGGATACAGGTGTCGAATCTACAATCAATTACTCACAGATATGCCCTGGCTAGATACAGGTATCAAATCTGGAATTGGTCGTCTACAGATATGCCCTGACTGGATACAGGTATCGAATCTCTAAACTCTTCATGTAGATATGCCCTGGCTAGATACAGGTGTCGAATCCATAACCAATTGCTCACAGATATATCCTGGCTGGATACAGGTATCGAATCTGGAATTAGTCGTCTACAGATATGCCCTGGCTGGATACAGGTATCGAATCTCTAAACTCTTCATGCAGATATGCCCTGGCTGGATACAGGTGTCGAATCTACAATCAGTTACTCACAGATATACCCTGGCTATATACAGGAATCGAATCTGGAATTAGTCGTCTACAGATATGCCCTGGATGGATACAGGTATCGAATCTATAAACTCTTCATGCAGATATGCCCTGGCTGGATACATGTGTCGAATCTACAATCAGTTACTCACAGATATGCCCTGGCTAGATACAGGTATCGAATCTGGAATTGGTCGTCTACAGATATGCCCTGGCTGGATACAGGTATCGAATCTCTACACTCTTCATGTAGATATGCCCTGGCTAGATACAGGTGTCGAATCCACAATCAATTGCTCACAGATATGCCCTGGCTGGATACAGGTATCGAATCTGGAATTAGTCGTCTACAGGTATCGAATCTCTAAACTCTTCATGCAGATATGCCCTGGCTGGATACATGTGTCGAATCTACAAACTCTTCATGTAGATATGCCCTGGCTAGATACAGGTGTCGAATCCACAATCAATTGCTCACAAATATGCCCTGGCTGGATACAGGTATCGAATCTTGAATTAGTCGTCTACAGATATGCCCTGGCTGGATACAGGTATCGAATCTCTAAACTCTTCATGCAGATATGCCCTGGATGGATACAACTGTCGAATCTACAATCAATCACTCACAGATATGCCCTGGCTTGATACAGGAATCGAATCTGGAATTAGTCGTCTACAGATATGCCCTGGCTAGATACAGGTATCGAATCTCTAAACTCTTCATGCAGATATGGCTGGATACAGGTGTCGAATCTACAATCAGTTACTCACATATATGCCCTGGCTAGATACAGGTATCAAATCTGGAATTGGTCGTCTACAGATATGCCCTGACTGGATACAGGTATCGAATCTCTAAGCTCTTCATGTAGATATGCCCTGGCTAGATACAAGTGTCGAATCCACAATCAATTGCTCACAGATATGCCCTGGCTGGATACATGTATCGAATCTGGAATTAGTCGTCTACAGATATGCCCTGGCTGGATACAGGTATCGAATCTCTAAACTCTTCATGCAGATATGCCCTGGCTGGATACAGGTGTCGAATCTACAATCAGTTACTCACAGATATACCCTGGTTAGATACAGGAATCGAATCTGGAATTAGTCGTCTACAGATATGCCCAGGATGGATACAGGTGTCGAATCTCTAAACTCTTCATGCAGATATGCCTTGGATGGATACAGGTGTCGAATCTACAATCAGTTACTCACAGATATGCCCTGGCTAGATACAGGTATCGAATTTGGAATTGGTCGTCTACAGATATGCCCTGGCTGGATACAGGTATCGAATCTCTAAACTCTTCATGTAGATATGCCCTGGCTAGATACAGGTGTCGAATCCACAATCAATTGCTCACAGATATGCCCTTGCTGGATACAGGTATCATATCTGGAATTAGTCGTCTACAGATATGCCCTTGCTGGATACAGGTATCGAATCTCTAAACTCTTCATGCAGATATGCCCTGGCTGGATACAGGTGTCGAATTTACAATCAGTTACTCACAGATATGCCCTGGCTAGATACAGGTATCGAATCTGGAATTAGTCGTCAACAGATATGCCCTGGCTGGATACAGGTATCGAATCTCTAAACTCTTCATGCAGATATGCCCTGGCTAGATACAGGTGTCGAATCCACAATCAATCACTCACGGATATGCCCTGGCTAGATACAGGTATCGAATCTGGAATTAGTCGTCTACAGATATGCCCTGGCTGGATACAGGTATCGAATCTCTAAACTCTTCATGCAGATATGCCCTGGCTTGATAGAGGTATCGAATCCATAATCAATCGCTCACAGATATGCCCTGGCTAGATACAGGTGTCGAATCTGGAATTGTGACAGTTGATAATAATCGTCTTTTGATTGACCTTTTCCTAAAAAGGCAAACATTAGTCGTATGCAATGTCATGATGTATGAAATGCATGATTTCATGATGAGATAGTGTCGTATGCATTTTATCATGTATGTAAGCAGGATGTGTGAAATGTCTATGAATGTATTTTCGTCTAGGAAAATAAATCCTTGACGAATGCCGAGAAGCTTGATTCTGGGCTGATGTTGAAGAGTGGAGTTCTTCGTTTCCGCTGGGGATGATGATTGCGAGGATAAACCGGTAGGAGAAGATGACTCTGTTGGGGAATAAACTTGGTGAAGAGATTATTCTGCGGGGAATTACTCTGTGGGGAAGAGATGCTTCGCTGAGGTTTTAATGATAACTCTGCTGGGGATTCTGTTGATAAGTTTTGTTGGGGGATTTTGATGAACTTCGCTGGGGGATAGGAAGAACTTCGCCGAGGACGATCTTTCCATGGTGATTAGCTGAGGATAACCCAGTTAGACCCTGGTGGGGAATAACTTTTGAACAAAGCCGGGGAGATGCTTTTGCACTCTGCGGGGGATAAGCTTCCAGAATCTACTGGGGATAAGCTTCCAGAGTCTACCGGGGAGGTTGATTCAGCTCTCCTGGGGAAATTTTTGGACTGTACTGGGGAGGTGGCTCCACTGGGGTGTCTGTATTCCGCTGGGGAACAATCTTATATTAAGACTGCCGGGGAAGCTTGCTTAGGAACATCTATATACTCCGCTGGGGAATATTGAGATCTTCTGGGGATATCCAACTTCCTTAAGGCTGACAGTAGACTAACTCTGCTTGGGAAGAGTATCACTCACTTGCTAGGGATACTGTGCCTTTCCGGGGCTGATGGAAGACCAACTCTGCTCGGGGGAGAGTATTATTGAATCCTTGTCTTACTCTGCGGGGAATGAAGGTATCTTGGTCATACTCTTCAGCTGAACCTACCTTGGTACCTTGGTGGGCAGAGCAACTTGACTGTTCGGACAATCCTTATTGCCCCAGCTTCTGTGGGAGAAGGTACCTATGGAGGTGCTTGATGACCTGCCGATTGACAAATCTTCTTCTGGTAGGCAAGTGACAAGATGGAGGGAAATAGTCGTACGTTTTTGATCCCTAACTTTTTCCTGGACCGCCCTTTCGGGTTTTCAGTCCACCGGGATACCCATTTTTGCCCAAGCCGCCTTTTCAGGTTTTCGACTTGCCGGGTGTACAGATTTTTTCATTTCATCCCTTATTTTTGCCTGAACCCTTTTGGTTCGCCGGGAAGCCCTTATTTTTGCCTAGGCCAATCGACCTAGCGGGTCTTTAATTATGCGCAGTATTTTTCGACTATGTCCACGCTCTCAGGATGTAGGGAGGTGCCCCCGTTGTTGTGTTGCCATGTGACCAGAAGATCTTCGTTGATCATGCAAGATTCATCGCTGGAATTCATGTCCAATGCCCTAAGTGACTCAGGCAGAGATTTGCCCCTGACTATTGGGTTTTGAGAGATTCTCCGAATCTTGACTGGACTTCCCCTGATGATGGACCATGATCAAGCCGTGCCCCTTGATTGGAAGTGTTTTTCCACTTGAGGTGATTCTTTTGTTGAGAAGGTTTTTGTCCATAAGATATTCATCGTGCGAATTTCTTTGCTGTTCGAACAAATAGTCATATGCAAACAATGTTATATTAAAAATGCAAAGCCTCATGTCTGTCTTGAAGTTTTTGAAAATGCATTTTCAGTAAAACCAGTGAATTTTGTAAAATGTGATGTCAACTCGTTATTTTACCGCAAGCCTTAAGGAGTCAGGATACCTTTCGTAACAGTATGCTTTCGAACTAACCCATGCTTCAGCTAGGACTTTTAAGGGTTGTAGCGTGGCCTGGTTCACGGTTTAAGAAACAAAGGATAAAGGCTCAAATTTTATTTGTACCCACACACTCTTCGTGATGTTCTTCAAACCTAAACTCAGCTAATCGTGCGTTAGACCTTGTTTGAGTCTTTGCTCTGACATTCCAGTGATGGTTCGGATGTTGACAATTTATTTTGAATAGGCAGTCATTTTTTGTTGAGGGTTTGTAGGACCTCTTTTCTTTTTGATTTCGTTATCCCTGTTTTTTGCCTGAACTGTTTCTTTTGTGATTACAGTCAGCGGGATGCCCCAGTTTTGTAAGTCTCCTTCATAGGTTTTGACTTATTGGGCTTTAGTTTTTTTTTGGTAATGACTGCCTGTCTTTATGATTATTCGGAACCATCATTGTCTTTTGTATTGGAAGGACTCCTTTGATGCTACTTGTTGTGCATTTGGATCAGCTGAGAAAACTACCCTGCCCCAGGTTATGATTAAGGGTTTTAATTTTCGAAAAGAAACACTCCTACTTCTTTGGCTCGAAGGGGTTGGCGAGGGATTATCTTCCTTATAACTCCAGTGTTTAGGAATTGAAACAATGCTTGTACCTCATCAGCGGGGTCTGTTCAAAAGCATACTGTAAATTGTGGTATCGTTTTCGTCATCCTCCCTCAAGAGGCTTAGAATTATTAATTGAGAGTTTGATCATCGCAAAAAGTGAAAGCAGTTTGAATATAGCGAATGCGAATATATTGATTCAAAATAGACATATGCGATGCATTGATAAAGTAAAAGAGTTTGACATGAACAAATGTTTGAACAAGCAAAGAAAAATACAACTTGAAACTTCCAATGAATAAAAGGTCTTCTCGTCTAGGGATAGTAGAAGAACTCGACCTGACCATCTGGGGTGAATTCCATTGCTCCTTCATCAATCAGGTTTTGGATTTTGTACCTCAACTTCCAACAGTCGTCAGTATCATGCCCCGGGCTGTTAGAATGGTATGCGCACCTGGTCCCAGGATTATAGTTGGGTGAAGAAGTCTTAGGATTAGGGTGAGGTCCTATCAACGTCACCAGATTCAACTTCAACAGGTGTTGCAAAGCTTGGGACAGCGGTATGTTAAGCTTGGTAAATTGCCTCCTAGGCTTGTCTGGCTTGCTCTGATCAACCCGTTGTTCTTGGTGAGGTCGTTGTTGGACCTGTGAAGTAGCAGCAGCTTGGAGAGGTCTATTCAGTGAACCAAACCTTTGACTTCTTGGAGGCTGATTACCGGTTTGGTCCCCAGCCCTGACTACTTGCTTCATACTGTCTTGTTGAAGTTGGTGAGGTTGATGCTGAATTTGTGACCCTGAAGTAAGTTGAGGAGCTTTTCCCTTGTCTTCTTGTCTTAAAGGGAATTTAATGATGACCGGCTCTTCAACCTTAGATTTTTTCCCCAGTTGGTTATCCCGAAGCAGTTGGTTGACGAGAACCCTGAGCTCTTCTTGTCTTTGAGCTAAGTCCTGAATGAGAGCCATCTGCCCCAGCATATGGGTTCTCATTGTATCTACCTCAACTTGCAGACGTTTCAGCCGTTCGTCTTTATCGTCTTCTGGACTGTTCCTGACCAAAGTCCCCATGAGGAGTGTTCTTAGCTCTTCCTGCCCCTTGGATAGATTTAGGAGGATTTCCCCGAACTGAGTCTCTTGAGTACGAAGCTCCTGATTGTCTTGTTGGCAAGCCATTGCTGAAATAAACAGCGAGGAAGGTAAGTGACCTGTAAAAAGTGTACCTGTAATGCAATGATATGTATGTATGCAATGTTTTCAAGGATCTCGCGGGGTAAACAAGAAAATTGTTAGAATCTGGTAGCTTGATTGAAGGAACTTCATGTTGTTGAGAGTCCTTCTTCAAGAGTCAAAGCTCACCATATCGAGTGGGTCATAGCCCCTAACTCGAGCTATCATGTTTGATCTCCACACAGCTTTGGATAGAGGAAAATAAATCCCCTTTGCCCCTTTCTAGACAATTGGTCCATTATGACCTGCATCACAAGCCCTTGAGATCCTTGAAATGGATTAGTCCTTATGCAGGATGTATGCAATAGTATGATGGTATGATGTTATGCTATGCGTGGAGTGATGTAAGTAAACCCTGTTATAAGCCCAGATTAAGGACTGTAAACAAAACCTGCAAGAAACTCATGTGTCAGATAAGAATGCGCAAGTAGTTCAAGTTTTAAGGCACACAAGTCACACAAGACAGCCCTTAGAGTTTAGGCCAGCATGAGGTTTAGGTACTACCCTCTTGAAGTTGGTGGGCTCAAAATCTGTCCTATCAAAAGTAACCGGGTTCTAAGGAGCTCAATATCATTGGGTTGTTTTCTATGTTCATTGTTTTGATTTAGCCACTGAACTGGCGATAAAAATATTCCAAGAAAACAACCCTCAATGAGTGTAGTATCGAGTATCTACCAACTTCGGATTGCACCAAAGTCGGTCATCTCACTACCCCTAAAGAGGCCAGGATGGTCAAGTAAGGTTCCTAAGGTCAGTTGATGCTTCACGACACCACGCGGCGGCCCCGTACTGTCCTTGACTTGACGCAAGGGTTACCGGTACTCACCAAAGTGCCACATCAACGTAGCAAACTGCTTCAACCGTGTCGGTATACCCCGCACAGTTCCCTCACAGTTTGTTGCTACTTTCTAAAAGGTATCCCCCAGATCCGGGTTAGGATCTATGAAACTCCAAGACAGGCCCACAATATTAAAGCAAACAAAACAAGCAATTGAAAACAAGAGTGGTCTAATCCTAAGATACACCTCACTTATAAAAATTTCCCCAGCAGAGTCTCCAGTTCTGTGATCGGTGGAAATAGAACTGACTGGTTTTTAAGCTGGTTCGTGAAATGTCGTGGTAAGTAAGAGTCACCACCGTCTTTTATGTTCTCCAACATGGAAAGGACAAAAGCATAGCAAAATTCCTTATTCGAGATGTCTCTCGGTTCGGGAGGTAGATTTATAGAAAGGGAAGGTGTTAGCACCCTTTCTATCCGTGGTTATCCACGGGCTCTTAGGTACTTGCTCTTATGTTTTCAAAAATTGTTTGCTTTTCAAGTGTATGTGGGTTTTGAAAAAGTTTCGTTTGAAAAATTTCTAAGTAACTCTTGTATCTGTCCTCAAGAGTGTATGAAATATTTGTTTGAAAACCTTTTGAAAGTGTAGGTGCGAAAAGTATTTTGTTTGTTTTTTGAAAGAGCAAGTACCCAGGAGAAATCTACCTACTCTAAGGAATTAGGCTGTGTAAGAGTCCTTTAGACAGTACTATCCCACTATTGAGAAGTAGGTAGCACCGTCGTTGGAGGTATTCGGGTCAATTCGATTATTAGGGACATGTGTGGTCACCAAAGCAATAGTAGGACGCCTTAGCGGTAACCCTAATGTCCTAGATCCTTTTTATCCGAGGCAACCGTTTCGAGGCAACTGGATCTTAGACAGGAGGGCGACCTCTAAAACACCCTATACTTGACGACCACGTCGAGGCAACCAGTGAGGCGTACCCTAGGAGTGGCATGTGCATGTGTGTTGTTTCAGTTTATGTTTATCTTTGAACATGCATTTGAGAGCTACGGATTGATTTTATTTTTAATACAAGTCTTTCATGCGTATTAACAGTTAAGAGTGCGGAAAATAAAGTTCGGAAAGGTAAATCTACGCTATTACAAGGCGTGGGTCTATACATCGCCAAAAACAAAACCCGTTTTAGAAAATAAGTGCGGAAAGTAAAGAAAGCGATAAAATCCTAATTAACTATTACATACTCGGAAACAGTTACATCAATATGATCAAAAGGAATTAAAGCGCGAAAGAAATTAAATCAGGACATCCTTAGGGTTTTGACCCTTTTGAGAAATAAAGAAATTTTGGTCCTTTGCATTTAATTAAATATTAACCCTAAAACTAATTAATTAATTAATTAAAAGAAAAATGTTTTTGTGTTTTTTTTATGTTTTAATGAAAATAAAAAGAAAAGAAATTAAAAGTCAAAAGAAAAACCCTAATTCTAAATTGGTTTTGTTTATTGTAAAAATAGTCAAAATTACCTAATTAAAACTAAGTCAATTTGGTTAGTATTTATTTACAAAATAATAATTAAAGTGAAATTAATAATAATAATAATAATTACATTTTTTTGGTTTTATTATGAAAATAATATTAATTATGTTAGTTAAAATAATAATAATAATAATAATAATAATTAGAAATTAGTAAAAGAAAAATAAAAGAGAAAATATAAGGAAAGAAAATAAAAGAACTCAGGGGGGGTATGCTGGCCCAGATGGAGGTGTTGTTCTGGAAATTTAGGCCCAATAGCACTCAAGCCTGTTGACTTCTGGAATTGTCCACAAGTATGTTGACTGAGGAACATGGTGTTCCTTCCCTTGTAGCCATTGGATTGCTGTTGAAGGACACATGGCATCTGGGAACGTGGGATCCCATGGTGGAACGTCTTTGAATATCCTGCATATGAACATGTTTGAAAAAATATTATGAGAACTTTGGGTGGACCTGGGATTCGAACCCAGGTCCCAATGGTCCTTGGAAAGATCACCAACCACTAGGCCATCACGCTGCATTTGTTAGTATAATAATGGATAAATATTATATGGGATGATTAATGCTTATGCTGTAAACAAACCAAAAGCGCGCGCTTCTTTGAATAGGCCACCCATGCGCTGACACCTCATCATCGTCTTCACTGAATGCCTGCAAAACAAAACAATTAGCGGGGGTTTTTAACCCCCACAAAATAGGACGAGGGAAAATAACGAATAGCCCTACAGGCTATATAAATTGGGCGCGAGGGTAGCTTTGCGTTCGTCTCATCCTGACGGTCTCAACCATAGGCATTATGAAGCCTAATTTTGTCTGTACAGCAAAGCCCTATTTTGAAAGCTTCGAAACCCTAAATTTCATCAATGGTAGATTCTGATTCTATGCATTTCAATGCAATTAACCTATGCCAAAAGATTCCTGTGGATTCAAGCAACACAAAACACACAAAAAATCACATTAAAGATGCATGAATTATGAGTTTCGATTATGAGAAAGAAAGCTAAACCGTGTGACTGTTCTTGCGTGTTCTTTGAGTGTTAAGGCTTGATTTCGATTGCAATATGTTCCTAGGAATGCCAGCAATGTATTAGAATCAAGAGAAAGCTTTGAATCGTGTTGGAATGATGAGAACAATTTTGAGTTTTTTTGATATTTTTTGGAATTGGTTATGGGGTTTCTGCAGCAGCTTTCACGTGAACAACATTAGGGTTGGCCTCCTTGCATATATGGGAATAGAATTAGGTCAAAGTTTGGGCCAAGGATCCATGGAATTAAGTTTGGAGATTTGGTTGACCACCATTGAAGAACTTTCTATTTTTGGTTCAAATTCAAGATTTTATGCACAAAAAGGCTTGGCACGAATTTGGTAGCTGGCATGTGACATATAAAAGCCATTCAAATCAAAAGATGCTATTCCATTAATTTTTTAGATTTTATTTGAATTATTATGGATTTAAAATGAATTAAATCAATAAAAATTAAATAAAATAGAAAAATAAATGTTTGATCTTGAAATTAAGAATGGGACACGTGTATGGCATGACAAGGCTGAATCAAGTGGAAGAAAGTGGGCCCTTTTGTCAAAAATTGATGTTTTAAGGATAGTTGACTTTTGCCATTTCACAAAAATTTCCCAACTTCTCCAATGCATATCTTGCTCAATTTTGATCATATGAACATGTTCTTAGACATTTTGGAAAGGTCTAGAAGTCCTATAACCAATGCCTTTGGTCCCATGTCATTTGGATTTACCAATCTCAAGTTATGGTCTTTGACTTAAAATGCCTTTTTGTTGACTTTTGAAATTGACCTATAATGTAGAAATTGATAACTTTTTGTGAGAGCATTTCTTGGACTTGGAATGTGAGGATGAGTTGTAGGAAATGTCATCCCCTTCAAAATGAGCATTGTATGGGATTTTTCTGATGAACCATGAAAAAGTTATGCCTTGGTCAAGTTACAGTTGACTTTTCAACTGTCCAAAAATAGAAACTTTTGCATCTTTGATGATTTTTGAGCCATTCTTGTGGAATCATGATCAAGACTTGATCAAATGTTGATTGTGGCTTCAAAATAAGATGTTGACCAGAAATTCTGACTTTTGACTGTAAAATGACCATTTTGCCCCTGTAGTTGGTTGTGGAGCAACTAGGGCTTTTGACTGTGCAAACTGGCATTGTGAATCTTGAAACTTGACATGTAGATGCTTGACAATGTATATGGGCACATAGGACTTGATTGAGCCATTGAAAATCCCAAATTCATTGAAGGAACCAAAACCCTAATTTTGACTGACTTGATTTAGCTGCATCTCTTATCAGAATTTGTTCCTGTCCAAACTTTTCAGAAAGTAGGGGTTAAATAATTCAGAATGTTTGAGACTTTTGTCCCGGTAAACCATTATTGAAAATATCTTACTTTCTCCCCCTTTTTGTCAAGTATCAAAAAGGAAATTTAATCAGAGCCAAAATAGATGAATTATATTTAAAAACATAATGCAATGACAAGTTTCAGAAACAAGGAGGTAACAATAAAAAATACAGATAAACAGTTTTAAAAGAAAAATCTAAGAAGGAGGGGGAAGGCGTGTGAACAACGCTTCCAACAAGCTCTTGATCTGAGTGCTTGACTCTTCCTGCTTGCCCATAATATCTTTGATTTCCTCTGTAGTATCTTCTTGTTTATCCATAATCCCTTTGATCTCTTTGTTCATATCCTCTTGCTTGTCCAGTCCTGCATGGATCAAAACATTCTCTTTCTTCAACTCTTCCAGAGTTTTCATGACTAAGGAGGACGCTGGTGTCTCTTCAGGGGTTGCATGTTGCTCAGAACATTCTGCAACCTCTTTTGAGTGAACCATTTCTTCAGATGTAATCATGTTTTAAGAACAATGAATTAAGAATATGAAAGCTATGAACAATGCTTGTGCATGGATATTCAGTGAAAATTTTCCGCTTTCTCTCTTAGTCTTCAAGCCTTTATATATCCAATAAAATAACATATATGTTGAGGGGTACTCTTGGGATTTCCAGAAACATTGGAAGCTTGAGCAATCACGTGGGGGACAAGATCGTGTAACGTGTCCGTCCTTTCATGGTAGTGGAATGAAACATTGATTATACCATGTAATATTTGTACGACTTTAACATTATCTTCTTTCCTTCTGCACTTCAGAGGCTTATGTGAGCATGATTTTATAAGAGAGAACATAATACATGGTCATTAGAACTTCAAGTCTTCAGAACTTCATCTTCAGAGTCTTCAGCACTTAGTCATGAGAGCCTTTTCTTAGAACCTTGGTTCTTCAGAACTTCAAGTCTTTAGAGTCTTTAGAACTTTTGTCTTCAGAGTCTTTAGCACTTGGTCTTTAGAATCCTTTTCTTAGAACCATGGGTCTTTAGAACTTCAAGTCTTCAAAGTTTTTAGAACTTCGTCTATCATAATCTTCAGCACTTGGTCTTGAGAACCCTTTGTCTTCAGAAACATTAGTCTTTAGCATCTGGACTTAATTAGAAACTTCTGCCTTCAGATATTCTGAATTTTTTCTTTAGACTTCATATCAACGCCTACACTTCAGAGTCTTCTAGAGTGTCTTTCTATTGTTCATCATAACTTGTGTAGCGCAAAAGCGGAATTAATTCTCTTCTAATGTCTTGGCCATGCCATCCATCAGAAGCAGAACTTGTTTGTTAAATACTCAAAAATAACAAACATTAGAGTATCAAAATTGTTTATACAAACATACTCATTTGTTATCATCAAAACTCAAAGATAATATTGCAGAACCAAATCTTGTTCTAACAATCTCCCCCTTTTTGATAATGACAAAACTATGTATTTTGATGACACAATTTTGTTCATGTAATCATAAAAATGAAAATAAAAAGGTAAGGAATACTTATCCTTTTTATAAAACTCCCCCTGAGTCAATGACTTGATCAAGATCGAATATCCTAACTCTGAACCATTTGAGTAAAACTCCCCATATATTCAATAGATCAAATATTGAGATCTTGAGAGCCTTGAATCTTGATGCCAATGCAAATGAAATCAATTGAAATTTTGAAACTTTAATGTCACTAAGACAGCTTCCAGATTCTCAATTCTTGGAGTTTGATTCTAAATTTCAATTCTTAGAGCCAAGTCTTAAGCAAACATGTTATACATAAGCCTTGCATAATGCTTTCAGATCTTTGTATTTAATTAGAGTTCTCATTTCTAGAAAAAGAAAACAATTCTAACAGGAAATAGAACTTTAACTGGGTTAGGATGTAAGCAGCTCTTTTCAAAGAACATTTTCTAGAACTTGATTATTGAAATAAAAATTATGTTCATTTAATTACTGCCCCTTTTTGTCATAATAAAAAAGGTAACTATGTGTGAAAAACATAAAAAACAGAAGAAGATAATAAGTAAGAAAAGAAGTGATAAGCCAAAATAAGACTTCATTAATAAAAAGAACAAGTGAGTCAAAGGAAGTAGAACAAACTAAGATCCAAAAAGAAGACTTGCAGAAATATCAATTAATCAGAAGAAAAACATTAGTCACAAAAAGTAAGTAGAAAGCATAGTCATATGGTTCAAAAGCAAAAGGAAAAAGAAAATCCTAGAGCCTAGGGTTAGGAGCAGAAGCAGGAGAAAAAATCTTTTGTAGAATCAGCTATAACATGTTCTGAACATTCTTATTAATAGCCTTCTATTCACATATGCTTTCTCTGAACACCTGTTGTTCTCCTCTAATCTCATCAATTGTGTTTTCCAGACGCGCAATTATAGGATCGGAATATGAAGCAACCAAAGCATCTTCTTTAGTTTTATCAGCTTCTTCTGCTTCTTTATCCAATCTGTTTTCTTTAGATTTTCTAGCTTCTTATGCCTCTTGGGATTTAAGCCTGGCTTCCTATGTCGCTTTTAGCACTCTAGCTTCAACCTCTTTTTTCTTAGCAGCAAAGAATTCAAGAACTCTAACTCTTTCTTGTGCTTCTTTTCCTTTCAGTTACTATCTGAACATCCCAAACTCTAGATGTTTCAGTAAAAGAATTCATTTCATTCAACCTCAAAAGACATCCACTTCTGAAATAGTTTCCAAGAACCATCCATGTCCTGAGGCTCACTACTTGTAGTTGCCTCTTCCCTTAACTTAACAACCTTTTTAGTTTCCTTGATTCTAAAAATGTTAATGCATTCATTCAAGGTTTTAGGAGTAGGTTTTTCATAAACAACCAATCTTCCACAAATCTCTACAGAGAAATCCCCACAAAGCTACCTTCACAAGCTCATTGTCAATAGAGATACATTTCCCTGCAAGTCCAATATGCCTTCAAGACAGAAATTGGGACATCTTCCGGCTATTAACATGACAATACTACCTCCCCAACATATCCCTCTAGTGGATAAAGGAGTTTGATCATCTCTCCAGCATATAGTGGAAACTTCCTCCGCACAGCCTACAAAATTCCAATCCTCATCAAACTTTGCTTCCTCAGTACAGTTCACAGGAATTTAATTCCTCAGACGTGTTTATTTCTCCAACAGTGTAAAATCCATGCATAATTCTCTTCTCCAGCAGGGCTCATTTCCTCAGCAGAATACATTTCTCCAACAGGGTTTATTTCCCCAGAAAGGTTTATTTCCTCAACAGAATTTAATTTCCCAAGCAGAGTTCATTCTCCGATTACTTCAAGCCACCAGCAAAATTCCCTTCTTTAGCAAAGGATAGTCCAGGCTGTTATCCCCAGAGAGTTACTACAGAACCTGAAACCAAGCCGAGTATCATTTAACTTTGTCCTCCCCAGAAGAGTGGACGTACATATCCGAAATTTGGTCATAGAACACCTCAGAAGGTTGTCCATCTCTTTTATCCCCAGTCAGGATATACAAGAACTAAACTCCTAGTAGAGCGATGAACGACCAATGTTCTTGAACTCTTCTATCCCCAAGCTGAAGTCAAACATTCCCAGCAGAGTATCCTCAAACAGAAAGTAGGAATCGCCAGCAGAGACATTCTAAACAAGATGAAAGACATATTTTCTTCAACCCCAGTGATCGTCAGGGATTTATTTTCCCCAACCGAGATGTTACACGAAGCTACTAATGCGCTTCAACGACATCTTGCATCCATATATCATTTACATAATATCATAACATATGCATATGAAACGCATATATCACACTCTCATTTACTTTGGGAACATCATCACACAATGCATTACATACATCATGACATTGCATAAAGACTAACTTTTATCTCTTCAGGTAAAGTTCACAAACAGACAAATATCATCAACAATTCTCAAACAGGTCAAAGATTAATTCCCGGAAGAAGACGGGTAACTATCTATATGACCAGGTCGCAGATTAATTCCTAAAACAGGACAAGGCAACTATCGATATGACCAGGCGATATGAATTCCCGAAACAGGACGGGTTATCCAATAGAAAGCAGGTCAGAGGTTAACTCCCGAAACAGGGCAAGGAAACTATCTTTATAACCTGGAAAATATTATCTCCCGAAACAGGACAGGGAAACTATCTTTATAACTAGGAAAAATATTAACTCCCGAAACAGGACGGGGAAACTATCGACATGTCCATGTGGTATAAATTCCCGAAATAGGACGGGTTTACCGACAAGAAGAGATTGTAAATCAATTCCCGAAGTAGGACGGGGAGACTATCTACATGACAAATATTCCCCTTGGAGACTAAACATGACAAACATTTCCCTCATAGACTAAATCTGACAAGCAGTTACTTAAGCACCTTCCCCAGAGGTTCATTCTGAAAAGCATTCCTCAGATACAGTCTAGCGTAGATTCATTCTAATACTCCTATCAATAGTTACTTTAGATGGAATCTATAAGCCCATCTCTAACGAAACTTTGTCACCTCTTCGAATGGAATCTTTAAGCCCATTCAAACAATATTATCAATCAACAGTGTTACCTCTTGCACATGCGAGTGCAAATTTCTAGGCACTTAAGTGTTCAATCCTCTTCCACCTTCAGATCACGAATGGAGGACATGCAAATCTAACTCTTCATATTTAAAAAGATTGAACAGGGGCAGCTATTGTACCCAAAAATCCCCCCCCCCTTTTCTTAAAGACATTTTCCTAGGATTCTCAAATGCTTAAGGTTGCTCAAGAATTGATTAGATAAATTCTTCTCCTAAGCAATGGGTCTACAACTAGGGTTTCATCTTTCATAAGGAAATTTGGGGTTCTAAGGTCTCAATTGGAATTCATGGTCTCTTATATGTCTTCAGGAATACTCATACCAAGTTTCATGATTTGCATCACACGTTTGCTCAGTCAATTGCTCAGATGATTGAAAATTAACTATATTGGGTAAAAAGTCAATTATGGTCAACATACAATCAAACCTCAAGATTCTTGGACAACATCAATGTTTTTAAGTGATATCCATCATTTTATCAAGGGTTGATCATGATTCATCAAGAAAACTCTCAAACCATCAAAAGTCAAAAGTTGCCAAATTAGGGTTTTTCTTAGGAGAAGTTAACTGAACTTTGACCAAGCATAACTTTCACATGCTCCAATAGATTCTCCTCAACCAAAGCTCATTTTGGAGGAAATTCAATTCTCTACAACTTTGAATCTTTAAGCTCAAGTCTAAAAAATGCCTCATTTGAGAGATATGAGTCAATACATTATAGGTCATTTTAAAAGTTAACAAAAAGACACTTTTTGTCAAGGCAACTTACATCAAGACAGATTCTTCAAATGCAAAAATGATCAAAAGAGAGTTTGTAAAGGACATCTTATGCTTTCAAAAAAGTCCAAGATCACCTTAAAATGAAAAAAAGTTGAGAGAGTTATGATTGGTACAAGTTGGGAAATTTTGAGTAAGTGCATGAAGTCCAAATTGAGCAAACTTAATTTTTTGGGCTAATGGACTATTGTTTCAGAGTCCAAACATGTTCTACACTCCATATACACCTTAAGAATTGTTCATACACCTCCCTTTGGTTTATTATTTTTTATTTTTTATTTTTTATTTTTAATATTTTAAAAGTAAAAATAAGATAAAATAAGACAAGGCTTTTCATACAAGTCAAGCCCATGATATTTTGACCAAAAATGCAAGCTATATATTCTTCCTCATCCAGAAAAACAAGAGACGAACCCTTGTTCTAGAAATAACCTCCAAAAATCACAAAATTATCAAACTAGGGCAACCATCAAACCCTAGTTTGCAGCCATCTTCTAAGCATTCTTGCATTCCCAATCGATTCATGAAGAGGTACAAAGTAAGAATGGATCCAACACAGTGATTCAAACCCTCCAGAACCTGCACGCATACATGGTTGTTTCATGTTTTTTTGCAAAATTTACATCTTGATTTCCTTCGTGTTTCATTGCATACTAACTTTTGTAAAATGTTCATAAGGTACTAATATGCAGGAAAAGACTAACAAGGGAGTCCCATGATGATCAAATCGTGAATCACCATGACCGCACCAATTCATAATATTTTTGGCATAACTCCTAAACCATTATATTTCAGTAAAAAATAACCATCCCATTGAATCTGCAAGCCTTGATTTAGGGGGGTAGGGACCCCTTGGGCCTCTAACACTATATATTTCGAAGGTTGCAAGAAAAGACTCGCCAGAGAAGACGACCGGAGCTAGGGCTCTGGCGCCTCTCCGGTCCTCGCATTTTGTTTGATATTTGTTTTAACCATTCCATTTTAAACAACGGATGCACAACCACCCTAGAACAAAGCGAGCGTGCGTTAAGGCATACCTGTCCCAGGGTGTGGGTTCGATCCTGGAGCTTCACAATATTTTTCATTATTTTCTATGTTTTATAGATTTAGTGCAGTGCACCCCATACATTATTGATGTGTCCTCAGCTTCGCAGTTGTCTGATCCAGATCCAGCATGCCAGATGCGCTCCCCCACAGTGAACTTCTTGGAGCCACTCTCACTGGAACCAATGCAGACATCTTGGGCCTATTCTCTTTGGGCCTAACGAATTGCTTTGCAGCCCCCCCTGGTTGCTATATTTCACTCCCAGTTTCTTTCCTTTTTTATCACTCTTTTTTTATTTTATTTTACAACATAATTAGTTTTTAGTTTAATTAGTTAAAATTAATTTAGACTCTTAGGTTTTTTCTAATCTTTTTAATTAATTTGACTAATCGACCTTTTTTAATAATTAAATTAATTTCTTTTTTTTACAAAAATTAATTTAGGTCTTTTTTATTTTTAATGAACCAATTCCCTTTTTTGTAATTACTTAAAATTAATTAGGGTTTTTTTAGGTTAATCATCAAACTCTATTTAATCAAAAAATCGCCAAAAAAAAATTTCCTTTTCCTTTTTCTTAAATCTTACAATTATCGTAGTTTATTATTCACGTTTTTTTCCCGATTATTGTAACTGCTCACAGTTTGTAATAGTAATTAGGTTTACTTTCACGCATTGTTATTATTTTTGTACCTCTCCCAAAGACATGTAATAGTCTAGGGTTTTATCGCTTTCCTATTTTGCTATATTATTGCTAGTAATTAGGGTTGCATGGAAAGATTAAAAACAAACAATAGCTAACCCTAATTTCAAAGGCTAAAATAACTGAAAACAATCACTTGCACACTCACACCTCTAGGGTAACCTCCCTTGTTGCCTCAGAAAATAAAATCATGTCCCTCGAACATGGGGATGCTTTAGCACTGTCCCTCGAAAACAAAGATTTTAGTCCCTCGACGACCCTTTTAATGTTGCCTTCGGTAAATGATCTAGTCCCTTAAATGAAAATTTGCTAAAGCATCCTCACAAGTTGCCTTCTATGAATGAACAATGACCCACACCTAACTAATGGTAGGATAACACTATCTAAAGGAGAAGGAAAATTACAAGAAAGACTTTGAGTAGGTAGAATGCTCGTAATTGCTTGCTCATAAACATTTCAAAACAAAACAGGTTTCACAAAACACTCTTTAAAAATATTTTCAAACAAAACACTTTGTACGCATTCTTGAGGACAAATATGAGAATCACTACAAAGTTTCCTCACATTGGCATTTCAGAAAAAATTTCAAACACACATTCACAAAGCATTTTTTCAAAACAAAGTGAGCTAGCAATTAAGAGCCCGTAGATAACTACAGATGAAAATGATGCTAACACCTTTCCTTTTCATAACCTACCCCAAGAACTCAATAATCTCAAGGTCTTTCCTGTTCTTTTCACCCTTTCCTTATTAGATAAAATAAAAGTCGATGTCGATTCTTGCTATCTGCAACATTTGTGATCAAATGCAAAACTAAGTCAGTTCTCCCACCGTATTACAGTTCTGATGGAATAATGGTAGTGAGAGATGAAATTAGATTTGGAGCAAAAGCTTATGTGGTGGTGATGGGTTGATATTCACAAATGGTGGTGGTTTATGGTGAAGTGGAAAGAATTTTCGTTGAATTAACATTAGATATATATGAAACATTTGTAACAGGAACATAAACAAAAGTGGTGATGGTGGATGATGGAACTGGAAAAGAGTCAAGAACATTAGATAAAGGAGTGGTTATTGTTGGTTGATATACAAGAATTATTAATGATGATGGTGTAAAGGAAAAAGATGGAAAGGGTATTAAAGTGGTAACAGAGTCAGAAACAAATGTAGTTCTGGTTGGTGGTGGAAGAAGATTAATTTGTGCAGTGGAGGTTGTGGATGAACATTCATTAACTGTATTAGAAACAGACAATGAAGCAAGTACATAAGTATCAGATTACTAGATGTTACAGAAGTACCAGCTCAGAGAATGGAATTTTTCAGAAAACAAACTTTTTCTTCTTATTCTTCCTCTTCTCTGGTTCAGAAGCATATGAACTTCTCTTTCTTTTACCAATAGAATAATCAATACCCTCAATAGGAAAATCTGAGTAATTAAAGCTTGACATATCATGTCCTTTTTGGTATATCATAAGAACTTATGCAGCCACGCTGGATACATAATCTTGCTTGAAGAATAGAGGATAGTTATTCACATTAATTCTTTTGTGATGATAACTCTCATACGGTTCAACCAGAGGCTTTACCTTTAGGTCTTCAATTATCCTCATATTCTTCAAAGTTTACCCATTGAAGGAATCTCCAATGCTTGAAGTCAGATCATCTTTATAGTTGGCTTCTTTGACCAAAAACCTTACCAAGCCACTTTCAACAAAAATATCCATTAGAATACGTCCACAAGGAATATTAGGAGATACCTTTTTATTGGGAAGGGCGGTGGTTATGGACTTTCTAATAGAATACCTCAGATAATTAAACAGAATAAAGGGAAGACTAATATTTTGTTTGGATAGCAGAAAGTACAACATGAATTTCTGATTGATGTTGAACTAATCAGAGGAGCATGAAGGAGGTCTAGGGTTTATGCAGCCTAGCATAATCTTGTGCCACACTTTGAGATTATCATGAAGATCCTTGATTTTGTACTTAGTTTTGTTAGCAGAGAGATTCGTAAACAATAGTTGATCTAGAGATTTATATGCAGCCTTTGATTTATTATCCAATCCATACACATATTTTTCTTTTAAAAATGTCAATCCCAACAGTTTTGCAATGGACTCTTCAACAATAATGATTCTCTGCCTAATAACATCTTAAACAATGTGAAAATCGTCACAATCAGCATTTTCCAGAAATCTATCACTAGCGCCCCATAGACATGACCATGAAGCCTTTGAAAATTGTTTTTCTAGCCTTGAGCTTTTAATTTCTCTTTTAAGTCACACCCATTTGCAGCAAGATTGTCAAAATGAACCATTAATTCCTTAAGAACAATCAACTATGATGGTTTTAAGTTGCAATGAACTTGAGAACCTCTCTGCATAATGTGATTAACATCAACAAGGTTTGCAGAAGATGAAGGAGAAGATTAAGTTGATGGAGGAACTGTTGAAGATGAAGGAACCACGGTTGATAAAGACGAAGCGATGGTTGATGAAGACAGAGCTGTTGAATTCATACTTTGTTCCACTTCTTTTGCAAACTCAACACCAACTTGTTGATTATGAGTCGTCATTGTTGAAGAGAGATGAAGATGATGATGGTTTGGTTAAGAGTGCAGAAAAATTGTTGAACCGTTGAGAGAAAATAGGGTTTAGGATTTCTAAAGTGTGGGAGTGAAGTGGACGTGTGTGATTTATAGTGTTTGAGAAGTGAGAAAAAATGAAATAATGAAAATACAAATAAACACATTAATTAGGAGCATTAATTGAAAGTAATAATTACGATTTTAATCAATTTAAACAAAACACGCATACTGCCTATTGAATAAATTAGATAATGTGTGATGATTAAGCATAAGCAAGGGTTACACACATTGTAATAAGGTGGAAGAACTGACTTGGTTTTGCATTTTATCACAAATATTGCGGATAGAAAAAGTCGCCACCGACTTTTCTTTTATCTAATAAGGAAAGGGTGAAAAGAACAGGAAATACCTTTGAGATTTATTGAGTTCGGGGGATAGGTTATGAAAAGAGAAGGTGTTAGAACCCTTTTTATCCGTAGTTATCTACAGGCTCTTAATCGCTAGCTCACTTTGTTTTGAAAATGATTTGTGTGTTTGAAAATATTTTGAAGTGCCAATAGTTAGGCAACTTTGTAATGATTCTCGTATCTGTCCTCGAGAATGTGTACAAAGTGTATTTGAAAATATTTCTGAAAGTGTTTGTGTGAAAAGGATGTTTTTTGAAATGTTCGCGAGCAAGCGATTAAGAACATATCTACCTACTCAAAAGTCTTTCGTGTTATTTTCCCCTCCTTCAGATAGTGTTATCCTGCCATTAGTTAGTAGGAAGCCCTATCGTTGGATATAAAAGGACAGGAGCAGGTCATCATACAGTCATAGAAGGCAACTCGTAGGGGCGCTTTAGCAATTTTCGTAAGGTACTAGATCGTTTACCGAAGGCAGCATCGAAAGGGTCATCGAGGGACTACGGTCTTTTTAACAGGGGGTCTTTGCTAAAGCGTCCCCACGTTTGAGGGACGCGACTGTTTTCCGAGGCAACGAGTGAGGTTACCCTAGAGGTGCGCATGTGAAGAGCGATTCATGTTCAATTATTTTATCTTGATTAGGGTTTTCTATGATTGTTTTTATATCTTGCCATACAATCCTATTAAACTCAATAACAATAGCAATAATAAAGCAGTAAAGTGCGGGAAATAAAAATCTACGCTATTACGAGGCTTAGGGAGTGGGGGTACAAAATAGAAAAAACGGGGGGAAATAGTAAAAACCTAATTAAACTATTACAACTATAAGCAGTTACAATAATAAAAAAAAATAATAAAATACGCGACAATAATAAAATATGCAAAATTGTAAAAAGGAAAAGAAAAGAGAACATTATTTTGTGATCGTTTTGAAGAAAAAGTTTGATAATTAACCTAAAAACCCCTAATTAGTTTTAATTAAGAAAAAAAATAATTAATCAATTGAACCTAAAAACTAAATTGATTTTAATCAAAAAAGAAAGGTTTTAAAAAAGGACTCAATTAAAAAAATGGAATTAATTTAATTATTAAAAAATTATTAGTTAAGTTAATTAAAAACCTAAAGTCTAAATTCATTTTAATTAAGAAAAAAAATTAACCAAATTATGTTTTAAAAAAGAACAATAATTTAAATAAAAAAAATTGAGACTGTGCCTATATTGAAGCAAGCCGGGGGTATGAAGAAAGAAATTCACTAGGCCCAAAACAACAAGCCCAATATGTGGGCATTGCATCCAGTGGGGCTTCCAAGAAGGATTCACCATGGTCCAACAGATCTAGGGCATTAGATCTGAACTTATGGAGATCTGATGGTGATGAGATGAGGTGCATGGTGGATGCATGAGGGTTGGCTACGTTAAATCTTCAATAGAACAAAAATATGAAAAAACAAAATACTAGAGGCAGGGATCGAACCCGTGCCCTGATATAACAATGCCTTATCACGCGCGCTTCAACCATTGGGGCGAATGTACATCCATTAACCTAAATGAATCAAAACATATATAATATACCAACGAATTTATTGAACCTGTAAAATACGAAGAATTAGTAGTCCAAAATTATCCTACCCTATAAATGAAGGGCTGCGAGTTTGATGGGATAACTATTTTGGGCTAAAACTCAATGGTTTGGCTGCTATAAAGTAAACGGTGCAGATCAGAGCAAACATGGTATCCTACGATTCTGACTGCATGGGATCACAATGATGATCCAAACCTGTTCACAGACATCTCAGGAGTATGTTAATGGCATTAGTATGGCTAAAAACAAAACAAAAATAAAGATACAAATTTTGAAAATATCATGAAATCTATGATGAATGTATGCGTATTTCATGAGCTCTGAACAATCAAACATGATTCATTCTTACTCTATATGCTTGTTAAGAGTGATTAGAGTGAATGTTTGTAGTGAGAGGATTTGTAACAAGGATTTCAAGATTTATAGGGTTCTTGAAAAAATTTGATATTTTGAAAATTTTGTGGCAAAGGTTTTTTTGTGTGGTCTTGCATGAGAATTGCTGAGATTATATATGGGAAATCAGGTCAAAGATATGTGGACGTGGACCTTGTGTAAAAGGCTTTGTATTATTTTATTTATTTTGCATTATTAATGAATAAATAAAAAATAATTAAAATAATTAAAATAAAAAAGGTAAAGGGGTGTAAGAACAAGGTTTGAGGTGTATGGAGGGTGTAATACACGTTTGGACTCTTAAACCATGGCCCAATAGCCCAAAATATCAAGCTTGCTCAATTGGAATTTCATGCATTTGCTCTAAATTTTCCAACTTTCATTGGACATAACTCACTCAATTTTCATCTTTTGAAGATGATCTTTGACTTTTAGGAAATATGAAGATGTGCTCTACAATCCTTCTTTTGATTATTTTTGAATTTGGAGATTTTATCTTGATGTAAGTTACGTTGACAAAAAGTGTCTTTTTGTTAACTTTTGAAATGACCTATAATGTTTTGGCTCATATCTCTCAAATGAAGCATTTTTTGGAGTTGAGCTTAGATAAACAAAGTTGTAGAGAATCAAATTTCCTTCAAAATAGGATTTGGTTGGGGAAAAGTTGATGAAGCATGTGAAAGTTATGGCTGGTCAAAGTTCAATTGACTTCTCTTGAGGAAACCCTAATTTGGCAACTTTTGACTTTTGATAATTTGAGGGCTTTTCTTGAGGAATCATGATAAACCCTTGATCAAATGATGAATATGACTTCAAAATGTTGATGTTGACTAAAAATCTTGAAGTTTGACTGTATGTTGACCATAGTTGACTTTTTGCCCAATATAGTTAATTTTCAGTCATCTGAGCCATTGACTAAGCAAACTTATGATGCAAGGAATGAAACTTGACATGAGAATTATTTAAGGCATATGAATAACAATGAAAACCACTTAATATCTTAGAAGCCAAAATTTCCTTGTGAAAGATGAAACCCTAGTTGTGGACCCATTGTTTAGGAGGAGAATTTGTCTGATCAATTCTTGGGAAACCTTGAGCATTTGAGAACCCTAGGAGAATATCTTGAAGAAAATGGGAGGGAAAATTTTAGGGTAGAACTATGAGGAGTTATATTGACATGTCCGCCATTCATGACTTGAAGGTAGAATATGATTGAGCACCTAAGTGCCCAGAAATTTGCACTCGCATGTGAAGGAGATAACACTATTGGTATTGCTTGAATGGGCTTAAAGATGCCATTTGGAGAGATGACGGAGAATCGTCGGAGATGGCCTTATAAATTCCATCTGAAGTAATTGTTGATAAAAGTATCAGGATGAGTCTACGCTTGATTGTATCTGAGGAACGCTTTTCAGAACGAATCTATCCGATCCTATCTGAAAGAAATGCTTTTCATAATGAATTTCTGAAGGAAATGTTTTTTCAGAATAAATATATAAAGGAAGTGTTTGTCATGTAGATAGTCGCTCCATCCTGTTTCAGGAATTGATCTACAATCTGTTTTTGGTTGGTAAACGCTTCCTGTTTCAGGAGGTCATACCACTTGGTGATAAAGATAGTCGCCCCATCCTGTTTTGGGAATCGATCTTCATCTGGCCATAAAGATAGAAAGATAGTTTCCCCGTCCTATTTAGGAATTTAATCTTTGCTCAGTTTTATAGATAGTTTCCCCTTCATATTTCGGGAGTTAATCTTCAACCTGTTCATGTAGATAGTCGCCCCGTCTTGTTTCGGGAATTGATTTACAATTTGTTTTCACAGATAGTTTCCCGGTCTTGTTTCAGAAATTAATATGTGTCTGGTCATACAGATAATAGCCCTGTCTTGTTTCAAGAATTAATCTTCGACCTTTTTGAAAATTATTGATGATATTCGTATGTATGTAGACTTTACCTGAAAAGATAAAAAGTTAGTTGTATGCAATGTCATGATGTATGTGATGCATAGTGTAATGTTGTTCTCAAAGTAAACGAGAGTGTGTTATATGCGTTTTGTTATGAATATGCTATGATATTTGCAAATTATGTATGAATGTAAAATGTCATTGAAGCGTATCGGTAACTTATAACATCTTCGACTGGGGAAAATAAATTCCTGATTATTTCTGAGGATGAAAAATAGTAATTCTTCAATCTTGTTTAGAACGTCTCTGCTGGGGATTCCTGCTTTCTGTCTTGAAGATACTCTGCTGGGAATGTTGATTTCTGCTTGGGGATAGAAGAGTTCAGGAACATTGGTCGTTCATCGCTCTACTAGGGAATTTAATTCTTGTAAAACCTTACTGGGGATAAAAGTGATGGATAATCCTCCAAGGTGCCTTCTGACCATGTTTCCGATATGGATGCTGACTTGTCTGGAGAGGATATAGTTAAACAATGTTTGGTCCGGTTTCAGATTTCGTAGCAACTCCTTGGGTATAGCGGTCTAGATTGCCCTTTGTTAGAGAGGGGAATTTTGCCAATGATTTGCAATAGTTAAAGGAATAGGCTCAAGCTAGGAGAGATTGTATTATGTTGGGGAAACAAAACCTGCTGAGGAAATACTCTGTTGAGGAATATTTTTGCTGAGGAAATGAGCCCTAGTGGAGAAGAGAATTCTGCAGGGGATTTTATAGTGCTGGAGAAATAAACTCAGATGAGGAAGAGGATATCTATGAACTAAGATGATGATATAATCTCTGACAAGGATTGGGACTCCGTAGGTTAGCGACATTGCCGAGAAAAAGATCATACTCCTTTGTCCGCTAGGGGGATCTGCCGGGGAGTGTGATTAGGTTAATTGCTGGAAGATGTCCCAATTCCTATCTTAAGGTATTTCAGACTTATGGGGACTGTATCTTTGTTGAAGATGAGTTTGTGAAGATAACTCTGTTGGGATAATCCCATGGAAGTTGTTCTGTGGGGATTTTTGAATGGCTAGAACGTCATCCCAACTCCTAGAGGCTTGAGTAAATACTTATTCATGTCTTTATGCATATATTTGTTAACAATAATCATATTCATATGCATATGTTCATTCAATTTAGTCATTGGACGTTTTTGTGAATAAAATAGAAAAAGTAAAACAAAAATTTGAATTTGAAATAGTATTTGTATCGATAATTTGCCTATAAACAGACAGTTTTTGTACAAAGAGACATAAATCCTAGTAAGAGGAAATTGTCTTGAAAATGAAGAAAATATTACAAAGTGAAAACAAAACATATAGCTATAGGGAAATAATCTCGTCGAATTTCAACTCTGCTATTTCCCATATGTTTTCAAGCATCTCATCCCTTGCTTTCAGAAGAAGTTGATTGAATTGATATGTAACATTTAAACTCGATGTTGGTAATCAAGCTTGTTGTAAGTGATCTAACGGGACATATTCGTACGCTTTAATCCCTAATTTTTGCCTGGACCGCCCTTTCGGGTTTTCAATCGATCGGGATTCCCTTTTTTGCCCAAGCCACCCTTTCAGGTTTTCGACTTACCGGGTGTAAAATCTTTTATATATATATATATATATATATATATATATATATATATATATATATATATATATATATATATATATATATATATATATATATATATATATATATATATATATATATATATATATATATATATATATATATATATATATATATATATCCCTAATTTTTACCCGAACCCTTTTGGTTCGCTGGGATGCCCTTATTTATGCATATTCCAGTCAACCCAGCAGGTCATTTTTTATGCGTAGTATCTTTTAACTATGTTCGTGTTCACAGGGTGTGGAAGATCTTCAGTGTCCATGGTGGTAAGTATCATAGCACTGCCTGAAAATATCTTCTTGATTACAAATGGCCCTTCATAGATGGGAGTCCATTTGTCCCTGGAATCACCTTGTGGTAGGATGATACACTTTATTACCAAGTCTCCAGCCTGATATAACTGATGCTTGATCTTCTTATTGAAGGCTTTGATCATACACTTCTGATACATCTGACCGTGATAGACAGCCGCAAGCCTCTTCTCATCAATTAAATTCAACTGGTCCAACCTAGTCTGAATCCACTCGTCTTCTTCTAAATCTGCATCTTTCATGATTCTTAGAGAAGGAATGTGAACTTCAACAGGTAGTACAACCTCCATGCTGTAGACCAGAGAGAATAGGGTTATGCCAGTTGTTGTACATGCTGAAGTGCCGTAGCCGTGAATAAAAAATAGAGACATCTCATGCCAGTATTTGTAGGTCACAACCATTTTCTGCACAATCTTCTTAATGTTGTTATTGGCGGCTTCCACTACGCCATTTGTAACATCCCAATTCTACCCGACAATTATATATGTAAATCAGAGTTATAAAAATTCATGCAACTGAATCAGGATGCCACAAATTCAACTTTAAAAACACATTGCATTCAACGTGGATACATAACACTTTAAAACATTAGATAAACCATCAACATAATAATTTAATCTTTTAATTCAACAACTTGAACATCTACGCAGCGGAATCTTAATAACATCTTTATCTAACAATTACAGCAACGTCAAAATAATGCATACTTAGCAAAAAACAAATTAAAGTTCAACAACTGGAATAATCAATAATCAAAAGCAAAAAGCTTTCATCCCTCCGGGTGTTACGTATCAGAGAAATGACACCGACTCGAACTACTGAAGGTATACAACATTCACTCTGGATTACCTGCACGTTACCAACATAAGGGTAACATTCAAACAAGAGGGGTGAGATATCTAACAATATAATAAAACGTATGCAAATGCATGTGGTACCATTGGAGAAGAACTCCCATCTTAAAATAATTGCAAATAAATAGAGGCATCAACAAGGCATAAGCCTTCATCTTAATATTCGCCAATACAGACCATCTTAACGAGCATAAGCTCCATCTTGAAATGCAATGTATGCGACACAATCATGAATGTACTAACAACAACCATAATTAACAACATCTCAACACAACATCATCGTTGTCCAGAAGCCTACATCTTAATAGCTGCCAATTATTAGAGCCATCTCAACATCATCTATCAACATCATTTATCAGCATTGTTCATCAACATCATTTATCAACATAATTCATCAAACATCACTTCATCAACAACTCAGCCATACTACAATACAACAGTAACTCGTCAATCTTACAACGTTTACCATAAGCCTACAACATGATACTGCCTATAATTAATTAATCATCTAAGGCTTACCTCTAGTTAACCAACCTCTACATATTATTTTGTAATACTACATCCTTATCATCATTAATCTTACTGTTATGAACCAAACAATAATCTATAATTGTCTTATCCTCATTATTCTTCACAAAATCATCATAGCGATTAACATGAGAAACTAACTCTAATCCTAATTTGGGTACTAGGATTTACTCTCCGTATCCTTCATTTTAATCCTTAATAATGAAGTTCATAGTTTCCTCTATCCAACGCTTTGAACGACACCTCAAAAGGAGTCCAGAAACTCAAGTTACAGCCTCTCAAAACTGATTCTGTCAAAAACCAGACTACATGGATCGACGCGTAATGTCTTGAGTCGAACCGTACTAGGCTTAACATGATGCATGTATCGACACATACTCCCTTTATATCGACTCATACTGAGTCTGCAACACTGCATGTATCGATATATGCTCCTACGTATCGACTCTTCCTGAGTCTAAAAGCCTGCAGGTATCGATGTCTGGCTTCTTCATATCGACTCATCCTGAGTCTAATAGCCTTCATGCATCGACGCATGACTTCTGGGATTTACACATACTGTTTTGTCATGAATATTTCTGCGATTTCACTGTGTTTTCACTGCGGTTTCCATGCTTTAGGCCCTAAAAACATCCTCTAATCATAGGTAATCGTTAATTATAATTATCCTATATTTCTACATCAAATATACAACATTAGGGCATCATTATTCATCCTTAAATCATCGATTTTCATCATACAACAATGTATATAATTCAATCATAAACCAAACAATCTTTCACATCTAATCCCACATACCAATCATCATAAACCCTATTATAGAGTCAGAACTCCACCCTTACCTTGGATTGAAGGTTGCTCTATAACTTTTCCAATTGAATTTCGTTTTGCTATTTTCCTTCTTTTCTGCAACTTTCACATTCTCTTTCTCTTCTTCCAACCCTTATTTCTTTCTCTCTTACTGCTTCTTCTTTTCTTATTATTTCTAACAATAATAAAATAACCCTATAATTCTCAAAATGCCTTAATGGGCTTAAAACTCCTACACCCCCTTTTACTACTTCTATTCCTTAAAACAAGCCTACATCAAATAATATTATCATTCTAATATTATTTCACAACTTAATAAAATAAATAAATCCAATATCCATAATACATCAACTATCATCATAAGACAACTTCACAAATATTCCAAAAATAATTTAATTAAATAATTAATTAAATTACAGGCATTATGATCAGTGCATTTTGATGCACATCCTTCCACGATTATACTAATGTATTTCTTTAGTTTATTGTGTTTATTTTTATGTTTTAATATGTTTTGCTAATTTATTTTATTTTTGCATTTAATTAATTTTCGTATTTTATTTTCAGCAGCTGCAGCTTTCGCGGAAAAATTTATAACTAATTCTACAAAAATCGGATCGATGTGTTTGACCATGCGTTAGAAAGATAAGAAAATGGCCTACAACTTTCTAGTTTTAGCCAGAAGCTGATTCAAAGTGCAGAAAGGTTGAAAAAGTCGTTGAAGTTGCAGCTTTAGACTTTTAAGTTTTGGGTTAGTAGTTTTGGGCCTGGGTTATGTTTTCAACCCAGTTGGTTTGTAAACCGAATGGATTGTTCCTCTTTAACCTGGGGGCAGCCGCATAACGGGGATTTTATCATGTTTTTACTGTAGACAAAGGAGAAAACAATTTTGTACAAATGGGAATGGAGAACTAATCCGTTAGAGTTGATCTCCTGTAACTTGGTTTCCAAAACTTGAGGTTAATATAATTTACAATTCAATTTCTATTCATATTGCCTTTTATATTCGTTTGCTTAATTCGAATTATCTTAGAGTAATCTTGTTGGTTCGATTGAATTATGTTTCCCAATTATAATTGCGTTATATCGTATGCTTAATTCGTTATTTCGTTTGTTGATAACCGTTTGCTTAATTCGGTGAAAAGGGAACATAATTCTTATTTTTTTCATTCTCGCTTGTTGGATGAAATTGTGATCGAATTTCAATAGGAATCCGCTTAGGGAAGTTAAATTATATTAAGCGATGATAGTAGGAACCCGAAACAGTAGATCGACTTATTTCATAATCACTTATTTTAAGCGCTTATTTTCTATTTTTTTTATAAATTATCCTTAAAACCAAACCCCCCAATTTGATTTTTGTTGTTTAATAAAATCAAGAATCCTTGTGAGAACGATATCCGAGTTACAGTTGTCGCTATATTACCGTTTCGCAAAAACACCCGTTTGATGCGCGCGCGACAGCGGATCAAATTGGCGTCGTTGCCGGGGATTCTTGTTTTTATTAACTGATATTAGTCATAGGTTTAGCGTTCTTGTTTTTTTTCCTTGGTTTTTTTTGTTGTTTTGTTGTGTTTGTTGATTTTCAGGGTTGCAATTTCGGTTGCAGTACAGTTTTTCAGTCTACCATGTAAGGTTGAAACCTACTATTTCGATTTTCTCCGAATTTTTTCATGAAGTTCCGAAAAAATCGCAAATTCATCTTTTTTCTATTTTTAACGAATTTTTTTACTGTTTTCATAGAGTCGTAAAAAATAAAAAAAAATCTCAAAATTGTTATTTTTCCTAATTAGATTAATCTGGTGTTATTTTATTTTTCTGAATTTTATTTAATTGATTTCCTTCATTGTGTTTGTTTTTTATTATTAGGGACATTGTTGGCATTTTGAACATTGTTGCTGCATTGCTGTGTATTAGTCCTGGCCACTAGGTCTTGTTGTTCTGAATTTGTTGCTTTTGATCCTGAAGTAGAGAAAATCTTGCACACACGACATAGAAAAGTCCAGGCTACCACTAGTTCACCACCCATAATTGAGTCTGATTCTGAGTCTAACTATTTGCATAACTTGTTTGCTTCGAATTCTGAATTTGTTTTTGATATGGCTGACCAAAGAACCTTAAGGAAATTGGCTTCCCCTGATGTGAATTATAATGGCATGTGTATTGAATATGATAATGTTGTTGTTCCTTTTGAATTAAAATCGGGTTTAATACACTTGTTGCCCAAGTTTAGTGGTCTTGCAGGTGAGGATCCACACAAACATTTGAAAGAATTTCAGGTCGTGTGTTCTACACCATTGAAGCCTGAAGGCATCACTGAAGATCACATCAAACTTCGAGCTTTTCCTTTTTCATTACAGGGTGCGGCAAAGGATTGGATATACTATCTTGAGCCAAATTCAATCGCAAGCTGGAATGCTCTGAAAAAGTGTTCTTGGAGAGATATTTTCCTGCCTCTAGAGCTGCCTCAATAAGAAAGGATATTTGTGGTATTAGACAAGGCAATGAGTCTTTGAATGAGTATTGGGAGAGATTCAAACACTTGGTATCTAGCTGCCCTCAACACCAGATTACCGAGCAACTACTTATCTAGTACTTTTATGAAAGTTTGTTACCGATGGATAGGAACATTCTTGATGCTGCTAGTGGTGGATCACTTGTCGATAAAACTCCAGCTACTGCCAAAGCCCTTATTGAAAATATGTCTCTTAATTCTCAACAGTTTACCACTAGAGACAATTATGTTCAAAGCAAAGGCGTGGATCAAATTCAGATTTCTTCCAACAAAGCTTTAGAGACCAGAATTGACGAGCTCATTGCCTTAGTCAAACAGCTGGCAGTAGCAAAACCTCAAACATCAAATGTGTGTGGTATTCATACTTCTCATGAGCATCTGACTGATACTTGTCCTATTATGAGAGACAAGTCCATTGCTGATATGCCTCAAGCTTATGCAGCCAACCTTTACAATCAAAACAGGTACAACAACACTCCTGGCCTGTCCACCAATAAATACCATCCCAATTGGAGGAACCATCCCAACCTTCGATATGGAAATCCACAAACTAGCCAACAACAGAACCCATCCTAAGTGGCTGCCCCTGCACCTTCGGGACCATCCTTAGAGGATCTTGTCAAACAAATGGCTGTCAATAACCTTCAGTTCCAACAAATGACCGATTCTATCATTCAGACCTTGCACACACAGATGTGACAACTTGCTACTCAAATAAACATCGTGCAATCCCAAGGGTCAAACCAACTTCCAGCCCAAACAGTTATCAATCCGAATGGTCCTAATGCTAATGTTATTGAAATTTCTTTGAGATCTGGAAAGGTTACAGAACCAGCCCTGAAAAAAATAAAAAATTTATTGAGGTAACATTTGAACCTTCTCCTTCTAAATCTGTTTCACCTGAACTTTTCTCACCTTCTTCTGTTGCGGTGGAAACTGAAAAAATTAAAGAAAAGGAGTATGTTCCACCAGTTCCCTTCCCACATAGAGTTATGAAAAATAAAATAATTGAGGAGGGAGAGAAAGAAAGAGAGATATTGGATGTTTTTCAAAAAGTCGCGGTAAACATTCCGCTTCTTAATGTAATTAAGCAGGCTCCTAAGTATGCTAAGTTTCTGAAGGATTTGCGTACCAACAAGAGGAGGATTAAGGGAAGTGAAAGAGTCAACTCAGGAAGAAATATTTCTGCTTTTATTCAGCCCAAACCTTCATCCGAAAAGGTTGTAGGCGAGAAAAATGTTTCAGCCCTCACTACTCAGGTTCTGCCACAAAAGCAGAAGGATCCAGGAACATTTACTATTCCTTGCACCATCGGGAACAATAAATTTGAGAATTGCATACTTGATTTGGGAGCGGGAATTAATGTGATGCCTACTTCTGTTTATAATAACTTTAGTCTTGGTCCTTCGCAGCATACAGGTTTAATCATTCAATTGGCGAACATGAGCAACACTCGCCCGGCCGGTGTAGTCGAAGATGTCCTTGTTCAAGTTAAAGATTTGATTTTTCCTGCTGATTTTTATATTCTAGACATGGAAGGAGAAACAAAATCCAGCAGAGCTCCCATCATTTTAGGAAGACCATTCATGAAAACGGCAAAAACAAAAATTGATGTTGACGATGGAACCATGTCCATGGAATTTGGTGACATTATCGCAAAATTCAACATTTTTGATGCCATGAAACATCCCCTGGAGGAGAATTCCATTTTTCACATTGAGTTGATCTCTAGATTTGATGATGACACTTGTTCTGAATTATTTTCCATTGATTTTCCGTCTTTATCTGGATTTGATGATGTTTACGTGTGTTCTTATTATACTGACAATAACTTGTGTGTTGTGTGTGCTGAGATTGATGCTGTCTTGCAAGCTGATGTGTTTCCTACAGGTGAAGTTGTTATTGATGAATCTGTTTTTGTAGCTGATGCCCTTGACATCCTTGCTGCCCCAGACACTCCACCCATAGAGCAGCCCCCGTCCTTAGAGCTGAAACAACTCCCTGAAAACCTGAAATACGCTTATTTCATTTTGAAGAAGCATATCTTTGATCATGGAATAAAAGACGAAGGCACTAATAAAAATTTCAAGTCCAATGGACATTACCCAAACCTACTCTATGAGAGCCCTACTTTGGAAGAAGAGAATGTAGAAGATCTCTCGTTGGGAAAGGCTACTTATGTGATCATCTATCCGCCTTGACTCCTCGGGTGTGTTCTTTCCTCTCTCTCGTCTCCCTTATTTTATGCTTGTTTATTTCATTGAGGACAATGCTTGCTTTAAGTGTGGGGGAGGGAATCCTTTGTTTTCTTTGCTTTTGTTCGTTGTTTTATTTTCAGTTATAAAAAAAATAAAAAATATGCATCTTTTTGAAAGTTTTGGGTTATAGATTAATATGAGGTTAGTTGTGGAGACTTGGGAAAAGCTCACAAGATCGGTATCGTCTTAACATTATAAGTCTCCTGCATATGGAAATTGATTTGAATTCTTATTATGTATTAGCCTTGAATTTTCACTCTCTAATAGCTCTTGAGTAGTTTATTTCAGCAGTCAGCACCATCTCACACACTCTACGCAAGGAAGCCGATGAATATAAGTGAGTTTTAAAAAAAAGTGTTTTAAAAAGAAAAAGAAAAAAAGGAACGCACCTTCTAAGTTTGGTGACCATCACCCGGTCACTTAACCCAACGGTCGTAGTGCCTACAAAAATTTTTATTGAGAATAAGACTCGTTGTTAGTTGGTTCAGCGGTTTCTAGTGCTGAACTTGGTAGGGCAGATTACGGTCCGATCCCCCGCAACTGCAACTGAGTAAGCAAAGGGTTATGCCATGTAAGTACCAAAACCCCGTGCAAAAAAGGACCAGAGTCACTAACCGGTTGCTTTGCTATGAGTGTGTGGAGATAACGGGCTTAATGTGATTGCACCGGAATGAAAAAGAAAAAAAATTAGGATGAGTAAGTTAGGCTTTTGCATAATAATATGATTCATATTGGTTTGTATATTCAGGAGGCAAGACTAGTGTTCCTACGATATCCTTAGTGTACGAGACTAGTACATATTGATGCAATCTTGACCGAAGATGAATTTGTAGCCTAGGATGAGTAATTCATGATGCTTTTGCATTTCTTTTGATTGCATTTTGCCCAGAGTGCAAAAGTTCAAGTGTGGGGGAATTTGATCCGTGAATTTTGATGTACATCCTTCCACGATTGTACTAATACATTTCTTTAGTTTATTGTGTTTATTTTTATGTTTTAATATGTTTTGCTAATTTATTTTATTTTTGTATTTAATTAATTTTCGTATTTTATTTTCAGCAACTGCAGCTTTCGCATAAAAATTCATAACTAATTCTACAAAAATCAGATCGATGCATTTGACCATGCGTTAGAAAGATAAGAAAATGGCCTATAACTTTCTAGTTTTGGCCAGAAGCTGATTCGAAGTGAAGAAAGATTGAAAAAGTCGTTGAAGTTGCAGCTTTAGACTTTTAAGTTTTGGGTTAGTAGTTTTGGGCCTGGGTTATGTTTTCAACCCAGTTGGTTTGTAAACAGAATGGATTGTTCCTCTTTAACCTGGGGGCAGCCACATAACGGGGATTTTATCACGTTTTTACTGTAGACAAAGGGAGAAATTTTTTTTTTGTACGAATGGGAATGGAGAACTAATCCGTTAGTGTTGATCTGCTGTAACTTAGTTTCCAAAACTTGAGGTTAATATAATTTACAATTCAATTTGTATTCATATTGCCTTTTATATTCGTTTGCTTAATTCGAATTATCTTAGAGTAATCTTGTTGGTTCGATTGAATTATGTTTCCCAATTATAATTGCGTTATATCGTATGCTTAATTCGTTATTCCGTTTGTTGATAACCGTTTGCTTAATTCGGTGAAAAGGGAACATAATTCTTATTTTTTTTCATTCTCGCTTGTTGGATGAAATTGTGATCGAATTTGAATAGGAATTCGCTTAAGGAAGTTAAATTGTATTAATCGATGATAGTAGGAACCCGAAACAGTAGATCGACTTATTTCATAATCACTTATTTTAAGCGCTTATTTTCTGTTTTTTTTATAAATTGTCCTCAAAACCAAACCCCCAATTCGATTTCTGTTGTTTAATAAAATCAAGAATCCTTGTGAGAACGATATCCGAATTACAGTTTTCGCTATATTACCGTTTCACAAAAACACTCGTCTGATCCGCGCGCGACAGCGGATCACGTTACAACTCTTCCCAACTTAAAATATTTCTGTCCTCGAAAATTTACCTTAATCAAATAACTCAGGATAGGAGTCTCGCATCTTGCTCTCCAACTCCCAAGTCATGCTTTCTCCGGCAGCTCCTAGCCAAACCACTTTAACCAAAGCAATCTCTTTGCCCCTCAGAGTCTATATTTTATGATCCGCGATTCGTACAGGCATCGTCTCCAAAGTAAGATTATATCGTACTTGCACATCATCCATATGAATCACATGAGATGGATCTGAAATATACTCCCGGAGTTATGACACATGAAACACATCATGCAAATTTGAAAGATTAGGCGGTAAAGCCACTCTATAAGCCACATTCCTAACTCTCTATGAAATCTGATATGGTCCAATAAAACGAGAAGTGAGCTTCTTAGACTTCAATGCTCGCCCAACACCAGTCACAGGTGTTACTCTCAAAAACACATGGTCACCCTCTTGAAATTCTAAATATTTCCTTCGCTTGTCATGATAACTCTTCTTTCTACTTTGGGAAGCTTTCATCTTTTCCCAAATCAACTTCACCTTCTTAGTAGTCTCACGAACAAGTTCAGGTCCAAGTACCACACTTTCACCAGATTCATGCCAACATAACAGAGTTCTTCATCTTCGACCATACAACACTTCAAAAGGTGTCATCCCAATACTAGAATGGTAATTGTTATTATAGGTGAACTCTATTAACGGAAGATAAGTATCCCACGAACCTCCCTTCTCAAGAACACATGCGCTTAGCAAATCTTCCAACGATTGAATAGTTCGTTCAGTCTGACCATCTGTCTAAGGATGATACACTGAACTCAACCTCAACTTAGAACCCTACTCTTCTTGTAAACTCTTCCAAAAATCAAAAGTAAATCTTGGATCTCTATCTGACACAATGCACAAAGGAACACCGTGCAACTTCACAATCACACTAGTGTAAATCTCAGCCAACTTTGACACTAGAAAACTGATGTTAATAGGAATAAAATGAGCCAACTTTGTAAGCCTATCAAAAATCACCCAAATCGAATCATGTACTCTTATAGTATTAGGTAACCCCGTCACAAAGTCCATTGAAATTCTATCCCATTTCCATTCTGGAACATCTAACGGTTGCATCAACCCTGCTGGCTTATGATGTTCAACTTTCGACTTCTGACAAGTCAAACATGCATACACAAACCGAGCCACATCACTCTTCATCCCAGGCCACCAAAACAAACCTTTCAAATCTTGATACATATTTGTAGCTCCGGGATGAATACTCAACTTACTTCTATGACCCTCTTCAAGTATCACTTTCTTCATCTCGACATCATCAGGAATACAAATCCGGTTACGAAATCTCAACACACCTTGCGCATCTAGCTTAAAATCATTGTTCTCAGACTGATCGATCCCAACCATCAAATCTACCAGTTTCACATCCAACTTCTGAGCTTCTCTGATACTGTTTAGAAATTAATTATTAATATTCAACATACCCAACATAACACTCTGCGGCATAACCTCAAAAACTAAGCTCATATCTTTGAACTATTCAATTAATTCCAACTCTTTATACATCATTACCGACATATGTAAAGTCTTTCGACTCAACGCATCAGGTACCACATTCGCTTTTCCTGGATGATAATTCAAACCAAAATCATAATCCTTTAACAATTCCAACCATCTTCGTTGCCTCATATTCAGCTCCTTCTAATCGAATAAATACTTTAAGCTCTTATGGTCACTAAACACTTCAAATTTAGAACCATAAAGATAATGCCTCCAAATCTTCAACATAAAGACAACTGCAGCAAGCTCTAAATGATACGTAGGATAGTTCTTCTCATGAGTCCTCAACTGTCTTGACGCATAAGCAACTACCTTATCATTCTGCATAAGCACACCTCCTAAACCCATCTTAGAAGCATCACAATATACCACAAAAGGCTCTCCTAGATTTGGTAGCGTCAAAATCAAAGCCAACATCAATCTCTTCTTCAATTCTATAAAACTTTCTTCGTACTGAACATCCCACACAAAAGCTTTACCTTTACAAGTCAACTTAGTCAATGGAAGTGCCAACTTAGAAAAACCTTTGATAAACCTTCTATAGTAACCAGCTAATCCCAAAAAGCTCCTAATCTTAGTAGTTGAATTCGGAGTTTCCCATTGCAACACAGCATCAACCTTCAATGGATCTATAGCAACGCCACTACCTGAGATCACATGCCCAAGAAAACTAACCTCCTTTAACCAAAACTCACACTTGGACATCTTTGCTTACAACTTCTTCTCATTCAAAACTTGCAATACTACTCTTAAGTGTTCTGCATGCTCTTCTTCTGACTTGGAGTAAACCAAAATATCATCAATAAACACCACCATAAATCGATCCAAATAAGTTTGAAAGATACGATTCATGTATTCTATGAATACTCCTGGCGCATTGGTAACACCGAAAGGCATCACCGAATACTCATAATGTCCATAACGCATTCTAAAAGTCGTCTTCTGGATATCTTCATCCTTCACCTTAATCTGATGGTAACCCGACCTCAAATCAATCTTACTAAACACACGAGCGTCCACCAACTGGTCCATCAAGTCATCTATTCTTGGAAGCGGATACTTGTTTTTAATCGTCACTTTATTCAGCTGTCTATAATCAACACAAAGCCTCATACTTCCATCTTTCTTCTTTACTAACAACACTGGAACTCTCCACGGCGATACACTTGGTCTTACAAACTTCTTTTCAAGTAACTCTTCCAATTGCTTCTTTAACTCTGACAATTCAGATGCAGATATCCTATATGGTGCCATAGACACGGGTCTGGTATCTGGTACAAGATCAATCACAAATTCAACTTCCCTCTCTGGCGGTGCATCAGGAATTTCATTAGGGAAAACTTCAGGAAATTCACACACCACCTGCAATTCCTCAATTATAGCTTGAGTCTCTACAAATAGTGATGCCATCAACGAGAACATATGTGCTTCTTCTTGCATAAACTTCCTCAACTGTTTAGAAGACAACCGACTATCTTCCACTTCTTCAGGAGTAGAAAACCTCACAGACTTGTCATAACAGTTAATGTGAACATAATTATGCTCTAACCAGTTCATACCCAAAATCACATCCAACCCTCTTAACGGTAACAAACCAAATCAATAGCAAAGTCTCTGTCGAAGATCGACAGGGGACAATTTAAACACACAAAAGAAGTAGTCACCAACCCCTTGGATAGAGTACCGACGACCATTTCTCCATTCATATAGGAAAACATAAGACCCAGTCTTTCAAAACAATCAGCAGCAATAAAACAATGAGTAGCACCGGTATCAATAATAGTAATTAAAGGAGTACTATTAATGAAACATGTATCTATGATAAGTCTGTCCTCAGTAGCTGCCTAATCCTCAACCAAAGCGAACACTTTACAACTTGTCTGCGCCCTCTTTGGTTTCTGACACTGACTACCAATGTGCCCTTCTTCGCTACAATTGAAACAAATCACATCCTTATGTTTGCACTCAGATACAACATGTCCGTTCTTACCACAACGAAAACACCTCTTTACTTCAGCAGTACACACATTACTCTTATGCCCAGGTTTCCCACATTTAAAACAAACCACACCAACAGAAGCATCTCCCCCACTAGTCCTCTGACCCTGAGTAGATTTCTGTTTACCTTTACCAACTGGGGTATCATAAGGCTTACCACGATTTTGTTGATGCTTACCCCTCTTCTCACTGATAATCTTGTAATGAGCCTTATTATTTTCCTCATAAATCCTGCAAATGTCAATCAAATGAGCAAATACATGGATCTTCTGGTATCCAACTGTCTTCTTGATCTCCGGGCACAAACCGTTCTCAAACTTGATGCACTTCGAAAACTCAGGATTCGCCTCACCGTAGTGCGGATAAAACTTAGCCAACTCAGCAAACTTTGCAGCATACTCAACAACCGACATATTCCCTTGCTTCAGCTCAAGGAACTCAATTTCCTTCTTACCACAAACATATTCCGGAAAGTACTTCCTCAAAAATTCCATAAGGAACACAACCCAAGTGACATTTTCACCCGCAACTTCCAATCTCTGACAAGTCTCTAGCCAGCAGTCATCAGCCTCGATTGCTAGCATGTGAGTACCATACCGAACCTTCTGCGCTAGAGTGCAGTCCATCACACGGAATATTCTCTCAATCTCTTTCAACCAATCCAATGCTCCATCAGGATCATACTTGTTGTACCCAAAAATTTTCCCTCCCATATTTCTCAATACATGTCAAGTGAGGTCCTCAAATTGCTCAAGGAAGTCCAAGGGTTGACCAGACAAACTCTCTCCTAAGGCAGTCTACCTCAAATTAGGGTTTCATTTTGCATCAAGATGCTTGAGCCCAAAGGATCCCAAATTCTCACAATTGTCCTAATATGTTCTCAAAATCATCCATGTCAAGTTTCAAGCCTTGAAGAGGAAGTTTGCTCAGTCAATTGCTCAAAGGCCTAAAAATCGACTGTGTTAGGTCAAAAGTCAATTGTGTCTCACACACAGTCAAACTTCAAGATTTTTGGCCAACATCCTCATTTTGAAGTATCATTCATCATTTTATCAAGGGTTGACCATGATTCCTCAAGGATTGCTCACAATTCATCAAATCCCAAAAGTTGCTAAATTAGGGTTTTGTAGGAAAAGTCAACTCAATTTTGACCAAGCATAATTTTCTCATACTTTATCAGAAATGACCCATCCAAATCTCATTTTGAAGAGAATGAAATTACCTACAATTAATCATCAGCTCCCAAGTTCAAAATATGCACTCACAAAAAGATATGAATTTGGACATTATAGGTCATTTTGAAAAGTCAACAAAAACACCTTTTGGGTCAAAGCTTCATACATGAACATGGAAGACTCAATTGAGATGAGACCAAAAAGGTTGCTTAGAGGACATCCTAATATTTCTAAAAAGTCCAAGAACACCTCTCTAGGGTCAAAATTGAGAGAATTATGCATTGGCTAAGTTGACCTTTTTTGCAAAATTGCCAAAAGTCAAATGTGCTCAAATTTGCATTTTTTGCTAAATGGGCCAAACTTTTTATGCTTTCACTTTAATGATAACATATTAAACGACCTATGGGACCCTACATGCTTTATTTATTTATTTATTTTATTTATTTTGATTTTTATTCATTTAAAATTCAAATAAAATCAAATAAATCTAAATAAATTATATATTGTGTTTTAGGGATGATTTTTGCATTGAAAGAAGATCTTATATGCTGTCAATTGAAAATAAATTCGTGCAAGGATAATTTGGTTGGAAAAAGATTTAATTTGAGCAAATTTAGAAAGATTGATTTCATAATGGGCAAGATTGATTTCGTTTTTGTTGACCTAACATGTTGTAGTACATATACAGAAGCAATCCAAAGCATGAGAGAGGTGAGAGCAGTCGTGAAAGAGGCAAACAAAACTGAAAAAGTCTCAAGAAAAAGTGGTGATCCAATTCCCAGTTTCAGGCCATCCCAAGCCATCTTCACTTTGCCAATCGATTGTTGGACGTCTCAGGATCGTGTTCCAATCATTAGCAAGCCTTCCGACGTCCTGAAACTTGTTGTAGAATACACGGTTAGCTTAAAATTTGGATTTCATTTTCATCAATTTATACATCATTTGCACATTTTGATTGCATATTCTTATTCCTTAACATGTTTGCAAGCTAATCATTATATTCAATTGCGTTTTTGATGATTGTATGAAAAACTGCCATGGTTAGGGTTTCTTGTTCAGGTTTAGGGCTTTGCAATACAGGTGAAATCGGATGTTGATTCTGGTACCATGAGACTCATGAGGATGAGACGAGTTGATTGGTACCAACCATGGTCATTTATATTTCATATGGACAATTTTTGAAATACACAGGCTTGTAGCTACAGCAAGGCAACCGTAGGTAAAAGTGTTGTTATCTAAAACGACGGTTGGGAGGAAGAAGATGGATGTGTGGCATTCACTGATTGGTTTATTTAAATTTCAGCACTTTTTTCCATTAACCATGCTTTTTTCATATATTAGACTTTGTTTTCATTATATATTCAAACAAGCCAAATAGCTCAGTTGGCAAGCGTGTATTAGGAATAGGCCTAAGGACCTGGGTTCGATCCCTAGGTCCCATATTTGCTTCATGTTATTTTTCAAGAAATGATCAGGTATACCTCACGTCCAAGAATCCACCAAACAACTCATGATCTGGTCGTCCCATTCATCAATGCTCCAGATCCAATGCCTTTCCCATGAACGACCACCATGCGCCTCAAGTCAACAGCCACACTGGATTAGGCAAAGTCAAACAGGCCTGTGTCTTTTGGGCTCAAAATCTCAATAGCACACCCCTCATAATTGCTAGTACAGGCCCATCACCTTTTTCTTATTTCTTTCTTCTTTATCATTTTATTCAATATTTATTTTATTTACTATCAATTCACAAATTAATTTATTTTTTCACAAAAAAACCATAAAAATCAATAATTCACAAAATTAAAATTAGTTTTTTTTATCAAAATTAATTTAATTTAGTTTAAATTAGGGAAATTGTAACTTGTTTTCAAAAAGAAAATCAAATGAAAGGTAGGTTAAGCTTTTGATTTAATTTCACTTTGCTCTTTTTCTCAAATAAATAAAAAAGTATAAAAAATAGGCTTTTAGATGAATTAAGTTATTTTTCTTAATTTAAAATTAATTAGGATTAGGATTTTCTTTTAATATAATAATTTCTTTATTTTCTTAAAATAACAAAACAAAACAAAATTTTTTTTTTAACTAATTGCAATTAGGTTTAGGCAAGGGTCAAAACCCTAGTTGTCTCGTAGTCGATTCATCGCGCGCGTATTATTATTTTTTCGATATTGTTGTAACTGTTCATGGTTTGTAATAGTTTAATCTAGGGATTTTATTTATCGCCTTTTCCCGGGTTTTTTTTGGCTATGTAATTAATCCCCCACCCCGAAGCCTTGTAATAGCGTAGGTTTATTTTCTCGCATTTTTAATTCCCGCAAAAATTTAACTGTTTAGATGTATGCTAATAGGATTGTATGGCAAGAATGCATGACAAATTAACACGGTTAGAAAACCCTAATGTGCAAAGATAAATAACTGAAAACAAACCACTCGCACATATCGCTCTTAAGGTATACTCTCACTTCGGTTGCCTTCGGTAAACGATCATTAAGTATAGGGTGTCTTAGTGGTTGCCCTCCTGTCTAACAAAGATCAAATGTCCCATTCGAATGTTGCCTCGGAAATGTTGCCTCAGAAATGTTGCCTCGGAAATGTTACCTCGAATATGATCTTAAGACTTTAGGGTTATTAATAAGTCATCCTAACATTGCTTTAGTGATTGTACGTCCCTTTCGAATTGACCCTTACAACTCCAACGACAGTACTACCTATTTCTCAATAGTAGGATAGCGCTGTCCAAAGGAAACGAGAATAAAAACTATCTTTTTTCGAGTAGGTAGATTCTAGTAGGTACTTTCTCAAATCAAAACTCTTCACACTTACATATTTTCAAAACAATTTTCAAAAATAACTTCGTCACACCTTTGAGGACTGATACAAGGGTTATCACAAAGTCAAACATTTTCAAAAACAAAGCACATACACAAGCAATTTTAAAAAGATGAGCAAGTACCTAAGAGCCCATGGAAAACCATGGATAGAAAGGGTGCTAATACCTTCCCTTTCTCTAATCTTCTCCCCGTACTCAGATTATCTCGAAAAAGGATTTTTTCTGTACTTTTTTCCTTTCCTGATTGGATAAAATAAAAGTCGGTGGCGACTCTTGCTTACCACGACATTTTGCAAACACAAAATGCAAAACGCAAACCAGCATTTCAAATAGTCGATTCGACCACCGTATCATAGAACTGGCGACTCTGCTGGGGAAATAATAAGTGGGGTTTACCTTAAGATCTAGTTCATCATAATTGCTTCTCTTGATTGCTTTATTTGCTTTACTTTTGAGGGTTCTGTTTGGGGGTTACTATCCTAACCCGAATCTGGGGATACCTTTTAGGTAAGTAGCAATAGACTGTGAGGGAACTGTACGGCATAGACCGATACGGTTGAAGAAGTAGCTACGTTGATGTGGCACATTGGTTGGTACCAGAATCCCTTGTGGAGAAACGAGGAGAATACGGGGCCGCTGCATGGTGTTGTTAAGCATCAACTGACCTTAGAACCTTTAATCGACCAACTTGACCATTAGAAAGTAATGAGATAGCTGGCCTCGGTGTAAAACTAGGAAATGGTTGATACTCGATGTTACACTCATTGAGACCATACTCTCGAGATAGTTCCGGCCGAAAGAAAAGATTGCGTGAACTGAAACCATGACCAATGGAGGATGGTCAGTGATATTGAGATCCTCTAGAACCCGGTTACTTTTTCTAGGACAAGTTGAAACCAACTTAACTTCAAGAGGGTACTACCTTTGACCTAATGCATGCCTTAAACCTAAGGGCTTTGTGTGATTTGATTGTGTTTGCAATATCTATGTTTGCTATACTTGTGGTTTACCATGACATCATGCATCATAACATGGCATTAATGCTTCATTACACTAACCATTTCAAAGACCAAGGGAATTTATCTTTGTTCGGTTTTACAGATTATGGCTTCCGTGCGCAGAAATACCATCTGAGTCAACTTTGTGCAAATACCTTCCCAACTTAAAGAGCTAGTCTCAGGAGTTTCTGAGACTTCTATGTTCATTAAGAGACACGGTCAACTTCTCAGCCTGGTTACTTCAAATCTTGATGAGCAGATGATGAGCGTACTATTTCAGTTCTTTGATCCCGTGCATCATTGCTTCACCTTTCCAGATTACCAACGGGTACCCACTTTGGAAGAGTTCTCTCATCTATTGGGCATATCCATTCTTGAACAGGTACCCTTCACAGGTATGGAAGAAGTTCCTAGACCAGAAGACATTGCCTCAGCTCTGCATTTGAAACGGGCTGATGTAGTATCCAATTGGGAAACACAAAGCGGGGTCGAAGGTTTTCTAGCCAAATTTCTGATAGACCAGGCTCAGCTATTCTGGGATAATTTGGATTTTCAGGCTTTTGAGGATATCTTGGCTCTCCTTATCTATGGTTTGGTTCTCTTCCCGAATCCGAATTCCTTTATAGATGTGAATGCTGTCAAAATTTTCCTTTCTCGCAACCCTGTGCCTACCTTGATTGGAGATATCTTGCATGCCCTCTATAATCGTACCACGAGGAGAAGAGGGACACTTATCTGCTGCATGTCGTTGCTGTCTAGGTGGTTTATTTCTCACCTCCCTAAGTCTGTGCTGAAGAACGAAGAAGGTTTGGGTTGGTCCTACAGAATAATGTCACTTGCTCATACATATATTCTTTGGTGTTCCCAGGCTACGGAAGGCACTGCTGTTATTGACCGTTGTGGGGGATACCCTAATGTCCCATTGCTTGGAATCAGAGGGGGTATAACTTACAATCCTTGTCTGGCTTTGCAACAATTTGGTCGTGCTCGAAGAGATGGTCCCCATGAGTTGCTTCTTGAGGACATTGTATTTGACTATAAGGAGGATGTTAAGGAGCATTGCCGGAGGTTTATACGAGCTTGGGGCATGGTGAACAGATTTGACCCCCAAGAGTTGGGACCAAAGACTTCCCTTCCTATGCAGCCTTACCTTCAGTGGGTCCGAGCTCGTGCCCAGAAGCTTGGGATGCCCTATGAGGCCGTATTACCAGTAACTGTGGAGCCCACTAATGAAGAAGGCATTCCTTACACGGTTCTCTATCCTTACACGCCCACTGATTATGGGGAGTTGCAGAGATCTTGGATTCAGCTGAGGAATGAGCGAGATACTTATCGGGAACGGTACCAGGAGCAAGAAAGGAAGATTTTGAAGCTCACCAGGCAGCTCGAGGAAGAAAGAGTGATCAATGACTATATCGGCACAAAGAGGAAGCGACCATGGGACTTTTGATTTTGCTTTTTCTTAGTTTTAGATTTGTTTCATTTACTTCTTTGTAACGCCTTAAAGGCATTGTTGAACCTTTCAAAGTTAAGCTAATAAAGTTTTGTTTATTTTTGGTTTACAAATTTAAATCTCCCAAAGTCTTTGGAATCATTACATGCGCATCCCATTATCATGCACATCATCACAGGTACCCTTACAGGTTTCTCATCTTCTTCGCTGTTTATTTCAGTAGAAATGTCTTTCGATCAAGCCATCAAAGATCTTCAGGCACAGAACGCACAATTCCAACAGATGTTCATAAGTCTGGATAAAGGGTAAGAGGATCTGAAGACCCTTATCCTCAAAGAGAAGAAGAAGAAGAAGAAGAAGAAGAAGGTCGGTATTCTGAACAAGGGTAGAAGATTCGGAGAAAGGTTGAGACAACCAGCTGATCTGACCTCCTCATCCAAGGACGAGGAGAACCAAGAAAGAGCAAAGGACCTTAGTCCTGCAGTTTCTGATAACGATACGGATTACGACAATGAGCAATATCCTCCTGCTGAGGATAGGTAAAAGCAACTAGAAGACCATCTGAGTGCTATGGAGATTCAGAAAATCCTTGGTCTGGACTTCGGAGAACTGGGACTGGTATCGGGAGTGGTCATCCCTCATAAGTTCAAAGCTCCGGTTTTTACTAAGTACGATGGAGTATCCTGTCCAAAACTCCATCTTCACTCGTATGTCAGGAAAATCCAACCCCACACTACTGATAGAAATTTGTGGGTGTACTTATTTCAAGATATTCTGTCAGGGACTCAACTTGAATGGTTTTATCAGTTGGAAAGGGCCAGCATCTGAAACCGGGAGGATCTTGCTACTGTTTCTACAAGCAATATCAGTACAATACCGACCTTGCTCCCACTCGTACTCAGCTCCAGGGTATGTCCATGGGTGCAGGTGAAGGTTTTAAGGACTATGCTCAAAAGTGGAGAGACTCGGCTGGAAGAGTCCAACCCACTTTGTCTGATAGGGATTTGGTTGACATGTTTCTAGGGACGCTATCTGGTCCATTTTTCAATCACTTGATCGACAACTTGTCATCTGGTTTTACTGAGTTAATTCTGACCGGAGAAAGAGTAGAAGCTGGTATCTAAAGTGGTAAAATACAGAAGGACACCTCTTCGAGTTCGGTAAAGAAGCCTTTTGATGGGAAGAAGGAAGCTAGTGCAGTCTATAGCCCAAGGGGCCAAAACAGATCTGAACACCTTCAAACGGTAAATGCTGTAGTGATACCATGACCCGCAGTTGCTCCACGATGCAACAATCAACAAAGGGTGGAAAGACCACAACGGCAGTTTACCCGCATCAACATGACTTTGGCTGAAGTTCTACCTCATCTACTAAAATCCAACTTGGCAACCTTGAGAGAGGCTCCCAAGAATCCAAACAGTGCTTCTCCCAGATACAATCCCAACGCGCGGTGCGCCTACCATTCGGAGAGTCCAGGCCACGACACAAACGATTGCTGGGCTCTGAGGAATAAAGTACAAGATTTGCTGGAAGCTAAGGAGATAGAGTTTGATGCCCCGGAAAAGCCAAATGTTATAACTGCTCCCATGCCCAAACATGGTCGTGGAGTTAATGCTATTGACACCTATTTGTTTGTGACCTCTGTCGATGAAGTTTCTACCCCTCTGATGACGGTTAAGAGGAATTTGCTGTTAGCCGGTTTATTTCCGGGATTTGCTGAAGGTTGCCACATGTGTTTAATTCTGCCTTCCAGTTGTTGTTTGTTGAAGTCAGGTGTTCAGCGCCTGATGGATAATAAAGAGATTTTGTTTGAGAAGACTATGTTTCTGTTTGTTCCAAATGAAGACGTTGCCATTATCACCATTTCTGCCAATCCTTCCAAGGTTTCCTCGAGAAAACCTGTTAGGGTTACACCTGTTCCAAGAATTGTTCCGTTAATAATCACTGTTCCTGGTGCCATCCCATACACTTCGGGTAAGGCTATCCCATGGCATTACGGTGCTAATGTATATTACCATGGTGTTAAGCAAGATCTGCAGACTGAAGAAGCTGATACTGATATCAGTAATATTGTCGGGACCAGTAAGGTTACCCGTAATGGAAGGCTCTTTTCTCCCGAGATTTCCCCTCCGACTGTCCACAAACCTATTGTCATTCCATCTGCTAGTACATCAACTACTGTTCCAGTTCCTACTCCAGTTATCACCCCTGTTGCCGAGCCATCTGGGACTCGGGGTAAAGAAATCATAGGTGAGCCTGCTCGGACGGAGGAACCTAATAAAATCATTGTAGAAACCTCTAAGATTGTGTGGCTAGCCTGACTAGTGATAATGGGCTAGGATTTTTAGATGCGGATCTGACTGCTAAGGGGAGGAATCATAATGATTCTATGCATGTCTTGATTGAGTGTAGAGGCACCACTATGTCCCACGTGCTGGTATATACCGGATCTTCATTGAATGTTCTGCCGAAGAAAGCGTTAGACCGTCTGGATTGTGAAGGTTTGATTCTAAAGCCAAGTAACATTATGGTAAGGGCTTTTGATGGATCAAAGAGAATGGTGCACGGGGAGGTGGACATCCCTGTCAAAGTGGGCTCTTGATCGCACTAAATCGCACTATGTTTCTGACTCAAATATCACATGTTTTCCTTAGTTTTTATTGTCATTTTCTCGTATTATGTTCCTTTTTCCTTTGTTTTCAGGATTCTTGTCATTTCAGAGCCTTCTGTGAAGAAACGAGCCAAAACGCCAAGAAATTAGGGTTTTTCAAGATATTTTGCACTTATGGCGTTCAGCACCGCGCTGGCTACAGGAAACGCGATGACGTGGCCCACTTTCACCCAGAGATCAACTGCCACGTTCCCATGATGTGGCGGTTCCAGGCGCCGCGCCCGCGGCCACCCTCACCGCGCCCGCGGCCTTCACAAAAAGGCTCCCGCTCAAAAGAAGTTAAGGGGCATGCTGGTCCTTACGCACCTCAAAGTTCCTCTATAAATAGCCTTCGATTCTCATTCTTTAGTTTCATCCAAGCTTAGTACAATCTTAAGCCATATACTATCAGTTTCTGTAAAGTAATAATCTCTTCACATCGGGGAGTTATTGCGGTGTAGATTGAGTTGTAATCGAGTCTTGGAGCACTTTGGTTGAAGTTCATCATACCGGCCTTACTTTTCCGTAGATTTGTATCAGATTCAAGTCTCCGACCGGAGCAAGGTTCTAATTTATTGCATTTCTTTATTTAATTGCTCTTATCATAGTCTACACGTTTTATAGACTTTAAATGCTCTTATCATAGTCTACACGTTTTATAGACTTTAAATGCTCTTATCATAGTCTACACGTTTTATAGACTTTAAATGCTCTTACCATAGTCTACACGTTTTATAGACTTTAAATGCTCTTACCATAGTCTACACGTTTTATAGACTTTAAATGCTCTTACCATAGTCTACACGTTTTATAGACTCGCACTTATTATGTCTGGCTAAACTATAAAGGTTAGGATGTAATGATTGTCATCATGGTCGTGTTCCAATTATCATGCTAGTGAAAATACTCTGGGGATGTTTTGCTTCTAACTTAAGTCAATTGTGTTTTAATGTTTATTGGGTAAGATCGAAAGCCGTCCAAACTAATGATACGACTTGATTATTATTTAACCAAACAAAAAGAGCGACAGCCGTTGATTGGTTAAATAGGAATCATTGACCTTTTTAGAAAACGATTTTGAAACTATTTTCGGACGCGTTTGTAGGTTTAAAATCTGACTCTTGGTCAAAAGCCAAAAGTCTCTTTAAGTTAATCTTTCCGAGTAAGATCACTTTTCTGTTAAGTCAAAACTATCAATTTCTTAAAAATAGGTTTACCTCTTTAACGCGGAAGGCACCCTTTATATGTGACAATAAAGGAATTTAATTTAAAGAGTAAACTCGGTTCTTAGAAGTCAAAAGCTACAAGTTCCCGTTAAATTGATTCTTTGTTATCAATAGAAAATACTGCCCCATAAGTAGGTTCATCTACGCATGACCGGACCAATATCTGATTACATGATTTACATTCCAACCTGTCTTCTAAACTGTTATTTACCTCGCTCATTCACTTTGTGCACTGCACTCACATCAATATTCTTGTTCGCCTTAGATAAGCACCTTAGCAATAGAGTTGATAGATTGACAATTGGTCTCTGTGGTTCGATAATCTTATATATTACTTCGATAGGCTGTACACTTGCAGTACTACATTTAGGCTATACGTTACAGATTAGCTGACACCCTTAAGGCAAATGGAGCCACGCCCGAAGCTATCCGATTAAGACTATTTCCTTTTTCCCTTAGAGGTAAAGCTCACGACTGGTTAGACGCCCTTCCAACTAACTCAATAACAACTTGGGAAGACCTTAGGAGAGCTTTTCTTGCGAGGTATTTTCCACCAAGCAAGACCGCTGTTCTTAGGAACCTGATCACTTGTTTCACCCAAAACCAAGGCGAATCACTTTTTGATGCCTGGGAGAGATATAAAGAACTTTTAAGAGCCTGTCCGCACCATGGCCTAGAGCAATGGTTAATCATACATACCTTCTATAATGGACTCCATTACAACACAAAGATGTCCATAGACGCTGCCGCTGGCGGAGCGTTGATGAACAAACCTTACCCTGACGCTTGTGCCCTAATAGAGGACATGGCCCAAAACCACGCCCAATGGGGATTAGAACGAGCGACAGTAGAGAAAAAGGAGAGCCATGGAGGAAAGCATGAGGTAAGTTGCATGGACATGATCAATGCCAAGATGGATGCCCTAGCCTTGAGAGTCGAGAACATGTCTCAAAACCCAACCACAATAGCAGCAATCCAATCGGAGTGCGAACTCTATGGAACTCAAGGACATCAAACCGTTGACTGTAACCTTTTGAACGAATCAAGCTCAGACCAAGTTAACTATACTCAAGGGAACCCTTTCTCAAATACCTACAATCCTGGATGGAGGAACCACCCGAATTTCTCTTACAAAAACAACAACCCTATCCAAAATCCCGGACCTTCGAGACCTCAAGGATTCCAAACGCAAAAACAAAACCAACCTATGCAAATAGTACCCCCAAGACCAAACCTTAAAGAAACCATAAACACCTTTATTCAAGCTCAAACCCAGCAAAATAAGGAGTTTATGAACCAACATATTCACACGAACGAACTGGTTACTCAACTAGCAACCAAGTTTGACCAGATAATAACCCACACCAAAATGCTTGAGACTCAGATTTCCCAAGTAGCACAAAACACCTCTGTACAAGTTGCACCTGGAGGACAATTCCCTGGACAAACTCAACCAAATCCAAAAGGCCAAGCAAATTCTATCACACTAAGAAGTGGAACCGCTTATGAAGGACCTAGAAATCCTGACTTAAGCACATCAGAAAAACCTATGGAAGATGCTACGCCCAAAGACCAGGTGGAGGAACCAGAGAAACCAGGAAAGCAATCAAAACCAGAAGTAGAGAAAAACACTCAACAACCTTATAAACCACCTATTCCATTCCCACAGAGGCTGAAAAACACCAAAGTAGAAAACCAGTACCAAAAGTTTATTAAGGTAATAGAGAAACTCCATGTTGAGATTCCTTTTACTGAAGCTATAACCCAGATACCATCATATGCTAAGTTTCTGAAAGATATTTTGACCAATAAACGACGACTCGATGATCCCAAGCCTTTAGAATGTCATTTTATATCCGAAAATAAACTCGCCAAGAAAGATAAAGACCCTGGAAGTTTTTCTATCCCTTGCATCCTAGGTAACCATATGATAGACAAAGCATTTTTAGACCTAGGAGCAAGCGTAAGTCTGATGCCTCTGGCCGTCTGTAAGAGGTTAAAATTAGGAGAACTTCAACCTACTAAGATGTCCTTACAACTAGCTGATAGATCTGTCAAATATCCCATGGGTATTTTAGAAGACATACCTGTCAAGATTGGTCAGTTGTACATTCCGACCGACTTCGTCGTAATGGATATCAAAGAAGATGAAGACATCCCAATCCTCTTAGGAAGACCCTTCCTATCGACCGCCGGAGCTATAATAGATGTTAAGAAAGGGAAACTGACTTTCGAGGTAGGAGATGAAAAGATTGAGTTCATTTTATCAAAATTTCTAATGGCACCAGTGATAGGAGATGCGTGCTATGCCATCAACATCATTGATGAATGTGTAAATGAGCTCGAACAAAACGAATTCTTAACCAAATTACCATCAACCCCTATTTTAGAGGATGACGGATTTGAGAGTATCGAACCGTACATTGACGACAACCTTTTCGAATGCTTAGCTCTTACCCATGACCTTATGCCACGTACTGAGAAAACCACTATAGAACTTAAGGAACTACCCAAGAATCTAAGATATGAGTTTTTGGATGAGGAGATGAATAGACCTGTTATAATTAGCGCCACTCTAAACCAAATAGAAACAAATAAACTATTAGATACCTTGCGAAAATATCCCTCAGCTTTAGGGTATAAAGTTTCAGATTTAAGAGGTATAAGCCCATCCGTATGCATGCATCGGATTATGCTAGAAGAAGATTCAAAACCCTCAAGAGAACATCAAAGAAGAATAAACCCTATCATGAGTGATGTAGTTAAGAAAGAAGTTCTTAAGTTATTAGAAGCTGGTATCATATACCAAATTTCGGATAGTGAATGGGTAAGCCCAGTCCATGTGGTACCCAAGAAAGGAGGTATCACTGTTCTAAAAAATGAGAAAGGTGAGCATGTGGCAAAACGTACAGAAGGAGGATGGCGAATGTGTATAGATTACAGAAGGTTGAATAAGGCAACAAGAAAAGACCATTTCCCTCTCCCATTTATAGATCAGATGCTTGAACGTCTAGCAAGACACTCATGTTTCTGCTATCTTGATGGATATTCGGGATTTTTCCAAATCCCTATTCACCCAGAGGACCAAGAAAAAACCACATTTACCTGCCCTTATGGAACATTCGCTTATAGACGAATGCCCTTTGGACTCTGTAATGCACCTGCCACTTTCCAACGTTGTATGATGTCAATTTTCGCAGACTACCTAGATGGAATTATGGAAGTATTTATGGACGATTTTTCAGTATGTGGGTCTGATTTCAAAAACTGCCTCTCGAACTTGGAGAAAATCTTAAAAAGATGTGTGGAAGTAAACCTTGTGTTGAATTGGGAAAAGTGTCACTTTATGGTAAGTGAAGGGATAGTCTTGGGACACATTATTTCTGAAAGAGGTATAGAAGTCGATAAGGCCAAGATAGAAGTTATAGAAAACTTAAACCCACCTAAGACCGTTAGGGAAATAAGAAGTTTCCTAGGACATGCCGGGTTCTACCGACGTTTCATCAAGAATTTTTCCGCAATAACTAAACCTTTAACTAACTTATTGATGAAGGATGTCGAGTTTGAATTCGACCAAAAATGTCTTGAGGCCTTTGAAGTTTTAAAGCAAGCTCTTATTTCAGCACCTATCATAAGACCACCTGATTGGACACAACCCTTTGAAATCATGTGCGATGCTAGTGATTTCGCTGTAGGAGCTATACTAGGGCAAAGAAAAGACAAAAAACTGCATGCAATTTACTACGCTAGTAGAACACTAGACGCTGCCCAGCTAAATTATACAACCACAGAAAAAGAATTGCTAGCCGTAGTTTTTGCTATTGATAAATTTCGATCTTATTTGGTGGGAGAAAAAATAATAGTATACACAGATCACGCAGCAATCCGGTACTTGTTAAGTAAGAAAGATGCTAAGCCTAGATTGCTCAGATGGGTACTTTTACTCCAAGAATTTGACTTGGATATTAAGGATAAAAAAGGAGCTGAAAACTTAGTAGCTGATCATCTCTCCAGGTTAGAACACCTTAAGCCTGAACTTATACCTATAGACGATCACTCTACTTATGAAAGATTAATAGCTGGGATAAACTTAACTGAAGAAGAGACCTATGAGGAAATCTCAACCATGAACAACATACCATGGTACGCAGATATTGTGAATTATCTAGCCGCTGATATCATACCCCCTGACTTAAGCTACCAACAGAAGAAGAAGTTTTTTAGAGATGTTAAACACTTCTTTTGGGATGAACCCCTCCTATTCAAAAGAGGAATAGATAATATATTCCGACGATGTGTGCCGGAGGAAGAAGTAGGCAATGTCATTAAACATTGTCATGCTTCACCTTATGGTGGACATGCAAGCACGTCTAAAACATGCGCCAAAATATTTCAAGCAGGTTTTTATTGGCCTACTGTATGGCGCGATGTCCACACTTACATTACAAAATGTGACCGATGCCAACGCACTGGGAACATCTCAAGACGTGATGAAATGCCTTTAAGAAACATCCAAGAAGTGGAAATATTTGATGTCTGGGGTATAGATTTCATGGGACCTTTTCCTTCCTCAATGGGTAACAAGTATATCCTAGTAGCTGTCGATTATGTCTCAAAGTGGATCGAAGCTGTTGCATCACCCACAAACGATACCAAGGTAGTTATCAAACTGTTTAAGAATATTATTTTTCCTAGGTTTGGAACCCCGAGGTTAGTCATAAGTGATGGAGGATCTCATTTTATATCTAAGATATTTGACAAGCTTCTAAGCAAATACGGAGTAAAACATAGAGTAGCATCACCATATCACCCGCAAACCAGTGGCCAAGTAGAGGTATCGAATAGGGAGATTAAGCAGATCCTAGAAAAAACCGTATCACTATCCAGAAAAGACTGGTCTGGAAAACTTAAAGACGCCTTATGGGCTTATAGAACGGCTTATAAAACCCCTATTGGAACAACTCCTTATCAATTGGTTTATGGAAAGTCCTGTCATTTACCCTTCGAACTAGAACATAAAGCCTATTGGGCCATTAAATCCTTGAATCTAGATTACCTGAAAGCCGGAGAAAAACGTATCCTGGACATTCACAAGCTAGAAGAGCTTCGCTTGAATGCCTATGAGAATGCCATCATATATAAGGAAAGAACCAAGATGTGGCATGATAAAAAAATCATCAAGAAAGATTTCAACATTGGTGATCCTGTTCTCCTATTTAACTCAAGGTTACGACTTTTTCCTGGTAAGCTTCGTTCAAGATGGACAGGTCCATTTGAAGTGTCAAAAGTTCTAAAATCTGGAGCAGTAGAAATCAAAAACAATTCATGTGCTCCATTTGTGGTAAATGGACAAAGACTGAAGCTCTACAAAGGAGGCGATTTGCCTGTTGACTACTCTAGTCATATTCTTATAGACCCACCAATACCCACATAAAGTAAGATCTAATCGTCAAGCTAAACGACGTTAAACAAGCGCTGCATGGGAGGCAACCCATGGTTTATTCTTTATTTTATTTTATTTTATTTTAGTAATTTATATATTTTATCTGGACTAATTTCTTGTGTTTATATTTTCAGGATGCATCACCCCGATGGTATGGTTGTGATTTTCAGAGATGAAGCGCAAAAGGCCCGATTTGCTACCTTATCTGCTAGACCTATGGTACCCACTAGGTACCCCGATCAGAGCTACATGGAGGCACTCGGGATTGAGCCAAGTATTCGGTATCTATGCAACCAACTTAGCTGGGATTCTTATGCCGATGATGTCCACAAAACCTACAGGAACCTTACTCTGGAGTTTCTTAGCTCTATGGACTATAATCCACGAGTAGGTGAAGGAGATGAGCGAGGACGCCTGAGTTTCAGATTGTTTGGCACCGAGTATACCCTGACCACCAAAGAATTTGGGGATTTGCTTGGTTTCCAAACTGGACCGACCGCTATAACTGAGTTCCCATTGAGTTGCTACATGGACAGAGACATTGACAAATTTTGGCAGGACATTACTGATAGAGCCAGTCTTGACCCCTCTACCCAGCTGTCCCGGAAGATCCATAACCCGGCCTTCCGATACTTCGAGATGATCCTATGCCACACTTTCTTTGGGAGGAGTTACTGTGACCACTTGGTCACCGCTGAGGAGATCCTTTTCTTATACTGTGCTAGTCAGTCCAGACCTATAGCTAGTGGAGGTTTTCTGATAGAGAGCCTCGAGCAGACTGCTCGATCCGCTGTAGGGCTCATTCATTTCGGAGGGAATGTGACACAGATAGCTTCTGCTTTGGGTTTAGACAGTATGATAGCACAGCTGACCCCATACTGTGGATATACTTTTCTGGATTTAGACTTTTGCATGGATCGTGGATTCATGAGGAGGGCCTCTTTCCACCCATATCGGTACAGATTGCTTATCAATGACCAGACAGTTTACACCTTCACCATGCCAGACCCTCAGATGACTTGTGTTTCCAACTCTGCTAACTGAAACTATTCTGTAGAAGGTTGGGGTGAGATATCAGAGTACACTCCAGAATACACTCCTGCCTCCGAAGAGTACACTCCAGAATACACTCCTGCTTCCGAAGATCTCACTCCAGACTACACTCCTGCCTCCGAGGACTCCGCTCCAGATCACACATCCCGACCCGAGGTTACACATACTACTGTTCTTACTAATAACCTCAGCTTGCAGGAACCTGATATTCGCACTCTATTGACTGCTATGCGCACTGAGATAACCACTCTCCGCAATGAGGTGGCTGACCTTCATTTGCAGTTGGAAGTGAATGATGTTACCTTCGCTGGTGAGTTAGATGAATTAGCTCACGAGGTGGCAGAGATTCGACGCCAGCTGACTGAGCTGCGTGGCCCAGACACTCCTGCAGAGCATCCTACCGGTTGGCAATAGATCTGTATTGTTCACAAGATATCTAGTTTCAGTATTATTCGTATTATGTTGATTTACTTTTCAGACTCATTTTTATTTTTGCATTATCTATTTCTTGAGTTGTTAATATTTATTTTGATGACCCAATGACCGTACCTATATCTATATATATATATATGCATATGTTTTATTTATTTACTAATGTTTTTGTTTTTCTAGGTCACCATAGTTTTAATATAAAAATAAAATAAATAAACATGTGTATATGTATTCACGTACATATATGCACATTTATAAGAAAAATAGGTACACCTCCAGAAATTGAAGATAATGGCGAGGAAGAAAAAGCCCAATGGAAAGAAAGCCAGGCCAGCCCAACTGACCTCGACCTCACCGCGCCCGCGGTAGGCCCTGCCGCGCCCGCGGTGACGCAACGGTCACCTAACGGCTAGTAGCTCGTTTTTCCCCCCATTTTACCACTTTTTCAATTCCCAATCCCATTTTCTTCCAATTTTAACCCACTTTATTACCCATACCAACCCACTACATTTATTTCCATTATTTTCATCATAAATATTTACAACCACCATTTTCTTTCTTCCCTTCCTATAAATACCCCCTACTATATCATTTTCTTCCTCACACCTTCATTACTTCTACATCCCATTCTTTCTCTCTTTTTACCCACAAGAAAATCCTATGGAATATCACGGTTACATTTTACGTGGTGGTCAAGCCGGAGAAAGGCAACTAAAGCGGCTTGAAAAATTGCTGACAACACCAATACACTCTACCAGGTATATCGATGAAAACTGTCTATATTCATTAGGTATATACCATAGTGTATTCTTCCTTCTAGATAAAATAGGTATGCATGATATTTTTGCTACTCAAGCACCAACCTACCCTAGGCTGACGTTCGAGTTTTTAAGTTCTTTAATTTATAACGTCTCCCCTAACACTGCTAGCACCGTAGGTGGAGTCAAATTTAGAATGTTTAATGTCGAATATGATTACTCCACTGACGGTCTAGCCGCCATGTTAGGATTGCCTTATGGGGATGGTGCCATTTGTGAAGCACCTTTAGACACGGATTGGGCATTTGAAGCATTTTGGGCCAGAATTACTAAACAAAATGCAACATCTTTTGATGGCCTTCTTGCTTCTCACATCCACAATCCTGCCCTTCGTGTCTTTAGATTTCTTTTAGCATCCACCATCTTTGCTCGGGAAAACCCAAACAAGGTGAATGCTAAAGAATTAATTATCATGCAGAGCTGCCTCACAGACACCAAAGTTAATCCCGTCCCATTCATGATTGCCCACATGCACCATGTTTTAAGAAAAGGTGGGCCGATTTCCTTTGGTGGACTGATTACCACTATTGCCCGTGCCATAGGATTGGATACGGAACTTGCCACCCTAGAACCACTTCCTCCTCGGATTGCAAATCTTAAATTTTTCAGGGATATGCGTTTATGCAAGACGAGGAAGGAAGGTGGTTACTTCCTCATGGTTGGAGGTGCTGCTATACCCAGTGTTGTTATGCCTTGCACCCGTCGTACTGATATTAGATTTGAGCGTAACTGGACCTACGATCTCAACGCTCCTGCTTTTATTGGTCCGTTGCCCCCAAATCTACCTTTAAATGAGGGTAACAACACTGATGATGAGTACGATTTTCAAACAGAGGAACCACCCCATTTTTCACCTTCACACACGGCACCTTCTACCTCTAACCCACATGCAGGTACAGCTCCTAGCTTCCATGTCACTGAGGACATGTGGCGTGAGCATATGGCCCGAGAGGCCCAGAGGGACACCCTCCTTGCTACCTTGCAGCAACAGGCGGCCGACAACATGGCCTTCATGCAAGCGTCCCAAGAACAAAATGCTAGCTCTCTGCGTACTATTATGGAAAGTCAGCTGGCTTTTCAGAGAGAACAGCACCTACACCAGACCACATACGCTCGTCACTTCCAATTGATGGAGGCAACCCAAGGCACCCTCATTGGTCGGACCCAAGAGCTACAAGCGGCAAATGCCGCCTTGTCAGAGAGACTGGAGCAGCTTGTTTTGGACCGAGATAGCCGCCGTCGCAGCCGTAGCCGCTGTTCCGGTCGTACCAACCAGGATGGTGAAGGTCCTAGTGGCCCCCACTAGTGTTTTCAGGTACCTCCTCCTACCTTATTTTGGAACATTGAGGACAATGTCTGATTTAAGTGTGGGAGGAGCATTTATCGCTTTTATTTCCCATTTTTCGCTTTTATTTTTCGCTTTTATTTTCCGTTTTTCCTGCTTTTATTTTCCTTCCGCATTTTTCCTTTTTTATTCGTAGTTAATAAAATGCATGTGATAGGCGAGTCTTTCTGCGTAGTGTACCCTTTCATTTCCCCCACCTTTTAGCCTTACAAAATTTTTATTTTTCAAAGATTTATGGTTGTTTTTAAGGATTTGGGCTATGAGACAAGTCCTAGATAGGGTCTGTTTCTCGGACACTCACTTTTTGAAAAATTCGTTATCATTTTTACACCATAAGCCTTTTTGAATATTTAGATTAGATCCTTTCTCCCCAATATGCTATGATTTTGAATAAAACTGTACAAATAGGTCTTCAAGTAGTTTATCTTAGCAGTCAGCTCCGGCCTAAGCATGCTCTAAGTGTAGGATCGATGAATATAAGTGGATGATCTCTATTTTTGCCTTAAAAGTTACAAAATAAAGTATGAATACGACTACGAGTTGGGTGATCCTCACAAAGATTACTTAACTCAAGAAAGTTATAAACACTAACAAAAACAAAGAAAAAAAAATATAAGGCATATCTGTTGTAGTTGGTTCAGAGGTATCTGGTGCTGAACTTGGTAGGGCGGACTACGGTCCGATCCCCCGCAACTGCAAATGGGTAAAATAAAAAGGGATTAAACCAACTCTTGTACCAGAATCCCATCACTTGAGATCAGAGTCACTAACCGGTCACTACACCATGAGTATGTACGGATAACGGGCTTAATGTGATTGCGCCTGAATGAAAAAGGACCTCGTACAAAAAGTAGTCTTAGCATAGTAAGGATATTTGGATCAATCTGTATACTTATGAGGTTTATGTCCGCATTTCTGCGAGTAGTGTAATTACGATACCCTTGATTCAGATAGTTAGTGCCTGACAACACACCCTTACTCGGACTTAGAAGCCCTCTTTGCCCAAAACCTGTATACACCATAAATTTCTTTCATCCACTTTTAAGAGTTGTTGCTTGAGGACAAGCAAAGGTCTAAGCGTGGGAGGATTTGATCGCACTAAATCGCACTATGTTTCTGACTCAAATATCACATGTTTTCCTTAGTTTTTATTGTCATTTTCTCGTATTATGTTCCTTTTTCCTTTGTTTTCAGGATTCTTGTCATTTCAGAGCCTTCTGTGAAGAAACGAGCCAAAACGCCAAGAAATTAGGGTTTTTCAAGATATTTTGCACTTATGGCGTTCAGCACCGCGCTGGCTACAGGAAACGCGATGACGTGGCCCACTTTCACCCAGAGATCAACTGCCACGTTCCCATGATGTGGCGGTTCCAGGCGCCGCGCCCGCGGCCACCCTCACCGCGCCCGCGGCCTTCACAAAAAGGCTCCCGCTCAAAAGAAGTTAAGGGGCATGCTGGTCCTTATGCACCTCAAAGTTCCTCTATAAATAGCCTTCGATTCTCATTCTTTAGTTTCATCCAAGCTTAGTACAATCTTAAGCCATATACTATCAGTTTCTGTAAAGTAATAATCTCTTCACATCGGGGAGTTATTGCGGTGTAGATTGAGTTGTAATCGAGTCTTGGAGCACTTTGGTTGAAGTTCATCATACCGGCCTTACTTTTCCGTAGATTTGTATCAGATTCAAGTCTCCGACCGGAGCAAGGTTCTAATTTATTGCATTTCTTTATTTAATTGCTCTTATCATAGTCTACACGTTTTATAGACTTTAAATGCTCTTATCATAGTCTACACGTTTTATAGACTTTAAATGCTCTTATCATAGTCTACACGTTTTATAGACTTTAAATGCTCTTACCATAGTCTACACGTTTTATAGACTTTAAATGCTCTTACCATAGTCTACACGTTTTATAGACTTTAAATGCTCTTACCATAGTCTACACGTTTTATAGACTCGCACTTATTATGTCTGGCTAAACTATAAAGGCTAGGATGTAATGATTGTCATCATGGTCGTGTTCCAATTATCATGCTAGTGAAAATACTCTGGGGATGTTTTGCTTCTAACTTAAGTCAATTGTGTTTTAATGTTTATTGGGTAAGATCGAAAGCCGTCCAAACTAATGATACGACTTGATTATTATTTAACCAAACAAAAAGAGCGACAGCCGTTGATTGGTTAAATAGGAATCATTGACCTTTTTAAAAAACGATTTTGAAACTATTTTCGGACGCGTTTGTAGGTTTAAAATCTGACTCTTGGTCAAAAGCCAAAAGTCTCTTTAAGTTAATCTTTCCGAGTAAGATCACTTTTCTGTTAAGTCAAAACTATCAATTTCTTAAAAATAGGTTTACCTCTTTAACGCGGAAGGCACCCTTTATATGTGACAATAAAGGAATTTAATTTAAAGAGTAAACTCGGTTCTTAGAAGTCAAAAGCTACAAGTTCCCGTTAAATTGATTCTTTGTTATCAATAGAAAATACTGCCCCATAAGTAGGTTCATCTACGCATGACCGGACCAATATCTGATTACATGATTTACATTCCAACCTGTCTTCTAAACTGTTATTTACCTCGCTCATTCACTTTGTGCACTGCACTCACATCAATATTCTTGTTCGCCTTAGATAAGCACCTTAGCAATAGAGTTGATAGATTGACAATTGGTCTCTGTGGTTCGATAATCTTATATATTACTTCGATAGGCTGTACACTTGCAGTACTACATTTAGGCTATACGTTACAGATTAAACAGCCCATCAGCTCTCAGACTTTTGCATCCACCTTCTACGTGATGGATATCAGGCCATCATATTCTTGCTTGTTGGATCATCCTTGGATCCACAAGGCTGGGGCAGTTACTTCCACGCTCCATCAAATGCTGAAATATCCGGTGAAGGGGAAGATTGTCACGGTGCAAGGTGAAGAAGAGTATATGGTGAGTCACCTCAATTCCTTCCGCTATGTAGAGATGGACGGGGAATTCATATAAACCCCTTGTCGGAAATTCGAAGAGGTCCCTCAGACTTTGGCGTCAACTGAAGTTACTACCAACAAACCTCCGCTGAAGATGGCTTCTCTCAAGGATGCCAGGGCTATAACTGAAGAAGGTGGGTGTACCAATTAGAGTCAGCTCCCTGATTTCACTCACAAAACTGACAAATTTGGTTTGGGCTTTACTACAGGGGCTCAAAGGGCTGTTAGGCACGCACGGATTAGAAGACCTCCTTTGGACATTAGTAATTGGGGAGTTAATGCAATTGAAGACGGTGAAGAAGATTCAGACATCGACAACTGGATCTACCCAACAACCAGTGGTGGACTGAATAACTGGACGGTGAAGGACTTCATACTTGTTTCTTTTATTCCGCAGTAATTAACTTTTGTTTTAAGATTTGTAATAAATAGTTTGAAACTTTACGGCCCGGTGCCTTACCTGAGGCACCTTGGCTCTGCTTGTGAGGGCTTATTATTTGTCATTTCATATATCATTAATAAAGCATTGGACGTTTCTTGCATTACAAATTTTGCGCTCCTTGTTTTTCTTTTCTGTCTCTCACTCTATCAAAACAACTATTCTCTTAAACACACTCACGTATCATACTGCAGATCCATATCCACTCTGGATCCCATTGATAACGACTCTGTTACTTCCAGTTATGACTTTGAAAATCCGATCAACCAAGCCGAGGACGAAGGTGAGGATGATTGTGAGGTGCCTGGAGAACTTGCTAGACTATTACAGCAGGAAGAGAGGGCCATACAGCCTCATGAAGAGCCAGTTGAGTCAGTGAATTTGGGTACAAAGGAAGACAGGAAGGAGGTTAAAATAGGTGTGAATCTGGCGCCTAGTGTCAAACAACGGTTAATACAAATGCTACGTGACTATGTTAAGATCTTCGCATGGTCCTATGAAGACATGCCTGGTTTGGACACTGATATTATGGTTCATCGCTTGCCGACTAAAGAAAACTTCCCTCCGGTAAAGCAGAAGGTCCACTGTATGCACCCTAAAATGTCATAGAAAATCAAGGCAGAAGTCATGAAACAGTTCGACGCAGGGTTCTTGGCTGTCACTTCTTATCCGCAATGGGTTGCCAACGTTGTTCAGGTACCTAAGAAGGACGGTAAGGTACGGATGTGTATGGACTACAAAGATCTGAACAGGTCAAGCCCCAAGGATGACTTCCCACTTCATGGATGGTTTTTATGGTTACAACCAGATCAAGATGGCTCCTGAGGACATGGAGAAGATAACCTTTGTTACACAGTGGGGCACCTTCTGTTACAAAGTGATGCCTTTTGGGTTGAAGAATGCTGGGGCAACTTATCAGCGTGCCATGGTCGCTTTGTTCCACGATAAGATTCACCACGAGATCGAGGTTTATATTGATGACATGATAGCCAGGTCCCAGACTGCGGAAGAGCACCTTGATCATCTCCAGAAACTATTTGACAGGTTGAAGACGTACAAGTTGAGGTTGAATCCGAACAAGTGCACCTTCGGGGTAAGATCTGGTAAGCTTCTGGGTTTTGTTGTCAGTGATAAGGGTATTCAGGTAGACCCTCCAAAGATAAAATCCATACAAGATATGCCGGCTCCCCGCACAGAGAAGGAAGTTAGAGGCTTCTTGGGACTCTGAATTACATTGCCAGGTTCATTTCACATTTGACTGCTACTTGTGAGCCAATCTTCAAGCTGCTGAAGAAAGATCAAGTGGTAAAGTGGAATGATGAATGCCATACCACTTTCGAAAGAATCATGTAATTCCTTAAAGAACCACCAATTTTGATGCCTCCAGTTGAAGGAAGTCCTTTGATATTATACTTGACAGTGCTAGACAATTCAATGGGGTGTGTGCTAGGGCAACATGATGAGTCTGGCCGAAAAGAGCATGCTATTTAGTACCTTAGCAAAACGTTTACCGACTGTGAGACCTGATACTCATTGCTCGAGAAAACTTGCTGCGCTTTGGCATGGGCTGCTCGCCGACTGAGACAGTATATGCTGACTCACACTACCTTGTTGATATAAAAAATGGATCCAATCAAGTATATTTTCGAGAAACCCACCTTATCCGGAAGAATAGCAAGATGGTAGATGATCTTAACCGAGTACGACATCCAATACACAACCTAAAAAGCAATCAAGGGGAGTCTATTGGAAGATCATTTAGCGCATCCGACCGTGGATGACTACCAGTCCATGAATTTCGAGTTCCCGGATGAGAATATCATGTTGGTAACCGACTATGAAGAACCTGGATCGGATGAAGGACCTGAAGAGGGATCCCGATGGTCTATGTATTTTGATGGAGCCTCAAACGCATTGGGTAATGGCTTTGGCGCTGTAATTATATCTCCTGATGGCTGTCATACTCCGTTCACCGCTTGATTATGTTTTAACTGCACCAACAACATGGCAGAGTATGAGGCATGTATCATGGGTCTTCGAGCTGCTATTGACTTGAGGATTAAGTTCTTGAGTGTATTCAGAGATTCTGCTCTGGTGATAAGTCAGATCAAAGGAGAGTGGGGTATGAAGCACCCGAATCTTATTCCTTACAAAGATTATGTACTGACATTGCTCCCACACTTTGAGGAGATAACCTTTGAACATTTTCCACGAGAAGAGAACCAGTTGGCGGACGCGCTAGCTACCATGTCTTCTATGTTCAAAGTTAGGTGGGACAATGAAGCTCCCCAAATTACCATTGAGAGGTTAGACGAACCCGCACATTGCTGTGACATTGAGACTGAAGAGGTAGCATATAAACCCTGGTTTCACGAGGTAAAGACGTATCTTGAGGCTCAAGAATACCCTGGGGGGGAATGTGTTAATGATAAGAAGTTTTTGAGAAGATTCGATGCGAAGTTCTTCATCAGTAATGGTATCCTCTATAAGCGTAACCATGATTCAACCTTACTACGGTGCATAGACAAGAGCGAGGCAGAAAGGATCATGGCAGAATTGCATGAAGGCACTTTCAGAACTCATTCTAGTGGACATACCATGGCGAAGAAAATCCTATGGGTAGGGTACTACTGGTCCACTATGGAAGCCGATTGTTATCAGCATTCGCGAACCTGTCATAAGTGCCAAGTCTAAGCTGATAAGGTACATGTGCCTTCGGTTCCCCTGAATGTTTTGACAGCTCCTTGGCCCTTTGCAATGTGGGGCATCGACATGATTGGCAAGATCAGACCTACTGCGTCTAACGGGCATCATTTAATCCTAGGAGCAATTGATTATTTTACGAAGTGGGTTGAGGCAGCTTCCTTTGCTACAGTAACCAAGAACATAGTGGCGTAGTTCATCCGACACAATTTGATTTGTCGATATGGTGTACCAGATAAGACCATTACGGACAATGGTACAAATCTCAACAATACAATGATCACCGAGCTCTGCAAACAATTCAAGATTCAGCATCATAACTCTTTTCCATACCGGCCGAAGATTGTGCAGAAGATGACGGTGACATACAAAGACTGGCACGAGATTTTACCATTCGCTCTTCATGGATACCGTACCTCAGCACAGACGCCAACAGGGGCAACACCCTACTCTTTGGTGTACGACATGGAGGCAGTCCTACCCATCGAAGTCCAGATACCCTCTCTCAGGATTATGAAGGATGCAGGTTTGAACGAAGACGACTGGATCCAAACCCGGCTTGATCATCTGAATTTAATCGATGAAAAGAGACTTACTGCTATCTGTCATGGTCAAACGTATCAAAAGCGGATGATCAAGGCTTTTAACAAGAAAGTAAGACGTCAAGAATATCAAGTCGGGGATCTGGTGATCAAACGCACCATACTGCCGCAAGGTGATCCCAGGGGAAAATGGACCCCTACATACGAAGGGCCATTTGTGGTTAAGAACATTTTCTCGGGAGGAGCTATGATTCTAACCACCATGGATGGTGACGACCTTCATCACCCCGTCAATGCAGACATAGTGAAAAGATACTATGCATAATCAAATACCCGTTGGGTTGACTGGCCTAGGCAAAAATAAGGGCTTCCCGGCGAACCAAAAGGGTTTGGGAAAAAGTAAGGGATGAAAATGAAAAAATCTGTACACCCGGCAAGTCGAAAACCTGAAAAGGCGGCTTGGGCAAAAAAGGGTATCCCGGTGGACTGAAAACCCCAAAGGGCGGTTCGGGAAAAAATTAGGGATTAAAGCGTAACACTATGTCTCATTGGATCATCTCACAACCAGAATTTGGTATAGACTATCAAGCTCAGACGACACCAATCAATCTGATCCACCTTCTACCAAGCAGCAAAGTGATGATATGCTTGAAGATATAAAGGCAATATCAGAGTTGGAACCCAATGGGACTGTTTCACATAGATGTTTCTTTCTTTTACATAAATTATAAATATTGTCTTTTCGGCGGCGTTCTCTTACTAGGACGTCAGCTTCTTTGCACAAAACGCCTATTATAGGCCAACTTCAAGAATCAATACAATTCATTTTCACCAGAAATTACAATTTGTTTTTTTTTTCTTTTTTCTATTTTAGCAAGAACGTCCAATGATTTATTTTTTATATATGCATTTGAAAATGATTGTTGCTCATGAATATTTACATAAGAAACAAAAGACGATTACTCGTAATCCCAGGGACATGGAAAATAAGAAGTACCCAAACCTTACAGTTACTCTGCCCATCAGGTACCAGGATAGAGACAGCTTGAGAACATGAGTAGTGGTACATACACTCCCCATAGAGTAAAAGGTATCCAAAGACAATAATGGTAGCTTTCCCGAACAGGACATGACTCTCCCCAGCTAAGGTTCACAATCGCGAGTGAGTCATTAAATTGTTCCCCAAGCAGAGTTTACCTCTCTCACAAGGAGAAATTCAATCTCCGACAGAATTCGTTATCACCAGTAGTGGAAATTCATCCCCAGCTGAGTTATCTCTCCAGGACAGCAGATCTATCAACATAGTGTCTCCTCTCCAACAGAGATATTCCCCGCAGAGTTATCTTCAGACAGGGTCTCTTCCAGCAGAATATTCGCCAGCCAAGTGGCAAATCCCCAACATAGTAATCGTTGTTCACCATCCCTAACAAAAGAAAAGGAACTATGGTTTGTTACAGCAGTCAAGAATACCATTTCTCACACTCTCCAAACAACAGTCAGGGATTTATTTTCCCGGACTCAGATAATTATGTCAGCATTTCATGTTCATATATCATGACATGTGCATACATCACATATAACATAGTCTCATTTATTTTGATAACGTCATCATATAATGCATCGCATGCATCGCACATAACTAACCCTGTATTTATTTCAGGAAAAGACTGTTATTATCAACAATTTTCAGCAGGTACATGATCAACACTCGAAGCTAAACAGAGTAATCATCGACAACAAATGCAACCTATCCAGGTTCCTTCTCACAGCCCTACTATCTCGGCTTTCATATCGAAGTAACCCTACTATCCAGGTTCCTTCTCACAGCCCTACTATCCCGGCTTTCATATCGAAGTAACCCTACCATCCAGGTTCCTTCTCACAGCCTTACTATCCAGGATTTCATCCCGAAGTAACCCTACTATCCAGGTTCCTTTTCACAGCCCTACTATCAAGGCTTTCATATCGAAGTAACCCTACCATCCATGTTCCTTCTTACAGCCCTACTATCTAGGCTTTCATCCCGAAGTAACCCTACTATCCAGGTTCCTTCTCACAGCCCTACTATCCAGGCTTTTATTTCAAAGTAACCCTACTATCCAGGTTCCTTCTCACAACCCTACTATCTAGGCTTTCATATCGAAGTAACCCTACCATCCAGGTTCCTTCTCACAACCCTACTATCCCGACTTTCATATCGAAGTAACCCTACCATCCAGGTTCCTTCTCACAACCTTACTATCTAGGCTTTCATCCCGAAGTAACCCTACTATCCAGGTTCCTTCTCACAGCCCTACTATCCAGGCTTTCATCCCGAAGTAACCCTACTATCCAGGTTCCTTCTCACAGCCCTATTATCCAGGCTTTCATATCGAAGTAACCCTACCATTCAGGTTCCTTCTCACAACCCTACTATCCAGGCTTTCATATCGAAGTAACCCTACCATCCAGGTTCCTTCTCACAGCCCTACCACCCCAACTTTCATATCAAAGTAACCCTACTATTCAGGTTCCTTCTCACAGCCCTACTATCCAGGCTTTTCATATCGAAGTAACCCTACTATCCAGGTTCCTTCTCACAGCCCTACTATCCAGGCTTTCATATCGAAGTAGCCCTACTATCCAGGTTCCTTCTCATAACCTTACTATCCGGGTTCTTCCTCTCTTATCCCCAGACAGCAGTCCACAACACTGTAAGACCAGGACCCGATCAAACACGATTGGTTTCACATTTCCCCAGAAAGTCGCGGTGCAACATATACCCCGACCAAACACACAGTTCACTTCTGCTTTCCTAAAAGTAGAGAAACCGACCACTGAAGCTCCTAAAACTCTATTTCTCTCAAAACAGAGACCGACATTTCCCAGCGGAGTCCTCCTCAGACAACAGGTATACGGGTTCTCGCAAAGGAATCTCGTATGCAATCGACACTTCCTCGGATGGCATCTTTAAGCCCATCTTCCATCATCAACCTCCAAATGGAATATATAAGCCCATTCTCGACATCACGAGACAAGTATCACTTCATGCGAGTGCAAATTTCTGGGCACTCTAGTGTTCAATCATCTTCCACCTTCAGATCACGAAAGGCAGACGAGCCAATCTACATCTTCAGGTTTAAGAAGATTGAACAGGGGCAGCTGTTGTACCCCAAAATTTTCCCTCCCATATTTCTCAATACATGTCAAGTGAGGTCCTCAAATTGCTCAAGGAAGTCCAAGGGTTGACCAGACAAACTCTCTCCTAAGGCAGTCTACCTCAAATTATGGTTTCATTTTGCATCAACATGCTTGATTCCAAAGGATCCCAAATTCTCATAATTATCCTAATATGTTCTCAATATCATCCATGTCAAGTTTCAAGCCTTGCAGAGGAAGTTTTCTCAATCAATTGCTCAAAGGCCTGAAAATCAACTATGCTAGGTAAAAAGTCAATTGTGGCTCACATACAGTCAAACTTCATGGTTTTTGGCCAACATCCTCATTTTGGAGTATCATTCATCATTTGATCAAGGGTTGACCATGATTCCTCAAGGATTGTTCATAATTCATCAAAACCCAAAAGTTGCTAAATTAGGGTTTTGTAGGAAAAGTCAACTCAACTTTGACCAAGAATTACTTTCTCATACTTTATAAAAAATGACCCATCCAAAGCTCATTTTTAATAGAATGCAATTCCCTACAATTCATCTTCATCTCCCAAGTTAAAAATATGCACTCACAAAAAGATATGAATTTGGACATTATAGGTCATTTTGAAAAGTCAACAAAAACACCTTTTGAGTCAAAGCTTCATACATGAACATGGAAGACTCAATTGTGATAAGACCAAAAGGGTTGCATAGAGGACATCCTAAGATTTTTAAAAAGTCCAAGAACACCTCTCTAGGGTCAAAATTGAGAGAATTATGCATTGGCCAAGTTGACCTTTTTTGCAAAATTGCTAAAAGTCAAATATGCTCAAATTTGCATTTTTTGCTAAATGGGCCCAACTTTTTATGCTTTCACTTCAATGATAACATAGTCCACGACCTATGGGACCCTCCATGCTTTATTTATTCATTTATTTTATTTATTTTGATTTTTATTCATTTAAAATTCAAATAAAATCAAATAAATCTAAATAAATCATATATTGTGTTTTAGGGATGATTTTTGCATTGAAAGAAGATCTTATATGCTGTCAATTAAGCATCAATTCGTGCAAGGCTAATTTGGTTGGAAAAAGATTGAATTTGAGCAAATTTGGAAAGATATCATATGCCATGAAAGACCAAATCAAATGTTCATAATGGGAAAGATTGATTTCGTTTTTGTTGACCTAACATGTTGTAGTACATATACAGAAGCAATCCAAAGTATGAGAGAGGTGAGAGCAGTCGTGAAAGAGGCAAACAAAACTGAAAAAATCTCAAGAAAAAATGGTGATCCAATTCCCAGTTACAGGCCATCCCAAGCTATCTTCACTTTGCCAATCAATTGCTGGACGTCTTAGGATCGTGTTCCAATCATTAGCAAGCCTTCCCACGTCCTGAAACGTGTTGTAGCAATCACACAGTTAGCTTAAAATTTGGATTTCGTTTTCATCAATTTATACATCATTTGCATGTTTTGATTGCATATTCTTATTCCTTAACATGTTTGCAAGCTAATCACTATATTCAATTGCATTTTTGATGATTGTATGAAAAAATGCCATGGCTAAGGTTTCTTGTTCAGGTTTAGGGGTTTGCAATACAAGTGAAATTGAAAGTTGATTCTTGTACCATGAGACTCGTGAGGATGAGACGAGTTAATTGGTACCAGCCATGGTCATTTATATTGCCTATGGACAATTTTTGAAATACACAGGCTTGTAGCTACAGCAAGGCAACCGTAGGTAAAAGTGTTGTTATCTAAAACGACGGTTGGGAGGAAGAAGATGAATGCATGGCATTCACTGGTTGGTTTGTTTAAATTTCAGCGTGTTTTTCCATTAACCATGCTTTTTTCATATATTAGACTTTGTTTTCATTATATATTCAAACAAGCCAAATAGCTCAGTTGGCAAGCGCGTATTGGGAATAGGCCTAAGGACCTGGGTTCGACCCCCAGGTCCCATATTTGCTTCATGCTATTTTTCAATAAATGATCAGGTATACCTCACGTCCAAGCATCCACCAAACAACTCAAGATCTGGCCGTCCCATTCATCAACGCTCCAGATCCAATGCCTTTCCCCTGAACGACCACCATGCACCTCAAGTCAACAACCACATTGGATTAGGCAAAGTCAAACAGGCCTGGGTCTTTTGGGCTCAAAATCTCAACAACACCCCCCCCCCCCAATAATTGCTAGTACAGGCCCATCACCATTTTCTTATTTCTTTCTTCTTTATCATTTTATTTAATATGCTATTTTTCAATAAATGATCAGGTATACCTCACGTCCAAGCATCCACCAAACAACTCAAGATCTGGCCGTCCCATTCATCAACGCTCCAGATCCAATGCCTTTCCCCTGAACGACCACCATGCACCTCAAGTCAACAACCACATTGGATTAGGCAAAGTCAAACAGGCCTGGGTCTTTTGGGCTCAAAATCTCAACAACACCCCCCCCCCCCAATAATTGCTAGTACAGGCCCATCACCATTTTCTTATTTCTTTCTTCTTTATCATTTTATTTAATATTTATTTTATTTACTATTAATTCACAAATTTATTTATTTATTTTCACAAAAAAACCATAAACTCAATAATTCACAAAATTAAGATTAGTTTTTTTATTTTATTTTATTTTATCATAATTAATTTAATTTAGTTTAAATTAGGGAAATTGTAACTTGTTTTCAAAAATAAAATCAAATAAAAAGTAGGTTAAGCTTTTGATTTAATTTCATTTTGCGCTTTTTCTCAAATAAATAAAAAAATACAAAAAATAGGCTTTTAGATGAATTAAGTTATTTTTCTTAATTTAAAATTAGTTAGGATTAGGATTTTCTTTTAATGTAATAATTTCTTTATTTTCTTAAAATAACAAAACAAAACAAAAACATTTTTTTAACTAATTGCAGTTAGTTGTCTCGTAGTCGATTCATCGCGCGCGTATTATTATTTTTACGATATTGTTGTAACTGTTCATGGTTTGTAATAGTTTAATCTAGGGCTTTTATTTATCGCTTTTTCCCAGGTTTTTTTGGATATGTAATTAATCTCCCACCCGAAGCCTTGTAATATCGTAGGTTTATTTTCTCGCATTTTTAATTCCCGCAAAAATTTAACTGTTTAGATGCATGCTAATAGGATTGTATGACAAGAATGCATGACAAATTAACATGGTTAGAAAACCCTAATGTGCAAAGATAAATAACTGAAAACAAACCACTCGCACATATCACTCTTAAGGTATACTCTCACTTCGGTTGCCTTTGGTAAACGATCATTAAGTATAGGGTGTCTTAGTGGTTGCCCTCCTGTCTAACAAAGATCAAATGTCCCATTCGAATGTTGCCTCAGAAATGTTGCCTCAGAAATATTGCCTCGAATATGATCTTAAGACTTTAGGGTTATTACTAAGTTGTCCTAACATTGCTTTAGTGATCGTACGTCCCTTTTGAATTGACCCTTACAAATCCAACGACGGTGCTACCTATTTCTCAATAGTAGGATAGCGCTGTCCAAAGGAAACGAGAATAGAAACGATCTTTTTTCGAGTAGATAGATGCTAGTAGGTACTTTCTCAAATCAAAACTCTTCACAGTTCCACATTTTCAAAACAATTTTCAAAAACAACTTCGTCACACCTTTGAGGACTGATACAAGGGTTATCACGAAGTCAAACATTTTCAAAAACAAAGCACATACACAAGCAATTTTTAAAAGATGAGCAAGTACCTAATAGCCCATGGAAAACCATGGATAGAAAGGGTGCTAATACCTTCCCTTTCTATAATCTACGCCCCGTACTCAGAATATCTTGAAAAAGGATTTTTTTTGGGTACTTTTTTCCTTTTCTGATTGGATAAAATAAAAGTCGATGGCGACTCTTGCTTACCGCGACATTTTGCAAACACAAAATGCAAAACGCAAACCAGCATTTCAAACAGTCGGTTCTGCCACCTATCACAATACTTTCCCTTGCAGGTAGGTAGATTCTCACTCTGGAAACTTGCCAAACTATGAGATCCAGCATTCCCGTCAGCATTCGGCTGATTCTCCATCGCATGCACCATTGCTTCTAAAGCAGCAACAAGTGCAGCATCATTCCTTCCAGCCATCTCAACTTATCACTAATACATAAACAACGGTTAGAACTCAAATTAACAATACTCGATTGTTAGACAACTATGACTCGACAACAAGGTCGGGCGGACCAACCTTTGCTCTGTTACCAACTTTGTAACATCCCAATTCTACTCGACAATTTTATATGCAAATCAGAGTTATAAAAATTCATGCAACTGAATCAGGATGCCACAAATTCAACTTTAAAAACACATTGCATTCAACGTGGATACATAACACTTTAAAAATTTGGATGAACCATTAACATAATAATTTAATCTCTTAATCAAAAACTTGAACATCTACGCAACGGAATCTTAATAACATATTTGTCTAACAATTACAGCAACGTCAAAATAATGCATACTTAGCAACAAACAAATTAAAGTTCAACAACTGGAATAATCAATAATCAAAAGCAACAAGCATTCACCCCCCCGGGTGTTACGTATCAGAGCAATGACATCGACTCGAACTACTGAAGGTATACAACCTTCACTCTGGATTACTTGTACGTTACCAACGTAAGGGTAACATTCAAACAAAAGGGGTGAGATATCTAACAATTTAATAAAACGTATGATAAATAAAATATTAAATTAGATCACATAACATCACCACTTCTCATCTTATAAACATCAATAATCGCAATAGAATACCAACAATATACACATTCACCGCATCAATACACAACTTTTTTATGCAATCATATAATGTGACTCAATACTATGCAAATGCATATGGCACCATTGGAGCAGAACTCCCATCTAAAAATAATTGTCAATCAATAGAGGCATCAACAAGGCATAAGCCTTCATCTTAATATTCGCCAACACAAGCCATATTAACGAGCATAAACTCCATCTTGAAATGTAATGTATGCGACATAATCATGAATGTACTAACAACAACCATAATTAACAACATCTTAACATAACATCAACGTTGGCCAGAAGCCTACATCTTAATAGCTGCCAATTATTAGAGGCATCTCAACATCATTCATCAACATCATTTATCAGCATTGTTCATCAACATCATTTATCAACATAATTCATCAAACATCATTTCATCAACAACTCAGCTGTAGCGGTACAAATGTTTAAGACTAAGCCATTGGATTTACTAGACTTTATACAAATCAAATTAAAAATCGCCATCGTGCTTTAATGTTTCCAAATGAATGGGAAAAGAGCGAATAACCCAAAAAGAGGGGGAAAGATTCAAGGTAAGGGGGTTGGTTATGCAAAGGGAAGGTATTAGCACCCTAAACATCTACGGTACTCCGCAGGAGCCTCTTTGTAAAATATGTATATTTTGGCTATGAAAAATGTTGTATATATAAAAAGTGGATGGTGGAGGTGAGAGAAGAAATATATTTTTTTATGATTTTTGCACCCTGCCGCGGTTGCGAACCTTTAGTGCCTACGTACCACCTTTTTATGCAATAGGGGATCAGGGTACACGTAGTTCCTCTTTCAAAAATTTAAAACCCAAATTTGTTGGTTAATTTTATAAGATGAAACATCATCGTCATTGTCCGTGTAGAAAACATACTTACTACCCATAATCATGAGAAATGAGAATTTTCATCATCTAAAAGTGGAGGATATGGCTTGGATTTTAAAATCAACAATGCCTCACTCAACACCCAAGTGGAAAATATCTCTCTTCACTACACATTGTAGAAGTATAGTTGTTTTCATCACTACAAGGATTGACAAGAGTCAAATCTTTTGAGAAACGTTTAAGAGTAAGAGCCAAAGTGGAAAGATGGTTTGAAATGAGATTGATTGCCTTTTAGTCTTCTCAAAAAAAAAATGTCAAGGTATCATTAAGTTGATTGGGGTTTATTTATGAAAAATGTTTTGAAAATACATGGACATAAGTCCAAGTTTATTATAAAAGTGGTTCAAGTTTAAAACAAGAAGAGTTTTCAAAAGGAGGAAGAAGATTTTTGAAATTAAAGAAGATGGGAGGAGAAGAAGAGGCTATCCTAAAGCATAAGGTAAAAGCTAGGGATAAGAACCGTCTAACCAACAAGAAGCCAATACTTGACATTATGAGCCAAGATAGAATTCCCATTCCTTGGATTGAAACCAAGAAAGCAAAAATACTAATCCTCTTGAGAGAACCAAACTTCAAGTGTATTAAGTCTTCACAAAAATTGGGCAGAGTAACGGCTGTATACGGGTGAATTCCAGATTACAAACAGAGGATGTAATCACAAAAACCTGCACACAAAAACCAACAAGCAATCCAATGTCTTGAGGTAAACCTCAAGAACTTCAAACAAAATAATCAGATAAGATCTCCAAGATAGGTCAAGGTTTCTAATCCTAAGTCCAAGAAAAGTCCCATGCTCCATAATGCCAAGGATAGTAACCAAATAGTCTAAGTACCATTAAAGATTTTTTAGGGTTTATGTTGATTATTAAGTATCTTAAGAAATGAAAAGAAAAGCTCAAGTGAGCAAAGTAAAAATGGCAAGAAAATAAATGCTCAAATGAGCAAAGATGAAAATGGCATGAAATGTAAATGCTAAAAGTAAATAGTACATAAATCATAAAAATAAAATAAAAGCATAAGGTAAAACAAGTCAATAATTAGTGGTTAGTTGGATGACCATCCTGAAACTTGAATTTGGAACTCATTAGAGGATTGGTAGAACCAAAGCATCCACACAACAAGTTGCATTTGCTTTTTGTCAAGTATATCATCCATTAGGAATTCTCATAAGTGCCATTTAATGATCAACGATATTTAAGTGATCCGCGTTGACCAAAGGTGTTGTAGATCCTTAGAGGATTGGTAGAAACAAAGCCTCCATACAATGAATCTCAAGGTTATTGGATCAAAGATATCAAATTAACATACTTAGGCTTGCAATCATAAGCTTGGGCCACGAATGATCATTTATTCGAATCGGGACAAAATTTAGCGCTATGTTAAGCAATCGTAAGTGGACTTATATAGAAGGCGCACCTATTTTGAGGCTGGTCAATATAAATTTATGCACCATTTGTTTTGAGACATGATATAGAGATCATGCTCCAACAACATCTAGTGCAATAAGAAAGGGATAAGATGAAGAGGGGATGGAAAAAATTAATAAACCACTTTTGAATCAAAAATTTAATCAAACTATTATTAAAACCATTCATCCATTTTGGTGGAGTTGAACTCAACACATAAGATCAAATGATGTTAATAAAGTCATGATCAAAAAATCAACTCAAGACAGCCAGAAAATAATCACAAAATAATATTATATTTAATATATACATTAAAAGGGTTTAAAAAATGTTTAAAAATCAAAGTAGAGGAGAAAAATATCAACTATGTTCAAATTAATCAAGAAAGAAAAAGTAAGGCTATAGAAAAATAAAAAAATGATCCAAATATTTTTATAAAATTTTTGGTAATTTTTAAAAGTCAAAAACTATTTTAAAACTATTTAAAATTGTTCAAACAAACAGAAAGTCAATAAATATGCAAAATAATATTTATGAATTTTTTCAGAATTAAAAAAAATGTCTGAAAGTATTTTTTAAGTAATTAAAAGAAAGCAAATAATTCAAAAAATACAAAAAAAAATCAAATGTCAAAATAAAAATGTGAAAAAATAGTCATGAGATCAGAAATAATTCAAAGTATTTTTGTGAATTTTTTGATAATTTTTGGATAAAAAATAAAAGAGTTATGAATTTTTGAAAATTTAATCAATAAAAATTTAAAATCGAAAAAATAAAATAAAACCAAAAAGATGTGGACCATCAGATCATAGTCAAAACGCGTTAGTAAGATGATTCAGTGGACCAGACGCGTTATGCTTGATATGGACCTTAGTAAGATACGCATAGGCTCAGAAAAGGGCAATCAATGAAATTAAAACATTTGGCACACTATCATTGACTGAGACGAGACATGTCACCGTCTTTAACCTCCAGACACCCTGCAATGGGGATTTTGTGAGATCCTTCAAATGGAAAAATTAGGATCCCAGGCTAGTATCATTGAACTTGTCTCTTCAAGACAATTCTAACACCACCATCGCGCCAAATTTATATAAGGTATGGAGAGAGATATGAATCAAAAACTCAGAAAATAGCGAGCACCTTCAATTTGAGATTTATCTCTCAATTCTCAATGGATATAAAAATTGTAAGCAACATTGGAATCAGGAGAAAGAGTAGAATATATTAGTGCTTGATTTGGATCCAAATGGTGTGGAATTATACCTTTTCAAAGTTCAAGGAAGAAGCTCTGAAACTGGACTCCTGTAGCTTGAATTATGGCTCGTTTTGATTGGTTTAAGTGCTGGAGAGTTTATATGATGCTTAAGGATGATGAATGCGCAAAGAATTTTGGAAAAGGGAGCTTAAATCTCAGAAACTAAATTCAAAAAAGATGGGTTTGTGTGAAGTTTTGGCAGGTGTTTTTGGCTCTCAAAGCTTGAATAAATGAATGGGGGATGACCCTCTATTTATAGGGAAGTGAATGGGAATGAAAATTGGAAGAAACAAGGAAGTTTGGAGGGAAATCGAGTGAACGTCGAGCACGAGTGAAGTGTGACTTCATTTCCATCAAAACTCAACCAAATCTTGCGTTTTGGGGTGCTAATCACTTCCGGCAAGTTTGCTAATCAAGTTTAAATCAAAAATGTGCATAAATATTGTGTTTAGGAGTCACATTATGGATTTCAAAATTCTGACATTGTGGAAAATTCAGTTTCAAGTTACCCAATTCAAATCCATGGCATTTCCAACTCAAGGGGTCTTAGTGCATGATTCTTGATGCTTTAGAAAGATGAGGTTACAAGCTTTGCAATGGAAAAAATAATGGACTTAAATGGCTACTTGAGATGAAAGTTTCATTGAGTCAAAGTTGAAGAAAAAGGGTTGACTTTCCATACTTAGAAATATTTCAAATTCTTCTTCAAAAATGACATATAATCTTTTGCATTCAAACATGGCCTTCCACTTGGAATTTTCTCTTGACCAAAAAAAGATGGAATGAAGTAGATCTCTTGAATGACATTTTGAAACTTGAACCACTCAAAAGCTCCAAAAATTGAGCAAGTTATGACTTGTTGAAGTTGGCCAAAAATCATGAAATGACCTATAATCTTTTGCATATTTAATGCAACCTCCATCCATTTTCCCACTTTGCACATAAAAGAAGGAATAAAGTTCACATCTTCAAGATAATTATGGAAAAATAAAGGACTCAAGGTGAGGAAAATTGACCAAGTTATGATCAATTGAAGTTACTTATGTAAAATTGTGGATTCATCTGGATAACTTGTAATCTTTCTTCTTCACCAAGTTTCTTCCACATGAAAAATCCTTAGAACTTTTGAAGTGATTTGTCGATAACACTTTGAAGAGAAGGATGTCTTTGGAATCACTCAAAAATACCAAAAGGTGAGCAAGATATACTCCTTTGAAGTTCAAAACCCTAGCTTCTAGATCAAGAGAATGCCTTGAGGAACTTTGCAAGTTTGAACAAACTTCTTGTACAAATATTCTTGCTTTGTGAATAGAAGTTGTTGAGGATGGTAATTAGGACTCAAAGCCACCAAAACCACTTCCATATCTTGAAATTTGAGAGAAATATGCTCTTGTGACCAATAGGAACAAGGCCTTGTCCAAACATGACAACTTCTCTAATCAACCCCTTGTACTTTTGAGTCAAATCTAATAACCTTGAAAAGTGATGAACCAAAGCAACCTTGCCATACAAATTCTCCCAAAACCAATCCAATGGTGAGGTTTGAACTTCTCAAGCTATATTGACTAGGGCATAGAAATAAACTCATGAACCCATGGAGTAACTTGTTAAATCTCATTGCCCTTCACCTACATGGATAACAAGCAAGACAAACCAAAATTGCATTTTATTAGTTAAATGAAGAAAACAAAACAATATTCATGATCACAAAAGGAACATAAGTCAAGGTTCTTGGTAATCCCTCAAGAGGAGCAAAACTCAAAGTAGGGAGGGGAACCAAGAATCCTAGTGTGATCTTGTTGTGAGTGAATCAACATGGTATGATGAAGGGATCTTAGGGGCAAAAATTGGGGTACAACAGCTGCTCTTATTTAAGTTTCTTCTATCCGGAGATACGAAGGTTAAAAATCTTCGTTTCGACGCGATCGAAGATACTTAAATATAAAACAAACCCTAATTTTCGCCCTAAGATACCATGCAAATTCTTATGATCATGAATGCTTATGAACAGGACCAAAGAGACGCGAAAATAACACTGGGGATGCAACAATAATAAAGAAATAAAGGAGCAACCTCACCAGGAAAATAAATCACTGGTAGACCAAAAGACCTGAATCAGAGAGGATGGTAGGATGTTCAAAGGACACACCAACTTCTACTGAAGGCGAAGCTACCAGCATTTACTGAAGGCAGAGAGAAATATAACAAACATTGACATTCACTGTCGATGGTCTTCCAACTTTCACTGAAGGTAGAAAGAGAATATATCATATCACTGCCGTTCACTGACGATGAACTACCAACGTTCACTGAGGGTAGCAAAGAGATGATAAACATCGATGTTCACTATCGATGGTCTACCAACTTTCATTGAAGGTAGAAAGAGAGTATATCATATCACCGCCATTCACTGACGATGAACTACCAACGTTCACTGAGGGTATCAAAAAGATAATAAACATCGACGTTCACTGCCGATGTCCTACCAACTTTCACTGAAGGTAGAAAGAGAAAATATCATATCACCGCCGTTCACTGACGATGAACTAACAACGTCCACTGAGGGTAGCAAAAAGATAACAAACACCGACGTTTACTGCTGATGTCCTACCAACTTTCACTGAAGGTAGAAAGAGAAAATATCATATCACCGCCGTTCACTGAAGATGAACTACCAACATTCACTGAGGGTAGCAAAAAGATAACAAACACCGATGTTCACTGCCAATGTCCTACCAACTTTCACTGAAGGTAGAAAGAGAAAATATCATATCATCGCCGTTCACTGATGATGAACTATCAACGTTCACTGAAAATAGAAAAAAGATAACAAACACCTACGTTCACTGCCGATGGTCTACCAACTTTCACTGAAGGTAGAAAGAGAAAATATCATATCACCTCCGTTCACTGACAATGAACTATCCACGTTTACTGAAGATAGCAAAAAGATAACAAGTTTACCCAAGATTCTGGTGTTTCGCCTAGAACAGGTCTCAACTTCTTCTTTAACCAAGGCACTCCGCCTGGAAAGGATAATACATAAGCTATCTCAAATAAAGAGACTTGCTATTTGTTGTCATGGAGGATTGTAAAAGGAAATGACTTTTTTGGGGTAAGATGTATAACTTCCTGGGGAGAGGCCATGATGTTCTTGTAGAGGGGATAAAGTCTTCTTGTTCAAAATAAATACACCAACCAAAGCTTGGAGTTTTTTTAGGATTTCAAAGTAAATAGCATTGCCAGGGAACCACAAATCCAAACTAGAAATAAACTGGAATGCAACAGTCAACTTGAATACATCCTTTGAGAAATAAAATCAAGAGGGAAAACAAGATCCGTCCAAACAAGGAACTGTACCGGAAGGTTTAAAGTAAAAATCTTCTATGAGGGACAACTCAGTAGTGAAATTGAAAGAATATACGTTTTCTTCTTAAGACCAACGCTCTAATGAAAAGAGGGTAACTTATCTCTGCAAAACAGGGTAATATGTCAACAAAAATATTAACAAATGTCAATGAACAATGATTTGTAAATTTTAGCTATGCATGATGCATGTATGAATGTATGAGTGTTATCGTGTGCATGATGACAAAACAAATACGCAACATGGGTAACAACCAGGCAAAACTGCCTCGGGCACTAACAACATTCGGCTAAGCTTCAACCAAGATGATCATTCCAAGAAAGGTAAAGGCCAACTGCGGAAACCAAACCTACTGCCTGCTTTTATCTTTACTAAGGAGAAACATAATCTGGAGGTAGCCAAATCAAACAAATACCGGGGTAAAACATCCTTCTTCAGGCTTCAACGGGGAAACCAGTGTTTCTCAAAAGTAACATGCCTACTGGAGATTGTAAGACCAGTCTCAAATAAAGTAGACTGACACTGACACATCCAAACATTCACTGGGGAATTCAGACCCACTTAACTGGAGGAAATGCGGATTCACATCCTGAGTAGACCTTCCTGAGGGAAACAGAAGCTTCTCAAAACAACTGGAGTTTGTCCATTCCTAGGATCACCATTTTTGTTGTCATTGTTTCATCACAAATCTCAAAGTAAAAGTAAATTGTAAAAATCTTTTTTTTTGAAAAATCAATTTTGTTATTTAACCTCTTTGCTTTGAAAGTTATTATCAGTAATAAATGGAGTCTTTGCAAGCTAAATGACATAGGAAATACAAAGAATTGGGTAAAATCTCGAATTTCATTAATAGAATGGTAGCTTGAGAATGGCGAGACTTCATAGATGATTACAAAGTTTGGGAAATGGTAATATATAATGGAAAGATACATTGAGATATAATGACCACTATCCCCCCTAACAACTTTTGAAATCCTGAGCAGTAGCTTCTGTTGAAGTATCGTAAGGATCCGAGAAGATTGTTGCTTCAACGATCAAGTCTTGTCTGACGTAGTTACTTGCCAAGAAAATCCCTAACTTTTGCCTAAGCTGCCCTTGCAGGTTTTTAACTTAGTTGGAAATTTATTCTATTTAGGTCTCTAATTTTTGCCTAGACTGCCCTTTCAGGTTTTCATCCTACTGAGACGCTCCTTTTTTGCCTAAGCCACCCTTTCGGGTTTTCAACTTAGCAAGCTGTTCTTTTATTTCTTTAGGCGAAGTATTTCTTGACTGCGTCAGCATTTATGGGACGTGGGAACTCCTCGCCATCCATAGTTTCAAAAATTAATGCACCACCAAAGAAGGCTTTCTTGACAACATACGGGCCTTCAAAATTGGGAGTCCACTTGCCCCTAGAATCAATGTTGAAAGACATGATCTTCTTGAGAACGAGGTTGCCTTCTCTGAATTCACGAGGTTTGACCTTTTTATCAAAAGCTTTCTTCATTCTTCTTTGATATAAATGGACATGACACAAGGTTGTCATTCTCTTCTCCTCAATCAAATTCAATTGGTAAAACCTGTTCTAGACCCATTCAGCCTCCGTCAACTTGGTTTTCATTATCACACGCAACAAGGGAATCTCTACCTCGACTGGGAGTACAACTTCCATTCCATACACTAGGGAGAACAAGGTTGCTCCTATTGAAGTGCAGACAGATGTTCGATATCCATGCAAAGCAAAAGGGAGAATTTCATGCCAATCCTTATAAGTAATTACCATCTTCTAGATAATTCTCTTGATATTCTTATTAGCATCTTCAACAGCCCCATTCATCTTTGGCCTGTATGGAAATGAATTGTGATGGACAATCTTAAATTCTTCACACAGTTCTGTCATCATCTTGTTGTTCAAATTTGAGCCATTGTCAGTGATGATTCTGCTCGGCACACCATACCGGCATATTAGATTATTCTTAATGAAACGCACAACCACCTACTTAGTAACATTGGCATATGAAGCAGCCTCCACCCACTTGGTGAAGTAATCAATTGCTACCAAGATAAAATAGTGCCCATTTGAAACTTTGGGTTCTATCATCCCAATCATGTCAATACCCCACATAGAGAAAGGCCACGGGGAGGAAATCACATTGAGAAGTGTAGGAGGCACATGGACCTTGTCTGCATAAATATGGCATTTATGACACTTCTTTGCAAATTTGTAACAATCAGACTCCATTGTCAGCCAATAATAACCTTCCCTTAGAATCTTTTTATCCATCGAATGTCCATTGGCATGAGTTCCAAATGAACCTTCATGAATATCATGCATCAACATGTCTTCTTCGTGTCTATCCACGCATCTGAGCAAGACCATGTCATAATTTCTCTTGTATAACACATTTTCACTGAGGAAGAAACTACTTGCCAATCTTCTCAATGTCTTTCTATCTTTCCTCGACGCACCAATCGGGTATTCCTGAGTCTGAAGAAAATGCTTGATATCATACTACCAAGGTTTTTCATCTGCTACCTCTTCTGTTGTAAACACATGAGCGGGCTAATCCAGCCTTCTAACCGTAATTCGGGGTATATCATTCCAAGTATTCACTTGGTACATAGAAGCCAGAATTTTTAGAGCATCTGCCTTTTGATTTTCATATCTAGGGATGTGATGGAATTCAACTTTATTGAAGAAGGGTAATAATCTTCTAGCATAATATTTGTAAGGGATCAAGCTAGGGTGACGAGTGTCCCATTCTCCTTTAATCTGATTTATTACCAAAGCTGAATCACCATACACATCTAGAAATTTGATTCTGAGATCAATAGCTTCCTCGAGACCCATGATGCAAGCCTCATATTCTGCCATATTATTAGTGCAATCAAATGTTAACCTTATAGTAAAAGGAATGTGCGATTCATGAGGAGTGAAAATCACAACACCAATTCCTTTACCATAAGAATTCACAGCTCCATCAAATATCATACTCCAACGAGATTCAGGATCAGGACCTTCCTCAGGTAATGGTTCATCACAATCCTTCACTTTCAGGAACATCTCATCCTCATTGGGGAATTCATATTCTGCAGACTGGTGACCTTCCACTGGTTGGTGAGCAAGATAATCTGCCAATAGACTACTTTTAATAGCCTTTTGAGTGCGGTATTCGATATCATATTCAGATAACAACATCTTCCAGCGGGCAATTCTCCCAGTAAGAGCAGGCTTTTCGAAAATATACTTGATTGGATCCATTTTGGAGATCAACCAAGTGGTGTGATTCAACTTATACTGCTGCAAACGCTTTGCCGCCCAGGCCAAAGCACAACATGTTTTTTCCAGCATGGAATACCGCGACTCACAATCAGTGAATTTTTTACTGAGATAATAGATGGTGAACTCCTTCTTCCTTGTTTCATCCTGTTCTCCCAGAATACAACCCATGGATTTATCTAACACTGTCAAATACATAATCAATGGTCTTCCTTCTACGGGAGGGAGCAATATAGGAGGTTCAAGCATATATTCTTTAATAATCTCAAATTCCCTTTGGCAGTCATCCATCCATACACAACCTTGATCTTTCTTTAACAACTTAAAGATCGGTTCACATGTTGCAGTCATGTGGAAAATGAATCTGGAAATATAATTCAAACGCCCGAGGAAACCTCTGACTTGGTTTTCAGTTCTTAGTGCTGGCATTTCATGAATTGATTTGACTTTATCAAGGTCAATTTCAATTCCTTTCTGGCTAACAATGAAACCCAACAACTTCCCCGATCGAACACCAAAGGTTCATTTATTTGGATTCAAGCGGAGACAATACTTCCTCAAACGCTGAAACAACTCCAACAAATCTTCTATATGCACTTCTTCAGTCTAGGATTTGGCAATCATATCATCAATATATACTTCAATTTCCTTGTGCATCAGATCATGGAATAGGGTTTTCATAGCCCTCTAGTACGTTGCACCAGCGTTCTTCAACCCGAAGGGCATCACTCTATAATAGAATGTTCCCTAGGGTGTGATAAACGTTGTTTTTTACATGTCCTCTAGAGCCATTCTTATTTGATTATACCCAGAAAATCCGTCCCATGAACGAGAATACTTTGAATTTTGCTGTTCTATCCACTAACATGTCGATGTGAGGCAATGGAAAATCATCTTTTGGACTAGCTTTATTTAGATATCTGTAATCTACGCACATGCGGACTTTTCTGTCTTTTTTCGGTACTGGGACAATATTGGAAATCCAATGAGGATACACTAACGTCACAAGAAAACCAACATTAATCTTCTTTAGAACCTCCTCTTTGATCTTTACTACTATATGTGGGTGAGTTCTTCTCAACTTTTGTTTAATTGGCGGACACTCTGGCTTCAATGACAAACGGTGCTCGACAATATCTGTATCTAGACCAGGCATATATTGGTAAGACCAAGCAAAAATATCCACATACTCTTTCAACAACTTAATCAACCTTCTCTTCACATCGGGATGTAACGATGCTCCAATATTGACTTCCTTCGGATCTTCTTCTGAACCCAAATTGATCACTTCCAAAGGCTCTTTATATGGTTGAATGGTATTTTCCTCGTGCTCAAGAAACCGTGAGACTTCTTCTGGAATCTCATCATAATCTTCTTCTTCAGCCCCAAACACAAGACATTCAAAGTTGGGAGAGGGTGCAGGGTCATTGTATTCAACGGGTTTTTTAATTAATCTGCACATATGATTTGTGATTGCTTTTAGAAACTGACACGTATAAAAAGGGATCATGTAGATTGAATTTTAGTTATCATTTATTTTGAAAGTTTTTTTTTATTACCATTTCCCAAGAAAAAGCAGGAAATAAAAACATAATTCGGGAAGCAAAGACAACTTATATTAATGATCTTAAAAGTCACAACAAACAGATAAGCCCTACAACATTAATAATTCCACCTTGGGAAGAGCGAAAGCCTTTCAAGAAAAAGATTAATCAAATCAAATTACTTTGAAACATGTATGCAAGAGAGAACATCAATGGTGACCCAATTCTGAACCTTGACTCCATGCGTCACATAATTCGGCATTTCCTACTCTGCTTCATCCTCCTCAACAACGTTAATTCCAAAATCAGTTGGATGGAGGTAACCCCCGTTGCGGAAAACATCATGATAGATGCTCATAGTAGACTTTGACTTCAAACTTTCACCTTTTCCATTCTTCAAATAGAACTCTAAGCCAGTTCTATTCTTGTTCACGGGTGGATCCACAATTTGTTCCCAAACTGCATTAGGACCATTGCGCACAACCTGTTGCGCGTCCTTTAGCGAGACCATGGAATTCTCACTTCTCCTTATCTTGTCAATGGATACGGCTTGGAACTGGGTTCCAACAGTAGCCTCATCTGCTTCTACAATACTGAAGGAGGACAAATGAGATATCAAAAATGCCTGCTCCCCATTTATGATCACCACCTTCCCTTCATGCACAAATTTTAGCTTCTGGTGTAAAGTTGAAGTGCCAGCCCATGCTTCATGTATCCATGGTCGTCCTAGCAAACAACTATATGCGGGAATAATGTCCATGACCTGGAAGGTTATCTGGAACAAATGTGGTCCTATATGGATAGGTAAGTCCACTTCACTGATGACAGATTCCCTCGACCCATCAAATGCTTTCACAATGATGCCACTCGGGTGCATAGGTGTTCCTTGATATTTCAACTTCATGAGAGTACTCCTCGATATAACATTCAGCACAAATCCATTATCAATTAGCACATTGGATAGCGAATCATTCTTGCAGTTCATAGATATGTGGAGGGCCAAGTTGTGATTCCTCCCTTCATCTGGTAATTCATCATCGCATAAACTCAAGTTATTACATGACGTAATGTTTCCAATTACGCTACTGAATTGATCTATTGGCATGTCATTCTCCACAAAAGCTTGGTCCAATACCCTCATCAAGGATTCTCTATGAGTAGAGGAGTTCATTAATAAAGCTAAGATAGATATCTTTGAAGGAGTTTGCAGTAGCTGATCTACAATTTTGTAGTCGCTCATCTTAATTATCTTCAAAATATCATCCACTTTTTTCTCTAGCGTAGCTCCAGTAGTCTCTCCTGTAGCCTTCTTTGGTTCATCATTCTCAGCAATTTTCTTTCCAGCAGCAACATCTCTCTGAAACAACCAGCGCAAACACACGACCGCTACGGGTCACCCTGCTGTTTTCAGCTATATTTCCAACATCGGGTATTGGCTGGATGGGAACTTCCACCCCATCTTCTAATATTGTAGCATTGTATTTGTAAGGCACAACCTTATCTGATTTGTAGGGGATAGGACTTGGCAAACTAATTACCAATGGGGTAACAGCTGGCTTGCTATGGTACTCCACTTCAAAATGGGCTGGTGCACCGAAACAAGGCACAATGATGTTTACCCCTTCTTTAACACAACCAGTCATCAATAAGTCATTTCTGGAAAAAAAAATCTTCGTCTAAAGAGAAATACTCATCTGCGGAGGCATACTCTTCCTCTGAATCTTCTTCCATTAAACAAACCTCAACCATATCAACTTCATGATAATCATCCCTCTGACCTGTGATCTTGATAGTTCCATTGTCTAATAGCAACTGAACACCCTTCTTCACGATTGAACATCCTCAGGGGTCTAGACAGCAAACTATGCAAGATCCATATTGGTGTTCCACTTGACCAGCCGTATGGTAGAAGGTAGCATGCAACTGCACGAGATCCTCATTCATATACTCCACATCAAAAATTATGAATTCACCAGGACATCCATAAACCATGTTCACTTCCTCTTCATACTACGCCCTAGGCCTGATTATCTGGATTAGGCCCTCATCCATCATCTCCTGTAAATCAACCTTTATCTTATCGCAACCCTGTATATATGTACTGGAAGTAGCACAACCGGCATGATCATGCGTATAGTAGCTAAATTCATAGAGGTCTACGTGAATTTTCACCAAATCTCCTCTAACCAGATTAATGTCAAAAATCCAGAAGTCACATGGATAATCGGCCACCATATTTACAACATTTACTCCCCCGTGCTTGGGTAGAGGGTTATCTTTCACATTAGGCCCCATGTCCTTGAAAGATAGAACACCAGACTTTACTAATTTCTACACCTCAGTCTACAAAGGATAACAATTCTCAACATTATGCCCTGGTGCTCTCTGATGAAAAGCACATGTTTGGCCTGCCTTGTAATACCAAGGCAATGGTGATGGTACGGCGGGAGGTGGTTGTGTCTGGACCAACTTTTTCTGAATCAATGTCGGTAGTAGCTCTGTATAGCTCATGGGAATGGGGTCATAACTCTCCCTTCTCTTATTATACCCTTGATTCCCCTACTAAGACGGTCTCTGATAAGAAACAGTAGTAGGAGCTGCATTCATAACAGGAGTAACTGAGGTGACTTGCTAATGACGCTGATAATTCCTTCTAGGAGCGTTTCCCTCCTCTCTTGCATAACAGCATTTGCATATCCTTCTTTCTTCTTGTAAACCCATAAGATGGCTTCTTTACACCTCCGGACACTTCACTTTTCATCAAACGGCCTTCTCTTACAGCCTCTTCCAAGCGGATACCCATTCCTACCATCTCAGTAAAGTCACTTGGCGCACTTTCTACCATCCTCTCGTAGTAGAAAGCACCTAGCGTCTTCAAGAAAATCTTAGTCATCTCCTTCACTTCCATGGGAGGAATCACTTGCGCGACTACCTCGCGCCATCTTTGTGTATACTCTTTGAACGATTCCCTGTCTTTCTGAACCATGGCCCTAAGTTGATCACGGTCAGGCACCATGTCCACGTTGTACTTGTATTTTTTGATGAATGCTTCTCCCAAATCATTAAAAGTATGGATCTTGGTGCTGTCCAAACTCATATACCCCTTCAACGCAACACCAGTAAAACTATCCTGAAAAAAGTGTATCAGCAGACGCTGATCATCAGTATGGGTAGAGATTCTTCTCACGTGCATCACCATGTGAGCACGAGGGCAAGTGTTGCCCTTATACTTCTCAAATTCTGGGACCTTGAACTTAGAAGGTATCTTAACATTTGGGACCAAGCATAGCATATTCACATTCTGCCCAAATAGCTCTTTTCCCCTAAGGGCCTTCATCTCTCTCTGCATCTTGTCAAACTTCTCTTGAAAATCATCCATTATGTCATAAAGACCTAAGTATTCACTTGGTGGAGGGAAAGGACGACACACATCATCATTAACAAACGGAACCATATTCACTGAAAGAGGTGCAGTAGGAACAGCATGCACCACAGGAGGTGCCGGAGTAACAATAGTTTGAACCACTGGAGTATCTTGAGGACCAAGATTGAAACCTTCAGGTGTGAAATTCTCTGGCATTCCCCATGGATAACCTTGAGGCATGCAATTCTGAACAACAGCCAGAGTAGCAGATACGGGAACAGTCGGAACTTCAGTATTTTCCCTTGTTGGTTGAGGTTGAACACTCGGTGGCTGATTCTAAGCAGCCACCAGAGCTTCCATCAGAGTAGTCAAATTGGCCCATCCGTCCTTCAAAGCAGAAACTTCTTCGCGCAGCTCGCGATTCTCCTGTTCTAAGTTTTCCATCTTCTTTTTGAAATTAGCCCGAGTGTTGTAGTGATGAGTCAGCTTGCTGAACAAAGTAAAGAAGCTTGGTAAGACACCTGGGTATGCATAACAAATGTAAGAAATATGTGCAATGTGATGTATGATATGCAATGAACATGATTATTTTTACTTTATTATTTAATATTTCAAGGGATTTAAGGTTTATAGACATATTGCAAACATCAAAATAATAAAGCTTTTGAAATACTGAAATTTTTTATTATAATAACTCCAAAATGTATTACAATTTTCAATGATTCCAAGTTCAAGATAAAAATAAAATCTAAAATCCTGAGAAAAAGAACTGATGGAGATCAATCTATACGCTGGCGCTTCCCTGTAAGCCTGACAATCTGAGCCTTCAACCTCTGGTTTTCTTCCACATGTCTGATGGCAACCTCCTTCCAATCATCTGAATTAAGAAGTGAGTGATCAGCACCTGATTTAGGCTTAGGAGAAAATAAATCCCCCTGCCTCTCCATAGACTCTACCGCTCGACTCTCAAGGATCTCAATCAAGTCGTCTTTCTCCTTCAGGTCTGCTCTGTAGGAACTCTCTAAAGTTTGGAACTTGTTCTTCCAAGCATCCCTTTCCTATTGCATCCTAACCAAAGCAAGTTGCAGCTCTTCCAGATCATCTAATAAGGGAGGAACGGTCTTTGCAAATAGATCAGGCATGGGTGTCTCCCGGGTATACGGTATCTTTAACTGAATGGCTCTCGATCGGATCCATTAAAGATATGGCTACAAAGAAACAGCACCCTAGGTCCCAAATCCTTCCTACCCTTCTTATGAATGTTACGCCAGACCTTCGCAATCTGCTCCCTAGCTCCCCTATGGTCTTCTCCTTCCTTCATAAAGAAACTACTCAAATGAATATTATTCGGTTTATCCCTAATGGGATAACCAAGTTGTCGCCGTGCAAGAACAGGGTTATAGTTAATTCCTCCCTTTGTACCAAGAAGAGGTACATTGGGGAAACTACCACAACTGTCAATAATATCTTTATCCTGGTAAACTCGATGATACCAATCAATATCTGAGTGAGTAAGTGCCATGATCTTAGGAGCCCAACAGGGTTCCTTCTTGACATCCCAAAAAGCATCAGACTGAGGCATTTAAGAGATAAACCACCGGTACAACAGAGGCGTGCAACAGATAATCATCCCCCCATGATAAGATTTCCTAAGATGGATAGAGTAATAAGTGTCACCCAATAGTTTAGGAACTGGGTTTCCAATCATGAAGATCCATATAGCACTAATGTCAACAAACCTGTCCACATTAGGAAATAAGAACAACTCGTAAGCAAGTAGGGCAAAGATGGCCTCAAAAGCAACTGTATTCTTCATTCTGGAAAAGTAACGAGCTTTCTCCAATAAGGACTGAGTTGGTAATCCTCTAATCCCCCCTTTAGTAGTCATATGGGCTTCCACCTCATACTTCCCCAGGTGAATCAAAGCAGCAATCTCATGTGGTTTTGGCTCACCCTCCAAACCAGTAAAAAGGAACACGATTGGTGATAGGTAAATCCAACAGATAAGAATACTCCTCCAGTGTAGGCATCAACTGATAGTTGGGAAAAGTAAAGCAATGATATATCGGATCATAGAACTGGACCAAGGTCGAGAGAATACCCTCCTTCATCTTCAGCTTCGTGAGAGGAATAATGGATCCAAACTTCTCCCGAAAGTCTGCAGAACACTCGATCTCTGGAATTAGACTGATTAACTCATCTATCTTGGGATCCTTGAAACTGTACTTCCCGGTCTTTCTCTTTCCAGAATCCATGGTTGAAAAGTACCTGAGATATTCACAAATAGTCAACATTTAAATCCCTTGAAATATGGTTACTTCAAAATATGCTTATGAGTGCATGGATGCATGATGCAACAATCACACACAAGATCACACATATAGGGTTCATAGGTTCAACGTCACGAGCATGAGGTCTAAGATACTACCCATAAGGTGTTGGTATAAAGTTATCACATGTCGAACAAGGTTCTAGAGGTTCCCAGACTCTACATCCTTCCTTCGGATATTACCAACTTTCCGCTTAACTTGGTAATTAGTAATATTCTCAAGAAAGACTCGTCCGAGTGTAGTATCGCGTGACAACTATTTTTGGATTACTCCGTCATAGCTTCCGCACTACACCTAAAAGGCCAAGATGGGTTTGGTATTCTATGGTCCTCAGTTTCAACAAGCTCCCAGGTTGAAAGCAGTACATCTTCTCGATTACCCGGTAAACGACACTACAATCAAAGAGGCCTCCACTGAGTGGGGGATCTCATGCCTCCTTTTTTGGGATTACTCCCTCAAAGTTAACATGACTATACCGCTCGTCCTATCTTAAAGTTTTCCCAAGTCCGGGTATAGGACTTATGAGTAACCACCAAGCACCCTGAAAACCAGGAAAGTCCAGACAAACATATATACAACATATAGCATAAAAAAAATAGTAATAACACACATACAGATATAAACAAAGATAGGCTTAACCCAGTTAGAGATGGACCAGCAAGAGGTAAATCTGTCCCCATTGAAGTCGCCATTTTTCTATAGCGGTAGAAATGTTCAAGACTAAGCCATTGGATTGACTAGACTTTATACAAATCAAAATAAAAATCATCACCATGCTTTATTGTTTCCAAAGGAATGGGAAAAGAGCGAATAACCCAAAAAGAGGGGGAAAGGTTCAAGGTAAGGGGGTTGGTTATGCAAAGGGAAGGTATTAGCACCCTAAACATCTACGGTACTCCGCAAGAGTATCTTTGTAAAATCTGTATATTTTGGCTATGAAAACTGTTGTATATTTAAAAAGTGGATGGTGGAGGTGAGAAAAGAAATATTTTTTTTAATGATTTTTGCACCCGCCGCGGTTGCGAACCTTTAGTGCCTACGTACCACCTTTTCGTGCAATAGGGGATCAGGTTACACGTAGTTCCTCTTTCAAAAATTTAAAACCCAAATGTGTTGGTTATATTTATAAGATGAAACATCATGGTCATTATCCGTGTGGAAAACATACTTACTACCCACAATCATGAGAAAGGAGAATTTGCATCATCTTAAAGTGTATGATATGGCTTAGATTTTAAAATCAACAATGCCTCACTCAACACCCAAGTGGAAAATATCTCTCTTCACTACACATTATAGAAGTATAGTTGTTTGCATCACTACAAGGATTGACAAGAGTCGAATCTTTTGAGAAAAGTTTAAGAGTAAGAGCCAAAGTGGCAAGATGGTTTGAAATGAGATTGATTGACTTTTAGTATTCTCAAAAAAAATGTCAAGGTATAATTAAGTTGATTGGGGTTTATTTATGAAAAATGTTTTGAAAATACATGGACATAAGTCCAAGTTTATTATAAAAGTGGTTCAAGTTTAAAACAAGAAGAGTTTTCAAAAGGAGGAAGAAGATTTTTGAAATTAAAGAAGATGGGAGTAGAAGAAGAGGCTATCCTAAAACATAAGGTAAAAGTTAGGGATAAGAACCGTCTAACCAACAAGAAGCCAATACTTGACATTATGAGCCAAGATATAATTCCCATTCCTTGGATTGAAACCAAGCAAGCAAAAATACTAAACCTCTTGAGAGAATCAAACTTCAAGTGTATGAAGTCTTCACAAAAATTGGGCAGAGTAACGGCTGTATACGGGTGAATTCCAGATTACAAACAGAGGATGTAATCACAAAAACCTGCACACAAAAAACAAACAAGCAACCCAGTGTCTTGAGTTAAACCTCAAGAACTTCATACAAAATAATCAGATAAGATCTCCGAGATAGGTCAAGGTTTTTAATCCTAAGTCCAAGAAAAGTCCCATGCTCTATAATGCTAATGATAGTAACCAAATAGTCCAAGTACCATTAAAGATTTTTTTAGGGTTTATGTTGATTATTAAGTATCTTAAGAAAGGAAAAGAAAAGCTCAAGTGAGCAAAGTAAAAATGGCAAGAAAATAAATGCTCAAATAAGCAAAGATGAAAATGGCATGAAATGTAAATGCTAAAAGTAAATAGTACATAAAGCATAAAAAAAAGAATAAAAGAATAAGGTAAAACAAGTCAATAATTAGTGGTTAGTTGGATGACCATCTTGAAACTTGAATTTGGAACTCATTAGAGGATTGGTAGAACCAAAGCCTCCACACAACAAGTTGAATTTGCTTTTTGTCAAGTATATCATCCATTTGGAATTCTCATAAGTGCCATTTAATGATCAACGATATTTAAGTGATCCGCGTTGACCAAAGGTATTGTAGATCCATTAGAGGATTGGTAGAACCAAAGCCTCCAGGCAATGAATCTCAAGATTATTGGATCAAAGAGATCAAATTAACATACTTGGGCTTGCAATCAAAAGTTTGGGCCACGAATGATCATTTATTCGAATCAGGACAAAATTTAGCGCTATGTTAAGCAATCGTAAGTAGACTTATATATAAGTCGCACCTATTTTGAGGCCGGTCAATAGAAATTTATGCACCATTTGTTTTGAGACATGATATAGAGATTATGCTCCAACAACATCTAGTGCAATAATAAAGGGATAAGATGAAGAGGGGATGGAAAAAATGAATAAACCACTTTTGAATCAAAAATTTAATCAAACTATTATTAAAATCATTCATCCATTTTGGTGGAGTTGGACTCAACACCTAAGATCCAATGATGTTAATAAAGTCTTGATCAAAAAATCAACTCAAGATAGCCAGAAAATAATCACAAAATAATATTATATTTAATATATACATTAAAAGGGTTTAAAAAATGTTTAAAAATCAAAATAGAGGAGAAAAATATCAACTATGTTCAAATTAATCAAGAAAGAAAAAGTAAGGCCATAGAAAAATCAGAAATGGATCCAAATATTTTTATAAAATTTTTGGTAATTTTTAAAAGTCAGAAACTATTTTTAAACTATTTAAAATTGCTCAAACAAATAGAAAATATGTCAAAAATAGTAAACCTCAATATAAAATTCCATAAAGTTTTCAGAAAGTGAAATATGCAAAATAATATTTATGAATTTTTTCAGAATTAAAAAAATGTCAGAAAGTATTTTTTAAGTAATTAAAAGGAAGCAAATAATTCAAAAAAATACAAAAAATATCAAATGTCAAAATAAAAATGTGAAAAAATAGTCATGAGATCAAAAATAATTCAAAGTATTTTTGTGAATTTTTTGATAATTTTTGGATAAAAAATAAAAGAGTTATGAATTTTTGAAAATTTAATCAATAAAAATATAAAATCAGAAACTAAAATAAAACCAAAAAGATGTGGACCATCAGATCATAGTCAAAACACATTAGTAAGCTGATTCAGTGGACCAGATGCGCTGTGCTTGATATGGACCTTAGTGAGATACGCATAGGATCAGAAAAAGGGCAACCAATGAAATTAAAATGTTTGGCACGCTATCATTGGCTAAGATGAGACATGTCATCATCTTCCACCTCCAGACACCTTACAATGGGGATTTTGTGAGATCCTTCAAATGGAAAAATTATGATCCCAGACTAGTATCATTGAACTCGTCTCTTCAAGACGATTCTAACACCACCATCGCGCCAAATTTATATAAGGTATGGAGAGAAATATGAATCAAAAACCCAGAAAATAACGAGCACCTTCAATTTGAGATTTCTCTCTCAATTCTCAATGGATTTAAAAATTGTAAGCAGCATTGGAATCAGGAGAAGGAGTAGAATAGATTAGTGCTTGATTTGGATCCAAATGGCGGAGAATTCTACCCTTTCGATGTTCAAGGAAGAAGCTCTTAAACTGGACTTCTGTAGCTTGAATAATGGCTCGTTTTGATTGATTTAAGTGCTGGAGAGTTTATATGATGCTTAAGGATGATGAATGCGCAAAGAATTTTGGAAAAGGGAGCTTAAATCTCAGAAACTGAATTCAAAAAAGATGGGTTCGTGTTAAGTGTTGGCAGGGTGTTTTTGGCTCTCAAAGCTTGAAGAAATGAACGGGGGATGACCCTCTATTTATTGGAAAGTGAATGGGAATGAAAATTGGAAGAAATAAGGAAGTTTGGAGGGAAATTGAGTGAAGGTCGAGCACGAGTGAAGTGTGACTTCATTTCCATCAAAACTCAACCGAGTCTTGCATTTTGGGGTGCTAATCACTTCTGGCAAGTTTGCTAATCAAGTTTAAATAAAAAATGTGCATAAATCTTGTGTTTATAAGTCACATTGTGGATTTCAAAATTCTGACTTTGTGGAAAATTCAGTTTCAAGTTACCCAATTCAAATCCATGTAAATTCCAACTCAGTGGGTCTTAGGGCATGATTCTTGATGCTTTTGAAAGATGAGGTTACAATATTTTCAATGGAAAAAGAATGGAGTTAAATGGATACTTGAGATTAAAGTTTCATTGAGTCAAAGTTGAAGAAAAATGGTTGACTTTCCATACTTAGAAATATTTCAAATTCTTCTTCAAAAATGACCTATAATCTTTTGCATCCAAACATGATCTTCTACTTGGAATTTGCTCTTTACCAAAAAAATATGGAATGAAGTAGATATCTTGAATGACATTTTGAAACTCGAACCACTCAAAATCTCCAAAAATTGAGCAAGTTATGACTTGTTGAAGTTGTCCAAAAATTATGAAATGACCTATAATCTTTTGCATATTTAAGGCAACCTCCATCCATTTTCCCACTTTGAACATAAAATAAGGCATAAAGTTCACATATTCAAGATCATTATGGAAAAATAAAGGACTCAAGGTGATGAAAATTGACCAAGTTATGATCAATTGAAGTTAGTTATGTAAAATTGTGGATTCATCTGCATAACTTGTAATCTTTCTTCTTCACCAAGTTTCTTCCACATGAAAACTCCTTGGAACTTTTGAATTGATTTGTTGATAACCCTTTGAAGAGAAGTATGTCTTTGGAATCACTCAAAAATACCAAAAGGTGAGCAAGATATACTCCTTTGAAGTTCAAAACCCTAGCTTCTAGATCAAGAGAATGCCTTGAGGAACTTTGACAAGTTTGAACAAACTTCTTGTACCAATGTTCTTGCTTTGTGAATAGAAGTTGTTGAGGATGATAATGAGGACTCATAGCCACAAAAAACAATTCCATATCTTGAAATTTGAGAGAAATATTCTCTTGTGACCAATAGGAACAAGGCCTTGTCCAAACATGACAACTTCTCCAATCAACCCCTTGTAGTTTTGAGTCAAATCTAATAACCTTGAAATGTGATGAAACAAAGGAACCTTGCCATGCCAATTCTCGCAAAACCAATCCAATGGTGAGGTTTGAACTTCTCAAGCTATATTGACTAGGGAATGGAAATAAACTCATGAACCCATGGAGTAACTTGTTAAATCTCATTTCCCTTCACCTACATGAATAACAAGCAATACAAACCAACATTGCATTTTATTAGTTAAATGAAGAAAACAAAACAATATTCATGATCACAAAAGGAACATAAGTCAAGGTGCTTGGTAATCCCTCAAAGGAGCAAAACTCAAAGTAGGGAGGGGAACCAAGAATCCTAGTGTGATCTTGTTGTGAGTGAATCAACATGGTATGATGAAGAAATCTAGGGGGGAAAATTGGGGTACAACATCAACCATACAATAATATAACAGTAACTCGTCAATCTTGCAACGTTGACCATAGGCCTATAACATGATACTGCCTATAATTAATTAATCATCTAAGGCTTACCTCTATTTAACCAACCTCTACATATTATTCTGTAATACTACATCATTATCATCATTAATATTACTGTTATGAACCAAACAATAATCTATAATTGTCTTATCCTCGTCATTCTTCACAAAATCATCATAGCAATTAACGCGGGAAACTAACTCTAATCCTAATTTGGGTACTAGGATTTACTCTCCTTATCCTTCATTTTAATCCTTAAGAATGAAGTTCATCGTGTCCTCTATCCAACGCTTCGAACGGCACCTCAAACGGAGTTCGGAAACTCAAGTTACAACCTCTCAAAACTGATTCTGTCAAAAACCAGACTACATGGATCGATGCGTAATGTCTTGAGTCGACGCGTACTGGGCTTAACACGCTGCATGTATCGATGCGTACTCCCTTCGTATCAACTCATACTGAGTCTGCAACATTGAATGTATTGATACATGCTCCTACGTATCGACTCATCCTGAGTCTAAAAGCCTGCATGTATCGACTCATGGCTTCTTCGTATCGACTCATCCTGAGTCTAAAAGCCTTCATTCATCGATGCATGACTTCTGGGGTCGACACATACTGTTCTGTCATGAATATTTCTGCGATTTCACTGTGTTTTAACTGCGGTTTCCATGTTTAGGCCCTAAAAACATCCTCTAATCATAGGTAATCGTCAATTATAATTATCCTATATTTCTACATCAAATATACAACATTAGGGCATCATTATTCATCCTTAAATCATCAATTTTCATCATACAACAATGTATATAATTCAATCATAAACCAAACAATCTTTCACATCTAATCCCACATACCAATCATCATAAACCCTATTATAGAGTCAGAACCCCACCCTTACCTTGGATTGAAGGTTGCTCTATAACTTTTCCGATTGAATTTCATTTTTCTCTTTTCCTTCTTTTCTGCAACTTTCACGTTCTCTTTCTCTTCTTCCAACCCTTATTTCTTTCTCTCTTACTTCTTCTTATTTTCTTATCATTTCTAACAATAATAAAATAACCCTATAATTCTCAAAATTCCTTAATGGGCTTAAAACTCCTACACCCCTTTTTACTACTTCTATTCCTTAAAACAAGCACACATCAAATAATATTATTATTCTAATATTATTCTACAACTTAATATAATAAATAAATCAAATATGTATAATACGTTAACTATCATCATAACACAACTTCACAAATATTCCAAAAATAATTTAATTAAATAATTAATTAAATTACGGGCGTTACACCATTCATCTTTGGTCGATATGGAGAAGAATTGTGGTGTTTGATCTTGAATTGCATGCAGAGTTCCGTGATCATAGTTTTGTTGAGATTAGTACCATTATCTGTGATAATCCTTTCAGGGATGCCATTCTGACAAGTAAGGTTATGCTTAACGAATCAGGCGACCCCATTCTTAGTAACAGACACAAACGAGGCTGCTTTAACCCACTTCGCGAAGTAATAAATGGCGACGAGGATGAAGTGATGTTAGTTAGAAGTTGTAGGCTTGATTTTATCCAATCATATAAATTCCCCACATTACAAATTGCCAAGGAGAAGTCAAGACGTTCAGAGGGACCGGTGGCACATGTACTTTGTCAATGTAAATCTGGCGTTTATGACAAGTACTAGAGTGGTGATGACAATCGGTTTCCATAGTCGACCAATAGTAACCCGCTCTTAGAATCATTTTAGCCATAGTATGCCCACTGGAGTGAGTACCAAAGATGCCTTCATACATATCTTCTATAATCTTCTCCGCTTCCTTCTTGTCTATAAAACAAAGAAGAGTTGAATCATGGTTGCGCCTGTACAAAATTTCATTGCTCGGGAAGAACTTAGCAAAAAACCTCCTCAGGAATTTCTTGTCATTGATCGATGCTCCTTCGGGATACTCTTGATCCTCAAGGTACCTCTTTACTTCATGAAACCAAGGCTTCTCTTCTACTCTGTTAGTGTCAACTTCGTAGCAGTGTGCTGGTTTGTCTAGCCTTTCAATAGTAATTTGAGGAGCCTTGTTTTCCCATCTGACTTTAAACATAGACAACATAGTTGCTAATGTGTCTGCCAACTGATTCTCTTCTCGTAGGATATGCTCAAAAGTGATTTCCTCAAAGTATAGGATTAAGGTCAGCACATGCTCTCGGTATGGAATCAGATTCAGATGCTTCGTGTCCCATTCTCCTTTTATCTTACTGTTTTCTAGGGCTGAATCCCCATATACGCTCAAGAACTTGATTCTCGGGTCAATGGAAGCTCTAATACCCATGATGCATGCTTTACATTCTTCCATGTTGTTAGTACAGTCGAAGTATAATCTTCCGGTGAAGGGCGTATGGAAACCCTTGAGAGAGATAATCACAACACCAATTTCGTTACCAAGTGTGTTACAAGCTCCGTCGAAAACCATAATTCATCGGGATCCTAGCTTAGGTCCTTCATACGGTCCAGGTTCTTCACAATCTATAATTAGCATAATTTTATCATCCGAAAACTCAAAATTCATAAATTGGTAGTCGTCTACAGCTTGATGAGGCAAGTGGTCCACCAATACACTTCCTTTGATTGCTTTCTGAGTGGTGTACTGAATGTCATATTCTGTCAAGACCATTTTCCATTGGGATATCGTTCCTAAGAGAGTTGGCTTCTCAAATATGTATATGATGGGATCCATTTTAGAGATCAACAAAGTAGTATGAGTCAACATATATTATCTTAGTCGGAGAGAAGCCCATGCCAAAGAACAACATGTTTTCTCGAGCAGTGAGTATCTTGTTTCACAGTCGATAAATATTTTGCTAAGGTAGTATATTGCATGCTCTTTTAGTCCAGACTCGTCATGCTGGCCCAATACACACCCCCATTGAGTTCTCTAGCACTCTTAGGTACATGATTAGAGGTCTTCCTTAAAATGGTGGCATCCGAATATGAGGTTCTTGTAGGTACTCCTTTATTTTGTCAAAATATGGTTGGCAATCGTCATTCCACTTTACTACATGATCTTTCTTCAGCAACTTGAAGATCGGCTCACAAGTAGCAGTCAAATGAGAAATGGATCGGGCAATATAATTTAGTCGTCCCAAGAAACCTATGACTCCCTTCTCACTATGGGGAGTAGGAATTTCTTGAATAACTTTGACTTTAGCGGGATCAAACTCAATACCTTTCTTGCTGACGATGAAACCCATAAGTTTATCGGGCCTCACCCCAAATGTGCACTTGTTCGGATTAAACCTCAGCTTGTACTTCTTCAGTCTCTAAAACACCTTGTGTAGATGATCAAGGTGTTCGTCTTTGTTGAACCCAAAAATTTACCCTCTTGATTTAGGGTTATGTTTCGTCATAAACATCATATTGCATTGTGTTGTACCCCAAAATTTTCCCTCTCATTTTATTCAAAGCATACTTGTTGTACCCCAAAATTTTCCCTCCCATATTCTTCAAGGTTTGTCAAAGAATCATCCTCAAATGGTTCAAGACTACTCAAAGATTGCACAGTCCAAACCACCTCCTAAGCCAGTCAAAATTAGGGTTTTGGTTCCTTCAAAGAATTTGAGGTTTTCAGTGGTCCAATCAAGTCCCATAGGCCTACATGCATTGTTAAGCATCTACATGTCAAGTCTCAAGACTCACAATGTCAAATTGCACAGTCAAAAGCTCCATTTGCTTCACAATCAACTGCAGGGGCAAAATGGTCATTTTACAGTCAAAAATCAAAATTTTTGGTCAACATCTTATTTTGAGCACACAATCATCATTTGATCAAATCTTGATCATGATTCCACAAGAATGGCTCAAAAATCATCAAAGATGCAAAAGTTACTATTTTTGGACAGTAGAAAAGTCAACTGTATATTGACCAAGGAATAACTTTTTCATGGTTCATCAGAAAAATCCCATCCAATGCTCATTTTGAAGGGGATGACATTTCCTACAACTCATCTTCACATTCCAAGTCCAAGAAATGCTCTCACAAAAAGTTATCAATTTCTACATTATAGGTCCTTTTCAAAAGTCAACAAAAATGCACTTTAAGTCAAAGACCATAACTTGAGATTGGTAAATCCAAATGACATGGGACCAAAGGCATTGGTTAGAGGATTTCAATACCTTTCCAAAATGTCCAAGAACATGTTCATATGATCAAAATTGAGCAAGATATGCATTGGAGAAGTTGGGAAATTTTTGTGAATTTGCAAAAGTCAACTTTGCTCAAAATACCTTGTTTTTGCTAATGGGCCTCAAATTCCTTCTTGAAACTTTGTCCAAGGCCTATGCACGACCCATCAAGATTAAATTGATTTATTTTCTTATTTTTTATTAATTAATTGGATTTTTAATCAATTTTAATTCATTTAATTAATTTAAAATGTAGGAAATTCAAAGATATGATTTTTCAATCTTTTGGTGAAGCAAAGGTGACCAATATATGCTAGAGATTTCGTGTGCACATCAAGGGGACAAGAATCTCCCAATTTAGCAAGTTTTCTCAATCAAAAAGATGCAAAAAGATGTGATTGAAAATCAAATATTGAAAACATTATTCCATGGATTTTTGGTCAAAGATTTAACCTAAATTCAGTCCATTATATATACAGAACTCAACCCTAATGCCCTGCACGTGAGAATCGCTGCAGAAAGCCATAGCCAATATTGAAAAAAATCAAGAAAAACTTGAAAACTGAATTCCACATTCCCACGTGATTCAAAGCTTTTTCTTGTTTCTAACACCTTGCAGGAACTCTCAGGGACCTTTTGGAATCAAAATCAAGTGCTAAAGCTTGAGAAATCGCTCCAAACAGAATCACGGTTTGTCCACTTTTTTTCAGAATTGAAACTCATGATTCATAAGCATTTGATGTGATTTATGGTTTGTTTTGTATTGCTTGCATCCATACCAAGCTAATGGTATTAATTAATTGGATTATAGTGTACAGAATCTTGAATTGCCATTGAAGGGATTTAGGGTTCTTAAGGTCTCAAATTGGGGCTTTACAACCCAAGAAAAATTAAGCCTGGTGAGATACATGGTTAGACTCGTGAGGACAAGACGAACACATTGGATGTGTCATGAAACATTTATGATAATCACACGCCTATTCGCTATTTTTCATTGATGCAGGTTGTGGGGGTTAAAACCCCCCACTATCTAACCTTTATTTTGTAGGTTTAGGGAAGACGATGATGAGTTATTGACATGTTATTGGACGATTCAAATATAACGCGCGCTTTTATTTGTTTCCAGCATAATTGATCTTTTTAATATATTATATTCATTGTCCATTATAATAACAAATACAGGCGCATGGCTCAGTGGATAGTGAGGTGGCTGGCAACCATTGGGACCTGGGTTCGATTCCCAGGTCCCCCAAACCTTTGTTTCTATTTTTTCTTCTATGTTCACATGCAGGCTTCATGAAAGGCTCCATCATATACCTCCAGCGCTCAGCATGCCATGTGGCAATTACCAAGGTCACCATGCTCCCCAGTCAAAGCAAGCGTGGGCAATTATCAAGGACAACCAGGCTTGTGTGCTTATTGGGCCAGAATGACAACTTTCAAGCCTCCTCTTTGGGCTAACACCCCCTGGTTAATTTTAATTTTCTTTTTTTATTTTCATTTAATATTTTCATTAATTAATTATTATTATTAGTATTTAATTAACAAATAACCATTATTTTCACAATAAAATTCAGACCACCAAAAAATGTAAATAAAATTAGTATTATTTAGTAATTTCACTATTTATTATTTTGTAAATAAAATGCTAACAAACTAATTTAGTTTAATTAGGTTAAACTTGACTTTTTTTCACAATAAATAAAATTAATATAGCAATTAGGGTTTTTACTAACTTGTGACTTTTTTTATTTTATTTTCATTAAAACCTAAAAAACATAAAAAATATTTTTTTCTTGTAATTATTTAATTAATTAGTAAATTAGGTTTAAAATTTAATTAAATGCAAAAAAAGGACAAATTTCTTTCTTTTCTCAAAAAGGGTCAAAACCCTAAGGACGTCCCGATTCAATTTCTTTTCGCGCATTATTCCTATTTTGATCATATTTATGTATCTGCTCCGAGAATGTAATAGTTAATTAGGACTTTTATCGCTTTCATTAATTTTCTCGCATTTATTTTTAAGGGTTATGTTTTTGGCGATGTAAATACCTGACGCCTTGTAATAGCGTAGATTTACTTTCCGCATTTTATTTTCCGCACAATTATTAACTGTTAATTATGCATGACAAGACTTGCCTGACAAATAAAATCAACTCGTAGCTCACAATAACATGTGCAAAGATAAACTTAACATGAAACCTGACACACTCGCACATGCCACTCCTAGGGTACGCCTCACTTGGTTGCCTCGAGGTGGTCATCAAGTATATGGTGTTTTAGAGGTCGCCCTCCTGTCTAAAGATCCAGTTGCCTCGAAACAGTTGCCTCGGATAAAAAGGATCTAGGACATTAGGGTTGCCACTAAGGCGTCCTACTATTGCTTTGGTGACCACACATGTCCCTAATAATCGAATTGACCCAAATAACGACAACGACGGTGCTACCTACTTCTCAATAGTGGGATAGTACTGTCTAAAGGACTCTTACACAGCTTAATTCCTTAGAGTAGGTAGATTTCTCCTGGGTACTTGCTCTTTCAAAAAAACAAAAACATCTTTTCGCACCTACACTTTCTAAAAGTTTTCAAACAAATACTTCATACACTCTTGAGGACTGATACAAGAGTTACCTAGAAGTTTTCAAAATAAACTTTTTCAAAACCCACAAACACAAGAAAAGCAAACAATTTTTTGAAAACATAGTGAGCAAGTACCTAAGAGCCCGTGGATAACCACGGATAGAAAGGGTGCTAACACCTTCCCTTTCTATAATCTACCTCCCGAACCGAGAAACATCCGAAAAGGAATTTTGCTGTGCTTTTTTCCTTTCCTAGTTGGAGAAAATAAAAGACGGTGGCGACTCTTGCTTACCGCGACATTTCGCAAACCAGCTTAAAAACAGTCACTTTTATTTCCACCGATCACAATACTCCTAGAGGTGCTCAAATGCTCAAGGTTGACCAAAAATTGACCAGACAAATTCTCCTTCTAAGCAATGGATTTCCAACTAGGGTTTCACTTTTCATAAAGAATTTTGGGTCTCAAAGGGTTCAAGTGTTTTCCATGGTTCCTAATATTTCCTCAAGAATGTCCATGCCAAGTTTCATGCGTTGTATCACAAGTTTGTCAATCAATTGCTCAGATTACTGAAAATCAACTGTATTAGGTCAAAAGTCAATTATGGTTAATATGTAATCAAACTTCAATATTTTTGGTCAGCATAAACATTTTAAAGTGATATTCATCATTTAATCAAGGGTTGATCATGATTCCTCAAGGAATGCTCTCAAATCATCAAGAATCAAAAATTTCTAAATTAGGGTTTTCTATGCAAAGTCAACTGAACTTTGACCAGGCATAACTTTTACATGAAACATCCATTTTGCCCCAACAAAAGATGATTGTGAAGAAAATCCAATCCTCTATAACTTTTTTTTATTCTAATATCCAAAAAATGCATCATTGGAAAGATATGAGCCAATACATTACAGGTCTTTTTGAAAGTCAACAAAAAGGCATTTTTGTCAAGGCAAGTTACATCAAGATAATGTCTTAAAAAGAAAATATGGTAAACAAAGAGATTGTATAGTACATCTTAGGATTTCCAAAAAGTCCTAGATCATCTTTAAAGGATAAAAGTTGAGCAAGATATGAGTTGCAGAAGTTGGGGAATTTTGAGGATTTTTAAGAAATACACATTGAGCAAAATTGCATTTTTAGACCAATGGGCCTAGTTTTGGAGGATCAAACATGTCCCTAATATCTACGAGGAACTCTAAGTCCATTTTGGCATGTCCATGATTTTAGTTGTATTTTATCTTGATTTTATTTGATTTAAAATCAAATAAATTTAGTAAAAATGTTAGAAAATATGGGCCATGGAATTTGGGCCTGACTTGACCCATCAAAGGGGACCTAAAATTCGTGCAAATACATGGCATAGGTCCAAGTTCATTGCATGTTAAGAATGGAAAGAGAATAATTAAAAAAAGACATGTTTTCATTTGGTTTGATTTTGGTTTTAAACATGGTGTGATGGTTTGATTCTTGTCATATTAGTAGAGCCATCCCATTCCTCTATAAATACAGAATAACAGTGCAAGCAAAGGAAACACCTACACTGCCTGAAAAAACTCTAAAAAATCTCCAAAAAATCACAAAGTTGTATAATTCCAAACTCCATCCTCCAGCCTTCCTATACTTAAACCAGGCCTGGCATCATGCTCCTAAGGCTCCCAGGAGGCCATATCAACCCTTATCCATGCTTGAAGCAGTCTGAATTCAGCCAACCAAATCACCTCCTTTTGGTAAAATTTTCATATTTGAATCTCTTAATACACGTGATTTAAATGAATCTAAAGCATATATTCATGTTCATATTATCATGTTGAATCATTCTAACATATTACATGAAAGGTTAGAGGCTTAGAATGGGGGTTGCCATTTTTAGGGTTTCAAAACGGTTAAGCTCCGAGTTGGGTGATACATGCAATTTCAGGTCAAGTCAGCACCATGGTTGGATTCGTAGCATGCGAGTTAGGGGGGTAGCCTGAATTTGGAGCTTTGATTTCACCTATTTTTGAAGATCCTATTTTGAACCATCAGATATAACGACCGGAGATTTGCTCCAGTGTCTTTGAATTTTGTTGACTCCAGTGGGAGTCTGCGTGGCAAAGTCTCACGATTTGATTGACTTGTTTGAATGTTACAACACGTGCATTTTGCTGACTAGGATTCCACTCATGTTCTCATTTTATTATTTTTGTTTTGTTATATTAACGATTGATTTGAATGGCTCAGTGGCAAGCAACATCCACGTAAGACACTACCTCCCCAAGATCTGGGTTCGTCCCTGTGTTTTGCATTTTTTGCTTTTCAAAATGTTTTTTTGCAGGTTATTGAGAACGCTTGGGCCTTCATGTTGATGGGCTCAAGATTTTTAGATGCATACCCCTTCATTTTTTCTGATACCACACACAACTGTTGGGCTCAGCCTTCATTGGGCCTAACAAATTTCCAAGATCTCACCCCCTGACTACTTGTTTCACCGGGCCCATTGCAATTTTGCTTTTTTTATTAAATTGTTTTCTTTTATATACTTTTAAAAATTAATTTTATTTTAACAATAAAAAAAATAGATTTAGGATTTTTTTAGTTGAAATTAATTTTTTTTTAAATTAATTAATTTAGTTATTTTGATTTATTTTGATTAATTTAAAATCAATTAGAACTAGGTTTAATCATTTTAAATCTTTTTCTCACTAAAAATACCAAAAAATATTAGAATTAATTTTCTTTATTTGTATTAGGTTTAATTTCAATTAATAATAACTTTTATTTTTAAGATTAGATTTATTTTAATTTAAGTACTTTCTTAAAACAAATAAAAACAACAAAGTATTCTAAGCGTTTAGGAGTTTTAGGGTTTTTACCTCACTTTCCGTCTTCACGCGCTTATTTAGATTTTGCAATTTTTTTATTGATTTAACTGCTATAATCCGTAACAGTTGTAATTAGGACTTTACTTTTTATTTCCCCGTTTTGGATTTGTAATTTCCCCTCCTCGAAGCCATGTAATAGCGTAGCTTTAAAATCCACACTTTTATTTTGCACTGATATTAATTGTTAGATGTATGCATAGTAGGCCTGTATGATAAGATAAAAGCAAAATCTATCAAACTTAAACATCCAAAGATAAATGACTGAAACACAACATACTCGCACATGCGCACCTCTAGGGTATCTCTACTTGTTGCCTTCAGAATAAACAGTCACGATTCTCGAATGTTAGAGATTTTAGTGGCGACCCTTTGGTTTAAAGATCATAAGTCCCTCGATGACCCTTTCGACGTTGCCTTGCTAAATGATCTTAAAACCTTAGGGTAATTGCTAAAGTATCTTACGAGTTGCTTTCATGACTGTACGATGACCCTCGCCCATCCCTAAAAACATCTGACGATAGGGCTACCTACTGACTAGTAGTAGGATAGCACTGTCTAAAGGAAAGAGGAAAAGAATAAACCTTTCGAGTAGGTAGATAGCTCCGAATTGCTGGCACAATCAAAAACAATTTTTTCCCACATACACAAACTCTTTTTTCCAAATATTTTCAAATAAAAAAACACTTTGTATACGTTCTCGCCGAAACGAGAAACATTACAAAGTTCGCCGCACTAAGGCGTCTTTTCAAAATATCTTCAAAATACACTTACACAAAAAAGAATTTTCAAAATGAGCTAGCAACTAAGAGGCCAAAGATAACTACGAATGGAAAGGGTGCTAACACGCTCCCTTTCCATAACCTACCCCCTTACTCAGAAAATAATCTCGAAAGGTATTTCCTGTTCTTTTCACCCTTTCCTTTATTGGTAAAAATAAAAGTCAGTGGCGACTCTTGCTAACCGCAACATTTGCGAATAAAAATGCAAAACCAGTAAAAGTAAGTTCTCCCACCGTATTACAAAATTGGTGACTCTGTTGAGGACATTACTTAAAGTGTGGTTACCTTATATCTAGATCATATTTAAATTGCTTTACTTGTTTTATTTGTGTGCTTTATCTTTCAGGTTTATGTTTGGGTTATTGTTAAAGATCCTATACCCGAATTTAGGGCACCTTTTTAGGTAAGGAGCAATAATTCATGGAGGTTGTACGGTGTAGACTAATATGGATGATATGATAGCTATGTTAGCATGATACTATGGCTTGTACTAATGTTCCTTGAGTCAGTCAAGGATAACATTAGGCTTCCACATAGTGTTATTAAACACTAACTGACCTTTAGAACCTTAAATTGACTCATCTTAGCCATTAGAAAGTATTGAGATAGTAGGCTTTAGTGCAGACTGAAGTTGGTTGATACTCGATACTAAACTCATTGAGATTAGACTTTCGGGATATTTTGGATGAAATTCAGATGCTTGAGCTAAAACAATGCGTGTGAGAAAGATCAGTGATATGAGATCCCTAGAGCCCGGTTACTATTTCTAGGACAGGTTGAGCCAACTAAAACATCAAAAGTGTATTTACCTATAGACCTCATGCAAGCCTTTAAACCTAAGGTCTTTGTGTGACTTGTTTGTGTTTTCTATCTTTGTTTTGAGTATAAACATGACATCATGAACATCATAACATATCACTTGCACTAACCATTTCAAGGACCTGGGGATTTATCTCTTCTCTGTTTTATAGGTCATTGATTCTGCTCGCAGAAATACCATCTGAATCAACTTCGTAGGAATTACTTCCAAACTTAGGGAACTAGTCTTAAAGATTCCTGAAAGTTCACAATTCAACAGAAGACATGGTCACTTACTCATTTTGGTTACTACCGGTTTTTATAAGGGTATGATGAGTGTTCTATTCTATTTATTTGATCTTAAACACCATTGCTTCACATTCCCCGATTATCAGTTGGTGCCCACGTTGGAAGAATTCTCTAAACTACTTAGAGTGCCTATATTGGAGCAGATACCCTTCACAGGTTTAGAATAATATATAAAGTCTGAAGATGTTTCCACAACCTTGCACTTGAAGCCATCTAACATTGAATCCAATTGGGAAAAGAGAAGTGGGGTTAAAGGTCTTCTTGCAAAGTTTCTGATAGATAAAGATCAGGTATTCCTAGACGCTATGAGTTTCCATGCTTTTGAGGATATCTTGGCCTTCCTAATATATGGGTTGGTATTGTTCCCTAATCCAGACAAACTTATAGATGTGAGCGCCATCAAGATCATCCTTACTCATAATCTAGTGCCTACATTGCTCAGGGATATCATACATTCTCTCCATACCCGTACTATGAAGAAATGAGGAACTCTTATGTGTTGTATACCCTTTCTCCATAGGTGGTTTATTTTGTACCTTCCTTGATCAGTAATGAACAATGATTTAGGCTTAAGATGATCTCAAAGGTTAATGTCTCTCTCTCTCTCACTATGATATATATCATGTGTTCTCGCTCTCAAGAAGACGCCTCTATTATTAATCGCTGCGGAGAGTTTCCTAATGTGCCACTCCTTGGCATTAGATGAGGAATCACTTACAACCCTTCTTTAGCCTTAAATCAATTTGGTTACGCATAAAGAGATGGTCCTCATGATATGCTCATTCAGGGTATTGTGTTCGACTACGACAATGATCTGCAAGGTTATCGTCAGAGGTCCATACGCGCTTGGGGCATGGTTAAGAAGACTAATGGTAAGACTTTAGGGCACAATAACTCCATCCCTTTGGAACCTTACCTCAAATGGGTGCGAGCTCGTGCTCAAAATCTTATGATGCCATATCCCGCCATCTTACCAGTGATCTTAAAGCCTATTTCTCAAGGGGACGAGTCTTGCATTATTCTCCATCCTGACATGCCAACAAACTTTGAAGAACTGCAAAGGTCTTGGGTCCAACTCAAGGAAGAACGAGATACCTTTGAGGCTCAATTCTATGCCTGCGAGAAGAAAGTGTTGGAACTGACGAAATAGCTTCATGAGGAGCAAAGCCTTAATGCTTATATCAACGCAAAAAGAAAGCGTCCATGGGAAACCTAGAAGTTTTAAAAGTTTTAATTTTATTTCCTTGTAAACTTTTGTTTCATTTTGAACTTACTAATAAAAGTTCTTTGTTTCTGTTTTGATTAAAAGAGTTTAAATCCTACGAGGTCCTTGAAAACACCGCATAAGCATGTCATGCATATCGTTACATAAGCAATTCCAACAGATGTTCCTGGCTCTAGCTAAAGGACTGGAAGATATAAAAGATCTCATTGTTAAAGAGAAGACAAAGAAGGCAAAGAAACCAATTGGTATCTTGAACATGGGGATAAGGTTTAGAGGACCAGCCATGCGAGGTCTACAATTAGTGACCCCATCAAATGAAGGGGATAATTAATATGAGGATAAGAAGAAGACGAAAGAAGAAGATAACAACCCAGGGTCTGATGAAGAGGAAGCAGATTATTCTGAGGAATAATATCCCCTGCTGATGACAGGTTAAAACAGCTAGAGGATCTTCTCAATGCTATGGATATTTAGAGGGTACCTGGTTTGGATTTTGAAGAGCTAGGGTTGGTTTCAGAAGTGGTCATCCCACAAAAACTCAAAGTTCCCGCATTTTCAAAATACGAAAGTGTTTCATATCCCAAGCTTCACCTGAGGTACTATGTCAGAAATATCCAACCCCATACAGCTGATAGGAAGTTATGGGTTCATTTCTTTCAGTAGAGTTTGTCAGGGACCAGTTAGAGTGGTTCTATCAGTTCGAAGGAACCAACATCCGCAATTGGGAAGATTTGGTTACTGCTTTTTATAATCGGTATCAATACAATGCTGACCTCGCTCCAACCCGTACGCAACTACAAAGCATGTTTATGGGTTCTAGTGAGGGTTTCAAAGATTATGCCCAAAAGTGGAGAGATCTTGCAGGTAGAGTCCATCCTCCCCTTTCTGATAGGGAGTTGATGGATATGTTCTTGAGTACTCTGACATTCCAATTTTCAACCATTTGATTAAAAGCTCTTTAGTCGGATTCATCGAGATGATATTGACAGGGGAACAAGTGGAAGCGGGTATCAAGAGTGGTAAGATCCAAGGGGATGCATCTTCAAGTATTGTGAAGAAGCCATTCAGTGGAAAGAGGGAGGTAAATTCTGCCTATGGTAAAGGAAATCACGATAAAGTTGAACGTCGTCCAACGGTAGGAGCTGTAATGATCTCCAACCCTGCATCAGCTTAACGGCAAAATAATCAGTGCAGACAAGATGCGCCTAGAAGACAATTCACCAGAATCAACATGCCTTTGTCCCAGGAATTAAAGCATTTGGTGAAGGCTGACTTGGTAACTCTGAAGGATCCTCCCCAAAACCAAAACACTTCCTCTCCCTGCTATAATCCAAATGCACGGTGTGCTTACCACTCTAACAGTCCAGGGCATGATATGAATGATTGTTTGGCTATGAAGAATAAAGTTCAAGACCTTATTAATGCAAAGGAGATTTAATTTGACCCTCTTGAGACCCCCAATGTAATAACTGCATCGATGCCCAAGCATGACAAGGGTATCAATGTTGTTGATGATGTTCTGTTTATTTCTTTTATGGGTGAATTAACTACTCCTCTTCCAGTTGTTAAGAAGAATCTCTTACAAGCCGATTTATTTTCGGGATTTGGTGAAGGTTGCCATCTTTGTGTGTCTCTGCCCAATGGTTGTTTGTTGTTGAAGATAGTTGTTCAGGGTTTGATAGACGATTAAGAGATCCTCTTTGAGAAGGTTCCCTATGCAAAAAGTTTGTGTGAAGATGTATCAATTTTTACCATCTCTAATAATCCTGCAAGGATCTCCTCTAAAGGTCCTGTGAGGATTACCATCACTCCTAAAGTTTCTCCTTTAATTATTACCTCTCCAGGACCAATACCATATTCCTCCGACAAGGTTGTTACTTGGAATTATGGGGCTGGAGTCTATTACCATGGCATAAAGCAAGACCTATTGGCTATCAATAATGAGTTTACTGATGCTACCATTAACAATATTGTTGGGACCAGTAAGGTTACCAGAAGCGGAAGGATTCTCTCTCCGAAAATATCTACAAAGACTATTGCTACTTCTGTTGTTATTCCTGCTACTAAGTCAACTAAGACTCAGGGTAAATAAGTACTAAGCGAGCCTGCCCGGATGGAGGCACCTAAAGAAGCCATCCCTGAGGCCTCCAAGAAAGAAATGGAGGAAATTTTAAAGATCATATGAAAAAATGATTACAATGTTGTGGATCAATTGGGGAACACCCCGTGGAAGATCTCGATGCTAGCTTTGTTGTTTTGCTCTGAGGCCCGTGCTAATGATTTGGTGAAGTTTCTAAAGTTTGCTCATGTGCCATAAGAGACTTCTTCCGACCAATTCAAGAACTGTGTTTCCAGCCTGGCTGCCAACAATGGACTAGGTTTCTCCGGTGCTGATTTGACTCCTAAGGGAAGAAAACATAACGATGCCCTGCATGTCTCTATTGAATGTAGGGGCCCTACTTTGGCTCACGTATTAGTTGATACGAGTTCATCTCTGAATGTTCTACATAAGGGTCCCTTAGACAGATTGGATAGTGAAGGGCTTACATTGAAACCCAACAATATCGTGGTGAGGGCTTTTGATGGTTCCAAAAGAATGGTACATGGGGAGGTGGACATCCCGATTAAAGTTGGTTCACAAACTTTTGACTCCACTTTCTATGCAATGGATATTCGCCCATCTTACTCATGCTTACTAGGACTCCCTTGGATTCAAGGGGACGGTGCTGCCACTTCCACTTTACATCAGATGTTAAAATATATGGTTAATGGAAAGATTGTTACAGTCTGTGGTGAAGAGGAGTATATGGTGATCCACCTGAACTCTTTCAGATATGTCGAGATGGACGACGAGTTTATTGAAACCCCCTATCAGAATTTTGAAGAGGTTCCTCAGACAATATCTGTTACGAAAGCTACTATTGTTGTTCTGAAGATTACCAGACCTCCACTAAAAATGGCTTCTCTGAAGGACGCAAAAGCTATGATTGAAGAAGGTGGGTGTACTATTTAGGTCCAAATCTCTGACATCCCCTATAAGTCTGACAAATTTGGTCTGGGTTTCACTTCAGGAGCTTAAAAAGTTGTTTGTCGTGCTCGCACCAGAGGACAACCACTACGCATCAGCAATCATGGAGTCAATGTTGTGGAGAACGCTGACAATGATTGTGACCTGGACAATTGGATCTTCCATACTATCAATGGTGGACTCAATAATTGGACGACTAGAGACTTTGTGCATATCTCTTTTATCTAGGAGTAATTGTTTTTCTATTTTTGAGGATATGTAATTTTTGAACAATTTAAACTTTAAAACCTTGTGTCTTACCCGAGTCACAACGGTCTATTTGTGGGGGTTATCACACTTCATTTTCATATGTCATTAATAAATCATTGGATGTTTTGCATACAAATTTTACGCTCTCTATCTTTCTTTTTACTTTATTTTGTCAAAGTAGCTATGTTCTCTTACACACACCCACATATCAAATTGCAGATCCACATCCATCTTGGATCCCATTTATAACAATTCTGTTATTGCCAGTTATGACTTTGAAAATACGATCTACCAAGATGAGGACGAAGGTGAGGAATATTGTGAAGTACCAGGAGAACTTGCTAGACTATTACATCAAGAGGAAAGAGCAATACAACCTTATGAAGAGCCAGTCGAGGCAGTAAACTTGGGTACTGAGGAGAATAAAAAGGAAGTCAAGATAGGTTCCAACTTGGAGAATGGTATCAAAGAACGGTTAATCCAAATGTTACGTGACTATGTTGAGATCTTTTCCTGGTTATACAAAGACATGTTAGGGTTTGATACTGATATTATGGTTCATCATCGTCCAACAAAAGAAGACTGCCCTCCAGTGAAACAAAAATTTTGTCGTATGCACCCTGAAATGTAAGAAAAAATCAAAGTTGAAGTCATGAAACAGTTCAATGCCAGATTCTTAGCTATTACTTATTATACACAATGGGTTGCGAACGTGGTACCGATACCTAAGAAAGATGGTAAAGTGCGTATGTGTGTGGATTACCCAAAGATGACTTTCTACTTCACCATATTGATATTCTGGTTGACAACACCGCACAACACACAATTTTCTCCTTCATGGACGGTTTCTCTGGTTATAATCAGATCAAAATGGCACATGAGGACTTGGAGAAGACTACTTTCGTTACATAGTGGGGCACTTTCTGTTACGAGGTTATGTCGTTTGGGTTGAAAAACGACGGGGAAACCTATCAGAGTGCTATGGTAGCTTTGTTCCATGATATGATCCATCACGAGATAGAGGTCTATGTTAAAGATATGATAGCCAAGTCCTAGACTGAAGAAGAGCACCTTGATTATTTGCAAAAACTGTTCGAAAGGCTGAAGAAGTACAACTTAAGACTGAACCCGAACAAATGTACCTTTGGAGTAAGATCTGGTAAGATCCTTGGTTTTGTCGTCAATGGCAAAAGTATTGAGGTAGACCCTGCAAAGATTTAAGCTATTCAAGAGATGCCAACTCCCTGCACTGATAAGGAGTTTAGAGGTTTCTTGGGATGTCTAAACTACATTGCTAGATTCATTTCCCACCTAACCGCTACTTGTAAACCAATCTTCAAATTACTGAAGAAAGATCAAGTGGTGAAATGGAATGACAATTGTCAGATAGCCTTTGACAGAATCAAGGAATATCTTCAAGAACCTCCAATTTTGATGCCACCGGTTGAAGGAAGACCTCTAATCAGGTACTTAAAAGTGTTAGAAAATTCAATGGGGTGTGTGTTGGGACAACATGACAAGTCTGGTCGAAAAGAGCATGCAATATACTACATTAGCGAAAGGTTTACCGACTGTGAAACAAGATACTCACTGCTTGAGAAAACTTACTGTGCTTCGGCATGGCCTGCTCACCGACTAAGACAGTATATGTTGACTCACACCACTTTATTGATATCTAAAATGGATCCCATCAAATACATATTCGAGAAGCCTGCTCTCTCCTAAAGAATAGCAAGATGGAAAATGGTCCTGACCGAATATGACATTCAGTACACTACCCAAAAAGCAATCAAAAGAAGTGTACTAGCGGATCATTTGGCTCATCAGGCCGTAGACGACTACTAACCAATGAATTTTGAGTTCCCAGACGAGAATATTATGTTAGTAACTGACTATGAATAGCCTGGACCGGATGAAGGACCTGAAAAAGGATCCTGATGGGCTATGGTCTTTGACGGAGCTTCCAAAGCGCTTGGCAATGGAATTGGTGCTATGATTATCTCTCCCGAAGGCTGCCATACACCCTTCACTGCGAGACTATGTTTTAACTGCATCAACAATATGGCTGAGTATGAAGCGTGTTGTTGTACCCTAAAATTTTCCCTTTCATTTCACTCAAGACATGCCTCTAGAGGTCCTCAATTGCTCAAGGATGACTAAGAATTGACCAGACAAATCCTCCTCCTAAGGCAACAAGCTTCAAACTAGGGTTTTACTCCTCATCGAGATGGTTGAAGTACAAGGGTCCCAAATTCCTTCCAAGGTCCCAATATGTTCTCAAGATCACCCATGTCAAGTTTCATGCATTGCACAAGGAGTTTGCTCGGTCAATTGCCCAGATGCCTGAAAATCATCTATACTAGGTCAAAAGTCAACTGTGGCCCACATACAGTCAAACTTCAAGATTTTGGTCAACATCAAAATTTTGAAGAGATTTCCATCATTTGATCAAGGGTTGATCATGATTCCTCAATGAATGCCCCCAAATTCATCAAAACCCAAAAGTTGCTAAATTAGGGTTTCATAGGAAAAGTCAACCAAACTTTGACCAGGCATAACTTCTTTATACTTTATCAGAAATTTTCCATCCAAGGATCATTTTGAAGAGGATGCAATTCCTTAAAACTCATCTTCATCCCACAATTTTAAAATATCCACACATTAAAATATATAAATTTCTACATTATAGGTCCCTTTGAAAAGTCAACAAAAACACCTTTTGGGTCAAAGCTTCTTACATGAACATGTAAGACCCAATTGAGATGAAACCAAACGGGTTGTTTAGGGGACACCCTAAGCTTTATAAAAAGTCCAAGAACACCTGTCTAGGGTTAAAATTGGAGGAGATATGCCTTGTCAAAGTTGACCATTTTTGGAAAATTGCCAAAAGTCAAATATGCTTCATTATTAGCTTCATTATTTATTTTATTTTGATTTTTTTATTATTTAAAGTTCAAATTAAATCAAATAAATGGCAAAAAAATACTTAAGATTGAATTTTATTTGATTTTTTTGTAGGAATCAAATCTATTCAAGTTGGATTAATCAGACCAAATCAAATAAAAGCAAATTGAATCAAAATTTCCATGATTAGGATATTTTGGAAAGATATCATACAAGGAGCAAAATCAAATCAAATCTCCATAATTTTCAAAGATACAATTTGTTTTTGTTAACCTAATTTGTCCTAGTACATATACAGAACACAACCAATGCAAAAAAAGGGGGATTGAGGTCGTGCAAGGCATCAAACAAAACTCAAATTTCTGAAGAAAAAGTGTGGATCAGTTTCCAGCTTAGAGGAAGATTCAAAGCAAGTCAAAGCCACCAATCCATTCCTGGATATCTCCTGAAGCTAACAACACCATTTGCACGCCTCAAAGGTCCAGGAATCATCACATAATACTCTCACGGTTTGTCACTTTTTCCAAATTTGTATCTCTTCATTCTTACAATGTTAATATGTTTTGATTGCGTATTTTGTTCATATGGATGTCTGGAAACTTTCTGTATACTTAATTCCTAGCTTTGATGGATAAACGATGAGTTGCCATTATTAGGGTTTTGCCCTCTGTTTTAGGGCTTCTTGATACAGGAAAAATTAGGGCAAAAGAAGGATTCCATCATACTCGTAAGATCAAAATGAGTTGATTGGTATATTTGGAATTAATTTATCTTGCTAGTTTGAGATTTTTGAAAGATGCGGGGTTATAGCTACAGACACAGGCTGTAGGTAAAAATGCTTGGCCTAAGACGACAGACAGGGAAGAAGACGGTGATTTGGAACAATACCATTGGTCTATTTGAATACATGGCACACGTTTTATTTGTTTCTGATTATCCATGTTTTCTTTATATATTATTTATTGTTATTGTTATGTTAAAAATTAACCCACGCAGCACAGATGGCCAAGGCGCACGTTTGAAAGTGGGAGGACATGGGTTCAATCCCAGGTCCCAACATTTTATTTTCTTAACATCCCTTTGCAGTTCCCATGCGTTACCTTGCCAGGAATCTACCATACGCTACGATCATCCAGTCGTTTGATGCATCTCTAATCCAAATCCAGCGCTCCATCAAAGAAGGGCCATGGTACACCATCAGAAAGGGGTAGCACTGGATCTCACGCATGGAATGGGCTCAACAGTTCTTGGGCCTGAACAATTCAACATACACCCCCTGATTGCTTAAAACACAGGCCCAATTATTTTTATTTTCTCTTTAATTCTTTTTTATTATTTACTAATTATCTTTTTTCACAAAATAACACAATATCATTTTTTATCATAAAATCCAAAATAAATAAAAAACATCCAAAATCATTTTTTTCATAAAAATGTTTTATTTCCTTAATTAATTAGTTTAATTATTTAGGGAAATTTAATCCTTTTTTCATAATTTAAAATAATTAGAATTAGGGTTTAATTCTTTACATAACCTAATTAATTTTTTCTCAAAGATAACCTAAATCTTTTTTCAATTAGATTTTTAGGTTTCTTAATTCATTCTGGCATTTAATTCGCCGCGTGCATTTTTTAATTTCCTTTTTATTATTATTGTAACTGCTCCGAGTTTGTAATAATAATTAGGATTTTAAATTCTGCATCTTTATTTTTGGTCAAAATAATTATGTATCTGCAAAAGCCCTATAATATCTAGGACTTTAACTTTCTCGCTTTAATTTCCGCAAACTATAAACCGCTTAGATGAATGTTAATAGGATTGTATGGAAAGACAAACTGAAAATTAATACGGTAGAAAACCCTAAATATGCAAAGATAAATTAACTGAAAATTACACTCGCACATGCTCACTCCTAGGGTTTACTCCACTCTGGTTGCCTTCGGTAAGCGGTCATGAAGTATAGGATTTGTTAGTGGTTGTCCTCTAGCTCCGAAAGGTCTAAAATGACCCATTCGGATGTTGCCTCGGAAAAAGATCTTTAAGGCTTTAGGATGATTACTAACATTTCCTAACATTGCTTTTGTGATCGTATTTGTCCCTTCGAATGTCCCTAAAAAACTCCAACGATAATGCTACCTATTTCTCAATAATGGGATAACATTGTCTAAAAGGAAAACGAACAGACCTTTTTCGAGTAGGTAGATTAGTTCCTAGGTACTTGCTCAAACAAACAAAAACTTTTCCACACCAACACTTTTCAAACAAAGTTTTCAAAAACAACTTCGTAACACTCTTGAGGATAGAAACAAGGGTTAACACGAAGTAAAACAAAACTTTTCAAAACAAAGCATACACAAGCATTTTTCAAAATGAGCAAGTACCTAAGAGCCCATGGAAAACCACATATAGAAAGGGTGCTAACACCTTCCCTTTCTATAATCTACCCCCCGTACTCATTAACATCTCGAAAAAGGTTTTTTCTGTTCTTTTTCCTTTTCCTGATTGGATAAAATAAAATTCGGTGGCGACTCTTGCTTACCGCAACGTTTGCAAACAAAAAACACAAACCAGTATTAACAGTCGGTTCTGCCACCGTATCACAGAACTGGCGACTCTGTTGGGGAATAAAATATAAAGTGGGGTAAACCTTAGGATCTAGGTCATATTTAATTACTTTACCTTGATTATCTTGCTTGCTTTATATTTATGGGAACTGTTTGGGTTATTTGATCCTACACCCGGATCGGGAAACACCTTTTAGGTAAGTAGCAATAAACTGTGGGGGAGCTGTGTTGGGGTATGCTGTCACGGTTGAAGTAGTAGCTACATTTATGTGGCACTTTGGTTGGTACCCGTAACCCTTGAGTCAATTAGGGAGATGTACGGGGCCGCCGCGTAGTGTCATAAAGCATTAACTGACCTTAGAACCTTTAATTGCACAACTTGGCCAGTAGGACGTAGTGAGATGGCCGACTTTGGTGTATGCCCAAGGTCGACAGATACTCGATGCTACACTCATTGAGGTTTGACTTCTGAGTTTTGTTTGATTATGAGTCAATCATCGATTGAACAAGGCTTGGGGGAAAGATCAGTGATATTGAGATCCCTTTAGAACCCGGTTACATATTTATAGGACAGGTTGAACCAATCCAGCTTCAAGAGGGTATGACCTTAAAACTCAAGCAGGCCTTAAACCTAAGGACTTGGTGTGATTTGTTTGTGTTTTCTATACCTGTAATTTATCATGACATCACAAACATCATACCATAGCATATCATACTAACTGTTTCAAGGGTTTCTAGGGCTCATCTTTGCTCTATTTTGTAGGATATGGCATCCGCCCGCAGGAACACTATTCAGATTAACCTAGTGAAAGTATCTCCCCAATTAAGGGACTTGGCAGTAAGGATTCCCAAAAGCTCTCCTTTCACTGAAAAGCATGGTCGGTTGCTCAACTTGGTCACTGCAAAACCTGACGAAGAAATGTTGAAAGTGCTGTTTCAGTTCTTCGATCCTCTGCATCACTATTTCACATTCCCAGCTTACCAGTTAGTGCCTACTATGGAGGAATTTTATCAGTTATTAGGGATACCCATTCTTGATCATCTACCTTTCAGCGATACAGAAAGACATCCAAAACCTAAAGAAATTGCTAAAGCTCTGTCCTTACAACGGTCCGACATAGTGACAAATTGGGAAACCAGAAGGAGTGTTCAAGGAATTCCGGTTAAATTTCTGTTCGAGAAGACTTACTATTTTTGGGATACCCTGGATCTATAAGCTTTTGAAGAGGTTTTGGCGCTCCTTTTCTACGGGATGGTATTGTTCCCTAATGCGGATCAATTCGTAGATGTGAGCATAATTCAGGTTTTTTCTGTCTCGGAATCCGGTACCTACATTACTCGGGGATATTCTACACTCTCTGCATGCTCGCACTCTAAAAAGAAGGGGGACCCTCCAGTGTTGCACTCCTCTATTGGCTAGGTGGTTTATTTTGCATCTACCCAGATCTACTTTGAAGCATGAAGAGAGGAATATCAACGCCTACATCGCACCAAAGAGGATGCGCTCATGGGAAACCTAGTCTTCTTTTTATTTTGCTTAATTGTACTCTCATATACATTCTTTGTAACAATTCAAGTTTACTAATACAATTCGTGTTTGTTCCTTTTTGTTTAAAGCAAATTAGAGCCTTTAAGAACCCTTGAAAATATTTCATACATATCATACATATCATTGCATAACAAGATTCATAACAGGTTTCTCATCTCCTCCGCTATTTATTTCAGCAATGGCTCTTGAACAAACTGTGAAAGATCTTTCGACTCAGAACACGCAGTTCCAGCAAATGATTATGGCTCTGACCAAAGGGCAGGAAGAACTGAAGGCTCTGATTGTTAATAAGAACACTAAGAAGACCAAGAGGACAACCAGTGTGGCACATATGAGCAGAAGGTTCAGAGAGCCGCCAAGATGGGTTGTTGATTTAGCTTCTTCACCTAAAGAGGGAGAGAATCAAGAGGGTGAAGCCAGAGAAGAGGACCCTAGTCCTAAAGAGTCTGACAATGAAACGGATTATAATGAGGAGCAGTACCCTCCGGCTAATGAAAAGTATAAGTAGTTAGAAGAGCGTCTGAGTGCTATGGAAATCCAGAAGGTTCCTGGGCTGGATTTTAAAGAGTTGGGTCTGGTCACTGGGGTTGTCATCCCCCTAAAATTCAAAGCACCGGTATTTTCTAAGTATGATGGGGTCTCTTGTCCTAAAATGCATCTCCGTTCCTATGTGAGGAAGATACAACCTCATACTGCTGACAAAGACTTGTGGGTTCACTTCTTCCAAGACAGTCTGTCTGGAACACAACTGGATTGGTTTTATCAGCTGGAAAGAGCCAATGTTCATAACTGGGAAGACCTTGTTGCTACATTTTATAAGCAATATCAGTATAATGCAGACATCGCTCCCACCCGTACACGACTCTAAAATCTGTCTATGGGTTTGAACGACGGTTTCAAGGATTATGCTCAGAAGTGGAGAGATTTGGATGGAAGAGTTCAACCTCCCTTGGCTGGCAGGGAGCTCGTGGATATGTTTCTGGGAACTTTGACTGGGCCATTCTTCAACCATCTGATTGGAAGTTCATTGGCGGGTTTTACTGAACTGATCTTAACAGGAGAAAGAGTGGAAGCTAGAATCTGAAGTGGAAAAATTCAGAAGGATGCCTCTTCTAGTGTTGTAAGGAAGCCATTTGCAAGTAAAAAGGAAGTCAGTGTCGTCTATAACCAAAAGAATCAGAATTGAACCGAGCACCGTCCAGTAGTAGGGGCTGTTATGATTCCCAAAACTGCACCTGCTCAGCAAAGAAACAATTAGCCAAGAGCAGAAAGACCAGCTAGACAGTTCACTCAGATCAACATGATGTTATCTCAAGTTTTACCTTATTTGCTGAAGTCCAATCTGGTTACTCTGAGGGAAGCTCCGAAGAATCTGAACACCATCTCTCCCTACTATAAACCGAATGCTCGTTGTGCTTACCATTTGGAAAGTCTAGGCCATGATACCAATGACTGATGGGCTTTGAAGAACAACGTATAGGATCTGATTGATGCTAAGGAGATTGAATTTGATCCCCCGGAGACTCCCAACGTTATCACGGCCCCTATGCCGAAACATGGTCAGGGTGTTAATTCCATTGAAGAATATGTGTTTGTGATTTTTGTGGAATAATTGGTGACCTAACTCATGACTATCAAAGGGAATTTGCTGAAGGCCGGTTTATTTCTGGGATGTGATAAAGGTTGCAACCTTTGTTCATTTCTACTGATGGGTTACCCTTTGTTAAAGACAGATGTTCAGCCCCTGATGGATGACAAAGAGATTTTGCTTGAGAAGACTCATGTTCCAACTGTTTCTTGTAAAGACATTGCTATCATAACCATTTCCGCCAATCCTCCCAGGGCCTCCACTAAGATACCCATCAGGATTACATCAATTCCGAAGGTGACACCGTTGATCATAACCATGCCAGGGCCAATCCCATACTCCTCGGACAAAGTTGTTCCTTGGAACTATGGGGCCAACGTCTATTACCACGGCGTAAAGCAGGACATGCTAGCCATTGAAGACAAGATTGCTGAAAATGTTGATTCCGACATCGTCAATATTGCTTGAACCAGTAAAATAACAAGAAGTGGAAGAGTGTTCTCCCCTGAAATTTCTCCCCCGAAGACTGTTACCGGACCTGTGATCATTCCTGCTGTGGTTCCACCCAAGACTACTACTACAATTCCTATAATCACTCCTGTTAACCCTCCCATCACTGAGTTGGCCGAGACTCGAGGCAAAGACATACTGATTGAGCCTGTCCTGACAAAGGCCAATTCAGTAACCATACCAGAAGCTTCGAAAAAAGAAATGGAAGAAATTTTGAATATAATAAATAAGAGCGACTACAACGTGGTCGAGCAACTGGGGAAGACCCCATCCAAAATTTCTATGTTGGCTTTGTTGATGTGTTCCGAGGCCCATGCAAAGGCTTTGGTTAAGTTTTGAAGACGACTCACATGCCCCAAGAGACATCTGCTGATCAGTTTGAAGATTGTGTGGCTAGTCTGATTGCCGATAATGGTTTGGGTTTTTCCGATGCAGATCTGACACCAAAGGGGAGGAAGCATAATGATGCTCTTCATGTTTTCGTTGAATGCAGGGGCACGACTCTGGCCCATGTTTTGGTAGATAATGTCCCCTCGTTGAATGTGCTACCTAAAAAAGCTCTGGACAGATTGGACTGCGAAGGCTTGACTTTGAAGCCTAGTAATATAGTAGTGAGAGCTTTCGATGGTTCGAAGAGGATGGTGCACGGGGAGTGGATGTCCCTATCAAATTTGGTTCCCAGGCCTTCGACTCCACTTTCTACATAATGGATATCAAACCATCATATTCTTGCTTGTTGGGATGCCCTTGGATACATGGGGCTGGGGTTGTTACTTCTACCCTCCACCAAATTTTGAAGTACCCAGTAAGAGGAAAGATTGTCACTGTGCATGGTGAAGAGGGGTATATGATCAGTCACTTGAACTCCTTCAGGTATGTGGAAATGGATGACGAGTTCATCGAGACTCCTTGCCAGAACTTTGAAGAGGTACCTCAGATTATGGCTACAGCAGAAACTACCGACAGTCCTCCAAAGGTCACCAAATCTCTCTCGAAGATGGCTTCTCTCAAGGATGCACGAGCAGTGGTTGAAGAAGGTGGGTCTACCATTTGGAGTCAGCTCCCAGTTATTCATTACAAGTCTGAAAAATCTGGTTTGGGCTTTACTATAGGTTCTGAAAAGGTTGTTCCTCGCGCTCGGGCTGGAGGACCTCCCCTACGCATCAGCAATCTTGGGGTAAATGCGCTTGAAGACATTGATGGTGGTTCCGACATTGACAGCTGAATCTTTCTGACTACCAACGACGGACTCAGTAATTAGACTGCCAAGGACTTTGTACCAATTACTTTTGTTCAGGAGTAATTGTCTTTCTGATTTTTCGGATATGTAATTTAAAAACAATATAAACTCTATAGCCATGTGTCTTACCCGGGGCACGATGGTTCTATTTGTGAGGGTTATCATGTTTCATTTTCATATGACATCAATAAAGCATTGGACGTTTGCATACAAATTTTGCACTCTCTATCTTTCTTTTCTTTTATTCTGTTTATACAGCTATGCTCTTACACACACTCACGTATCCAAATGCAGATCCATATCCACTATAGATCCCATTGATAATAGTTCTGCTACTGCTTATTATGACTTTGAAAACCGATCAACCAAGCCGAGGACGAAGGTGAGGAAGATTGTGAGGTACCCGGAGAACTTGCTAGACTATTACAGCAGGAAGAAAGGGCCATACAGCCTCATGAAGAGTCGGTTGAGATAGTGAACTTGGGTACAGAGGAAGACATAAAAGAGGTTAAGATAGGTGAAAATCTGGAGCTTAGTGTCAAACAGCGGTTGGTACAGATGTTGCATGAGTATGTTGAAATCTTTGCCTGGTCATATGAAGACATGTCAGGACTAGACACGGATATAGTGGTTCATCATCTGCTGACTAAAGAAGACTTCCCTCTGATAAAGCAAAAGCTCCGTCATATGCGCCTTGAGATGTCAGAGAAGATTAAAGCAGAGGCTATGAAGCAGTTCAACACAAGGTTCTTAGTTGTCACCTCCTATCCGTAGTGGGTTGCTAATGTGGTTCCAGTACCTAAGAAAGATGGTAAAGTACAAATGTGTGTGGATTACAGAGACCTAAACAGGGCAAGTCCCAAGGATGACTTCCCGCTTCCCCACATTGATGTTCTGGTTGAAAACACCGTACAACACAAAGTCTTTTCCTTCATGGACGGTTTCTCTGGCTACAATCAGATTAAGATGGCACCTGAAGACATGGAGAAGACAACCTTTGTTACACAGTGGGGCACTTTCTGCTACAAGGTGATGCCGTTTGGGTTGAAAAATGCTGGGGAAACTTATCAGCAAGCTATGGTAGCTCTGTTCCATGACATGTTTCACCATGAGATAGAGGTTTACGTTGATGACATGATAGCCAGGTCTTAAACTGAGGAAGAACATCTTGATCATCTACAAAAGCTGTTTGATAGGTTGAAGACGTACAAGCTGAGGTTAAATCCGAACAAGTGCACCTTTGGGATAAGGTCTGGTAAGCTTCTGGGATTCATCGTCAGTGACAAAGGTATTTAGGTAGACCTTGCAAAGGTGAAGGCTATACAAGAGATGCCGACTCCCCGTACAGAGAAAGAAGTTAGAGGTTTCTTGGGACGCCTAAATTACATTGCTCGATTCATTTCACATCTAACTGCTACTTGTGAGCCAATCTTCAAGCTTCTGAAGAAAGATCAAGTGGTAAAGTGGAATGACAAATGCCAGGTCGCCTTTGACAGAATCAAGCAATACCTCCAAGAACCTCTTATTCTGATGCCTCCGACTGAAGGAAGTCCTTTGATAATGTACTTAACAATGCTAGATAATTTAATGGGGTGTGTGTTGGGGCAGCATGATGAGTCTGGTCGAAAAGAGCACGCAATATACTACCTTAGAAAAAAGTTTACCGACTGTGAAACACGATACTCACTGCTCGAGAAAACTTGTTGTGCTTTGGCATGGGATGCTCGCCGACTGAGACAGTATATGTTGACCCACACTACTTTGTTGATATCTAAGATGGATCCGATCAAGTACATTTTCTAGAAGCCTGCTCTCTCTGGAAGAATAGCAAGATGGCAAATGATATTAACCGAGTACGACATCTAATACACAACCCAAAAAGCAATCAAGGTAAGTGTGTTAGCTAATCATTTGGCACATCAAGCCGTGGATGACTACCAGTCCATGAATTTTGAGTTCCCGGATGAGAACATCATGTTAGTAACCAACTGTGAAGAACCTGGACCGGATGAAGGACCTGAGGAAGGATCCTGATAGCCTATGTTTTTTGATGGAGCCTCAAATGCACTGGTGTTGTACCCCAAAATTTACCCTCCCTTTCTTCAGGAAACCATCTTGGATTTTCAAGGTCCCTCTGAAACAAATCCAAGTCCTGAGTTATCCTTTTGCCCAAGCAAGCCACTTACAAGAGCAAGATGATCTCACGAACTCCAAAAACAACGCTTTTATCTTGAGAAAAATCAAATTCTAAGTACTTAGAACGTTTCTCTAAAATGAGTGTTTAAGAAAAAAATCAGCGCTTCAGAACTTCTGGACCCATTCCAGATAAAAACGGTCAGAAGTTGCAAGCTTGGCTCAGCGTGGTTAGAAGTTGGCTTTTCAGCAGCTACATCAGTTCAATCAGAAGTTGTAAACGTGGTTCAGTATGTAAGCCTCAAACAGAACATGCCCCTTCAGCAGTTACACAAGCTCAGTCAGAATTTGCTAAAGGAATGCAAGAGAAGCAGGGAAGTCTGAAGGCTCCTTCAGAACAGGTTGAAATCAGAAGATGAAAGATCAGAAGAGTGGGTGTTACACTGATACAGAATCTCTAAGCCCAGGAGGTCCAGAAGTAAATCCAAGGAACGTACCAGAAAACCAGGAGAATCTCCAGAGCTTACTAAGACAACAGGAAGCCAAGGCCAGAGCATGGTTTACGCTGCTGATTCAACTTTGGTTTCCATTACCAGAATATTGATGTTGATATGTCTTATCACCATTTAATGCCCATTAATGCTTCCAACCACTCCTAAACATTCACGTGTGGCTTGGAAAACGCTTTTGTGCAGATTCTGGCATGGGTCTACGCGCCACCGCCCACTTCAGAGGTCACTTCTCCCCAATCTACGCCTGCTGCTGCAGCCTAGGCTGAAAGCTATCTGTTATCACAACTTCCCAGGAATTTCTGTCAAAGAACAAATTCAAACTCTGTTGGCGCTTTAATGTTCAAGGCATCCACAAGAACTTTGCCTATAAATAGAGAGTCTTCACCACTGCAAAAGGCGTTCAAGAAAAGAAACAGAAATTGCTAAGTAAGAAACAGAACTCTTAGCAACATAGCGTTCTGAAACTCTGCCAAAATCTCCAGTTTTGTTTCATAACTTTGAGTTTCTCACCTTCAAACTTCATCAAATATCCAGTTTTCTCTGTGAACCAAAGACACCCTTTCTAAACTTCTGACCCTACGTACGTATACACCTTTACCTACCCTTTTCAAAGAAAATCTGTCCAGAACACCACCAGAGCCAAAAGCTAACTTTCACCCACCAACTTTTCCAACAGTCGGGTAAGCACCTGCTGACCCTCATCACGCTGTTAAGCATCATCAGCTGTGCATACTCAAATGAACATAATGTAAATATCATGTTGTTGCTGTTTATGTTCTGAGGATTTTCATACCTCAGAATGTTCTGAGCCAGTATAGGACTTGCCTATGACCTTGGTGGTTCTGACCTCTGAAACATTTTTGTATTTGCTGGATCTGTTCCAAATATGTTTCCTGTTTTGTGGAGTAACAACAGAATTGCAGATGTTCTAATTAGTACGGGGAAAAGCCAAGTGCTGACTTTGACGTTAGCACATCTGAAGCATGTTTTGTTGTCAATGATATCAGAACCTCTGAGAGTTATTGCCTTTTCAGCAGAATCAGAACTTCTGGTCTCTCTACTAACAAACTTCTGTCTTGCAGCGCAGGGGAATCAGAACTTCTGATTTCCCCACTAACAAGGTTCTGTTTTGCAGGTGCCAGAGTCATAAGTTCTGACTCATACAGTTTAACCAAGAGGTTGATCATCTGGCAACGGATCTGAGTCAGAACTTCTGATGACCTCCCAGCAGCGCGCGGGCTCCCTCTCTCTCTCTATATATATATATATCTTGTTTTTTGCTATTTTCTTTTTTGTCTATTTTTCTCGTTGAACCCCCCATGTACAAATGCGTATCCCCCTCCCCTAATTGTTGTAATAGCGTAGGATTTTATATTTCCGCTTCTTATTACTAGTAATTAGGACATGTATGGCAAGATAAAATCAATGAAATAGAAAAACCTAATTCAAAGAAAAAACTCTTGTATGCAATAAAACACACTCGCACACTAACACCCCTAGGGTTACGTCCACTTGTTGCCTTTCAAAATTAGGCCATATTGCATGTTAGGTCTCTTTGGGCAAAGCAAACAATCAAATGATCATAGTCCCTCGATGACGCTTTCGAAAGTAGCCAAAAATGATCAAAGTCCCTTTCAAAGAAAAAATTGCCCAAGGATACTTAGCACTATTGCAATTATGGTCTAAACGATGACCCGCGCTCGTCCCTTTCACATCCTAATACAAGATTGTCCACCAAATTCAATGGTGGAACAAAATTGTTAAAAGAGTTAAAACATAACAAAAATCTTTGAGAACTTTAGGGTAGATCGCTCTTAAGTACTTGTCAACTTGCAAAAAAACAAAAACACTTGCCTATTTTTCAAACCACACTTCACAAACACTTTCAAAACAAACTTTCAAAAAACCTTGAAACATCTTTTCAAAAAGACAAACACCTTTTGTAAAACATTCGAGTAAAGAATTGTTACAAGGGTAGCCTATACAAGGCATCTTTTTCAAAACCTTTTCAAAAACCACACATAAAGCACCATTTCAAACAATTGAAAACCAAGGCAAGTTGATCTAAGCAAGTACCTAAGAGCCCATGGATAACCATGGATAGAAAGGGTGCTAATACCTTCCCTTTCTATAATCTACTCCCCGAACCCAAGAAAAATCTCAAAGGTTTTTGCTGTGCTTTTTAAACCTTTCCTTAGGATAAAATAAAAAGTCGGTGGCGACTCTTGCTCAACCGAAACATTTGCGAAAACAAACGCAAAACCATAGTCAGTTCTCCCACTGTATCACAGAACTGGCGACTCTGCTGGGGAGAATTTTAAAAGTGGAGTAACCTTAGGGCTTAGATCACCCTCTTGCATGACTAATTGTTTGAATTGATTGCTTTACATCTTGACTCTTATTGTTTGGGTTTGCAATCCTACACCCGGATTTTGGGAAACATTCATAGATAGCAATACGTTGTGGAAACTGTGCGGGGTATACCGACACGGTCGAAGCAATAGCTATATTAGTGCGACATATTTGTGAGTACCGGTAACCCTTGAGTTCAATCAAGGAGAGTACGGGGCCGCTGAGTGATGTCACTAAGCACTAATGACCTAGAACCTTACTTGACCATCTTGGCCTTTTATTAGGGGTAGTGAGATGACCGGCTTTGGTGCAGTCCGAAGTTGGTAGATACTCGATACTACACTCATTGAGGGTTGTTTTCTTAGAATATTTTGGTCGCTAGTTAAGTGGCTAAACCAAAACAATGAACAATGAAAACAATCCCGTGATATTGAGCTCCTTAGAACCCGGTTACTATTTATAGGACAGGTTTTTAAGCCAACTACACTCAAGAGGGTACTTACCTATGAAACCCCATGCAAGCCTGAAACTAGGGTTTGGTGTGATTTGCTTGTACATATGTTTTATGCATACATCATAAACATCATAAACATCATAAAACATCATATGCATTCACTAACCATTTCAAGGGTTTTGGATCTTCATCTTTGTTCTTGTTTTGTAGGTCATGGAAATTCCTCGCAGAAACACCATTCAAGTCAACCTTGTGAGAATTTCTCCTCAACTCAAGGAGCTCACCTCAAGAATTCTGGAAAACTCATCCTTCAGTGAAAGACATGGTAGACTGCTCAGCCTAGTCAGCACCAACATTGAAGAAGACATGATGAAAGTGCTATTCCATTTCTTTGACCCTCTTCACCACTGTTTCACTTTCCCTGATTATCAGTTGGTACCCACTTTGGAGGAGTTTTCTCAACTCCTAAGAATCCCTATCCTTAATCAACTACCCTTCAACGGTACGGAAAAGGAACCAAAGCCGAAAGATGTTGCTCGAGCATTACATCTACAACCATCCGACATCAAGGGGCATTGGGAAACCAGAAGCGGCGTCAAAGGATTCTTAGCAAAATTCTTGTTTGAGAAGGCACAAGAATGTTGGAATTCATTGGACCTACAAGCCTTTGAAGAGATTGTGGCACTCCTTATCTATGGGTTGGTCTTGTTCCCAAATCCTGACCAATTGATAGATGTCAATGCCGTCAAAATCTTCTTGTCTAGAAATCCAATACCAACATTGCTCGGGGACATCCTTCACTCATTTTACACACGAACAATGAGAAAGAGGGGTTTTCTCATATGCTGTACTCCTCTCCTTGCAAGGTGGTTTATTTCGCACCTTCCACAATCTGTCTTGAAGAATGACCAAGGTTCAAGGTGGTCCCAACGGTTGATGACTCTTACTCATTCTGATGTGCATTGGTGTTCTCGGTCCAGAGAAAATGTCATCATTGTTGATCGTTGTGGAGAATTTCCTAATGTTCCTTTACTTGGAATCAGGGGAGGTATCAGCTACAACCCTTGCCTAGCTTTGAGGCAATTTGGATATGCACGGAGGGATGGTCCTCATGACATGTTGATTCCTGACCTAGTTTTTGACTTCGACAACGATGCGCAAGGACTTCGCCAAAGATTCATCAGACCTTGGGGGAGGCCCAACAAGGTTGATAGCAAGACTCTGGGACACAAGAACTCCATCCCTCTTGAGCCCTATCTCAAGTGGGTACGAGCCCGAGCCCAAAGTCTAATGATGCCTTATCCTCATGTACTCCCAGTGATTAAAGAGCCCGTCAATGAAGGAGAGGTTCCCTACACCATCCTACATCCAGACATGCCTACATCGTGGGAGGAAATGCAGAAAAGTTGGATTCAGCTCAAGGAAGAACGGAATACTTTCGAAGCTAGCTTCTACGCCAGTGAGAAGAAGGTTCTAGAGCTTACCCGCCGACTCCATGAGCAAGAGACCCTCAACACCTACATTGCGCCAAAGAGGATGCGCAATGTCTTTTTACCTTAAGAAGTTTTTGTAATATTTGGCCCATGGGGAATTTATGTACTAACAAATTTCTTCTTATTAATATGACGTGCGTTCTTCTTTGTCTAAAACAATTTTGAATGTCCTAAATCCTTGAATGCATTGCATACCTAAGCATACCATTCATCATGTGCATAAGCAGGTCTCACTCCAGGTTTCCTTATCCGTCTGCTGTTTATGTCAGTCAGGATGGATCTTGAGCAAACAGTCAAAGACCTACAGGCTCAGAATGCACAGTTCCAGCAACTCCTGATGACCTTGGCTAAGGGTCAGGAGGATATCAAAACTCAATTGGGGAACAAGGACCCAATGAAAAAGAAGAAAAAGAGACTCGGGGTGGCTACTTTGGGTAAAAGATTTGACGGAGAAGCTCGAAGAGTGCTTGAATTTCCTCCTATTTCTGATGAAGGAACCAGCAAAGGAGGTGGAGCTGCGGTACCTTCCGAGTCTGATGCGGAAGAAGAAGAGGTCGAAGAGGATGAAGATTATTCTGATCAGCAATACCCTCCAGCCGATGATAAATACAAGGGTTTAGAAGACAGGTTAGCCGCTATGGAATTACAAAGAGTACCGGGTTTGGATTTTGAAGACTTGGGTTTGGTTGCCGGGATTGTGATTCCCCCAAAATTCAAAGTGCCAGTGTTTGTGAGGTATGATGGGTTGTCTTGTCCAAAAATGCATCTCAGATCCTACGTGAGAAAGATTCAACCCTATACGGCAGATAAAAATCTTTGGATTCATTTCTTTCAAGACAGCCTTTCTGGAGCTCAATTGGAGTGGTTTTATCAGCTAGAGGGAACCAGCGTCCGCAATTGGGAAGACTTGGCCACCGCTTTTTACAAATAATATTAGTACAATTCTGACCTTTCCCCTACTCGTACCCAACTTCAGGGTATGTCATTGGGAACAGGCGAAGGATTCAAAGAATATGCACAAAAATGGAGGGATTTGGCTGGCAGGGTGCAGCCTCCTTTAACCGATCGTGAGCTCGTTGATATGTTTTTAGGGACCCTATCTGGGCCATTTTTCAATCATCTAATTGGTAACTCTTCCGCGGGGTTTACCGATTTGATCTTAACAGGCGAAAGAATAGAAGCTGGCATCAAGTCAGGGAAGATTCAAAAGGGTGTTGCTGCAAGTGTTGAGAAGAAGCCTTTTAAGAAGGAAACAGCTGTGGTATATTCTCAGAGAAGAGCAGGGAAGACTGAGCGTCGGCCAACTGTGGGGGCCGTAATGATTCAAAATCCTTCAAGTGAGCAGCCTCGTTATAACCAGTCCAGACCAAATCAGCAACGGGTGGAACGACCACAACGGCAGTTCACCCGCATTAATATGACTCCAGTGCAAGTGCTTCCCCATCTATTGAGGTTGAATCTCGCCACCATCAAGGAGGCACCAAAGAATGTGAATACGTCCTCTCCGCATTATCATGCTAATGCTAAATGCGCCTACCATTCAGACAGTGTTGGACACGACACCAATGATTGTTGGGCACTCAAGCATAAAATCCAAGACCTGATAGAGGCAAAGGAAGTGGAGTTTGACGCTCCGGAGAAGCCTAATGTGATATCTGCACCCATGCCGAAGCACGGCCGAAATGTCAATGCCATTGAAGAAGATTTGTATGTTGCTGATGTTAATGATCTGATAACTCCTTTGTTAACCATCAAGTTGAATTTGTTAAGGGTCGGGATCTTCCCGGGATGTAAAGAAGACTGCTATTGTTGTTACTCTCTGCCGTTTGATTGTCCGTTACTGAAGAAAGGCATCCAAGGCCTTGTGGATAGTCGACAAATTTTGTTTGAAAAAGTTTCTGCTACTCCAACCCATATTGAAGATGTCTCAATCATAACCATTCACGCCAATCTTTCCAAGGTCGTCAAAAAGCCTGTTAAGATTACACCAGCTACGAAATTTGTTCCTTTGAAGATAACAATGCCAGGGCCTGTCCCCTATGTTTCTGAGAAGTCCATACCATGGAACTATGGCGGTGACGTTTACTACCATGGTATCAAACAAATCGAAATAACTGAAGAAGGTTCCGATGATGAAGAAGCCAGCATTAGTAACATTGCGGACACTAGCAAAATCACCAGGAGCGGGAGAATATTTTCTCCAGAGATTGCCCCTCCAAGAGCAATCTTTGGACCCTCATAAGCTGACCAACTCATCCCTGCACCAATAAAACTTTCTGCTAGAACTCCTTTGGTTGAAGACGTTGTTGTTCCTAGTATTGTCCCTCCTACCACTGCTAATAAAGGTAATGGAATCCAAGATGAGCTCGTCAGGATGAGGGTCAACCCTTGGTCATCCCGGAGACCTCCAAGAAGGAAATAGATGAGATTTTGAGTATAATCAAAAGGAGTGATTACGATGTGGTAGAACAGCTGGGGCAAACCCCCTCAAAGATCTCCATGCTGGCACTGCTACTTTGCTCAGAAGCGCACGCTAAAGCCCTGATAAAATTCCTGAAGGCAGCCCATGTGCCCCAGGAGACCTCTGCAGATCAATTTCAAAATTGCGTGGCTAGCCTGACTGCGGACAATGGATTAGGTTTCTCTGATGCCGACTTAACTCCTAAAGGTAGAAACCACAATGATGCTTTGCACATTTCAGTCGAGTGTCGAGGAACCACTCTCGCACATGTCTTGGTCGATACTGGTTCGTCGCTGAATGTATTGCCTAAGAAGGCCTTGGACCGACTAGATTGTGAAGGGTTGGAATTGAAGCCAAGTGATATTGTTGTCAGAGCTTTCGATGGTTCGAAGAGAATGGTCCATGGAGAGGTTGAAATTCCCATCAAAATAGGCACTGAGGTGTTTAAATCTACTTTCTATGTGATGGACATCCGTCCGTCATACTCTTGCTTGCTGGGTAGACCTTGGATACACCATGCTGGGGCAGTCACTTCCTCCTTACATCAGATGTTGAAGTATCCTGTCAAGGGAAAGATCATTACTGTCCATGGTGAAGAGGAGTACATGATTAACCACTTGAATTCTTTCCGGTACGTGGAGGTAGAAGGGGAATTCATAGAAACACCTTTTCAGCATTTCGAAGGAGTCCTTCCTGAAATAGCAGTAGCAAAGTTGGCAGCTGAGACACCGAGGCAGATGGCCAGGATGGCATCTCTGGAAGACGCAAGGGCCGCAATAAAGGAAGGGAAGAATTCAGCATGGGGGCAGTTGCCTGATATTCCACATAAGACAGACAAATTTGGATTAGGGTTCACAGCCGCTGGCCAGAAAGTTATGCACCGTTCGAAGATTGAAAGAGCGCCAGTCAAAATTTCTCCCTACGGAATCAACGCTTTGGAGGATGAAGACAAAGAGAGCAACATCGAAGAGTGGATCTATCCAACTGTCAAAGGAGGATTGAGCAACTAGGAGGCAAAAGACTTTGTCCCCATCACTTTTATTCATCAGTAATTTATCTGTTAAACATTTCCTATTTGGTCTGTAATATTTACTTTCAAACAATCCGTGCATTATCTTTTCACCTCATGCCTTGCCCGGGGCATGTAGGTCCATTTGTAAGGGTTTTGATTATTTTTCATATCCATATGCCATGTTTAATGATTCATTGGATGTTTTTCATTTGATAAACTGCTTGTGTTCATTTTCTTTCCTTTTGCATTTTTAAGGATGGCTATCCCTTACACACACCCACACTCACCAATGCAGGTACCCATCCACTCCGGATTCCATGGGTGACTATTCTGCTGTATCTTTCAATAGCTCTGAAGATCTGGTCAATCAAGCCGAGTATGAAGATGAAGAAGGTTGTGAAGTACCAGGGGAACTAGCCAGACTTCTACAACGAGAGGAAAGAGCCATCTTACCTCACGAAGAGTCATTGGAAACTATCAATTTGGGAACCGAGGAAGACCGGAAGGAGGTGCAAGTGGGTGCCAATCTGGAATCAAGAGTCAAGGAGCGCCTGGTACAATTGTTGAATAAGTATGTTGAAATCTTCGCTTGGTCTTATGAAGACATTCCGGGTTTACACACAGACATCGTGGTTCACCGTCTCCCCACAAGAGAGGATTGTCCATCGATCAAGCAAAAAGTCCGCCGAATGAGGCCTGATATGTCTGAAAAGATCAAGGCAGAAGTAATGAAGCAATTCGACGTTGGCTTTCTGGCTGTTACGTCCTATCCTCAATGGGTCGCTAACATCGTGCCGGTACCTAAGAAAGATGGCAAAGTCAGGATGTGTGTGGACTACCGGGATTTGAATAGGGCCAGCCCCAAAGATGATTTTTCGCTGCCACACATCGACATTTTGATCGACAATACATCTCAGCATAAAGTGTTTTCCTTCATGGACGGATTCTCGGGCTACAATCAAATCAAAATAGCCCCCGAGGACATGGAGAAAACAACTTTTGTCACACAATGGGGCACTTTCTGTTACAAGGTGATGTCGTTCGGGCTGAAGAACGCGGGGGCAACTTATCAACGCGCCATGGTAGCTTTATTTCATGATATGATACATCATGAGATTGAAGTTTACGTAGACGATATGATAGCTCGGTCACAAACAGAGGAAGAGCACCTTGAACATCTAGAAAATCTGTTTGCCAGGTTGAAAGAATACAAACTCAGGCTGAATCCAAGCAAGTGCACTTTTGGAATTAGGTCTGGTAAACTTCTGGGATTCATTGTAAGCGACAAAGGCATTGAAGTCGATCCAGCAAAAGTAAAAGCAATACAAGAGATGCTTGTTCCCCGTACCGAAAAGGAGGTTAGAGGATTCTTGGGGCACTTGAATTATATTGCCAGATTCATCTCTCATCTGACTTCTACCTGCGAGCCCATTTTCAAACTCTTGAAGAAAGATCAAGTAGTCAAATGGAACGACGATTGCCAAGCTGCTTTTGATAAAATCAAGGAGTATTTGCTAGAACCTCCTATTCTGATACCACCCGTCGAAGGAAGACCACTAATCATGTATTTGAACGTTTTGAATAACTCAATGGGGTGTGTTTTGGGCCAGCATGACGAGTCTGGTCGAAAAGAGCATGCCATTTATTACCTTAGCAAAAAGTTTACCGACTGTGAGACTCGCTACTCACTGCTCGAGAAAACTTGCTGCGCTTTGGTATGGGCTGCTCGCCGACTAAGACAGTATATGTTGACTCATACTACCTTGTTAATTTCCAAAATGGATCCTATCAAGTACATCTTCGAAAAGCCCGCTTTATCTGGAAGGATAGCCAGATGGCAAATGATCCTAACTGAGTATGACATTCAGTACACCACCCAAAAAGCTATAAAAGGGAGTGTACTAGCTGACCATCTAGCTCATCAAGCTATCGAAGACTATCAACCCATGAGATTTGACTTCCCAGACGAGGACATCATGAATTTGGACAACATTGAAGGTGACGGACCGTATGACGGACCCGAAAAGGGATCCCGATGGACCCTGTACTTCGATGGTGCTTCAAATGCACTTGGAAACGGTATCGGCGTGGTACTCATTTCTCCGGAAGGTTGTCACACACCTTTTACGGCCCGACTTTGCTTTAGCTGCACAAACAACGTGGCTGAATACGAAGCTTGCATCTTTGGTCTCAAGGCTGCTATAGACTCGGGGATCAAATCTTTGATCGTATTTGGGGACTCAGCTTTGGTTATCAGTCAAATCAAAGGAGAGTGGGATACCAAGCATCCTAATCTTATCCCATACAAAGAACATGTCTTGACGTTGTTGCCTCTTTTCGAGCAAATTACCTTCGAGCATTTCCCGCGAGAAGAGAATCAGCTAGCAGATGCTCTAGCCACAATGTCCTCCATGTTCACACTCAACTGGGATAACGAGGCTCCCCAAATCACCATCAAGCGAATGGATGAACCTGCGCATTGTCATGAGATTAATACCAAAGAAGTAGTGGAACAACCCTGGTTCCATGAAATCAAAAGGTATCTCGAGACTAGAGATTATCCCGAAGGAGCTTCCGTAAACGACAAGAAGTTCTTAAGGAAATTCGCTGTTAAATTCTTCCTGAGCAACGACATCCTTTACAAACGAAGCCATGATTGTGTATTACTCTGATGCGTAGACAAAGCTGAAGCAGAGTTGATCATGACTGATATACACAGCGGAACATTTGGCACTCACTTGAGCGGGCATACAATGGCTAAGAAGATCCTAAGGGCAGGCTATTACTGGTCTACCATGGAAGCTGACTGCCATCAACATTCCCGTACTTGCCACAAATGTCAGGTCTATGCTGACAAAGTTCATATCCCTCCGGTCCCTCTCAACGTCCTGACTGCTCCTTGGCCCTTTGCAATGTGGGGCATTGATATGATTGGAGAGATCAAGCCCACGGCCTCCAACGGACATCGCTTCATCCTGGTTGCCATTGACTATTTCACCAAATGGGTCAAAGCAGCTTCCTTCGCCTCTGTTACTAAAAATGTGGTTGCCCGCTTTATCAAGCAAAATCTCATATGTCGATATGGTGTTCCGGACAGGATCATCACAGACAACGGTACAAATCTAAATAACACGATGATCACCGCCTTGTGCGAACAGTTCAAGATTTATCATCACAATTCATCTCCCTATCGGCCGAAGATGAATGGTGTTGTTGAAGCTGCGAACAAAAACATTAAGAAGATCATTCAGAAAATGACGGTCACTTACAAAGACTGGCATGAGATGTTACCGTTTGCTCTGCATGGATACCGTACGACGACACGTACTTCAACTGGGGCAACCCCATTTTCTTTGGTTTACGGCATGGAAGCTGTTTTGCCTATGGAAGTCCAGATTCCTTCTCTAAGGATTATGAAGGATGTAGGTTTGAATGAAGATGATTGGATGCAAACCCGACTTGATCAACTCAATCTGATTGACGAAAAGCGACTCGCTGCTATATGCCATGGTCAGGCGTATCAAAAGCGAATGATCAAGACCTTCAATAAGAAAGTCAGACGTCAAGTGTATCAAGTTGGAGATCTCGTAATCAAGCGGATTATCTTACCGCAAAGTGATCCCAGGGGCAAATGGACTCCTACATATGAAGGACCATTTGTGATCAAGAGCATATTTTCTGGTGGTGCAATGATTCTGACCACCATGGACGGCGACGATTTGCCGCACCCTGTGAACGCAGACATAGTCAAAAGATACTACACATAAAATAACCCGATAAGTCGAAAACCCAAAAGGGCGGCTTGGGCAAAAATGGGCATCCCGGTGAACCGAAAACCCGAAAGGGCGGTTCAGGCAAAAATTAGGGATAAAAACAAAAAAATCTGTACACCCGGCAAGTTGAAAACCCGAAAGGGCGGCTTGGGCAAAAAGGGGTTTCCCGGTGGATCGAAAACCCGAAAGGGCGATTCAGGCAAAAGTTAGGGAATTAAAGCGTATGACTATGTCTCGTCGGATCGCTTCAAGGACAATCTCTTCATCAACCGGTTCCAGGCTTCTGATCAATCCAGTCATCGTCAAACGAAGCATTGAATAGACAGATATTCAGAGTTGTAAAAGCTATAGCGGAATGGAATCCCATGGAATTATTTCACATAGCCATCCTTATTTTGTATAAATCTTTCAAATATTTACGACAAAATCCTCTTACTAGGATGATTGTCTCCTTTGTACAAATATACTCATAGAAAATCAATACAAATACTTTTCCCAGAAATTTGTGTCATTTCCTTTTCTTTTCTCTTGCACTGTTTGTTTTATTTTGAGAAACGTCCAATGTTTTGTTAAATAGGCATATGCATTTGAACATAATCATTTCCTTACGAATCAAGAAAGAGGATTACTGATAGGTCAAAGGTGCGGTTGGATATCTTGATACCCTTTCAAAGGAAACCCCCAGGAGATTTGGAATCCATATCATCCAGCAAGTCTTGAAGCTTATCCCCAGTAGATTATGGAAGCTTATCCCCTGCAGAGTACGGACGTCTCTCCCGAGTTTTATTCAAAGTTATTCCTCACAAGGGCTTATAACTGGGTTATCCTCAGCTTATTGCCACGGAAGATCACGCTCGCCAGAATTCTTCTTATCCCCAACGGAGTTCATCAAAGTTCCCCAACATAACTTATCCATACAATCCCCAGAGGAGTTTATCTTTGTTATCTCCAGCCAGAGAATCCTCCAGAACTCAATTCCCCTCAGAGTTCAAATTTTCAGTATCCCCAGCTGAGCTAAAGCTTCAAAATTATCAATCTCCAGCGGAGCCATACTAATGAACTGTTTCCCCACAGAGTTTTAGAAAGGAAAATCTTGAGTTCCCCAGTGAAGTCGCCAGAGATACTTCCCTCCAAGCTGAAGATTCTCAGTCTTACCTCCCCAGCATGAGTCTATTAGATTGGAACTCCCCAGTAGAAGTCATCAGGAATTCCCCAGAAGATTGGTATACAACCCAAGCTCTTTATTCCCCAGCAACAACCAGGAATTATTCTTCCCGGCAGCAGTCAAGATACTCTTATCTTCAGCCATCTTGGATTCGTCTATCCTTTGCAAGACAGCTCTCCAGTTTACATGCGCATCCATTTACATTCATATCATATAACATACATTGCATCATGCATCATGACATTGCATACAACTAACTCTTTACCTTTTCAGGTGAGACCAGTCGGCAGACAAAAAAAAATCATTATCTTCCGAGATTTCTTTCCAGGAATAGTTCGGGTGTGACCCACACATGGCAACATTCTAATGCTTATCCCAGATTTATCCAGATGCAATTCTACACGAGCTCATCATCAGGGAACCCTACACCGGTTCTTCCTCCAAATTCAAGATTACTGAAAACAGTTTACGGGTTCTCCAATTAACGGATGTTAACCTATCGCTTGTTCAGTTTCTTCTCAAGACTTCTGAAAACAGTTTATGGATTCTTCCCAACAACGGATGCTAATCTACCAACTTGTTCAGATGCAACCTTTGAAAACAGTTTACGGACGCTTCCCAACAACGGATGCTGCTCTATTGCTTATTCAACCTCAAGACTTCTGAAAACAGTTTATGGATTCTTCCCAACAACGGATGCTAATCTACCAACTTGTTCAGATGCAACCTTTGAAAACAGTTTACAGACGCTTCCCAACAACGGATGCTGCTCTATTGCTTACTCAACGTCAAGACTTCTGAAAACAGTTTATGGATTCTTCCCAACAACGGATGTTAATCTATCGCTTGTTCAGATGCAACTTTTGAAAACAGTTTACGGACGCCTCCCAACAACGGATGCTGCTCTATTGCTTATTCCACCTCAAGACTTCTGAAAACAGTTTATGGATTCTTCCAAACAACGGATGTTAATCTATCGCTTGTTCAGATGCAACTTTTGAGAACAGTTTACGGATTCTTCCCAACAACGGATGTCAATCTATTGCTTATTCAAGCCCCAGTCCAGATATGGTTCAAAACATGGACACCTTTCTGATCTTCATTCCAGATGGCATCTTTAAGCCCATCTCCAAATGGCATCTTTAAGCCCATCCCCGACAAGATTCTGTCACCCTTCCAGATGGCATCTTTTAAGCCCATCTCCAAATGGCATCTTTAAGCCCATTTCCGCATCCATTGCTTTGACGAGTGCAAATTTAAGGGCACTCTAGTGTCCAATCTCCTTTTACCTTCGAGTCACGAAAGGCAAGATTGCCAATCTAACTCTTCAGGTTCAAGAAGATTGAACAGGGGCAACTGTTGTACCCCAAAATTTGCCCTCCCTTTCTTCAGGAAACCATCTTGGATTTTCAAGGTCCCTCTGAAACAAATCCAAGTCCTGAGTTATCCTTTTTCCCAAGCAAGCCACTTACAAGAGCAAGATGATCTCACGAACTCCAAAAATAACACTTTTATCTTGAGAAAAATCAAATTCTAAGTACTTAGAACGTTTCTCTAAAATGAGTGTTTAAGAAAAAAATCAGCGCTTCAGAACTTCTGGATCCATTCTAGATAAAAAGGTCAGAAGTTGCAAGCTTGGCTCAGCGTGGTCAGAAGTTGGCTTTTCAGCAGCTACATCAGTTCAATCAGAAGTTGTAAACGTGGTTCAGTATGTAAGCCTCAAACAGAACATGCCCCTTCAGCAGTTACACAAGCTCAGTCAGAATTTGCTAAAGGAATGCAAGAGAAGCAGGGAAGTCTGAAGGCTCCTTCAGAACAGGTTGAAATCAGAAGATGAAAGATCAGAAGAGTGGGTGTTACACTGATACAAAATCTCTAAGCCCGGGAGGTCCAGAAGTAAATCCAAGGAACGTACCAGAAAACCAGGAGAATCTCCAGAGCTTACTAAGACAACAGGAAGCCAAGGCCAGAGCATGGTTTACGCTGCTGATTCAACGTTGGTTTCCATTACCAGAATATTGATGTTGATAGGTCTTATCACCATTTAATGGCCATCAATGCTTCCAACCACTCCTGAACATTCACGTATGGCTTGGAAAATGCTTATGTGCAGATTCTGGCATGGGTCTACGCGCCACCGCCCACTTCAGAGGTCACTTCTCCCCAATCTACGCCTGCTGCTGCAGCCTAGGCTGAAAGCTATCTGTTATCACAACTTCCCAGGAATTTTTGTCAAAGAACAAATTCAAACTCTGTTGGCGCTTTAATGTTCAAGGCATCCACAAGAACTTTGCCTATAAATAGAGAGTCTTCACCACTGCAAAAGGCGTTCAAGAAAAGAAACAGAAATTGCTAAGTAAGAAACAGAACTCTTAGCAACATAGCATTCTGAAACTCTGCCAAAATCTCCAGTTTTGTTTCATAACTTTGAGTTTCTCACCTTCAAACTTCATCAAATATCCAGTTTTCTCTGTGAACCAAAGACACCCTTTCCAAACTTCTGACCCTACGTACGTATACACCATTACCTACCCTTTTCAAAGAAAATCTGTCCAGAACACCACCAGAGCCAAAAGCTAACTTTCACCCACCAACTTTTCCAACAGTCAGGTAAGCACCTGCTGACCCTCATCACGCTGTTAAGCATCATCAGCTGTGCATACTCAAATGAACATAATGTAAATATCATGTTGTTGCTGTTTATGTTCTGAGGATTTTCATACCTCAGAATGTTCTGAGCCAGTATAGGACTTGCCTATGACCTTGGTGGTTCTGACCTCTGAAACATTTTTGTATTTGCTGGATCTGTTCCAAATATGTTTCCTGTTTTGTGGAGTAACAACAGAATTGCAGATGTTCTGATTAGTACAGGGAAAAGCCAAGTGCTGACTTTGACGTTAGCACATCTGAAGCCTGTTTTGCTGTCAATGATATCAGAACCTCTGAGAGTTATTGCCTTTTCAGCAAAATCAGAACTTCTGGTCTCTCCACTAACAAACTTCTGTCTTGCAGCGCAGGGGAATCAGAACTTTTGATTTCCCTACTAACAAGGTTCTGTTTTGCAGGTGCCAGAGTCAGAAGTTCTGACTCATACAGTTTAACCAAGAGGTTGATCATCTGGCAGCGGATCTGAGTCAGAACTTCTGATGACCTCCCAGCAGCGCGCGGGCTCCCTCTCTCTCTCTCTCTCTATATCTTGTTTTTTGCTATTTTCTTTTTTGTCTATTTTTCTCGTTGAACCCCCCATGTACAAATGTGTATCCCCCTCCCATAATTGTTGTAATAGCGTAGGATTTTATATTTCCGCTTCTTATTACTAGTAATTAGGACATGTATGGCAAGATAAAATCAATGAAATAGAAAAACCTAATTCAAAGAAAAAACTCTTGTATGCAATAAAACACACTCGCACACTAACACCCCTAGGGTTACGTCCACTTGTTGCCTTTCAAAATTAGGCCATATTGCATGTTAGGTCTCTTTGGGCAAAGCAAACAATCAAATGATCATAGTCCCTCGATGACGCTTTCGAAAGTTGCCAAAAATGATCAAAGTCCCTTTCAAAGAAAAAATTGCCCAAGGATACTTAGCACTATTGCAATTATGGTCTAAACGATGACCCGCGCCCGTCCCTTTCACATCCTAATACAAGATTGTCCACCAAATTCAATGGTGGAACAAAATTGTTAAAAGAGTTAAAACATAACAAAAATCTTTGAGAACTTTAGGGTAGTTCGCTCTTAAGTACTTGTCAACTTGCAAAAAAACAAAAACACTTGCCTATTTTTCAAACCACACTTCACAAACACTTTCAAAACAAACTTTCAAAAAACCTTGAAACATCTTTTCAAAAAGACAAACACCTTTTGTAAAACATTCGAGTAAAGAATTGTTACAAGGGTAGCTTATACAAGGCATCTTTTTCAAAACCTTTTCAAAAACCACACATAAAGCACCATTTCAAACAATTGAAAACCAAGGCAAGTTGATCTAAGCAAGTACCTAAGAGCCCATGGATAACCATGGATAGAAAGGGTGCTAATACCTTCCCTTTCTATAATCTACTCCCCGAACCCAAGAAAAATCTCAAAGGTTTTTGCTGTGCTTTTTAAACCTTTCCTTAGGATAAAATAAAAAGTCGGTGGCGACTCTTGCTCAACCGAAACATTTGCAAAAACAAACGCAAAACCATAGTCAGTTCTCCCACCGTATCACAACTGGGTAACTACATTGGCGCTGTAATCATATCTCTCGAGGGCTGTCATACTCTGCTCACGGCCCAATTATGTTTCAACTGTACCAATAACATGGCAGAGTATGAAGCATGTATCATGGGTCTTAGAGCTGATATTGACCTAAGGATCAAGTTTTTGAGTGTATTCGGGGATTCAGTTTTGGTGATAAGTACGATCAAAGGCGACTGGGATACGAAACACCCGAACCTTATCCCTTACAGAGATATGTACTGACACTGCTGTCGCATTTTGAAGAGATCACCTTTAAACATTTCCCACGAGAAGAGAATCAGTTAGCGGACGCGCTAGCTACTATGTCGTCAATGTTCAAGGTCATGTGGGACAATGAAGCTCCCTGAATCACTATTGAGAGGTTGGATGAACCGGCATACTGCTGTGAGATCGATACTGAGGAGGTAGTCGACAAACCTTGGTTTTATGAGGTGAAAAGGTATCTCGAGGATCAAGAATACCCCGAAGGGGCATCTGCCAATGACAAGAAATTTCTGAGAAGGTTTGCTGCAAAGTTCTTCCTCAGCAATGGAATCCTCTATAAGCGCAATCATGACTCTACCTTACTGTGGTGTGTAGACCAGAGCGAATCATAAAGGATCATGGTAGACCTACACGAAGGTACCTTTGGCACTCATCCCAGTGGATATACCATGGCAAAGAAGATCCTATAGGCAGGATACTACTGGTCCAATATGGAAGCCAACTGTTATCATCCTGGATAATGGTACTAATCTCAACAACGCGATGATCATTGAACTCTGTAAACAGTTCGAGATTCAGTATCACAACTCTTCTCCTTAACGGTCGAAGATGAATGGGGTTGTCGAAGTTGCTAATAAGAATATTAAAAAGATCATACAGAAGATGACGGTGACATAAAAATACTGGTACGAGATGTTACCGTTTGATCTTCACGGGTACCGTACTTCAGCATGTACGTTGACAGGGGCGACACCCTATTCTCTGGTATATGGCATGGAGGTTGTCCTACCCATGGAGGTCCGGATACCTTCTCTACAGATTATGAAGGATACGGGTTTGAGCGAAGACGATTGGATCCAGACTCAACTTGATCAATTGAACTTAATCGATGAGAAAAGACTTACTGTTGTCTGCCATGGTCAAATGTATCAGAAACAGATGATCAAGGCCTTTAACAAGAAAGTCAGACAACAAGTGTATCAATTAGGGGATCTGGTAATCAAGTGCATCATACTGCCGCAAGGTGATCCCAGGGGAAAATGGAATCGCACCTATGAGGGACCATTTGTAATTAAGAACATATTTTCGGGTGGAGCCATGATTCTGACCACCATGTATGGTGACGACCTTCCACACCCTGTCAATGCGGACATAGTGAAAAGATACTACACATAATAAGGACCCGCTAGGTTGACATACCTAGGCAAAAATAAGGGCATCCCGATGAACCAAAAGGGTTCGGGTAAAAATTAGGGATAAAAAATGAAAAAATTTGTACACCCGGCAAGTCGAAAACCCGAAAGGGCGGCTTTGGCAAAAAAGGGTATCCCGGTGGACTGAAAACCTGAAAGGGCGGTCCAGGAAAAAATTAGGGATTAAAGCGTATCACTATATCCCATTGGGTCACCTTCTGATCAGACCTCAGTAATCAGATATCAAGCTCAAACGGAATCGATCAATCCAGTCAGCTTCGGATAAACAAGAAAGTGATGAGATGCTCGAATACATAGGGGCAATAGCAGAATTGAAACCTAATGGGATCACTACACATAGCTGTTTTCTTTTTTTACACAATTTTTGTAATAATTTCCATTTTTACGGCGGCGTTCTCTTACTAGAGCGTCGGCCTCCTTGTAAAAACGTCTGTTATAGGCAAATTTCAAATCAATACAAAGCGTCTTTTGAGTACAAAACTCTGTGTTTGTTTTTTCCGTTTTCTGTTTTCTTTTGAAAAAAAACGTCCAATGTTTTATTCTTGACATATGCATTTGAATATGATTACTGTTCAAAAATATTTGCATATAAAACAGAAAGACGGTTACTAAGAACTCAAAGAAACTGGTACAAAACCTAAATACCGACAGTTACCCCGTCCATCATGGTACAAGGGGTAGAGATAGTTGGAAGAAAAGTCATTATCACATACAACCCAGTGATACCTATATTCCCCACAGAACCGAGACAACCAAGGTCCGACCTCTGTATCCCCAAACAGGAATTCCTTCCCCAGCAGGTTCCTTCAGAAAGCTGATATCTGCATTCCCCAACCGAGTTTTATAACCATGAGCAGTTTATAAAGCCATCTCCTGAGCAGATTTTATTTCTCTGACAGCGGAAGCTCAATCTCCAACAGAGCTCTTCTCTCCAGCAATAGAAGTTCATCCCCAACTGAGTTTATTTATCCAAATCAGCAGATCGTCCAACAGAGTATCTCTCTTCCCCACAAAGTCATTCCCCGCAGGATTATTCTCAGACAGAGTCTCCTCCGGTAGAATTTTCTCAAGAAGAATGGATGTAAATCCCCAACTAATCATCTTCGGTCACTATCCCCAGCAGAAACGAAGAACTCAACTCCTTATATTCTCCAGCAGCAGTCAAGGATTTATTTTCCCCAGCTAGAGAATATCACAATAGCATTGTGTGATCGGTGGGAATGAGAACTGACTGTTTTTAGCTGGTTTCGCGAAATGTCGCGATAAGCAAGAGTCGCCACCGTCTTTTATGTTCTCCAACATGGAAAGGAAAAAAGCACAGCAAAATTCCTTATTCGAGATGTTTCTCGGTTCGGGAGGTAGATTTATAGAAAGGGAAGGTGTTAGCACCCTTTCTATCCATGGTTATCCATGAGCTCTTAGGTACTTGCTCTTATGTTTTCAAAATGTTTGCTTTTCAAAATGTGAGTGGGTTTGAAAAAGTTTCTTTGAAAGATTTCTGAATGACTCTTGTATCAATCCTCAAGAGTGTTTGAAAAATTTGTTTTGAAAGTGTAAGGTGTGAAAAGTATTTTGATTTGTTTTTGAAGAGAGCAAGTATCCATGAGTCATCTACCTACCCTAAGGAATTAGGCTGTGTAAAAGTCCTTAAGGTAGTGCCATCCCACCATTGAAAGGTAGGTAGCACCACCGTTGGAGGTGTTCGGGTCAATTCATTTGTAGGGACAGTGTGGTCACCGAAGCAACAATAGGACACCTTAGAAGCTACCCTAATGTCCTAGATCCTTTTATTCGAGGCAACCGTTTCGAGGCGACTGGATCTTAGACATCAGAGCGACCGCTAAAATGTCCTATACTTGACGACCACGTTTCGAAGGCAACGAGTGAGGCGTACCCTAGAAGTGGTGTGTGTATTATGTGTTGTTTTCATGTTATGTTTATCTTTGATCATGGCATTGTGAGCTACGAGTTATTTTTAGTTATCATACATTCTTTCATGCGAGTTTAGCAGTTAGGAGTGCGGAAAATTAAAAGACGGAAAGATAAAAGCTACGCTATTACAAGGCGCGGGTCTATACATCGCCAAAATACAAAGACCCGTTTTTGATAAAAAATGCGGAAAGTAAAGAAAACCTAATTACTATTACATCCGGAAAGCAGTTACATAATAATCCATAAGAGAAACAATGCGCGAAAAGAATTAAAATCAGGACGTCCGAGGGTGTTGGGCCCTTTTGAGAAATTAAATTAAATTAAAGCCTAATTAATTATTTAATTGGAAAGAAAATGTTTTTTATGTTTTTTGTATTTATTATGGAAATAAAGAAAAAGAATTTAAAAGGAAACCCTAATTCTAAGTTATTTTTAGTTATTAAAGAAAATATTAAAGTTAACCTAATTTACTAGTTAATTAATTTACATGTTTATTTACAAAAATAGCAATTAATAATAATAATAAATAATGATAATAATAATAATAATAATGATAAAAAAGAATCAAAACCTAATTCTATAGAATTTTATTTATTAAAGAAAAGATTGAATTTCAAACCTAAATTAAACTAAAGTTAATTGTTAGTTATTTATTTACAAAAATAAATTAATGGTAAACTTAATAAATAAACATATTTTGTATTTTTGATTTTCTGATTTTTATTATGAAACTATTTTATGGTGAATTAATAATAATTAAAAAAAACAATTGAAAGAAATTAAAAAGAAAGAAAAGAAAACAAATATGCAAACCAAGGGGGGGTGTCTGGCCCATGTGGAGGTTTATGTGGAATTCAGGCCCATTAGACAAAGCTCGTTTGACTTTCAGGAATCACATGCTTATTGGCTGACTAGAGTGTACCATGGGCTTCGTTCTGTAACCACTGGATTGATCATCATGAGCGCGTGGCAAGCTTAGGCGTGAGGATGCATGATGGACCTTTGGGTGAACGCTGCATGGGAATGTGTTAAAACAAAAATTATCAATTATGTGGGGGGACCTGGGAATCGAACCCAGGTCCCAATGTTTGCAAGGCACGTCCTCCACCAACTGAGCTGTGAAACGCATTTTTACATATAATAGACAACAAATGTAATATATGAAAAAATGCCCATTGTGCTGAGACATTAAAAACGCGCTAATATTTGAATGTCCCAGTAGCATGATGCCACGCGTGCTTTCTTCTTCGTTTGTACCTGCAACATGAAACAAGTAGCGGGGGTTTTAAACCCCCACTAAGTGAAAGTGTGAAAAATAGCGAATAGAAGAGGAATCCATATAAAAAGGGCGCGATAGGTTGGTTGAATTCATATTGAGCTCCTGAATTCAACTGCATAGGTCTCAGGGCCTGATTTTTCCTCTACAAGAAAGCCCTAAATTTCAAGCTTCTAAACCCTAAATTTTGTCCATGGTGGATTTCTCTTCAGGCAGCCTTAGCACAATTAAGCTATCTCAAACGCTTCAGGAAGGCGTCAGCAACATAAATCAATAATCAAAACATAATAATGATGCATAGAAATTAGAATTCGATTATGGAAATATTTATGAAAACCGTGACTCTGTTCTACCGTTTCCTTGGGTGTGAAAGCTTGTTCTTGATGGTAATCGCTTCCTGGGGACTCAGGTGATATGTTTGAATCACTTTTAAGCCTTGAATCCACCTGCAAATAGTATTTCAGTTTCACCAATTTCTTGAAATTTTTGCAAAGTGAGTATGTTGTTGCAGCAGCTTTCACGTGTATTTTGGAATAGGGTTAGCTCTTGCATATGTATGTGAATGATTCTAGGTCAAAAATAAGCCCACGAGTCCATGGATTAATGACTTGAATATTTGATTTTTCAATTATGTGATTTCCAATCTTTTTCCATGAAAACTTTGCCAATTATGGAAGATCTTTTCCCCTTGAGTGATGCACGAAATCTTTAGCATGTGTGGAGTATATTTGTTGCATAAAAAGATTTGACAACCATTCTTTGATATTTTTCTACAATTAAAACCAATTAAATGAATTAATAATAATAAAAATTCAATTAATTAATTAAAAATAAGAAAATAAATCATTTTGAGCTCAATGGGTCGTGCATAGGCTTTGGGTAATGATTCAAGAAAGAATTTGAGGCCCATTAGCAAATTTGAAGCTTTTTAGGCAAAGTTGACTTTTGAAAGTTCCCAAAATTTCCCAACTTCTCCAATGCATATCTTGCTCAATTTTGAAGCTATAAACATGTTCTTGGACATTTTGGAAAGGTATTGAAGTCCTCTAACCAATGCCTTTAGACCCATGTCATTTTGATTTACCAATCTCAAGTTATGGTCTTTGACTTAAAGTGCCTTTTTGTTGACTTTTGAAAATGACCTATTATGTTGAAATTGATAACTTTTTGTGAGAGAATTTCTTGGGCTTGGAGTGTGAAGATGAATTGTAGGAAATGTCATCCCCTTCAAAATGAGCATTGGATGGGATTTTTCTGATGAACCATGAAGAAGTTATGCCTTGGTCAATTTGCAGTTGACTTTTCAGCTATCCAAAAATAGAAACTTTTGCATCTTGAGACTTTTTTGAGCCATGCTTGTGGAATCATGATCAAGAATTGATCAAATGATGATTGTGGCTTCAAAATAGATGTTGACCAAAAATTTTTACTTTTGACTGTCAAATGACCATTTTGCCCCTGCAGTTGACTGTGGAGCATTTAGGGTTTTTGACTGTGCAACTTGATGCTGTGAGTCTTGAAACTTGACATATGGATGCTTGACAATGTATATGGGCACATGGGATTTGATTAGACCCTTGAAAACCTCAATTTCTTTGCCAGAACCAAAACCCTAATTTTGACTGTGTTATGAGGCAATTGGACTGTACAACCCTTGAGGGATTTTGAAGCTTCATCTTGCCAAATTTTGAAGAATATGGGAGGGAAAATTTTGGGGTACAACAGTTGCCCCTGTTCAATCTTCTTAGACCTGAGGATGTAGATTGGCTGGCGTGCCTTTCGTAATCCGAAGGTGGAAGATGATTGAACACTAGAGTGCCCAGAAATTTGCACTCACATAGTAGAATGTCAGCAGTGTGATGGCGGGAATGGGCTTACAGATTCCATTTGGAGACTGATGGATAGGAGGATGGGCTTATAGATGCCATCTGGAAGTGTGACAGAACTCTGTCGGGAATGGGCTTAGGGATGCCATTTGGAGACTGTAATGGTAGTGGTGGAGATGGGCTTATAGATGCCATCGGGAGATTGTCGATCGCGTAAGAGATTCCTTAGCGAGAACTTGCGTACCTGAGAAAGAAAATAATTACCTGGCCTGTTACAGGGGTTGATCTTCAAGCTCTTTATGTAGATATGCCCTGGCTGGATACATGTATCGAATCTTTAAACTCTTCATGCAGATGTGCCCTGGCTGGATACAGGAATCAAGTCTACAATCAGTTACTCACAGATGTGCCCTGGCTAGATACAGGAATCGAATCTGGAAATAGTCGTCAACAGATACACCCTGGCTGGATACAGGAATCAGATCTTCAAACTCTTCAGATGTGCCCTGGATGGATACAGGAATCGAGTCCAGAAATAGTCGTCAATAGATACATCCTGGCAGGATACAGGAATCGGATCTTCGAACTCTTCAGACGTGCCCTGGCTGGATACAGGAATCGAGTCCGGAAAATAGTCGTCAACAGATACACCCTGGCAAGATACAGGAATCGAATCTTCAAACTCTTCAGACGTGCCCTGGCAGGATACAGGAATCGAGTCTGGAATATAGTCGTCAACAGATACACCCTGGAAAAATACAGGAATCGGATCTTCAAACTCTTCAGACATGCCCTAGCAGGATACAGGAATCGAGTCTGGAATTTAGTCGTCAACAGATACACCCTGGAAAGATACAGGAATCAGATCTTCAAACTCTTCAGACGTGCCCTGGCAGGATACAAGAATCGAGTCTGGAAAATATTCGTCAACAGATACACCCTGGCAAGATACAGGAATCGGATCTTCAAACTCTTCAGACGTGCCCTGGCAGGATACAGGAATCGAGTCTTGAAAATAGTCGCCAACAGATACACCCTGGCAAGATACAGGAATCGGATCTTCAAACTCTTCAGACATGCCCTGGCTGGATACAGGAATCGAGTCCGGAATTAGTCGTCAACAGATACACCCTGGCTGGATACAGGAATCGGATCTTCAAACTCTTCAGACGTGCCCTGGCTGGATACAGGAATCGAGTCCGGAAAAATAGTCGTCAACAGATACACCCTGGCAGGATACAGGAATCGGATCTTCAAACTCTTCAGACGTGCCCTGGTAGGATACATGAATCGAGTCTGGAATTAGTCGTCAACAGATATACCCTGGCTGGATACAGGAATCGGATCTTCAAACTCTTCAGACGTGCCCTGGCTGGATACAGGAATCGAGTCTGGAAATGCAGATATGCCCTGGCTAGATACATGTATCGAATTTGGAATTGCGATAGTTGACGGTAATTATCATTGTATTGACTTTTGTCCTGAAAAGACAAAACGTTAGTTGTATGCGATGTCATGATGTATGAAGTGCGTGATGTTCTCAGAATAAATGAGATTGTATGTTCGTGATGCGTATGTGCATGCTATAATGTATGAAGATGTGATGTTTATTAGCGCATTTTTGCCTAGGAAAGTAAATCCTTGACGAATACCGGGAAGTTGAATCCTGGGCTGGTGTTTGAAGAGTAGAGCTTTTTGTTTCCGCTGAGGATGATGGTTGCAAGAATACCGGTAGGAGAAGATGACTCCGTTGGGGAATAAACTTGGCGAATAGATTACTTTGCGAGGAGTGAACTCTATGGGGAAAGAGAGGTACTTTGCTGAGGTTGATGACAACTCCGCTGGGGATATCGTTGTTGAGTTCTGTTGGAAGATTTGATGAACTCCACTGGGGATAGGAAGACTTCGCTGGGGACGATCTTTCCGTGGCAATTGGCTGAGAATAACCCAGTTATATCCTGGTGGGGAAATAACCTTTGAATAAAGCCGGGGGAGCGTTCGTACTCTGCAGGTGATAAGCTACTGGGGATAAGCTTCCTGAATCTGTTGGGGAGATTGATTGAACTCTCCTGGGGAAACTTTTCAGATTGGACTGGGGAATGGCTCCACTGGATGTCCGGTATACCGCCGGGGAACAATCTTAGATCAAGATTGCCGGGGATGCTTGTTTGGAATGTTTGTATCCTTCGTCGGAGAATGTTGAGATCTTCTGGGGATAATCCAACTTCCTTAAGGCTGACTGAGGATAACTCTGCTCGGGGAGATTATTGCTAACTTGCTGGAGGATACTGTGTCTTGTTAGGGCTGATTGGAGACCAACTATGCTCGGGGGGAATTGTTGAATCTTGTCTTACTCGGCGGGGAGTGAAGGTATCTGGATTACATTCTTCAACCGAACCTGCCTTGGTACCTTGGTGGACAGAGCAATTAGATTGCTTAGACAACTCATTATTGCCCCTGTTTCTGATGTTACCTGTAATTAATCCTTTATTTTGCATGCAAATATTTATGAGTTAGCAATTAGTGTCAAATGCATATATCACAATTGAACATTGGACGTTCTTCACAAGACAAAACAGAAAAAGGAAAAATAATTGGCAATTTATCTGAAAAGTGAATTTGTATTGATTTTGTGAATTTGCCTGTAAATAGGCGTTTATGTACAAGAGGCTGGCGTCCTAGTAAGAGAACGCCGCCGAACAACAGAGTTTATACAATTTTGTGAAAAAGGAAAACAAAACAGTTATGTGAAAAGAGTAATCCCAATGGGTTCCAACTCTGCTATCGCCTTTATATCTTCGAGCGTCTCATCACTTGGCTGCTTAGTTGAAGATGAAGCTGACTGACCGATGTCGTCTGAACTTGATGTTGATATCAGATTCCGGATGCAAGGTGATCCAATGAGACATAGTATTACGCTTTAATCCCTAACTTTTTCCTGGACCGCCCTTTCGGGTTTTCAGTCCACCGGGATACCCATTTTTGCCCAAGCCGCCTTTTCAGGTTTTCGACTTACCGGGTGTACAGATTTTTTTCATTTCATCCCTTATTTTTGCCCGAACCCTTTTGGTTCGCCGGGAAGCCCTAAATTTTGCCTAGGTATGTCAACCTAGCGGGTCTTTTATCATGCGTAGTATCTTTTTACTATGTCTGCATTGGCGGGGTGAGGAAGGTCGTCACCATCCATGGTGGTTAGAATCATGGCTCCTCCTGAGAAGACATGTTTAACCACAAATGGCCCTTCGTACGTAGGGGTCCATTTGCCCCTGGGATCACTTTGAGGAAGGATGATGCGTTTGATTACCAGGTCCCCAACTTGATACTCTTGTGGTCTGACTTTCTTGTTAAATGCCCTGATCATCCGTTTTTGGTACGTTTGACCATGACAAATAGCAGTGAGTCTCTTTTCGTCAATTAGGTTTAGCTGATCAAGTCGAGTTTGGATCCAGTCATCTTCGCTCAAACCTGCATCCTTCATTATCCAGAGAGAGGGTATTTGGAATTCAATCGGCAAGACTGCCTCCATGCCATAGACCAGGGAAAAAGGAGTTGCCCTGGTTGACGTACTTGCTGAGGTACGGTACCCATGAAGAGCAAACGGTAACATCTCATGCCAATCTTTGTACGTCACTGTCATCTTCTGCACAATCTTCTTGATATTCTTATTAGCTGCTTCTACAGCCCCATTCATCTTCGGCCGGTAGGGGGAAGAGTTGTGGTGTTGTATCTTGAATTGCTCGCAGAGCTCAGTGATCATCTTGTTGTTAAGATTGGTACCATTATTCGTAATGATCCTTTCTGGGACACCGTATCGACAGATCAGGTTATGCCGAATGAACCGTGCCACGACGTTCTTGGTTACCGTAGCGTAGGAAGCTGCTTCAACCCACTTCGTAAAGTAATCGATCGCTACCATGATGAAGCGATGCCCGTTGGATGCCGTAGGTTTGATCTCGCCGATCATATCAATGCCCCACATTGCAAAAGGCCAAGGTGTTGTCAAGACATTCAGAGGAACTGGAGGAACGTGTACCTTATCTGCATAGATCTGGCATTTATGACATGTCCGAGAATGTTGATGATAGTCCGCTTCCATTGTGGACCAGAAATATCCTGCCCGAAGGATCTTCTTTGCCATGGTATGTCCACTGGAATGTGTTCCGAAGGTACCTTCATGCAGCTCTGCCATGATCTTTTCTGCTTCAGTTTTATCCACACAACGCAGTAAAGTTGAATCATGGTTTCGCTTGTATAGAATGCCATTGCTGAGGAAGAACTTTGCAGCGAACCTTCTCAGGAACTTCTTGTCATTGACAGATGCACCCCCGGGGTATTCTTGAGCTTCCAGATACCTCTTCTCCTCATGATACCAGGGTTTTTCAGTTACCTCTTCCTCAAGATCACAACAATATGCAGGTTCGTCCAGTTTCCAGATAATGATTCGGGGAGCCTCGTTGTCCCATTTGACTTTGAACATAGAAGACATCGTAGCTAACGCGTCCGCCAACTGATTCTCCTCTCTTGGGAAGTGTTCAAAAGTTATCTCTGTGGGGGGATCAATGTCAACACACACTCTTTGTAAGGAATAAGGTTTGGGTGTTTCGTATCCCACTCGCCTTTTATCTGATTGATCACTAGAGAGGAATCTCCGAAGACACTCAGAAACTTGATCCTTAAGTCAATTGCAGCTTGAAGACCCATGATGCATGCCTCGTACTCCGCCATGTTATTGGTGCAGTTGAAACATAACCGGGCAGTAAGTGGAGTATGAGTGCCTTTCGGGGATATGATCACAGTGTCGATGCCGTTACCCAAAGCGTTGGAGGCTCCGTCAAAGTGCATAGACCATCGGGATCCTTCCTCAGGTCCTTCATCCGGTCCAGGTACTTCACAGTCAGTCACCACCATGATGTCCTCGTCTGGAAATTCAAAGTTCATTGACTGGTAGTCGTCCACTGCCTGGTGTGCCAAATGGTCTGCCAACACACTCCCCTTGATAGCTTTCTGAGTTGTGTACTGGATGTCGTATTTCGTCAAGATCATCTGCCATTTTGCTATTCTTCCGGACAAGGCAGGATTTTCGAATATGTACTTGATTGGAGCCATTTTTGAAATTAACAGAGTAGTGTGAGTCAACATATACTGTCTCAACCGGCGAGCAGCCCATACCAATGCGCAGCAAGTTTTCTCGAGCAGTGAGTATCGGGTCTCACAGTCGGTAAACTTTTTGCTAAGGTAATAAATGGCGTGCTCTTTTCGGCCAGACTCGTCATGCTGCCCCAGCACACACCCCATTGAGTTGTCAAGTACTGTCAAGTATAGAATTAGAGGTCTCCCTTCAACCGGTGGCATAAGGATGGGTGGTTCCTGGAGATACTCTTTGATTCTGTCAAAAGCAGCCTGACATTCATCATTCCAACGTACTACTTGATCTTTCTTCAGCAGCTTGAAGATTGGTTCACAGGTAGCAGTTAGATGCGAGATGAATCGGGCAATGTAATTCAGCCGTCCTAGAAAGCCTCTGACTTCTTTCTCTGTCTTAGGAACTGGCATCTCTTGTATGGCTTTAACCTTGGCAGGGTCCACTTGAATACCTTTGTCGCTCACGACGAAGCCTAGCAACTTCCCAGATCTTACCCCAAATGTGCATTTGTTTGGATTCAATCTCAGCTTGTATAACTTCAGTCGGTCAAACAGCTTCCGTAGATGGTCAAGGTGTTCCTCCTCAGTTTGAGACCTTGCAATCATATCATCGACGTACACTTCAATCTCATGATGGATCATGTCATGAAATAAAGCAACCATGGCACGTTGGTAGGTTGCCCCAGCATTTTTCAGTCCAAAAGGCATGACCTTGTAGCAAAAGGTGCCCCACTGAGTAACAAAGGTAGTCTTTTCCATATCTTCAGGAGCCATTTTGATCTGATTATAACCTGAAAAACCATCCATGAAGGAGAACACCTTGTGCTGAGCAGTATTGTCAACCAGAACGTCGATGTGAGGCAGGGGGAAGTCATCCTTGGGGCTGGCCCTGTTCAAATCCCTGTAATCAACACACATTCGGACCTTACCATCTTTCTTCGGCACCGGAACCACGTTGGCAACCCACTGAGGGTAAGAAGTCACTGCTAGAAAACCGGCATCAAATTGTTTCATAACCTCAGCCTTGATTTTCTCGGACATCTTTGGACGCATACGGCGGACCTTTTGTTTAACCGGAGGGCATTCTTCCTTGGTAGGCAAGTGATGGACCACAATATCGGTGTCCAACCCAGGCATGTCTTCGTAGGACCAGGCGAAGATTTCCACATAATCATGCAACATCTAAATCAACCGTTGTTTCACGCTGAGCTCCAGATTGACACCAATCTTAACTTCCTTTCTATCTGTCCCAGTACCCAGATTTACCGTTTCTACTGGCTCTTCATGTGGCTGAATGGCCCTCTCTTCCTGGAGTAACATCCTTGCAAGCTCACCAGGCACTTCGCAATCATCTTCACCTTCGTCTTCGGCTAAGTTGATCGGATTTTCGAAGTCATAACTGGCAGTAGCAGAGTCGTTACCAGTGAGATCCAGAGTGGATTGAAACCTGTGTAGGTGAGTGTGTGTAAATATAGCTGTTTTGCAATATATAAAGAAAGAAAGAAAGGGAGCACAAGATTTGAAATGCGAAAAACGTCCAATGTTTTTATTCATGATATATGGAAATGACAAGTAATAAGCCCTCACAAATGAAACCACAGTGCCCCGGGTAAGACATCGGGCCATAAAGTTTCAAATTATTGTTCATTACAAATTAAAAAACAAAGGAATTCATTACTGAGTAACCAAAGTAACAGGTATGTAGTCTTTTACGGTCCAATTGTTCAGTCCACCGTCGGTCGTCGGGTAAATCCAGCTATCAAACTCTGATTCCTCCGCATCGCCATCAATAGCATTCACTCCCGGGTTGGTGATGAACACGGGAGGTCTTCCGATCCTTGCTTTGCGTACAGCCCTCTGAGCCTCTACAGTGAAACTCAGCCCAAACTTGTCAGTCTTTGGAGTAAAATCAGGGAGCCTGCCCCAGTTTGCACATTCACCTTTTTCAATCACAGCCCGGGCGTCCTTCAAGGAAGCCATCTTCAAGGGAAAGTCTTTTTCACTCACTGTCTCTGCTGACGCCAATGTTGGAGGCACCTCTTCAAAATGTTGAAAGGGGGTTTCAATGAACTCCCCGTCCATCTCTATATACCGGAACGAGTTCAAATGACTAACCATGTATTCCTCCTCCCCCTGCACTGTAACAATCTTCCCTCTGACAGGGTATTTGGGCTTTTGGTGTAGAGTGGAGGTTACAGCCCCAGCCTTGTGGATCCAAGGACGACCCAGCAAACAGGAATAGGATGGACGGATATCCATCACATAGAACGTTGAATCGAAGACTTGAGAACCAACACGAATCGGAATATCCACTTCACCATGTACCATCCTCTTCGACCCGTCAAAGGCTCGGACAACGATGTTACTAGGCTTCAACTCCAAACCCTCACAATCCAACCTGTCTAAGGCCTTCTTGGGCAATACATTCAGTGAAGAACCGGTGTCTACCAACACGTGTGCAAGAGTAGTGCCCCTGCATTCAATGGAGACATGCAGGGCATCATTGTGGTTCCTTCCCTTAGCGGTCAGACCAGCATCAGAGAAACCCAGCCCATTGTCAGCGGTTAAGTTGGCCACACAGTCAGTAAATTGGTCAGCCGACGTCTCTTGTGGCACATGGGTCGTCTTCAGGAATGAAATCAGGGCCTTGGCATGGGCCTCTGAGCACAACAACAATGATAGCATGGAGATCTTAGAGGGGGTGTGCCCCAGCTGTTCAACGAAGTTGAAATCGCTCTTCTTGATGATCTTGAGAATTTCCTCCATCTCTTGTTGGGAGGCTTCAACATTAACAGTCTTAGGTGCCTCCATCTGGGCAGGCATATCAGCAATCCCTTTGCCCCGAGTGTCAGATGACTCGGCAGTAGGGGTAGAAACTTGAACAGATGCATTTGTAGGCGTGATGATAAGAGGTCTTCGGATGACTGGTGGCGTAATGTCAGGCGAGAAGAGCCTGCCACTGCGAGTAACTTTAGCGGGACCGGTGATGTTACCGATACCGGTACTAGTGTTGAACTCCTGCTTCACTCCAAGCACATACACATCTGCCCCATAGTGCCATGGGACAGCCTTGTCAGATTTATAGGGGAGGGGCCTCGGAACAGTAATAATGATGGGTGCAACAGACATGATTTTGACTGGCTTCCTCGGGGGAGCCTTGGTAGTATTGTTAAAAATGGTAACAACGGATACTTCTTCAGTAGGAACAATAGGAACAGCGGTCTTCTTGAACAAGATTTCTTTGCTGTCCATCAGGTTTTGGACGCCTGACTTCAGCAACGGACAACCAGCAGGGGAAACATCACACAGAAGGCAACCCTTGCTACAACCCGGAAATAAACCGGCTAGCAACAGGTTCCTCTTGACAGTCAATAAAGGGGTAGCAACATCATCCACAGAAACTGCATACAGTTCTTCCTCAATAGCATTTACTCCATGCTGGGGCATAGGAGCAGTCACAACGTTGGGCCTTTCGGGCGCCTCAAACTGTATTTCCTTGGCATCGATAAGGTCTTGAACCTTATTTCTCAGGGCCCAGCAATCATCAGTAGAATGCCCCGGGCTATCAGAATGATAAGCACAGCGGGCGTTGGGATTATACTTCGGAGAGGTTGTGTTTACCACCTTCGGAGCTTCTCTGACAGTTACCAAGTTGGTCGATAGCAGTTGCGGCAAGATCTGCGACAAGGTCATACTAAGCCGAGTATATTCTCTTTTGGGTCTCTCACCCCTTGGTTGGTTAAGTTGCCGAGGAGCGGCAGCAGGCTTTGCAATTACCACCGCGTTGACAGCTTGGTGGCGTTCTGGTTTATTTTGCCTTCTGGGCCCATACACAGCACTGACTTCCTTTTTAAAAGGCTTCTTCTCAGAACTTGAGGATGCACCTTTCTGTATCTTCCCTGATTTCATGCCAGATTCTATCCTTTCACCCGTCAGAATGAGGTCTATGAAACCTGCAGAAGAATTGCCAATGAGATGATTGAAGAACGGCCCGGATAAGGTCCCCAAGAACATGTCTGTGAGTTCACGGTCGGTTAACGGTGGCTGCACCATGCCAGCCAGGTCCCTCCATTTCTGCGCGTACTCTTTGAAACCTTCTCCCGATCCTAGCGACATACCCTGGAGTTGGGTACGTGTAGGAGCGAGGTCGGCATTGTACTGATACTGCTTATAAAAAGCAGTAGCCAAGTCCTCCCAGTTACAAACCTTGGTTCCATCCAGCTGATAGAACCATTCGAGATGAGTCCCTGAAAGACTCTCCTGGAAAAAATGGATCCATAAGTTCTTGTCCACAGTATATGGTTGGATCTTCCGCACATAAGATCTGAGATGTAGCTTAGGGCAGGACGCCCCGTCATACTTGGAGAAAGATGGTGCTTTGAACTTGTGTGGGATCACCACACCAGAAGATAGACCCAGGTCTCCAAAATCCAACCCAGGCACTTGTTGAATTTCCATGGCATTCAGACGATCCTCTAACTGCTTGTACTTGTCTTCAGCGGGAGGGTACTGCTCTTCATTGAAATCAGTCTCGTTGTCAGAGACCACAGGACTAGGAACCCTTCCCCCTTGGGGACTGCCTTTCCCTACAGAAGAACCAGCTTGATCAACCTCATTCTGCAGTGTGTTGCCAAACCTCCGGCCAGTGTTGAATAGTACAGTTCTCTTCTTCTTCTTCTTGACCAACAGAGCCTTCAATTCCTCTTGACCTTGGGCTAAACTCATGATCAACTCTTGGAACTGGGCGTTCTGAGCCTGTAGGGCCTTGATGGATTGCTCAGTAGATGATTCAGGATTCATGATGGCGTGCTGAAATAAACAGCGAAGAACATTAAGCAACCTGAAAAGAAGAGTACCTGTGATGCACATGATGAATGGAATGCGTATGATTTATGTTTTCAAAGACAATCGGGATTCAACTTTATAAACAATAGAACACACTTTATTAGATTCAACTTTGAAATTTAGATTGTTCAACAAATTGCCCTTAGGCGTTACATAAAATGGAAATACTGAAAAGGGAAATATAAAACTGTAAAAGAACATCCAAAGCTCATTATTGATCCCAGGGTCTCCTCTTCTCAGTACAGATGTAGTCATTCAAGGCCCGCTCATTCTCCAACTGCTTTGTCAGCTTCTAGATCTTCAATTCCTTCTCATTGAACTTTTCCCGATAAGAATCCCGCTCTTCTCGTAGTTGTGCCCAAGACCTCTTTAGTGTATCAACATCAGTAGGTATCTGAGGAGGGAGAACAGTTGGAGGAGCCCCATCTCTATCAGGATATTCAAGAATGATGGGCCTGACAGCTTCATATGGCATACCATACATCTGAGCACGGATGCGGACCCATCTGTAGTAAGATTCCATAGGTAGAGAAGTCTTCGGTCCCAACTCATGTGGGTCAGCTTTATGAATTATGTCCCAAGCCTTGATGAACCTACGACGCAGCTCGTCACTATCTACCTGAAACTCAAAACTAATGTGAGGCACCAACATCTCATGAGGCCCTGCTCTTCTGGCTCTTCCAAATTGACGGATAGCTAGACATGGATTATAAGAGATTCCTCCTTGGGTACCAATCAAAGGAACATTAGGGTATTCTCTGCAACGATCAATAACAGCTACCTCATCCAAACCCCTGAAAGTCCAAATGATGTCATTATCAGTGAGAGACATTAACCTATGAGCCCAACCTCTTCCCTCTTTGTTCTTCAGCACGAACTTAGGGAGGTGCGAAATAAACCACCTCACTAATAAAGGAGTACAACACCACAGAGTTCCTCGTCTTCGGGCAGTACAAGCATAGAGTTGTTGCAGGATATCACCCAAGAGAGTGGGCACAGAGTTCCGAGACATGAAGATCCTTATGGCAGTGATGTTAATGAAGTTATCAGGATTAGGAAACAAGACTAGACCATAGATTAAGAGAGCCATAATGTCTTCATACGCCCTGAAGTCCAGGTCATTCCAGAAACTGTTAGCCTTACCAATCAGAAACTTGGCCAAGAAACCCGTAACTTTTCTTCTAGTCACCCAGTTGTCCATTACCTCCTTGGTGGTCAGAGGAAGGACTGCAGCAATCTCCTCAAGCCTAAGAGTATTTTCCCAACCAGTGAAGGGAGTTTGATCCAAGATAGGGACACCAAGCAAATCAGAGAACTCTTCCAGGGTAGGGACCAGCTGGAAGTCTTGAAAGGTGAAGCAGTTATACAAGGGATCATAAAACTGGGTCAAGACACTCATCAGTTGTTGGTCCCACTTTGCAGTGACTAAACCGAGAAGAGAACCATGCCTCTGGATAAAGGAAGTGGTGTTTGGAATTCTGCTAACCAATTCTTCAAGCAACTCAGGTGGGTGAACAAAATTGAACCAGATAGTGTTCCTTCGCACAGGCATCATGATGTCCTACAAAACAGAGCAAAGGTGAAACCCTCTTGTCTTTGAAATGGTCAGTCCTTATGCAGGATGCATGCAATGTCTATGATGGTATGATGTCATGATAAAGCACACCACAAATATTCATAAAGGCAAACATGATAAGGCACACAAGTCACACAAGACAGCCCTTAGAGTTTAGGCCAGCATGGGGTCTAGGTATTACCCTCTTTCAGTTTGTTAGTTAAGACCTGTCCTATCAAAAGTAACCGGGTTCTAGAGGACCCCAATATCACTGACTACCCTTAATCGGTCATAACTCCAGCATCGCAATCTTTTCTTGCGGCCAGAACCATCGCGAGAGTTTAGCCTCAATGGGTGTAGCATACTGCTACTGTTCTATGGCCAAGTTGGGTCAAATTAGGGTTCTAAGGTCGGTTGGTGCTTAGTGACTCCTCAAAAGACCCATATTCTCCTCGATGCGACACAAGGGATATCGGTACAGACCAAGGTGCCACACCAACGTAGCCACTGCTTCACCCGTGTCGGTCTACGTCGGACAGGTCCCTCACAGCTTATGCTACCTAACAGGGTATCCCCAGATCCGGGTTAGGATCTATGAAACTCCAAGACAATGCCCACAATAATAAATCAAACAAATCAAGCAATTGAAAACAAGAGTGGTCTAATCCTAAGGTACTCCTCACTTATTAAGTTCCCCAGCAGAGACGCCAGTTCTGTGATCGGTGGGAATGAGAACTGACTGTTTTTAGCTAGTTTCGTGAAATGTCGCGGTAAGCAAGAGTCGCCACCGTCTTTTATGTTCTCCAACATGGAAAGGACAAAAGCACAGCAAAATTCCTTATTCGAGATGTTTCTCGGTTCGGGAGGTAGATTTATAGAAAGGGAAGGTGTTAGCACCCTTTCTATCCATGGTTATTCATGGGCTCTTAGGTACTTGCTCTTATGTTTTCAAAATGTTTGCTTTTCAAATTGTGAGTGGGTTTGAAAAAGTTTCTTTGAAAGATTTCTGAATGACTCTTGTATCAGTCCTCAAGAGTGTTTGAAAAATTTGTTTTGAAAGCTTTTTGAAAGTGTAAGGTGTGAAAAGTATTTTGATTTGTTTTTGAAGAGAGAAATTATCCATGAGTCATCTACCTACCCTAAGGAATTAGGCTGTGTAAAAGTCCTTAAGGTAGTGCCATCCCACCATTGAAAGGTAGGTAGCACCACCACCGTTGGAGGTGTTCGGGTCAATTCGTTTGTAGGGACAGTGTGGTCACCGAAGCAACAGTAGGACACCTTAGAAGCTACCCTAATGTCCTAGATCCTTTTATCTAAGGCAACCGTTTCGAGGCGACTGGATCTTAGACATCAGAGCGACCGCTAAAATGTCCTATACTTGACGACCACGTTTCGAAGGCAACGAGTGAGGCGTACCCTAGAAGTGGTGTGTGTATTGTGTGTTGTTTTCATGTTATGTTTATCTTTGATCATGGCATTGTGAGCTACGAGTTATTTTTAGTTATCATACATTCTTTCATGCGAGTTTAGCAGTTAGGAGTGCGGAAAATTAAAAGACGGAAAGATAAAAGCTACGCTATTACAAGGCGCGGGTCTATACATCGCCAAAATACAAAGACCCGTTTTTGATAAAAAAATGCGGAAAGTAAAGAAAACCTAATTACTATTACATCTGGAAAGCAGTTACATAATAATCCATAAGAGAAACAATGTGCAAAAAGAATTAAAATCAGGACGTCCGAGGGTGTTGGGCCCTTTTGAGAAATTAAATTAAATTAAAGCCTAATTAATTATTTAATTGGAAAGAAAATGTTTTTTATGTTTTTTGTATTTATTATGGAAATAAAGAAAAATAATTTAAAAGGAAACCCTAATTCTAAGTTATTTTTAGTTATTAAAGAAAATATTAAAGTTAACCTAATTTACTAGTTAATTAATTTACATGTTTATTTACAAAAATAGCAATTAATAATAATAATAAATAATGATAATAATAATGATAAAAAAGAATCAAAACCTAATTCTATAGAATTTTATTTATTAAAGAAAAGATTGAATTTCAAACCTAAATTAAACTAAAGTTAATTGTTAGTTGTTTATTTACAAAAATAAATTAATGGTAAACTTAATAAATAAACATATTTTTTATTTTTGGTTTTCTGATTTTTATTATGAAACTATTTTATGGTGAATTAATAATAATTTAAAAAAAAAACAATTGAAAGAAATTAAAAAGAAAGAAAAGAAAACAAATATGCAAACCAAGGGGGGGTGTCTGGCCCATGTGGAGGTTTATTTGGAATTCAGGCCCATTAGACAAAGCTCGTTTGACTTTCAGGAATCACATGCTTGTTGGCTGACTAGAGTGTACCATGGGCTTCATTCTATAACCACTGGATTGATCATCATGAGCGTGTGGCAAGCTTAGGCGTGAGGATGCATGATGGACCTTTGGGTGAACGCTGCATGGGAATGTGTTAAAACAAAAATTATCAATTATGTGGGGGGACCTGGGAATCGAACCTAGATCCCAATGTTTGCAAGGCACATCCTCCACCAACTGAGCTGTGAAACGCATTTGTACATATAATAGACAACAAATGTAATATATGAAAAAATGCCCATGGTGCTGAGACATTAAAAACGCGCTAATATTTGAATGTCCCAGTAGCATGATGCCACGTGTGCTTTCTTCTTCGTTTGTACCTGCAACATGAAACAAGTAGCGGGGGTTTTAAACCCCCACTAAGTGAAAGTGTGAAAAATAGAGAATAGAAGAGGAATCCATATAAAAAGGGCGCGATAGGTTGGTTGAATTCGTATTGAGCTCCTGAATTCAACTGCATAGGTCTCAGGGCCTGATTTTTCCTCTACAAGAAAGCCCTAAATTTCAAGCTTCTAAACCCTAAATTTTGTCCATGGTGGATTTCGCTTCAGGCAGCCTTAGCACAATTAAGCTATCTCAAACGCTTCAGGAAGGCGTCAGCAACATAAATCAATAATCAAAACATAATAATGATGCATAGAAATTAGAATTCGATTATGGAAATATTTATGAAAACCGTGACTCTGTTCTACCGTTTCCTTGGGTGTGAAAGCTTGTTCTTGATGGTAATCGCTTCCTGGGGACTCAGGTGATATGTTTGAATCACTTTTAAGCCTTGAATCCACCTGCAAATAGTATTTCAGTTTCACCAATTTCTTGAAATTTTTGCAAAGTGAGTATGTTGTTGCAGCAGCTTTCACGTGTATTTTGGAATAGGGTTAGCTCTTGCATATGTATGTGAATGATTCTAGGTCAAAAATAAGCCCACAAGTCCATGGATTAATGACTTGAATATTTGATTTTTCAATTATGTGATTTCCAATCTTTTTCCATGAAAACTTTGCCAATTATGGAAGATCTTGTCCCCTTGAGTGATGCACGAAATCTTTAGCATGTGTGGAGTATATTAGTTGCATAAAAAGATTTGACAACCATTCTTTGATATTTTTCTACAATTAAAACCAATTAAATGAATTAATAATAATAAAAATTCAATTAATTAATTAAAAATAAGAAAATAAATCATTTTGAGCTCAATGGGTCGTGCATAGGCTTTGGGTAATTATTCAAGAAAGAATTTGAGGCCCATTAGCAAATTTGAAGCTTTTTAGGCAAAGTTGACTTTTGAAAGTTCCCAAAAATTTCCCAACTTCTCCAATGCATATCTTGCTCAATTTTGAAGCTATGAACATGTTCTTTGACATTTTGGAAAGGTATTGAAGTCCTCTAACCAATTCCTTTAGACCCATGTCATTTTGATTTACCAATCTCAAGTTATGGTCTTTGACTTAAAGTGCCTTTTTGTTGACTTTTGAAAATGACCTATAATGTTGAAATTGATAACTTTTTGTGAGAGCATTTCTTGGGCTTGGAGTGTGAAGATGAATTGTAGGAAATGTCATCCCCTTCAAATGAGCATTTGATGGGATTTTTCTGATGAACCATGAAGAAGTTATGCCTTGGTCAATTTGCAGTTGACTTTTCAACTGTCCAAAAATAGAAACTTTTGCATCTTGAGACTTTTTTGAGCCATGCTTGTGGAATCATGATCAAGAATTGATCAAATGATGATTGTGGCTTCAAAATAAGATGTTGACCAAATTTTTTTACTTTTGACTGTCAAATGACCATTTTGCCCCTGCAGTTGACTGTGGAGCATTTAGGGTTTTTGACTGTGCAACTTGATGCTGTGAGTCTTGAAACTTGACATATGGATGCTTGACAATGTATATGGGCACATGGGATTTAATTAGACCCTTGAAAACCTCAATTTCTTTGCCAGAACCAAAACCCTAATTTTGACTGTGTTAGGAGGCAATTGGACTGTACAACCCTTGAGGGATTTTGAAGCTTGATCTTGCCAAATTTTGAAGAATATGGGAGGGCAAATTTTGGGGTACAACACATTGCATATCCATACATCATGGCATGTGCATACATATTATACATCACAATCTCATTTATTTTGAGAACATCATTACTCAATACATTTCATACATCATGATATTACATACGACTAACTCTTACCCTTTCAGGGAAAGATGCAATCAAGTTCTCACAAGTTCTCCCCGATTTAGTCAAACTGACACCAAAGTTTCTATTCCAGTTGAAGATATTCCAACACTTTTCAAGATTTTCTCTGGTTCAGTCAAACCGACACTAAGGTTTCTATTCTAGTTGAAGATGTTCTAATACTTTCGTTTGGGTCAGCCAAATCGCTGCTAAGATTATCCTGATTTCTATGCCAGTCAAAGTCAATCTGAGACCTTCCCCGATTTAGTCAAATTGATGCTAAGATTTCTTTCCCGGTTGAAGACAACTCGAGACCTTTCCCTGGTTCAGTCAAATCGATACTAAGATTTCTATTCCATTTAAAAAAGCTATGAAGCCCAGAAACTGACTGGATAACAGCTTAATTTCCCCAAATTACTGAAGCCTGGAGCACGACCAGATAACAGTATAAGACGCTGTGAAGTCTGGAGCATGACCAGATAGCGACAAGAGACACTGTGAAACCTGGAGCACGACCAGATAACAGTATAAGGTACTGCGAAGCTTGGAATCTGACCAGATAGCAATTTACTCGGCAAATTACTATTGAAGCCTGGAAACGACCGGATGTTAGTATGCGTTAAATTCAAGTTGAAACCCAGATGCAACCAGATAACCACTTAATTACTTATGAAGCCTAGAGCATGACCAGATAATAGTTTTTGAGATTGCAAAGCCTGGAGCATGACCAGATAACAAGTTTAATCTAATCTCCCCGGTAAGTCACTGTAAAACCTGGAGCACGACTAGATAGTAGTCAGTCTTATTATCCTCAGCAAATCACTGTAAGGCCTGGAGCACGACCAGATAGCAGTTCATTTTCATCTCCTCGACTAAGAGATGATTCCCCAATAGAGTAACGGACAACTGAAGTTCCTAAATTTCCATTTCTCCCAAAACAAAGACCAACATTCCTCAGCAGATTCCTCCTCAACGACAGGAACATGAATTCTCATCAAAGGAATATCTCGGGAAATCAACATCCTCTAGATGACATCTTTAAGCCCATCTCTAAAAATTCTCCGTCATATCTTCTGGATGGCATATTTAAGCCCATCTCCAGTGACCTTCCGTCATCTCCTCCAAATGGCATTTGTAAGCCCATTGCCGCACCATCTCAAACGAGTGCAGATTTCTGGGCACTCTAGTGTTCAATCATCTTCCACCTTCAGATTATGAAAGGCAGACAACCAATCTACATCCTCAGGTTTAAGAAGATTTAACAGGGGCAGCTGTTGTACCCCAAAATTTTCCCTCTCATTTCACTCAAGACATGCCTCTAGAGGTCCTCAATTGCTCAAGGATGACTAAGGATTGACCAGACAAATCCTCCTCCTAAGGCAACAAGCTTTAAACTAGGGTTTCACTCCTCATCAAGATGGTTGAAGTCCAAGGGTCCCAAATTCCTTTCATGGTCCCAATATGTTCTCAAGATCATCCATGTCAATTTTCATGCCTTGCACAAGAAGTTTGCTCAGTCAATTGCCCAGATGTCTGAAAATCAACTATACTAGGTCAAAAGTCAACTGTGGCCCACATACAGTCAAACTTCAAGATTTTTGGTCAACATTAACATTTTGAAGAGATATCCATCATTTGATCAAGGGTTGATCATGATTCCTCGAGGAATGCCCCCAAATTCATAAAAACCCAAAAGTTGCTAAATTAGGATTTCACAGGAAAAGTCAACCAAACTTTGACCAGGCATAACTTCTTCATACTTTATCAGAAATTTTCCATCTAAGGATAATTTTGAAAAGGATGCAATTCCTTACAACTCATCTTCATCCCACAAGTTCAAAATATGCACTCGTTAAAAGATATGAGTTTCTACATTATAGGTCCTTTTGAAAAGTCAACAAAAACACCTTTTGGGTCAAAGCTTCTTACATGAACATGGGAGACCCAATAGAGATGAAACCAAAAGGGTTGTTTACGAGACATCCTAAGCTTTCTAAAAAGTCCAAGAACACCTCTCTAGGGTTAAAATTGGAGGAGATATGCCTTGTCAAAGTTGACCATTTTTGGAAAATTGCCAAAAGTCAAATATGCTCAAAAGTGCATTTTTTGTCAAATGGGCCTAACTTCTCATGATTGAATCTTATTGGGAACATGGTCCACGACCCAAATCAGCATCCACACATTATTTGCTTCATTATTATTTTATTTTGATTTTTTATTATTTAAAATTCAAATTAAATCAAATAAATGGCAAAAAATACAAAAGATTTAATTTGATTTGATTTTTTTGTAGGAATCAAATCTATTAAAGTTGGATTAATTAGACCAAATCAAATCAAAGAAAATTGAATCAAATTTGCCATGATTAGGCTATTTTGGAAAGATATCATACAAGGAGCAAAATCAAATCAAATCTCCATGATTTTCAAAGATACAATTTGTTTTTGTTAACCTAATTTGTCCTAGTGCATATACAGAACACAACCAGCTTAGAGGATGATTCAAAGCAAGTCAAGCCACCAATCCATTCCTGGATATCTCCTGAAGCTAACAGCACCATTTGCACGCCTCAAAGTTCCAGGAATCATCACATAATACTCTCACGGTTTGTCACTTTTTCCAAATTCGTATCTCTTCATTCTTGCATTGTTAATATGTTTTGATTGCTTATTTGTGTTCATATAGATGCCTGGAAACTTTTTGTATACTTAATTTCTAGCTTTGATGCATACATGATTAGTTTCCATTATTAGGGTTTTGCCCTCCATTTTAGGGCTTCTTGATACAGGGAAAATTAGGGCAAAATAAGGATGCCATCATACTCGTGAGATCAAAACGAGTTGATTGATATATTTGGAATTAATTTATCTTGCTTGTTTGAGATTTTTGAAAGATGCAGGGTTATAGCTACAGACACATGCCGTAGGTAAAAATGCTTGGCCTAAGACGACGAACAGGGAAGAAGACGGTGATTTGGCACAATACCATTGGTCTATTTGAATACATGGCGCGCATTTTGTTTGTTTCTGATTATCCATGTTTTCTTTATATATTATTTATTGTTATTGTTATGTTAACAAATAACCCACGTAGCACAGATGGCCAAGGCGCACGTTTGAAAGTGGGAGGACCTGGGTTCGATCCCAGGTCCCAACATTTTATTTTCTTAACATCCCTTTGTAGTTCCCATGCGTTACCTTGCCAGGAATCTACCATACGCTACGATCATCCAGCCATTTGATGCATCTCTAATCCAAATACAGCGCTCCATCAAAGAAGGGCCATGGTACACCATCGGAAAGGGGTGACACTGGATCTCACGCATGGAATGGGCTCAGCAGTTCTTGGGCCTGAAAAATTCAACATACACCCCCCTGATTGCTTAAAACACATGCCCAATTATTTTTCTTTTCTCTTTAATTATTTTTTATTGTTTACTAATTATCTTTTTTCACAAAATAACACAATCATTTTTTATCATAAAATTAAAAATCACAAAAAAAACATCAAAAATCATTTTTTTCATAAAAATATTTTATTTCCTTAATTAATTAGTTTAATTATTTAGGACAATTTAATCCATTTTTCATAATTTAAAATAATTAGAATTAGGATTTAATTCGGTAAATAACCTAATTATTTTTTTCTCAAAGATAACCTAAATCTTTTTTCAATTAGATTTTTAGGTTTCCTAATTCATTCTCGCATTTAATTCGCTGCGCGCATTTTTTAATTTCCTTTTTATTATTATTGTAACTTCTCTGAGTTTGTAATAGTAATTAGTGTTTTAAATTCCGCATCTTTATTTTCGGTAAAAAATAATTATGTATCTGCAAAAGCCCTGTAATAGCTAGGACTTTAACTTTCTCGCTTTAATTTCCGTAAACTATAAACCGCTTAGATGAATGTTAATAGGATTGTATGGAAATACAAACTGAAAATTAATACGGTAGAAAACCCTAAATGTGCAAAGATAAATTAACTTAAAATTACACTCGCACATGCTCACTCCTAGGGTTTACTCCACTCTGGTTGCCTTTGGTAAACGGTCATGAAGTATAGGGTTTGTTAGTGGTTATCCTCTAGCCCCGAAAGATCTAAAATGACCCATTTGGATGTTGCCTCGGAAAAAGATCTTTAAGGCTTTAGGATGATTACTAACATTGCCTAACATTGCTTTTGTGATCGTATTTGTCCCTTCGAATGTCCCTAAAAAAATCCAACAACCATGCTACCTATTTCTCAATAATGAGATAGCATTGTCTAAAAGGAAAACGAACAGACCTTTTCGAGTAGGTAGATTAGTGCCTAGGTACTTGCTCAAACAAACAAAAACTTTTTCACACCAACACTTTTCAAATAAAGTTTTCAAAAACAACTTTGTAACACTCTTGAGGACAGAAACAAGGGTTAACACGAAGTAAAACAAAACTTTTCAAAACAAAGCACACACAAGCAGTTTTCAAAATGAGCAAGTACCTAAGAGCCCATGGAAAACCACAGATAGAAAGGGTGCTAACACCTTCCCTTTCTATAATCTACCCCCGTACTCAGAAACATCTCGAAAAAGGTTTTTTCTGTTCTTTTTCCTTTTCCTGATTGGATAAAATAAAATTCGGTGGCGACTCTTGCTTACCGCGACATTTGAGAACAAAAATCACAAACCAGTATTAACAGTCGGTTCTGCCACCGTATCACACGTGCATTATAGGTATCAAGGCTGCTATTGGTATGAGGATCAAGTTCTTACAAGTATACGAAGATTCAACCTTGGTGATCAACCAAGTTAAGGGGGAGTGGGACACAAAGAATCCTAATCTCATCCCTTACCGAGAGCATGTGTTGACTTTGATTCCATATTTTGAAGAGATTACCTTTGAACATGTTCCCCGAGAAGAAAATCAATTAGCGGACATGCTAGCTACCATGTCATCTATGTTTAAGGGTCAGATGGAATAATGAAGCCCCTCAGATCACTATCGAAAGATTAGACGAAACGGCTCACTATTATGAGATTGATGCCGAGGGAGTAGAAGAAAAGCCTTGGTTCTACGAGGTGAAAAGGTATCTCGAAGCTCAAGAGTATCCTGAGGGAGCATCTATAAATGACAATAAGTTTCTAAGAAGATTCTCTGCCAAGTTCTTCCTGAGTAATGAAATCTTATATAAGCGTAACCATGATTCCACTTTACTTCGGTGTGTGGGCAAGAGAGAAGCTGAGAAGATCATGGAGGATATGCACGATGGTATCTTTGACACCCATTCTAGTGGGAACACAATGGCTAAAAAGATTCTGAGGGCAGGTTACTATTGGTCCACTATGGAAATAGACTGTCATCATCACTCTTAAACCTGTCACAAATGCCAAATCTACGCTGACAAAGTACATGTGCCTCCGGTTCCTTTAAATGTCTTAACTTCTCCTTTGTCGTTCGCAATGTCGGGCATTGATGTGACTGGAGAGATTAGACCTACCGCTTCCAATAGACATTGCTTCATCCTTGTTGCCATTGATTACTTCATAAAGTGGGTAGAGGCGGCCTCATTCGCTTCTGTTACCAAGAATATGGCGGCTCGGTTCATCAGGAATAATCTTATCTGTCGATATGGTATCCCAGAAATAGTTATCAAAGATAATGGAACCAACCTCAATAATATTATAAACACCGAGCTTTGTACACAGTTTAAGATCCATCATCATAACTCCTCTCCTTATCGGCTGAAGATGAATGGCATTGTGGAGGCTGCTAATAAGAATATAAAGAAAATTATACAGAAGATGAAGATAACATATAAAGACTGGAACAAGATATTACCATTTTCACTTCATGGTTACCGTACCTCGGTGCACACATCAACAGGAGCAACCCCATTTTCTCTCGTATACAGTATGAAAGTTGTTTTACATGTCGAAGTCTAGATCCCTTCCCTGAGAATCATGAATAATACATGTTTAAACGAAGAAGAGTGGATTCAAACTCAACTTGACCAATTGAACTTGATCGATGAGAAGAGGCTCGCGGCTATTTGTCATGGTCAGATGTACCAGAAACGTATGATCAAAGCTTTTAACAAAAAGGTTAGACGTCAGGCATATCAGGTTGGTGACCTAGTAATTAAGCGCATCATCCTACCACAAGGTGACCCCAGGGGAAAGTGGACTCCTACATATGAAGGACCATTTGTGATCAATAATATATTTTCTGGTGGAGCTATGATATTGACCATTATGGACAGTGATGACCTTTTGCACCCTGTAAAACCGAGACATAGTTAAAAGATACTACGCATCAAAAGAGATCCGCTAGGTTGACTGGCCTAGGAAAAAATAAGGGAATCCCGGCGAACCGAAAGGGTTCGGGCAAAAATCAGGGATATATATATATATATATGGAAAATATGTACACTCGACAAGTTGAAAACCTGTAAAGGCAGCTTGGGCAAAAAGGGTATGCCGCTGGACTGAAAACCCGAAAGGTAAGTCTAGGAAAAAATTAGGGATTAAAAGCGTATGACTATGTTCCATTGGATCACCTTACAACCAGACTTCATTATCAAGTGTCAAGTTCGAATGGTACAGATCAATCCAGTTAGCTTCTACCAAGTAGCAAAATAATGAGAGGCTCAAAGATATAAAGGCAATAGCAGAATGGGAACCCAATGGGATTATTTCACATAGATTTTTTCTCTTTGTGTACCACTTTGTATATTTCTCATTTTTTACGACGACATTCTCTTATTAGGATGTCTGTCTCCTTGTACAAAAATGACTATTATAGGCAGACTTTCTCAAATTAATAAAAAACCACCTCTTTTAAAGTTCAAAATTATTTTTATTTTTATTTTTTATGTTTTGTTATAAAAAACATACAGTGATTACTTTAAATGAACATATGCATTTAAATATGATTACCCTTTACAAATATATGCATAAAAATAGAAAGACGGTTACTAAGGGCTCTAAGAATTGGGACAATGTCAAAAGCCATCTGTAAATCCACATAGAGCAACCACCCATAGGGGATTATCTTTACAAGATTCATCATCAGCAAGGATACACTCTTCAGTAGGTACAAAGACAAAGGAATCTTCCCACAAAGTCACCGTCATGTCTCTAGCATATAGCCTAATGATTTCAGTTGCTCTAACATTTCCTAACAGATTAAGAGGTTCAATAATTTCCCTAGAATCTTGGAGAATTCCCCAACATGGTCTATTAATTTCTTAGGTTCCCCAACAGGGCTTCATAAAGTCCCCAAGAAGTTTATGAAATTTCTTTCCCCAATAGAGTTTATTTCTCTAGCTACGGAAGTCCATCCTCCATCAGAGTTTATTTCTCCAAATTGATAAAATCTTCCAACATAACTCTTTTCTCAAGTAGGATTAATCAAGATAACCACTTCCAGAAGAGTAGCCACTCGCATCAGAGGACTATTCGTTCTTCCATCCCCAGTCAGAATGCATGTAATCCATCTGTTTCAAGAACCATGACAGGTTATCATCTCTCCTAAAAACTTCTATACTCAAGCAGAAATCCAAATCTCCAGTGGAATATCCTCAAATATAAAGCGGGAATCCTCGGTGAATTTAAACTCAACAAGTAATGAAGAATTACATTCTTCATCTCCGACAGTAGTCAAGGATTTATTTTTTCCCAGGATAACGACACCATAAAGAGCAACGGGTACGCTCACATCCATACATCATTTACAAACATCATAGCATATGCATACAAAACACATACAACACAATCTTATTTATTTTGAGAACATCATTCCATAATGCATTTCATACATCACGACATTACATACAACTAACTCTTTACCTTTTCAGGAAAAGATAAATCAACAAGACCAATATCATCAAGCATTGGGAGTACCCGACAGTCTTATAAAAAACAACGTCTTCTGGCTTGGAATAAATTAACCAAAGGTTTTATTCTGATACTTCTTCCAGTGGAAATTCTTCTGCATTAGCTTAGATCAGGTGTAGATCTATTCTGATACTTCTTCTAGTAGACCTCATTCTGGCTCAGATTAGATTGATCAATGATTTATTCTGATACTTCTTCTAGTTAAAGATAATAGAGACCTCTTCTGGCTCAGATTAAATCGACCAATGATTTATTCTGATACTTCTTCCAGTTGAAGATGGTCATAGATAATCGTTGGCTCAGATTAAATCAACCAATGATTTATTCCGATACTTCTTCCTAGAGACCTTTATCTGGCTCAGATTAAATCGACCAATGATTTATTACGATACTTCTTCCAGTAGACCTTTCTCTGGCTCAGATTAATCGACCACTGATTTATTCCGATACTTCTTCCAGTTAAAGACAATAGAGACCTCTTCTGGCTCAGATTAACTCGACCAATGATTTATTCTGATACTTCTTCAAGTTGAAAATGGTCGTAGATATTCTTCTGGCTCAGATTAAATCGACCAATGGTTTATTCCGATACTTCTTCCAATAGACCTATTTTTGGCTCAGATTAAATCGACCACTGATTTTTTCTGATACTACTTCCAGTCAAAGACTTTTTCTGGCGCAAATTAAATTGACCAATGATTTATTTTGATACTTCTTCCAGTAGACCTCAATCTGGCTCAGATTATATCGATCAATGATTTATTCTGATACTTCTTCCAGTTAAACATAACAGGGACCTCTTCTGGCTCAGATTGAATCGACCAATGATTTATTCTGATACTTCTTCCAATTGAATATGGTTATAGATAGTCGGTAGCTCAGACTAAATCGACCAATGATTTATTCTGATACTTCTTCCAGTAGACCTTTCTCTAGCTCAGATTAATCGACCAATGATTTATTCTGATACTTTTTCCAGTCAAAGACGAATATATACATTTTCTGGCTCAGATTAAACCAACCATAGGTTTATTCTGATACTTCTTCTAGTTTGAAGTTAACATTTACTTTGGATGGCATCTATAGGACCATCTTCGATGACTCTCAGTCATCTCTCTGAATGTCATACCATCAGCTAACAATGTTACTCTATGCACCGGCGAGCGCAAATTTATGGGCACTCTAGTATTCAATCATCTTCCACCTTCAGATCACAAAAGGCAGACAAGCCAATCTAAATCCTCAGGTTTAAGAAGATTGAATAGGGGCAGCTATTGTACTCAAAAATTTTCCCTTCCATTTTATTTAAAACATACTCCTAGAGGTCCTCAAATCCTTAAGGTTGACCAAGAATTGACCAGACAAATTCTCCTTCTAAGCAATGGATTTTCAACTAGGGTTTCACTTTTCATAAAGAAGTTTGGGTCTCAAAGGCTTCAGGTGTTTTCCATGGTTCCTAATATGTCCTCAAGAATGTCCATTCCAAGTTTCATGCCTTGCATCACAAGTTTGCTCAGTCAATTGCTTAGATGACTACAAATCAATTGTATTAGGTCAAAAGTCAATTATGGTCAATATGCAGTCAAACTTCAAGATTTTTGGTCAACATCAACATTTTGAAGTGATATTCATCATTTGATCAAGGTTTGATCATGATTCCTCAAGGAATGCTCTCAAATCATCAAGAATAAAAAATTACTAAATTAGGGTTTCCTTGAGAAAGTCAACTGAACTTTGAACATGCATAACTTTCACATGATTCATACATTTTGCCCCAACCAAAGCTCATTATGAATAAAATCCAATCCTCTACAACTTTGTTTTTATTCTCAAATCCATGAAATGCATCATTGGAAAGATATGAGGCAATACATTACATGTCTTTTTGGAAGTCAATAAAAAGGAATTTTTTGTCAAGGCAAGTTACATCAAGATGATTTCTTCAAAAGCAACAATGTACAACATAGAGATTGTAGAGGAGATCTTCAAATTTCCAAAAAGTATAAGATCACCTTCAAAAGATGAAAATTGGGCAAGATATGAGTTGCACAAGTTGGGGAATTTTGAGGATTTTCAAGAAATACACATTGAGCAAAACTGCATTTCTAGACCAATGGGCCTAGTTTTGGAGGTTCAAACATATCCCTAATATCTATGAGGACCTCTATGTCCATTTTGGCATGGCCATGACTTTATTTGAATTTTATCTTGATTTTATTTGATTTAAAATCAAATAAATAAAGTAAAAATGTTAGAAAATATGGGCCATGGCATTTGGGCCTGACTTGACCCATCAAGGGGATTCAAAATTCGTGCAAATACATGGCATAGGTCCAGGTTCATTGCATGTTAAGAATGGAAAGAGAATAATTCAAAAAAGGCATTTTTTCAATATGTTTGATTTTGGTTTTAAACATGGTGTGATTATAACAAGAGTACAAGCAAAGGACACGCCTACACTGCCTGAAACAACTCTTTCAAGAATCTCCAAAAAATCACAAAGTTGTAAAATTCCAAACTCCATACTCCAGCCTTCCTCTACTTAAACCAAGCCTGACATCGTGCTCCTGAGACTCCCAGGAGGCCATATCAACCCTTATCCATGCTTGAAGCAGCCTGAAACCGTCCAACTGAATCACCTCCTTTTGGTAAAATTTTCATATTTGAATCTCTTAATACATACGATTTAAATGAATATAAAGCATATATTCATGTTTATATTATCATGTTGAATCATCTTAACGTATTACATGAAATATTAGTGGCTTAAAGCGTAGGTTTCCATTTTTAGGGTTTCAAAATGGCCAAGCGTCGAGTTGGGTGATACAGGCCGTTTCAGGTCAAGCCAGCACCATGGTTGGATTCGTAGCATGCGAATTAGGGGGTAGCCTGAATTTGGAGCTTTGATTTCACCTATTTTACCAGATACGATTTTGAACCATCGGAGAAGACGACCAGAGATTTGCTCCGGCGTCTTTTACTTTTGTTGACTCCGGTGGGAGTCTGCATGGAAAAGTCTCACGATTTGATTAGCTTGTTTGAATGTTACAATGTGTGCGTTTTGCTGACTAGGATTCAACTCATGTTCTCATTATATTATTTTTGTTTTGTTATATTAACGATTGATTTGAATGGCCCGGTGGAAAGCAACGTGCACGTAAGGTACTAACTCCCCAAGACCTGGGTTCGACCCTAGGTTTTGCATTTTTTGCTTTTCATCATTTTTTGCAGGTTATTCAAAACGCTTGGGCCTTCACGTTGATGGGCTCAAGAGTTTTGGATGCATACGCCTCCATTTTTTCTGATACCACACGCAGCTGTTAGGATCCGCCTTCATTGGGCCTAAAAAATTTCCAGGAACTCACCCCTTGACTACTTGTTGCACCAGGCCCATTGCAATTTTTTTTATTTAATTGTTTTGTTTTATATACTTTTAAAAATTAATTTTCTTTTAACAATAAAAATCACAAAAAATAGATTTAAGATTTTTTTAATTGAAATTAATTTTTTTAAATTAATTAATTTAATTATTTTAATTTATTTTGATTAATTTAAAATCAATTAGAACTAGGTTTAATCATTTAAAATCTTTTTCTAGCTAAAAATACCAAAAAATATTAGAATTAATTTTCTTTACTTGTATTAGGTTTAATTTCAATTAATAATCACTTTTATGTTTAAGTAAGATTAAATTTAGTTTAATTTTAGTACTTTCTTAAAACAAATAAAAACAACAAAATATTATAAGCGTTTAGGAGTTTTAGGGTTTTTACCTCACTTTCCGTCTTCACACGCTTATTTAGATTTCACAATTTTTTATTGATGTAACTGCTTTAAACTATAACAATTATAATTAGGACTTTACTTTTTATTTCTCTGTTTTAGATTTGTAATTTCCCCTCTCTGAAGCCATGTAATACCGTAACTTTAAATTCTGCACTTTTATTTTGCACTGATATTAACTGTTAGATGTATTCATAACAGGCTTGTATTATAAGATAAAAGCAAACACTAGCAAACTTAAACATCCAAAGATAAATGACTGAAACATAACACACTCGCACATGCACACCTCTAGGGTATCTTCACTCGTTTCCTTCGGAATAAACAGTCACGATTATCTAATGTAAGAGATTTTAGTGGTGACCCTTTGGTTTAAAGATCATAAGCCCCTCGACGACCCTTTCGATGTTTCCTCGATAAATGATCTTAAAACCTTAGGGTAATTGCTTAAGTATCTTACGAGTTTCTTTCGTGACTATACGATGAACCTCACACGTCCTTAAAAACATCCGACGATAGGGCTACCTACTGACTAATAGTAGGATAGCACTGTCTAAAGTAAAGAGGAAAAGAACAAACCTTTCCAGTAGGTAGATAGCTCCTAATTATTGGCACAATAAAAAAAATATTTTCCCACATACACAAATTCTTTTTTCCAAATATTTTCAAAGATAAAAAACACTTTGTATACGTTCTCTCTGAAACGAGAAACGTTACAAAGTTCGCCGTACTAAGGCGACTTTTCAAAATATCTTCAAAATACACTTGCACAAAAAAGCATTTTCAAAATGAGCTAGCAACTAAGAGCCCGTTGATAAATATGGATGGAAAGGGTTCTAACACCTTCCATTTCCATAACCTACCCCCCTTACTCAAAATAATCTCGAAAGGTCTTTCCTATTCTTTTCACCCTTTCCTTTATTGTATAAAAGAAAAGTCGGCGACGACTCTTGCTAACCGCAACATTTGTGAATAAAAATGCAAAACCAGTAAAAGTCAGTTCTCCCACCGTATTACACATTACATCCATACATTGTGATGAGATCAAAGTACTTTGGTTATCAAGTATCCATCAAGCTTTGGAAGTTGATTGTATTGACAAGTTGCTCAAGGAGAGCCTAATTATCTTAACTTCTGGATCTCTCAAGTCTCAAGGATCTCTCATGTCTCAAGATATCTCATTTGTGTCATTGGTTTATCAAGAGTTGAAATATTGAAAAGATTTAAAGAGGAATCCATCTATCTCTTCCATTTGACGAAATTAGGGTTTTTGACCCATTGTGTGATTTGAAGCTTGTCTAAGCCAATTTCTTGAAGCATTATCTTCTTATTATCATTTGAGGCATCTTTTTTCAAAGAATTTCTCAATAAGGTCTAGTGGAATTAGGGTTTTGAAGCTTGAGCATCATCCTCTTATACAAATTTCCAAATTAGGGTTTTGGATTTAATAAGGATTTCTCTGAATTTTTCACCCAAATTTTTTCCATGTTTAACTAAATGTTAATGGGCACCTATGATTGAAATATTAATTATCTATTTGGATGGGAATAGGTTCAATTAATCAAAAGCGACAAAATGGTCATTTTGATTAAAAGTCAACAAAATAAGGAGTTGGCCAAGTGGACTTTTGGTCAACCATCAATTCAAACATCCTCATTTCATATTTCATGGATAATTTCATCATTAAATCAAGGGAACTGAAGAAATTGCAACTTACTTGTTCATGAATTTACTTGAATTTTTATTTTGTGTCCATAGTACATAACTTTGGCCAATCACAACTTGAGTTTGGTTAATTTGATTGAAGAAAATGATTCTTATTTAAAAAGATCTTTAAAATCCTAAAACGTTGTCATTGTGTGTGGAAGGCTCAATTATGAAGCATTTAAGAGAAAATCAAGTGGGAAGTTCTGTGCACAAGCCTTACAAGATGACTAGAAATATGACTTGTCCAGTCAGGCATTTCAACAAACACGTGGCATGCTATTATGAAGGCTCAATATCTTTTGATTCAAATACCAATTGGAAAAATGCTTAAAGGGATATTGTAAACAATTATGAGAGCTTATCATTGAGATTCGGATCACTCAATTTCGCCAAGGAATGATTTAGTTATGGTGTCTCCAAGTTGGTACCTTGAGCTGATCAAACATGCCCCCATGCATGCCCATGAACGTGCGTAGATCTTTCCTAGCCAGTCTTTTTTTCTCAACTTCTCTCCATCACATCTTCATCATCCATGCCCAAAATGGAGAAATGTAAAACACCATTGTCATCTACTTGATGAAAGCTTTCAAAAGGCCTCCATAACATCAAAAACACACGAGTAAATTTTAAGATATTGGAGCCAAAAATGAGCTGACCAATGGGCTATTGCTCACACTTACCATTCTTTTGCAAATATTTCTATCCCATGTGCATGCCAAGCCACCTCATCATTTGTATACTATATCTCATTTCTACTCTTTATCCATTGGCAAAAACGACACACAAACTCTGAACTCAACATACAAAATGCATAGCTTCATGACCCCACTCTCATTTTTTTTTAATTTTTCATACATACCTTCTAACGGTATTGAAGTTTTGATTTTACCACCTTGACCTCACTCTAAAGCTTCTATAAAAACACTGCATTTCCTTCAGAAGTGGATATACACATCATTTGCTAAAAAAATCAGATTTGTAACTCATTTTCTCTCAAATAATTTTATGCTTTGAAGCTTTATTCTTCTCCATTCCATAGCTCAATTCATCATCATGTTCACTTAATTGGATCATTAGAAGCAAGAGGCGAGGGTTTTCACTTCGTTTCAGAGGCTCTTGTTGAGTTTATTTCTCACTTTGAAAGGTATTTTCATATCTAGATTCTTTACTTCCTAGCTTGTTTCCTTTGATTCTAAGCATGTAATCATGTTCCTAGTTGGCCAGATCTTACATCTGATGTATAAACTTGCTTGGTTTTGATGCTCATTTGATTTGGTGAATTTATGGTTTTTCATGATTAGATGATTTTCGCAATTTTCTTGCTCTGATTTCTACTTCTATGATTGATCATTTTGAATTTGGTGAAAAGCATGATGTAGTTGATAGTTTTAGCTTTGATTTGTGATTTGAATCACTGAAAATGGTTGAGAATTAAAGTTGGAATCTTGATCTGAAGTTTGTGTTTGAAACTTAAAAATGCGTGGGTTAGGGTTTTATCTTGGAGGTTGAAGATGATTAGGTGGAGCAATCTTATTGGCCAAAGTTGATATTTTATAATTTAAATTTCAATTGTTTTCCTTGATTTATTTCTCACTTGATTTTAATCCAAAAATTCTGAAAAAAATATGATAGGTTTAGTTTTAGTCTTATATTTTAAAATAATTTTTCTATAATTTTCAAAATTAGTTTGACACATTAATTAAATTCATTGATTAAATGTGTTAAATTAATTAATATTTCCATACATATCTTGTTTGATTTTTGTTTCCAACTTTTCCATTACGCAAAAATTCCACCAAAAATATTTTGGACCTTTTGATTGGTCTATTTTCAGTATGTAAATTGTTTTACTATTTTTTTGCATTTTTTTATTGATTAAATAATTAGGGAGTTTTAATTGATTTTAAATAATTTTTAATTGCATTTTCTTGTTTTTTTTCTCTACACAAAAAAATAAAAAATTTATTCGACTTATTTAAGTCATTTACTTGCCTCTTGAATTTTATTTCATACTTATCTTGTTTTTTTATTTACTTTGAAGATATGATGTTAATGGTTTGATTTTGCTAATTCCCCTTACTTAAACTACAAGTTAGGTTTAATTTCATAACTTCCCTTAACTCCTAGGAATGATTTGGTTTAGATTATGATTGTTAAGTGTCTTAAGGTCTTAGAAATTATTTTTGCTTAATTTTAGGAGTGGATTTGATATTTTTCCCTAATTAATCAAGCTAGGATTTCCAATTAGAGGCTTATCTAGGTTAGACTAACTTGTTTAATTGAGTTTTAAACTTAAACCTTGCTAATATTGTCTTGAGCTTGATGTTCCTGACCAATTGATGTCTTTTGAACCTTGAAATATTTTTGTCTTATGTTTACAAGTCTTGTTTCTATTTTTGACTCAATCATCTTTCTCATCTATGCTTGTATTGCTCTTTTGAATTAGAGGTAGAGGGAATGCACTTGTGAAACCCATGAGGGATCAAACACTTTATTTTTATCATCCCCATTACTGTTTTAGAGGCTTGATTTCATCAAAGAACCATTCAAGATTTCATAACTTGCTTGTTTTTGGTTGATACTTATTTGCGACCATGATTTAAGAGGTAGTTTTTGTGCACCACTTTTTATGTATCATTCAGGGCCATTTTGATTTTAATATTTTGTGGTTATGACTTTTTAAGGTTTTCTTATTATCACACAAAGCTCCTTTGATCCTTGATTGGTATTTCATTTCTCATTCAACATGGTGAAAAGATAGGAGTCATATTTCCTTAGTTTTTTTACCTAGTTTGTACTTGGTTGCTTGAAAGAACTTAAAGTCCCACATTTCTTAATGTTCAAACTTTGATTTTAATTCTCTTCTCATATCCACTCTCTATGATCCCATGATCCACTTGTTTAGTGCTCAATTTCTAATTCATCATTGTGACACAATGGGAGCTACATTTACCCCTTGCATTTGGTTTTCTGAATTTTTTTAGTTGTTGATGTTTGTTTCTTGTGATTGTGAAACTTGTCCCAACCTTGTTCCTTGACTTTGGTTGTTACCTATAAATTCCAAGGACATTTCGTTTAAAATTACTTTGATCTTTTGCTTATAACTTAAGGGATAATATTTCTCCAATGTCATGATACTTAGGTATGTTACCTTATTAACACCTCTTAAGGTTTTAAATTCGTGAATAGTATCTTATTAGGGTTTTATCATCACCCAAGGACAAATAAGATACTTTATTACTTTCATTTAGTCTTTTTTAACTTCATTTAATCTAAGATAGAATGCCGTTACTTTCCTTTTAGATGTTTTTGCTCATCAATTAGGTGGCTTTGTTCATGTAAGAAGTCTCAACTTCTATTTGGTTACTCTTGGGTCTCATCTTGAGATAACATACTATATAAGTCACACATTCGATGATTCTTAACTCATGCACTCTTTGTTTAAATCCATTCTTGCTCAATGTAAACTGGTTTGTTTATTTCTTTTCAATACTCCCCTTTTGGATTATGTATGTGTGACTTTTCTTGTATGAATTATAATATTTAAATGTGATCACTAGATATTGGTTTGTTACTGACTTGTATGATAGGGTACTATCCTGACCATGTTCATCTTTCACTTACCCTTCCCTCCTACCTCATTCCCTCTTAGAGTTAGTTTAGGTTTGATTGTGGGCCCAGTTTTATGACTGTATCTAAGATTATTTTAGTAGGTTTATGTTAGGGCTTCCATAGTTTCTTAGGGAACTTTAACAGTTTGTGTTTACTTTTGATCTCATCATCCCTTAACTTGTCTTGCCTTGATCATTTAGCGGTTTACCTAGGCATAATTCACTATAATGTTTCGTCGGATACTAGTTTATTTACTATGGTGGTTGTATTACGCTTTAAAATGATTAACTGAGTGCTTTCTTAAACCTTGATAAATGATAAATGAACAACATGTTTATATTCACATTTTACCTTACCTTGTTAATATTAATCATTTTGTTGAGTTGTGCGAGGTATGTCATGGACTTCCTTTACTTTGTGTTCCACTTTATATGTGGGATACAAATATGCTTTTGAGGTGACCTATATGGCTTCTCATATCTATGATATATATATATATATATATATATATATATATATATATATATATATATATATATATATATATATATATATATATATATATATATATATATATATATATATATATATATATATATATATATATATATATATATATATATATATATTTGCACTATTGCGTGCTTTGTCTGTTTGTATTACCTTGCAGAATATTTGTATGGTCGTGTCTGTTACATACCATTTATGATTTATTTTCAGTGAGGCTTTGATGTTTATGTTTGACTATGCGGCTTCTGACTTGTTTCTTTGATTGATGCTAGCTCATTCAAAGATCTTTGGGTTTCATTACTATTTAGTTACTTATTTGCATATTATATTTGTTTGGTACTTTCTTACTCGATATAATTTTTACCCGCATTTTACTGCTTACTTAGAGTTGGAGTTTGTGCCACTTGGCAAGCAATTCTGGAAGTCCTCACTAGGAGGCCATGTTTTTGTTTGTTTAATAATTGTGCTTGCATTATATAACAGTTGATAATCTCTCAAAAGGAGGCGAGCAGAGAGGGTTCGTAATCAACCCCCACATATTCTAGTCCATGTCGTTCCTATGCTCACTTTCTACAAGTAGATGCTCTAAACATGTGCTCAAGATCTGAATGAATTTAACCCTTCGAAGGAAAGTGAAAAGGGTTCTTGCAATCGGATCCCCACACTTTCTTTAGCTTGTGTTGACCCTATTAGCGGATACTTATTATACTATTCATTCTCGATATGGTAAGAGGGAAGATGTTGTATGTGGCACAACTTTACTCTACAAGTGGTTTATGATACACATGCCTACAAAAGGACCATTTGTTGACACTGCTAAGTCATCTCTTTGGGCCCCGCGAATCATGGGACTCACTTCCTATGATATTGTGTGACACATCATGGGAATTTTCAAGGAGTTCATTACGAGTTGTGGCGAGTTTCCTAATGTTCCACTCATGGGAACAAAGGGTTGTATCAACTATAATCCCATTTTAGTACGTCACCAATTTAGGTTTGTAATGACAAATGGACCTAATGAGCGGGAGGTAAGGGAAACCGTTTATTTCGGAAAAGGAGAAAATGGTTCTATGCTAGAAAGAGTAAAGGTATCTTAGAAACATATTCATCAAAAAGGAAAGCACTCCTTTGATAGAAGTGGAGGTGTGTCTCTTGACGCCTATTCAAACTGGATTCAGAATCGGGTGAAGGTGTTGTTATTACCTTATAAGAGGGAGGAACCGTTGTACCCATAGCCTGTGTATGATCCGTTGACAGATAGCTTTCCATCTTCTGAAAGGGGGATTGATCATCTTTTCCATGCTAAGACGTATTCTAAGCAATCTGTGCCAGGAGGATCCAAATTTGTATCGATGGCGTGCCTCAAAAATGCCAAAGCTGAGAATATTAAGTTAGAAGAAAATCCGGAAGATAAGAATATTGAACTCTCCTTCCGTTTGCAAGAAAAGAAAATACTTTTTCAAGAGAACTGGGAGAAAGATCGTCAACTAGAGAGTCGCAGATCACTTGAGCAGTCAAAGAGGTCAAGGATTGAGAATTTCGGCAATCTTCAGGATGATGCACTATTGAAGAGTCAACAAAGGATCAAGAGTCTCCAAATAGCATAAATAAAGTTAAAATCAAGTCAAAGCAAGAAGGTTAAAGAACTAGAAAGGTAACTCAATAAAGTCAAGTTACAAGATCAGAGACGTGAAAAGCAGACGACTCGTGTGATGGAAGAAAATGCTAAGCTCAGAGATCAGATAGAAAAGATGGAAAATGCGCCCGTGCCTATACCTTTTCCTGAATGCAAAGAATGTGATCACTTTTTTTAGCAATGTAAGTATTTAGAAGGATAACTATTCCGAAAAGATATGGTGATCAATAGTTTCGCTCGTGGACGAGATCGTGAGGAGACGAAGAAGTTGTTTAAAGAGACCAAAGAGTGGAGTGAAGGATACTTCTGGCAAGGAGGATCGTTGTACTACACGGAGATCAGGGATCCACTATAGTGATGTTTGTCGATCACCACCAGACATGTTGGATGGGATTGTTTTTTTTAATTTTATTTTGTATTTTGGTTTATTTTATATTAAATCATTTAATTCTGAGAACTATTATTATGATTGAAAAAACTTTATCATTTATTTTTAGTCATTGATTTATTTTTCTTTCTTTTTATGCGCCCATTTCCCTTTATCATGCTTGTTAGATATCCCTGATGGTAGGAAAAGCTCTTGAATACCCAGAAATAACAAAACATATCATACATATCATACATATCATACATCTCATACATGACAAGTTATCTCAGGATGGTATTCTTATCTTAATTCTTCCTTTCTTATCCAGAGTTCAAGACGACTATTCACCGGTACCCAACCAGACAAAACTTTCCAAGACAGATGGAACAGATCTAGGCTTAACTCGCTAAAATAAGGGCCCAGATTGCCACTAAAATGACTCAATTCATGGAGGTCATTACTAATGTGAATCACCGACAGGATGAGTTAATGCTCTCAACAATAATCAGCACCGCAACCAGGAAGATGGTGGCAATCAAGGTCTTTATCAAGAAATTTTTGTTGGGCTAGGGGATGTGCAGGACTAACCTTTTATGAATCTCCACGGGTCGCCTGGCAATAATTTTCTGCGTATCGGTAACATAGGGCAATTTCCTCCATCTCTGGGACCTCTCCTTGTAGGTAACCGAAGAGACAATCAGGGTGTAAAAAACTATCAAGAGAAGTATTATGACTATGATCAGGATGAGGATCAGTTTTCTATGCGGAGTTCTGAGCCAGATGTTCAAGTGGAGGAAAGAAGGTATCAGCTACTAGAAGAGCAGCCGAAAGCTGTGGAAGGACAAGGACTCCTTGGCAGGATGCCAATGATCTTGGATTGGTGTCTAGGGTGAAGGTTTCCCCTAAATTTAAGCCTCCTGTGTTTGAAAAGTATAACGGTTCATCATGTCCCATTACTCATGCAACTGCTTATTTCAGAAAGATGTTGGTTCATACTGAGGTTCAAGGACTTTTGATTCATTATTTCCAAGATAGCCTATCTAGGGCATCTTTGGAATGGTACATGAAGCTAGAAAAAATTCATATTCAATGCTGGAATGATCATGTTTATGCTTTTTTCAAGAATTACCAGTACAATATGGATATGGCACCAAATCGCACTCAACTGGGGAATTTGGCACAAGGGCCAAAGGAATCTTTCAAAGAGTACACCCAAAAATGGCATGAATTGGCTGCAAGGGTTCAACCTCCACTAATGGAACGAGAACTCATTGATATGTTTATGAGCACTCTGCAATGGCCTTATTATGATCACGTGATAGGAAGTGCATCAGTCGGATTCACGGAATTGGTTATGGCTGGTGAAAGGTTCGAAGTAGGTTTGAAATTGGGAAAGATTTAAATTGGTAATTCCAGTGGCTCATCAGGAGGTTGTGGTATGAAGCCGTTTAGTTCTTATCCTAAGAAAAGGGATGGTGATGCAAGTGCAGTATATTCTCATAGAGGAAGAGGTAGAGATCGTCAGCACAAACAAGTCAAAGCCCATTTCTATTCCAATTAATGTTCCTCTACAACAAAGACAGAATCATACGCCTCAGCAATAAAGACAACAAGATGCTTCCCATCAGTAAAATAATAATCAACAACAAAGGTAGCCAATAAGGTTTGATCCCTTTCCAGTATATCTTACTGAGGCACTCCACCACTTGCTTGATTTGATATGCCAACAACCACTGGATGACTTCCTGCTAATTATGATGCTAACGCAAGATGTGAATTCCATTATGGAGGAATTGGCCATTCTACTGACAATTGTTATGCGTTGAAGTGAAAAGTGCAAGACTTATTGGATGCCAAAGCAATTGAGTTTACTCAAGTGAATGGTCTGAATGTTGTTCAAAACCCAAAGCCTTAGTATGGAGTGGTTGTTATTAATATTATTGATGACGATGGTAAAATGTTGAATTTAGTTATGAATGTAGAACAAGTGACCACTTTGTTGTCATGTGTTAAAAGGTACTTGCTTGACAATTCTATCTTCTTGGGTTGTGCTTCTGATTGTGTCAAGTGTAAAGAACAACCAAAGGGTTATGATGCTTTGAAAGCTGGAATCCAGTTTCTAATGGATGAGGGTTCCCTACAGTTTGATAGAAGACCAAGATGCCGAAAAGATACTAGAAAGATATCACTGTGATATCCATTCCTTACACTCTTGTGCATATTCCTGCTCCATTTAGGGCGCCTCCTTTGATGTTTATAATACCCGGTCACATACCATATACTAGTGAGAGGTCCATCCCATGGCATTATGGTGCTGGTGTCTGAAACAACCGGCTGAACGATCAACTGATAATGAAATCAATAAAGTCACCATCGAATGTTTTTTATCCCGCAAGAGGGGAAAGTTAAACATCGAGTAAACCTGAGAAGGGTGAAATCAAGGTCGAACGACCAAGAGATACGGGTAAGGGAGTCTGTTACGTGAGGGGAAGGTATTAGCATCCCACACGGCCGTAGTACTCTATGGTATCCACTCTTATTGTTCTAATCAAAGGGTGTGTCTAATCTATGTCTAAGTTGTACAGAGAATGTATGCAAAAGAAAAGAGAAAATAATGTAGGGAAAAAAAGTTGTGCTCGCTCGGGCCCTACCCCAATGCCTACGTATCCTTTTTAAGGAATCAGAGCAGTCGTACTTCGGCTTCAAATGTTTTTGTTAGTTTATATTTTTTAATTGAACAATGTTAGGTTCAAATCAATCCATTGCGGCTCGACCTTTGGAGACTTAAGACCTGTAGCGGAAGGGAACTAACATGTTATTAGAAAAGAAATGCCGATTGGCACAAACAAAGGTGTTGGTTTGTCTTTTTTACCTTGAGAAAGGATTTGAAAGTTTTAAGTGTTTTATGATTTGCAAAGAAAAAATAAAAGAAAGGTTTTTGTTTTATTATGCAAAGGATATAAAAGAAATAAAAACATCTAAGGGAGACTAACCTAAATATATCCCTAATGTTATCACATAAATGATTGACCCTAAAGTTGAGTTTTGTAGGGGAAACTCTAACCAATATTGACATGCATGGATAACAATCCTAATGTCTATCTCAAATCATCACCTATAGATGAATTAAGAAGTCCTAAAGGAGCATGGCAAGGGTCTATCACCTAAATTATGTCTATCTCGAACCATCATCTATAGTTGAGACGAGAGCTCCTAAGGGAACATGTCGAGGGTATGTCATCTCAAAACATGCACACAAAAACGAAATCAAGCAAGCAAGCCAACAAGCTCAAGAGAGCATAAACAATATGTCGAGAGCAATACATACTAACTCAAGTCAAATGCCTAACCAAGATATTAAGGATTAAGGTAGGAAAACAAATCAACAATTGGCTCAAGAGAGCACACCTATAGAGATCCTATCTAGGCTAGCATACCAAAGAAAGTCTAACAAAAACTATCCTATGGGGAACATGCAATGAGAGTGAAATCGTGATCTCAATTTCTAAAATGAGTGACTCATCGATTAACAAGAAATCAAGGAAAGCGATAAAATCCTATAGGGAGCATGCATTGAGAGCAAAGTTGTGATCTCAATTTATAAATTGAGTGACTCATCGATCAACAAGAAATCAAGGAAAGCGATAAAATCCTATAGGGAGCATGCATTGAGAGCGAAATCGTGATCTCAATTTCTAAATTGAGTGACTCATCGATCAACAACCAAGGAAACAAACACAAGCACAACACATATAGAAAATAAAGTGCGAAATGTCTGCTACAGGTCTTTAAGCAGCGACTTCAAGCGCACGCTCTTTATTTCCTGCTTCCTACTTCTCATGATCTCTAGAAAGCGGTAAATGTCCCTACTATACATGATCTCTAGAAAGCGGTAAATGTAATATTACAACAAATGGCCTGAAACCATACTAAACTAATAATAAAAATTCGTAAAAACCAAATCAATGCATGGCGAAAGCTCGGAGGGTGCCGCAAACTAGCATCAACAAAAAATAGCGTCAGAAGCATGAACAACATATGCAAGCAAAGTGTATCCGTCACCAAAGTGAATGGTATCCAAATTGCTTCTCAAAGTAAGCACATCTCACAAAATTTGTTAGTAGATAACAACAAAATCAAATGCGATAATGACAATTAGCAATATGCACAAAAATGAAGTATGAATATGTACAAGACAAAGCAAACAAGTCAAAGGAGCATAACATAGCATTTCAGACAGCAACCTCGTACTCATGAAAATATGTACAAAAATCGATTTAGAAACATCCAAACTTGCTATCGATATCAAAGAAATGCTCAAACAAGTACAACAATACATTATTCGCAAACTAAAACTCAATGCACATGTGAAATACAAGTTCCGGACAACATTACACACATTTTGAAATTCATCATGAATCGATTTGGAAATCAAAGTTTTAGTGCATTAATCATGAATATTAGCATGAGATGGTTATCCGGAACTTGCACATAAACATGTAACCTCAAGATTGATCTAAAGATCAAGAATTTAAGTCTAAAAACCACATGAATTTAATGTATCGGAATTTAATCAACAAATTGCAAATTAACTCTAATTCATGAGTTTATGTATTTATGTCAAAAGTGTGATGAATAGGAATCAACTCACAATTTGTCAAACGTAAAAGTTGTGAATAAAAATATATTCCGATACGTTAAATTCACAAAGTTCTCAAGCAATTAGTTAAAACCAAATGATATTACTTGACATCAAAGTATGAGTTAACACACAAATAGTATCACAATTCAATAATGAAACACAAGATAATGTGCAAAAAAACTTGAATTGGAAAGTTATAAAATTAATCTAAAAGCATCTAAAATTAACCGCAAAAATTAAAGCGACATGGAAACATGCCAACGGTTCTAAAAATTAACTCGGTTCGGCCAAATCTCGTTCCGAAATGTGATTTTCAAAACTGCTACAATAGCAGAAAAATGGAACTAAATTTATCCGAATCAAAAAAATATTCGTGTGAGAGATTTCGGATGGCCCAAGAAAATCGGTTTTCATTAAAGAAAGTCAGAAAAACTCAATACGGATCAAAAGTTAGAGCAAAAACACCAATTATGTCAAGAATTTGTCAATGTTCAAGTGTTGAGGCATTTTCTACCAAACTTAATCAAACTTGTTTCCAATGTATTTTATGATGTCATTTGAGTCTATTGGAATTTATCTCAACACATGTAAGTAACAAACAACAAGTGTCAATCAACAAATTGACAAAAAGTAGTTTATGTCAAAAATCAAACAACTTGAAATTATATACTAAAAATGCATTTCAAATGCATAAAAAAAACACAATGATCAACAATTAAATAGTTAGAAACAAATGACATTATTGATATCAAGACATTAAAGAAAACTCTCAACATCCATTTCCAACCCATGAGATAATTCAACAACATTTTTCAATCAAGTTGTAAACTCCACAATTTACACATAATCTCATAAATTATCAACCAATGACAAATTTCTTTAAAATTTTGATTTCAATAATTTTGAGCAATCAAAGAATTATGTCTAAACTAGGCTAATGTTAGCAAACAAACAAATGCTACAAGTATCACATAATTGACACAATCACAAACTATGAAAAGTAATGAATAAAGACAAAAAGTCACATTTAGGCAAAGAATCACAATTATAGACAAATTGAAAAAGTGAACCGATACACAAGGCACAAGCCTAAAAATCAACCGGAATGATCTATCAAAATTATCGGAAGCTATGCACACGCATACGGTCTTAAAATGCAGACGATTCGGTCAAATTTCGTTCAAAAATGCGATTTTCGCACACAAGTCAGCAGCTCCCAGATTTGACCGAAACGTATCTGAATCGAGGAACTGTTCATGTAGACATCCTAGGATGACTCAAGAAAGTCGGTTTTTATTAATGAAAGTTGAAAAAACTCAAAACGGATCAAAAGTTAGAGCAAAAACACCAATTATGTTAAACTTTGGCAATTTACCAAGTATTGAGATATTTTCTACCAAACTCAATTAAACATACCTCAAAAATATTTAGCAATGGAATTTGAGTTCATTAGAAATTATATCAATTCATTGAAATGGCAAGCAACAAGTAATCAACCAAAAATTGGTAAAAGATTAGTATATGTCAAGAATTAGTAACTTGAGATCATATGTAAAAAATGCATTTCAAATGCACAAAATTATCAATGGTCATCAACCAAAAATAATTGGAAACATGTGGTGAAGCTTGAAAATCAAATATTAGGCCTAAACTACACTAATTGTTAGTTTATATTACAACACCTAAATCAAAGTTATTGTTAGAATCTACATAACCTAAACTATTAACAAATTCTACATCAAGAATTAGGAACTAGTGTTAATCTAATCAAGAATTCAAAATCTCAAACTAATGTTAGTGCTAACTAGTTTTCTATAGCTAATTCAACTTAAACACTAGTGTAACTACATCTAGGGCTAAAAATCAACACAACAACACTATGTCAACTTCAAGTTACAACCAAAATCAATTTCTCAAATTCAATTAATCACTTATTTCAATAAGCAATTCAATAAAATGGTATTAGATTCTAAATTCAAATCAATTCTCAACAATTAAGCCTCAATTATACAATTAAAACATCAATCAACACAAAACCAAGAAAAATCACTTATTCCAAAAAATCACTTATTTCAAAAAGTGCTTAATTTAAGAAAATTCACCAATAAAAGTGAAGAGGAGGCTTAGGTATAGAGATCATAATGAATGGATCAACAATCAGAGAATAATTGCTCTTGATCTTGACTTTTGGATCTTCATGAAGTTGTTGTTGTGTTCTTGATGAAAAAGGTGTAAAACCTTGATTTGATCTTTGAGAGAAAAACTTTAATTGTTTTTTGGATATTTGTGAGTTATGAGAGAAATTGGAGTAAAAAGAATATATAGTATGGGCTTATGTGATTGGATTTGGTTAATGGGCCTCAAATATCCATAAATACTAATGCAGAATTTTAATTCACTTGAAGGCGACACATTCCGAGCAAATTCGCAGGAATCTCGGTGTGACTTTAGAAGTTGAAATGTGAAACTAAAATGTATCCAATGTCGAGAACAACATCGTCTCTGAAGATAAGCTCAATCAGATAAACGATTATTTAGTTATTATTTTTTGAAGTTTCGTCTCAAATGAAAATATTCCTCGGGTCAGGATTTTCAAACGCGTTGCGTGCGCTTCGGACCAAAAACAAAGGCCTTCGGGATACCGCTCTGTAATACGGTGGAAGAATTGGCTGTTTTTTTGTTACTACTGGTTTTTCATTTTTTTGTTTGCAAATGCACGGTGTTGTACCCTAAAATTTTCCCTCCCATGTTTGTTAATACATCTCAAGTGAGGTCCTCAAATTGCTCAAGGAAGTCCAAGAGTTGACCAGACAAACTCTCTCATAAGGCAGTCTACCCAAAATTAAGGTTTCATTTTGCATCAAGATGTTTGAGTCCAAAGGATCCAAAATTCTCATCATTATCCTAATATGTTCTCAAGATCATCCTTGTCAACTTTCAAGCCTTGTAGAGAAAATTTGCTCAATCAATTACTCAAAGGCCTGAAAATCGACTGTGTTAGGGCAAAAGTCAACTGTGGCCCACATACAATCAAACTTCAAGATTTTTGGCCAACATTATAATTTTGAAGTATTATTCATCATTTTATCAAGGGTTGATCATGATTCCTCAAGGATTGCTCACAATTCATCAAAACCCAAAAGTTGGTAAATTAGGGTTTTGTAGGAAAAGTCAACTCAACTTTGACCAAGCATAACTTTATCATACTTTATCAAAAATGACCCATCCAAAGATCATTTTGAAGAGGATGAAATTCCACATAATTCATTTTCAGCTCCCAAGTTCAAAATATGCACTCACAATTAGATATGAATTTGGACATTATAGGTCATTTTGAAAAGTACACAAAAACACCTTTTGGGTAAAAGCTTCATACATGAACATGGAAGACTCAATGGAGATGAGACCAAAATAGTTGCTTATAGGATATCTTAAGCTTTCTAAAAAGTCCAAGAACACCTCTCTAGGGTCAAAATTGAGAGAGTTGTGCATTGGCCAAGTTGACCCTTTTTGCAAAATTGCCAAAAGTCAAATGTGTCCAAAATGGAATTTTTTGCTAAATGGGCCCAACTTTTTATGCTTGCACTAAGTTTGTAATGTGACACATGACCCATGATCCCTTCCACTTGTCATTCTTTTATTTTTGTTTTTTATTTTTATTTTATTTCATTTAAATCAAATAAAATCAATATAAAATAATGAAAATATCAAAAACTAATTAAATCTTGAGATTTTGTGCATGATTAGGTTCATTATACAGTTGGAGACAAGATCAAATCGTGCAAGGCTTTATATGGACACAAAAATATTAAATTTGCTTGTTTTGGAAAGATTTGGTGCAAGGATTGAGTCATGAATCAATATTCATAATTGGAAGAGATTTGATACATAATTGCAACCCTAATGCACTCTAGTATACATAAGGAACAAAGGCAGACCAAAAACAAGAGGCTAGAGGCGTGAAAAGGAAAATAATAAATTGCAAAAATTCAAGAAAAAAGTGCAAACTGATTTCCAAGTTTCAGGCCATCTCAAGCCATTCTAATCATACCAATCAATTGCTAGACTCCCCAGGATTGTGTTTCAATCGCTAGCAAGCTTCCCCGTGCCTTGAAACGCCCTGTAAGAGTCACACGGTTTGCATATTTTCTTGAATTCAAATACTTTGATTCTGACATATTTAGCATGATTAATTGGCATATTTATAATCCTTGAGATGTTTGCAAGCTAATGGTTATATTTAATTGCATTTTTGTTGACTGAACACAAAAATGCCATGGCTAGGGTTCTTTCTTTGTTTTTAGGGTTTTCTTGTACAGGGAAAATTGGACCTTAATAATGGTACCATGATGCTCGTGAGGTTGAAACGAGTTGATTGGTACCATTGGTTGTCATTTGTCATACACATACAAGATTTTGGAACGAGCAAGGGTTATACCTATGCTTGGTATCCGTAGGTAAAAGCCTTTTATCTAAAACGACGGAAGCAACGAAGAAGACAATGGCATGGCAGGTTGTGGATGGTCAGTTTGAATTTCACGCGTTTTGGGAGGCGTGGCACTTTATTTGTATTATATTTCATTTGTTTCATTATTATTACAACTAACACGCTAGCGCAGATGGTGAAGTTGTTGGTCTTTGATGCACACGTCCTGGGTTCGATCCTAGGCGTGTGCATTTTATTTTATCAACATTTTTCAGGGAAATCCAGTGTATCACATGGCAAGGGGATTCATCGTGTACCATCCAAATCTGATCCATCAGATCACCAACAAGCCAGATCCAAGGCCTTCTCACTTGAAGGACCACCATGCACCTAAGTCAAGCATGCACACTGGATCCAACGAAGTCAACAAAGGCCAGTAATTGTTGGGCCAAGAATTCCAAGCTACACCCCCCTCTTGCTAATGCTATCAGACCCATTTTTATTTCTTTTCTATTTATTTATTTTATTTTATTTAATTTTCTTAGTTATTTTTAACCAAAATTAATTTCTTTTTCACAAAATCATAAAATCAAGAGTTTGTAAAAAATTAGAATTAGTTTTTTTTTAATCAAATTTAATTTAATATTAGTTTAATTTAATCTAGGGTAATTCTAACTTTTTTATATAATTAAAATCAATTAGGAAAATTAGGGTTAAGCTTGTGATTTAATTTTTTATTTCTTTTCTCAAAAATAAAAAATACGAAAATAGGTTAATTTAATTATTTTTCTTAATAAAAATTGATTAGTAATTAGGTTTTTATTTAATTAAGCTTTATTTTCTCAAAATAACACAAAAACGACAAAAAAAATGTTTTTTTTCTTTCTTTTTTTAAATGGCAATTAGCCTTAGTTAGGGTCAAAACCCTAAATCTCTCGTTTTCGATTTATTGCACGCGTTTATTATTTTTTGCAATATTAATGTAACTGTCTACGGTATGTAATAGTTTAATCTAGGATTTTCTTGATTTATCGTCTTTTACGGGTTTTTTGGCTATGTAATTAATCCCTACCCCAAAGCCTTGTAATAGTGTAGGTTTTATTTTCTCGCATTTTAATTCTCGCAAATATTAACTGTTTAGGTGTATGTAATAGGATTGTATGACAAGATTGCATGAATTTAAAACGACTAGAAAATCCTAATGTGCAAAGATAATAATTGAAATCAAATCACTCGCACATGCGCACTCCTAGGGTATACTCTCACTTCGGTTGCCTTCGGTAAACGATCATTGAGTATAGGGTGTCTTAGTGGTTGCCCTTCTGTCTAACAAAGATCAAATGTTCCGTTCGGAAATATTGCCTCGGAAATGTCGCCTCGGAAATGTTGCCTCAAATATGATCTTAAGACTTTAGGGTTATTACTAAGACGTCCTAACATTGCTTTAATGATCGTACGTCCCTTTCGAATTGACCCTTACAAATCCAATGATGGTGCTACCTACTCCTCAATAGTAGGATAGCACTGTCTAAAGAAAACGAGAATAGAAACGATCCTTTTTCGAATAGGTAGATGCTAATAGGTACTTGCTTAAAATCAAACTTTTTCACACCAAACACTTTTCAAACAAAGTTTTCAAAAACAACTTCGTAACACTCTTGAGGACAGAAACAAGGGTTAAAACAAAGTAAAACAAAACTTTTCAAAGCAAGCACACAAAAGAAATTTTAAAAAGATGAGCAAGTACCTAAGAGCCCATGGAAAACCATGGATAGAAAGGGTGTGAACACCTTCCCTTTCTATAATCTACCCCCCGTACTCAGAAACATCTCGAAAAAGGATTTTTTCTGTGCTTTTTTCCTTTCCGGTTGGATGAAATAAAAGTCGGTGGCGACTCTTGCTTACCGCGACATTTTGCAAATACAAAATGCAAAACGCAAACCAGCATTTTCAAAACACTCGGTTCTGCCACCGTATCACACACGGTAAGCAAGATTCGACAATGTCTTTTATTTTATCCAACAAAGGAAAAGGGAAAAAGAACAAAAAAAAACCTTTTTCGATATGTTTTTGAGTACGGGGGGTAGATTATAGAAAGGGAAGGAGTTAGCATCCTTTTTATCCGTGGTTTTCCACGGGGTCTTAGGTACTTGCTCATTTTTAAATTTCTTTTGTGTGTGTTTTGAAAAGCTTTGAAAATGCCTTAGTGCGGCGTTTCACTTTATGGTAACCCTTATGTCAGTCCTCAAGAGTGTGATAAAGCGTTTTTGAAAACTTTGTTTGAAAAGTGTTTGAAAGTGTAAGTTTGAAAAAAACCTAATTCTATATTTTTTGTGATTTTATTGATTTTATGTTTTTTCTGAAATTAATTAATTTAATGATATTGAATTGATTTGTTTTCATTAAGTAAAGTTAATTAGAAAAAAATTAGGTTTAATTCACAAATATTTAGTTTTCTCAATAAAAAATCAAAAATATTTTCTTTATTTTAGATTCTTGAGCATATTTAACTTATTCTCGCGCGCATTTATTTATTTATTTTTTCTAATTATTGTATCTGTTTCGAGTTTGTAATAGCTTTTATCTTAGGTTTATTACTGCTTTTATTTATGGCTTTTTCCCCAAGTTTGGTTATGTAACCCCTTCCTCAAAGCCTTGTAATAGCTAGGTTTAAGATTCTCGCATTTTATTTTTTCGCTACTATTAACTGTTAGATGAATGATCATAGGATTGAATGGAAAGATAAATTGAATGTTTAAAATAGTAGAACACCCTAACTGTGCAAAGATAAACAAACTGAAATCAAACACTTGCACATGCTCACCCCTAGGGTATCTCCCACTTTGGTTGCCTCAGAAAAACAGTCACTATTCTCGAACGTGAGAATTCTTAGTGACTGTCCTCTAATTCAGAGATCGTAAGTCCCTTTCGAAGGTTGCCTCGGTAAAACAAAATGCGATCTTAGAACTTTAGGACACTTACTAAGAGATCTTGCCATGTTGCCTTAAGTGACCGTAATCTTCCTTTCGATTGTCCTTTAAACACCAACGATGGAGCTACCTACTCCTTAATAGTAGGATAGCGTTGTCTAAAGGAAATAAGAAAACGAACAGTCTTTTTTCGAGTAGGTATAAACTTTTAAATACTTGCTCAAAACAATCAATTTTTCACACTTACACTTTCAAACACTTTTCAAACAAAGTTTTCAAAACGCTTTATCACACTCTTGAGGACTGATACAAGGGTTACCATAAAGTGAAACGCCACACTAAGGCATTTTCAAAGCTTTTCAAAACACACACAAAAGCAATTTAAAAATGAGTACGTACCTAAGAACCCGTGGACAACCACAGATAGAAAGGGTGCTAACACCTTCCATTTCTATAATCTACCCCCTGTACTCAGAAACATCTCGAAAAAGGTTTTTTCTGTTCTTTTTCCCTTTTCCTTTGTTGAATAAAATAAAATATGGTGGCGAATCTTGCTTACCGTACATTTGCAAACAAAAAAACACAAAACAAGTAGTAACAAAAAAAAAACAGTCAGTTCTGCCACCGTATTACAGAACTGGAGACTTTGTTGGGGACTTATATAAAGTGGGGTTTACCTTAGGATCTAGTTCATTTTAATTGCTTCTTTGGTTTGTCTTGTTTGATTTACTTTTAATGGTATCTGTTTGGGATGTTTGGATCCTAAACCCGGATCGGGGAATTCGTTTTAGGTAAGTAGAAATAAATTGTGAGGGAGCTGTGTGGGGTATACCGACATGGTTGAAATAGTAGCTATGTTGATACGATACTTTGGTGTATACCAGTATCCCTTGAGTAATCAAGGATAATACAGGGCCGCTGCATGGTATCATAAAGCGCCAACTGACCTTAGCACCTTAATTGACCAACTTGGCTTTTTAGGACGTAGTGAGATAGTCGTATTTGGTGTAAATCCAAAGTCGGTTGATACTCGATGCTACACTCATTGAGGTTTGACTCTTGAGTTTTGTTTGGTGGCAAGTCAATTGTCTATCGGAATGAAATTTGGGGAAAAGATCAGTGATATTGAGATCCCTTAGAACCCGGTTACTATATTTAGGACAAGTTAAACCAACCCAACTTCAAGAGGGTATTACCTTAAAATCCATGCAAGCCTTAAACCTAAGGTCTCTGTGTGATTTTCTTGTGTTTGCTATATCTGCTATATCTGAGCATAATCATGACATCATAACATAGCATATCATACTAACCATTTCAAGGATTCTTAGGGTTTATTTTTGTCTTGTTTTGTAGGACATGGCCCTCGCCCACAGATTCACTATCCAAGTCAGTCTGGTAAAGGTACCTCCTCAGCTTAAGGAGTTAGTATCAAGGGTTCCTGAAAGCTCTCCCTTCACTAAAAGGCATGGTCGACTTCTCATCTTGGTCACCTCAAACCCTGATGAAGAAATGTTAAAAGTGCTCTTTCAATTCTTTGACCCTCTACATCATTGCTTCACTTTTCCGGATTACTAGTGAGTGCCTACTATGGAGGAGTTTTCTCTATTACTGGGGGGTGCCTATCCTTAACAAGGTACCTCTCAATGGTATGGAAAGAGACCCTAAACCCGAAGATATTTCTAAAGCTCTGTCCTTACAACGGTCTGACGTAGTAGCAAATTGGGAAACCAGGAGAGGTGTCAAGGGTTTTTTGGCTTTCTTGTTTGAGAAAGCTCATCATTTTTGGGACACCCTGGACTTACAATATTTTGAAGAGGTGTTAGCCCTTCTCATCTATGGGTTGGTATTGTATCCTAATCCAGACCATCTCATAGACGTGAATGTGGTTAAGGTTTTCCTGTCACGCAATTCAGTACCTACTCTGCTTGGAGATGTCCTACATTCTCTGCATACTCGCACTATAAAGAAAAGAGGGACCCTTCTGTATGCACTCATCTTTTGGCTAGGTGGTCTATTTTGCACCTACCCTGATCCGTCTTGAAGAATGAACAGGGTTTAAGATGGTCTCATAGGCTAATGACTCTTACACATTCAGGTATTCATTGGTGTCCTCGATCCTCGGAGAATGTTACCATCATTGATCGATGCGGAGAATTCCCTAATGTCCCTCTCTTAGGAATTAGGGGAGGAATTACTTACATTCCTTGTTTGGCACTGCGATAATTTGGATATGCAAGAAGGGATGATCCTCATGATACACTTATCTAAGGAATCGCCTTCAACTACGAGAATGATGCTTAGGGTTACCGTAAAAGGTTCATGCAAGATTAGGGCATGGTACGTAGAGTTGATAGAAAGATACTGAGGCACAAGAATTCTATCCCTCTTGAGCCTTATCTCAAATGGGTACGAGTTTGTGCTCAAAGTCTTATGATGCGTTACCCCTCCATCCTACCTATGATTATGGAACCGGTTGCTAAAGGAGACACTCCTTATCTTGTTCTTCATCCTGACATGTCAACTGATCATGAGGAGTTACAAAAATCCTGGGTTCAACTTAAGGAGGAGCGGGATACGTTTGAAGCTCAATTCTACATTAGCGAGAAGAAATTCCTGGAACTCACTAGGCTACTTCATGAAGAGAGGAATATAAACGGCTACATTGCACCAAAGTGGATGTGCTTATGGGAAACCTAATTTTCTTTTTGCTTTATGTTTTATTTTGTTTAATTGTAAGCCTAAAGGGAACTCTTTGTAACAATTCGAACTTATTAATACAGTTAACGTGTTTTTCTTTTGTTTAAGAAAATTTGATTCTTTAAGAATCCTTGAAATCATTGCATACGCATATCATCCATGACATTGCATAAACAGGTTTCATATTAGTATTATCATCTTCTTCGCTGTTTATTTCATCAATAATGACTTCTGAACAAAGTATCAAGGATCTCCAGGCAAAAAATGCCCAATTTCAGTAAATGTTTGTAGCTTTGGATAAAGGGCAGGAAGATCTGAAGGCCCTTATTCTAAAATATAGAAAGAAGAGGGCGAAAAAGACCGCTGGTGTGGTAAACCTGGGAAGAAGATTCAAGGGACCGTTGAAGCAAATGGTTGATCTAACCTCTTCATCCAAAGAAGGAGAGAATCAAGAGGGTGATACAAAGGAGGAAGACCCCAGTCTAGGGGAATCTGATAATGACACTGATTACAATGAAGAGAAGTATTCTCCGGCTGACGAAAGGTACAAAAAGTTAGAGGATTGTCTGAATGCAATGGAGATCCAAACAGTACCAGGGTCAAATTTTGAAGAGATGGGTTTAGTATCTGGGGTTGTCATCCCACAGAAGTTGTTCCAAGCTTCATCTCCGTTCTTATGTGAGGAAGATTCAACCTCACACTGCTGATAAGAACTTGTGGGTCCATTTCTTTCAAGACAGTCTGTTCGGGACTCAGCTTGAGTGGTTCTATCAGCTGGAGGGAATCAATATCCGCAACTGGGAAAATCTGGTTGCTGCTTTTTATAAGCAGTATCAATATAACGCTGACCTTGCTCCTACCCGTACTCAACTCCAGGGTATGTCTATGGGTGCAAGCGAAGATTTTAAGGACTACGCTCAGAAGTGGAGAGATTTGGCAGGGAGAGTTCAACCCCCTTTGTCTGATAGAGAGCTGGTGGACATGTTTCTTGGTACACTATCTGGTTCGTTCTTTAATCACTTGATTGGTAGCTCCTCAGTTGGTTTTACTGAGCTGATATTGACTGGAGAAAGGATAGAAGCTGGGATCCGAAGTGGCAAGATCCAGAAAGACACCTCTTCAAGTACAGTGAAAAAGCCATTCATGGGTAAGAAGGAGGTCAATTCTATTTACAATCTAAGAAGTCAGAATAGAACCGATCACCGTCCAACGGTAAGGGCTATGATGATACCTAGGCCTGTGGATACTCAACAACGAAACAATCAGCCAAGGGTAGAAAGACCTTAAAGGCAGTTCACCCGGATCAATATGACATTGTCTGAGGTTCTACCCCATCTGTTAAAATCTAATTTGGCAACCTTAAGGGAGGCTCCCAAGAACCCCAACACCACATCTCCTTGTTATAATCCAAACGCTTGGTGTGCTTACCATTCTGAGAGTCTAGGCCACGATACAAACGATTATTGGGCTATGAAGAATAAGATACAAGATCTGATCGAAGAAAAGGAGATTGAGTTTGATGCTCCTGAGATGCCTAATTTCATAACTGCTTCCATGCCCAAGCACAACCGTGGTGTTAATGTCGTTGATACTGATCTATTTGTTACTTCTATTGATGAAGTTTCTACTCCTCTCATGATCGTCAAGAAGAATTTGTTGCTAGCCGGTTTATTTCCGGGTTATGGTGAAGGTTGCCACATGTGTTTATCTCTACCTTCTGGTTGTTATTTGCTGAAGGCATGTGTTCAATGCCTGATGGATAACAAAGAGATTTTGTTCGAAAAGACTCTGGTTCCAACTATTCTACATGAAGATGTTTCTACGCTTCACCAAATGATGAAGTATCAAGTGAAGGGAAAGATTGTCATAGTGCATGGTGAATAGGAGTACATTGTAAGCCATCTGAACTTTTTCAAGTATTTGGAGATGGACGGTGAGTTCATAGAGACCCCTTGCCAAAATTTTGAAGAGGTTCCCCAGACTATGGCATCAACCGAGACTATTACCAGTGTGCCAAAGATCACCAGACCTCCTTTGAAGATGGCTTCTCTCAAGGACACCAGAGCAGTAGTTGAAGAAGGTGGGTGTACCATTTGGGGACAGCTCCCTGATTTTCCTTATAAAACTGGCAAATTTGGTTTGGGCTTTACTTCAGGAGCTCAAAGGGTTGTTCGACGTGCTCGGGCTGGACGACCTCCCCTACGCATTAGCAATCATGGGGTCAATGCCATAGAAGACAATGATAAGGATTATGATATTGACAGTTGTACTTCCCTACTACCAACGGTGGACCTAGTAACTGGACGGCCAAAGATTTTGTGCCAATTACTTTTGTTCAGCAGTAACTCTCTTGCTTGTTTTTCGGATTTGTAATAAACAATATAAACTCTATGGCCTTGTGTCTTACCCGAGGCACAAGGGTTTATTTGTGAGGGTTATTATATGTCATTATCATATGTCATCAATAAAACATTGGACACTTTTGCATACAAATTTTGCGCTCTCTGTTTTTCTTTTCTGCTTTTTACTTTATCAATACAGTTATGCTCTTACACACACTCACATATCAAACTGCAGATCCATATCCACTCTGGATCCCATTGATAAAAGTTCTACTATTTCCAGTTATAACCTTAAAAATCCGATCAACCAAGTCGAGGACGAAGGTGAGGAAGATTGTGAGGTACCTGGAGAACTTGCTAGACTGTTACAGTAGGAAGAGAGGGCTATAAAGCCCCATGAAGAGCCTGTTGAGACAATAAACTTGGACACATAGGTAGACAGAAAAGAAGTCAAGATTGGCGCAAATATGGAGCTTGGTGTCAAACAGCGATTGGTATAGATATTGCACGATTATGTTGAGATCTTCGCCTGGTCATATGAAGACATGATGGGACTAGACACAAATATAGTGGTTCATCGTATGCTGACTAAAGAAGATTGCCCTTCGGTAAAGCAAAAGGTTCACCGTATGCTCCCTGAAATGTCAGAGAAGATCAAAGCAGAGGTTATGAAATAGTTCAACGTCGGGTTCTTAGCTATCACCTCCTATCCGCAGTGGGTTGCTAACGTGGTCCCGGTACCTAAGAAAGACGGTAAAGTACGAATGTGTGTGGATTATAGAGACATGAACAGAGCAAGTCCCAAGTATGACTTCCCGCTTCCCCACATCGATGTTCTGGTTGAAAACACCGCACAACACAAAATCTTTTCCTTCATGGATGGTTTCTCTGGCTACAACCAGATCAAGATGGCACCCGAAGACATGGAGAAGACAACCTTCATCACACTATGGGGCACTTTCTTTTACAAGGTGATGCCTTTTGGGTTGAAGAATGTTGGGAAAACTTATCAGGGAGCCATGGTAGCTTTGTTCCATGATATGATTCACCATGAGATAGAGGTTTATGTTGATGACATGATAGCCAGGTCTCAAACTGAGGAAGAACACCTTGATCATCTACAAAAGTTATTTGATAGGTTGAAGATGTACAAGATGAGGTTAAATTTGAACAAGTGCACCTTTGGGGTAAGGTCTGGTAAACTCCTAGGTTTCATTGTGAGTGACAAGGGAATTCAAGTGGACCCCGCAAAGTAAAGGCTATTCAAGAGATGCCATCTCCTTGCACTGAGAAGGAGGTCAATGGCTTTTTGGGACGCCTAAACTACATTTCCAGGTTCGTTTCCAATTTAACTGCTACTTATGAGCCAATCTTCAAGCTCCTAAAGAAAGATCAAGTAGTAAAATGGAATGACGAATGCCATACTGCTTTCGAAAGAATCAAGGAATACCTTCAAGAACCACCAATTCGGATGCTTCCGATTGAAGGAAGACCTTTAATAATGTACTTAATAGTGTGAGAAAATTCAATGGGGTGTGTGCTGGGGAAGCATAACGAGTCTGGTCGAAAAGAGCATGCAATATACTACCTTAGCAAAAAGTTTATCGACTGTGAGATAAGATACTCACTGCTCGAGAAAACTTGCTGCGCTTTGGCATGGGCTGCTCGCCGACTAAGACAGTATATGTTGACCCACACAACTTTGTTGATATCTAAGATGGATCTGATCAAGTACATCTTCGAGAAGCCCGCTCTCTCTGGAAGAATAGTGTGATCGGTGGATCTGGAACTGACTGTTTAACGCTGGTTCGCGAAATGTCGCGGAAGCAAGAGTCGCCACCGTCTTTTATTTTCTCCAAATGGAAAGGACAAAAACACAGAAAAATTCCTTATAGAGATTGCTCTCGGTTCGGGAGGTAGATTATAGAAAGGGAAGGTGTTAGCACCCTTTCTATCCATGGTTATCCATGGGCTCTTAGATACTTGCTCAATGTGTTTTCAAAAATGTTTGCTAGCTTTTCAATGTGGGTTTAAAAAAGTTTCTTTGAAAAATTTCAGTTCGACTCGTACGTCAGAGTGTTTGAAAAATTTGCTTTGAAAGCTTTTGAAAAGTGTTGGTGTGAAAAGATTTCAGTTTGTTTTGAAGAGAGCAAGTATCCATGAGTCGTCTACCTACCCTAAGGAATTCGTCTGTGTAAATGTCCTTTAAAGTAGTGCCATCCCACCATTGAGAGGTAGGTAGCACCACCGTTGGAGGTGTTCGGGTCAATTCGAGGTTCGGGACATGGTGATCACCAGAGCAATGGGAAGACACCTTAGAAGCTCCCCTCATGCCAGGTTCCAGGATCATGAGGACTTACTAAGACATCCTCTACTCGACGATCACCTTTCGAGGCAAGGCAACAGTGAGGCGTACCCTAGGGGTGGTGTGTGATTTGTGTGTCAGATTCGTTTATTTTATCTTGTCATGTTTGTTGTGATCTACGCTTGATTTTATTATGTTCATTCATTCTTGCATGCTTTGTTAACAGTTTAAAAATTTGCGAGGAAAAATAAATCTAAGCTATTACAAATGGCGCGGGTCCACATCGCCAAAATTAAACCGGACCCGATTTGACGGAAAGTAAATAAAGCATAAGAAAGAAAAGTGCGAGAAGTTTAAGTTACATGGCTTCGGGACAGATACATAACTATTTAAGCGAAATAAAATAAATACGCAAATTAAATAAATTACGAACGAGGGCGTTGGACCCTTTTGCAAAATATTATTAATAAGGAATTAAAATTAAGAGTTAAAAGAAAATGTTTTTTAGTATTTTTGTGTTTTTTGATTTACTAGAAAAAAGAGAATTAATTATAATTAAATAAAATGTCAAACCCTAATTCTAATTAGTTTTAAGTTATTTAAGAAAAAAATGTTGAATCTTAACCTAATTTAAACCTAAATTCTTTTATGTACAATTTAATTATGAAAATAAAATGAATAATATTATTATAAAAAGGAAAAATTAAAAGGAATAAAAATCATCAATTAAACCTAAATTCTATATTTTTTATATTTTATTATGAAAAGAATTAAAGTTGCAACCTAAATTAATACTAAGTTAATTTACATGTTAATTTATTTATGAAAATAATTAAATTAAATATTTATTATATTTTTCATCTTTTCTGGATTTTTTATGATGTTTTTTTATATTTTGTAAAAATAATAATTACTTTAAACAAATAATAAAAATAATAAAAAATAAAATAACAATAAAAAATAAAATAAGAAAAATATAGCAAAAGCAAACCAGGGGGGGTTCAGGCCCTATTGTGAGGTATGGATCCAGTAAATTGAGCCCAACAACCTTGCAATTCGTTGGACTTTTCTGAACCATGTGTGAGGCGTTGACTAAGGCGTAGTATGTTCCTTGGATCCATGCCCTTGCTTTAACCTCCCAGGACGCGTGGACGTTGGATAATGAAGGTGTATGGTGAACCACCTTTACTGAGCCTGCATATGAGCATACGTAGAAAAATAATATTGAAACTAATCCAGACCTGGGACTCGAACCCAGGTCTTGAGCTATGCCAATCCTTATGCCTGCCGTCTGTGCTAATCAACGCGTTTTACATATATTAGACAAACAAATAATAAAAAGGAAAGTGAGTTAATGGCCTGGAAAAGCGCGCGAGATTTTAAATGAGCCAGTCAGCGTGTGACATGTAATCATCTTCTCCACCTTCCCTGAAAACAAAACACAAGGGCAACGGTTTATGTTACGTTTTCTTAGGCTAGCTACGAGAAAATAGCGATTAGCCCCTCAACACTCATAAATTGAGCGCGAGGGTTCCATCCTCTTCGTCTTCAAGCGCTGAGTCTAATGGCCATGGTTTCGTGGGCTAATTTTTCCTTATTGCCAAAGCCCTAAATTCCAATCCTGCAAAACCCTAGAAATCAACTATGGTGAAATCACATACGATGCATAATAATCCAATTAAATACAATGGTTAGCTTTAGAACTTTACAAGAAACGTAAATCAAGCATTAAAAGTGATAATGGATGCATGAATCGTTGTGCGCGACTATGAGTTTTTCTTGATACAGTTGAAGGTCTCGTTACCAATTCCTTGCGTTTGAGTTGATGTTAGGGATTGGAATCGCTTCTGGGAACCTTGAGGAAGCTATTGGAAAAGGAATTAAGCTTTGAATCGCCCTCTATCAATGGTTTCAGTTTTGAGTTTTCAATGAGTTTTTCCAAGTTTGTCAATGGTCTCAAGCGCAGCCTTTCAGTGTAATAGCATTAGGTTTGTGTTCCTGTATTTGTATGGAGTCAATTAGGTTAAGAATATTGCACAAAATCTCTTGAATTCAATGGTTTTGCAAATTGATTTTCCAAGATCTTTTTCATATCTTTTCCTCATGCTCTTGTATCAATTAGGCTCAAATCAATCCAATTCTTTCCTATTTAGCATGTGCACGAAATATTGACCTTAAAACATGTATAAAAAGATTGGTTTTGTTAGGTTAAATATTTTTCACATATTTTAAATGATTTAAGTGAATTAATATGAATAAAAATTCAAATAAATAATTAAAAAATGAGAAAATACTTCCCTTTGGGCCAAGTGGTCGTGCATATGCTTAGAATGATGAATCATGGAAGAAAAATGGGCCCATTAGCAATTTTAGGTCATTTGGATCAAAGTTGACTTTTCAAAATATCCAAAAATTTCCCAACTTCCACAAGGCATAACTTGCTCAATTTTTAATCTTTTCTCATGTTCTTGGACATTTTGGAAAGGTCTTTGAGTCCTCTAACCAATTCCTTTGGTCCCATGTCATTTTGATTTACCAATCTCAAGTTATGTCCTTTGACTTAAAGTCCCTTTTTGTTGACTTTTGAAAATGACCTATAATGTTGAAATTGATAACTTTTGGTGAGAGCATTTCTTGGACTTGGAATATGAAGATGAGTTGTAGGAAATGTCTTTCTCTTCAAAATGAGCTTTGGATGGGATTTTTCTGATAATCCATGTGAAAGTTATGCCCTGGTCAATTTCAGTTGACTTTTTCAGCTGTCCAAATATAGTAACTTTTGCATCTTTGATGATTTCTGAGCCAAATTTTGAGAATCATGATCAAGCATTGATCAAATGATGTTTGTGGCTTCAAAATGATATGTTGACCAAAAATTTGAACTTTTGACTGTCAAATGACCATTTTGCCCCTACAGTTGACTGTAGTGCAATTTAGGGTTTTGACTGTGCAATTCTGAGCTGAATGTCTTGAAACTTGATATGAGGATGCTTGACCATGTTTGTAGGCATGTGAGACTTGATTTGGCCTTTGAAAACTTCATTTTCTTGATCAGAACACAAACCCTAGTTTTGACTGTATATGAGGTCTTTGCACTGTGCCACCCTTGGGGAATTTTGTGACTTGGCTTGGCAATTTCTTGAAGGATATGGGAGGGCAAATTTTGGGGTACAACAGTTGCCCCTGTTCAATCTTCTTAGACCTGAGGATGCAGATTGGCTGACGTGCCTTTCGTAATCCGAGGGTAGAAGATGATTGGACACTAGAGTGCCCAGAAATTTACGCTCACATAGTAGCAGTGTGATGGGAATGGGCTTATAGATGCCATTTAGAGATTATTGGATAGGATGATGGGCTTATAGATGCCATCTGGATGTTGATTGCGTAAGAGATTCCTTAGCGAGAACCTGCGTACCTGCAAAACAGAAAATGAGTACCTGACACGTCGCAGGAGTTGGTTTTTGGATGCTTGGTATAGATATGTCCTGACTGGTTACAGGAGCTGAGTCTGGAGCTTCAAACGGCGATGAATGAACCAGGGATGGTTACTGTCTTAGCATAACTGGTAAGAGAACCTTGGGCGACTTTAACTTCAACAACGCTCGTTGAGAAAAATCTTGGGTGACTTTAACTTCAACAACGCTCGTTGAGAAAAATCTTGGGTGACTTTAACTTCAACAACGCTCGTTGAGAAAAATCTTGGGTGACTTTAACTTCAACAACGCTCGTTGAGAAAAATCTTGGGTGACTTTAACTTCAACAATGCTCGTTGAGAAAAATCTTGGGTGTCTTCTACTGGGATAAGAATCAGGGAGATCTTAGGGTCGATCTGACTGAACCAGAGGAGGTTTTTTGATAAGGATGTGATGAAGGAATCTGAGACGATTGCTACTCCAAATCTATGATGAAGGAATCTGGGACGATTACTACCTCAGCAGAATGATGAAGGAATCTGGGACGATTACTACCTCAGCAGAATGATGAAGGAATCTGGGACGATTACTACCTCAGCAGAATGATGAAGGAATCTGGGACGATTACTACCTCAGCGGGATGATGAAGGAATCTGGGACGATTACTACCTCAGCGGGATGATGAAGGAATCTGGGACGATTACTACCTCAGCGGGATGATGAAGGAATCTGGGACGATTACTACCTCAGCAGGATGATGAAGGAATCTGGGACGATTACTACCTCAGCGGGATGATGAAGGAATCTGGGACGATTACTACCTCAGCGGGATGATGAAGGAATCTGGGACGATTACTACCTCAGCAGGATGATGAAGGAATCTGGGACGATTACTACCTCAGCAGGATGATGAAGGAATCTGGGACGATTACTACCTCAACGGGTGATGAAGGAATCTGGGACGATTACTACCTCAACGGGAAAAGACTTTTATTTGTTGATCGTTCTTTCCTGAAAAAGTAACGAATTAGTTGTATGCAATGTCATAATGCATGAATTGCCTGATTTTTTAAGATGTTCTCAAAAATAATGAGATTGGGGTGATATGATGCGTCTATGCATGCTATAATGATGTAGGTGACGTTTTATGAATGTGTTTTTCGTCTAGGAAAGTAAATCCTTGACGGGTGCCGGGAAGTCGTATCCTGGGCTGATGTTGAAGAATAGATTTTGCTTCCGCTGGGGATGATAACTGCAAGAATACCGGTAGGAGAAGATGACTCCGTTGCGGAATAAACTTGGCAAATGGAAGATTCTGCAGGGAGAAAAGATACTCTAGCGACCATGCTGGGAAGCAACACTCTGTGGGGAGAGAGATGCTTTGCTGAATGTTGATAGTAATTTGCTGGGGATACCGTTGTTGTTGGAAGTATTGATAGACTCCGCTGGTGTAAGAAGACTTTGTCGACGACGCTCCTTCCGCGGCTTTTGGCTGAGGATAACCCAGTTATATCCTATTGAGGAAATAACTCTTTAAATCAAGCCGGACGACGCGTTCGTGCTCTGCGAGGGGGTAAGCTTCCAGAATCTTACTGGGGATAAGCTTACTGCTTAGGGATATGAATTCCATCTTTCCTGGGGAACTGGATTAGATTCTCTGGGGAAGTTTTGAACTGTATTGGTTATGTTCTTCCACGGATTCTACCCTGATACCTTGGAGGATAGAACAATCAGATTGCTTAGACCATTCTTTATTGCCCCTGTTTCTGTGGGGGAGACACTTGTGGGGTGCTGATAGTTGTTGAGGGTCAAACCTTCTTCTGGTAGATAGATGGCAGGACATAGTCGTACGCTTTAATCCCTAACTTTTGCCTGGACCGCCCTTTCGGGTTTTCAGTCCATCGGGATACCCATTTTTGCCCAAGCCGCCTTTTCAGGTTTTCGACTTGCCGGGTGTACAGATTTTTTCATTTTCATCCCTCATTTTGCCCGAACCCTTTTGGTTCGCCGGGAAGCCCTAATTTTTGCCTAGGCATGTCAACCTAGCGGGTCTTTGATTATGCGTAGTATTTTTTCGACTATGTCTATGCTCTCAGAATGTAGGGAGTTGCCCCTGTTAGAAGTGTTTTTCCACGCCACGAGAAGGTATTTGATCAGGCAAGATTCGTTGTGGGAATGCCCCAAGTGTCTCAGTTGGAGATTTGCCCCAGGCTATTTGGCCTTTTGAGAGATTCTCCGAATCTTGATTGGACTGCCCCAGATAATGGACCATGGTCATGTCCTGCCCCTTGATTGGAAATGCTTCTGTTCATTAGGCATTCATCGTGCGAATTTCCCTGATGTTCAAACGAAAAGTCATATGTAAACAAAGTTATGTTAAAAATGCAAAGCTTATGTCTGTCTTGAAGATTTTGAAAATGCATTCTTTTTTCATAAAACAGGTGATTGTTTGTAAAACGTGATGTCAACTCCGCATTTTACCGTAGGCCTTCAGGAGTCAGGATACCTTTCGTAACAGTATGCTTTCGAACTAACCCATGCTTCAGCTAGGACTTTTAAGGGTTATATCGTGGCCTGGTTCACGGTTTAAGAAACAAAGGATAAAGGCTCAAATTATTTGTACCCCCCCGCTCTTCGTGATATTCTCCAAACCTAAACTCAGTTGATCATACGTTAGACCTTGTTTGAGTCTTTGCTCTGATTCTCCAGTGATGGTTCAGATATTGATGATTTATTCTGAACAGGCAGTCATTCCTTTTTGTTGAGGGTTTGTAAGACCTCTTTCTTGTCTGATTTTTGTTATCCCTTTCTTTTTTTCCTGAACTGTTTCCTTTTTTGGAATTACAGTCAGCGGGATGCCCCAGTTTCGTAAGTCCCTTTTATAGGTTTTGAATTTTTGGGCTTTTCATTTATGATTTTTTTTTTTGATAATGACTGCCTGTCCTTATGATTGTTCTGAACCATCGCTGTCTTTCTTTGTTTTGTAAGGACCTTTTTTGGTGCCATTCGTTATGCACTTAGATCAACTGAAAGAACTACCCTGCCCCAGGTTATGATTAAGGGTTTTAATTTTCAAAAAGAAAAACTCCTACTTCTTTGGCTCAGATGGGTTGACGAGGGATTATCATCCTTATAACTCCAGTGTTTAGGGATTGAAACAATGCCTGTACCTCATCAGCGGGGTCTGTTCCAAAGCATACTGTAAAGATCGTGGTATCGTTTTCGTCATCCTCCCTCAAGAGGCTTAGAATTAACGAGAGTTGACATCAGAAAAAATATGAAAACAATTTGCATATAGTGAATGCGAATATATATTGATTCAAAATAGACATAAGCGATGCATTAATGTGATAACAATGTTTTACGTGAATAAATGTTTGAACAATCAAAGAAAAATACAACTTGAACATTTGAATGAACAAAAGACATTCTCGATGATTTGGGGTAGGATAAGTGTTCAAACTCGACCTCCTTGGCGTCAATCAAATCCTGGATCTTATTTTTCAGAGTCCAACAATCGTCGGTGTCATGTCCAGGACTGTCAGAATGGTAGGCACATCTCACACCCGGGTTGTACTTGGGAGAGGAAGTGTCAGGATTTTGAAGAGGATCCTTTAGTGTGATCAGTTTTGCCCTCAGCAATTGCTGTAATGCCTGAGACAAAGACATGTTGATGTCAGTATACTTCCTATCTTGATGCTTTATCCTACGCCTATTGCTATTTCTTGGTTGAACGGGCGTGGGATCAGAAATCTGGATTGCCCCTACATCATAACGACCCTTTTTGCCATGTATAGCATTGGACTCTTTCTTTCCACTGTGGGGCTTTTTCTGAGTATCAGCAGGTGCGGTTTCTTGAATCTTTCCCGACTTGATACCAGCTTCAATTCTCTCCCCAGTCAAGATAAGATCTGTGAACCCAGCAGAAGAATTCCCAATCAGATGGTTGTAGAATGGACCAGACAAAGTCCCCAAGAACATGTCAACGAGCTCGCGGTCAGTCAAAGGTGGCTGCACCCTTCCAGCAAGGTCTCTCCATCTTTGTGCATACTCCTTGAAACCTTCACTTGACCCCAACGACATACCCTGGAGTTGGGTACGTGTGGGAGCAAGGTCGGCATTGTACTGGTAATGCTTGTAAAATGCAGTGGCTAAGTCTTCCCAGGTACGGATGTTGGCTCCATTCAGTTGATAGAACCACTCGAGCTGAGTCCCCGAAAGACTCTCTTGGAAGAAATGGATCCATAAGTTTTTGTCAGCTGTATAGGGCTGGATCCTCCTTGTATAAGCCCTGAGATGCAACTTAGGACAGGATGCCCCATCGTATTTAGCAAAGGCAGGTACCTTGAATTTGCGCGGGATCACTACCCCAGAAGACAGACCTAGATCCTCGAAGTCCAGGCCAGGCACCTTTTGTATCTCCATAGCACTGAGCCGGTCTTCCAACTGTTTGTACCTGTCCTCAGCCGGAGGGTACTGTTCATCGTGGAAATCTGTCTCATTGTCGGAGACCACTGGGCTGGGAATCCTTTCTTCTTGATGACTACTTTTCCCCATAGATGGAGTTGTCCTCTCAGCTTGGTCCTGCAGGGTGTTCCCAGATCTGCGTCTAGGGCTGAACAAGACAGTCCTCTTCTTCTTCTTTTCCTTCTTCAAGAGCAGAGCCTTCAGATCTTGCTTCCCCTGGGTCAAGTTCATGATTAGCCCTTGGAATTGGGCATTCTGAGCCTGGAGGGCCTTGATAGACTGCTCAGCTGATGATTCAGGATTCATGACGATCGGCTGAAATAAACAGCGAAGAAGGTAAGTAACCTGCAGAGAAAGGGTACCTGTTATGCAATGATATGTATGACATACATGCAATGATTTCAAGGACCTCGCGGGGTAAACAGAGAAACTTGTTAGAGTTGAAAACCGGTAACTTGATTGAAGGTACTTCATGTTGTTGAGAGTCCTTCTTCAAGGGTCAAAGGCTCACCATATCCAGTGGGTCATAGCCCCTGACACCCTTGGCTAGAGGAAAATAAATCCTCTTTGCCCCTGGCTAGATGTTTGATTTATCATGACCTGCATCACAAGCCCTTGAGATCCTTGAAATGGGTTAGGATGTATGCAATGGTATGCAATGGTATGATGTCATGCTATGCATGGGGTAATGTGAGTGACCCTGTTATGAGTCCCAATTAAGGACTATAAACAACCCTGCAAGAAATTTAGTACCCTATTATGAGTCCCAATTAAGGACTATAAACAACCCTGCAAGAAATTTAGTACCCTGTTATGAGTCCCAATTAAGGACTATAAACAAGACCTGCAAGAGACAAGTGTCAGGTAACAAGCACGCAGATAGTCAAGTACGAAGGCACACAAGTCACACAAAAGAGCCCTTAGGGTTCATGCCAGCATGAGGTCTAGGTATTACCCTCTTGAAGTTGGTGGGTTCAACCTGTCCTAATCAAAGTAACCGGGTTCTAAGGTTCCCAATATCACGGGATTGCTTTCATTGTTCATCGTTTCGATTTAGCCACTGAACTGGCGACCGAAATATTCCAGGAAAGCAACCCTCAATTGAGCGTAGTATCGAGTATCAACCAACCTCGGACTGCACCAAAGTCAGTTATCTCACTACCCTAAAGAGGCCAAGATTGTTCAATTAAGGTTCCTAAGGTCTGTTGATGCTTCACGACACCACGCGGAGGCCCCGTACTCTCCTTGACTGAACTCAAGGGTTACCGGTACACACCAAAGTGCCACATCAACGTAGCAGACTGTTTCAACCATGTCGGTATACCCCGCACAGTTCCCTCACAGTCTTGTTGCTACTTTCTAAGAAGGTATCCCCCAGATCCGGGTTAGGATCTATAGAACTCCCAAGACAGTCCCACAAAAATAAAGCAAGCAAAGAAAGCAATTGAAAACACAGTGATCTTAGTCCTAAGGTACACCTCACTTTATAAGTATTTCCCCAGCAGAGTCGCCAGTTCTGTGATCGGTGGATCTGGAACTGACTGTTTAACGCTGGTTCGCGAAATGTCGCGGAAGCAAGAGTCGCCACCGTCTTTTATTTTCTCCAAATGGAAAGGACAAAAGCACAGAAAAATTCCTTATAGAGATTGCTCTCGGTTCGGGAGGTAGATTATAGAAAGGGAAGGTGTTAGCACCCTTTCTATCCATGGTTATCCATGGGCTCTTAGATACTTGCTCAATGTGTTTTCAAAAATGTTTGCTAGCTTTTCAATGTGGGTTTAAAAAAGTTTCTTTGAAAAATTTCAGTTCGACTCGTACGTCAGAGTGTTTGAAAAATTTGCTTTGAAAGCTTTTGAAAAGTGTTGGTGTGAAAAGATTTCAGTTTGTTTTGAAGAGAGCAAGTATCCATGAGTCGTCTACCTACCCTAAGGAATTCGTCTGTGTAAATGTCCTTTAAAGTAGTGCCATCCCACCATTGAGAGGTAGGTAGCACCACCGTTGGAGGTGTTCGGGTCAATTCGAGGTTCGGGACATGGTGATCACCAGAGCAATGGGAAGACACCTTAGAAGCTCCCCTCATGCCAGGTTCCAGGATCATGAGGACTTACTAAGACATCCTCTACTCGACGATCACCTTTCGAGGCAAGGCAACAGTGAGGCGTACCCTAGGGGTGGTGTGTGATTTGTGTGTCAGATTCGTTTATTTTATCTTGTCATGTTTGTTGTGATCTACGCTTGATTTTATTATGTTCATTCATTCTTGCATGCTTTGTTAACAGTTTAAAAATTTGCGAGGAAAAATAAATCTAAGCTATTACAAATGGCGCGGGTCCACATCGCCAAAATTAAACCGGACCCGATTTGACGGAAAGTAAATAAAGCATAAGAAAGAAAAGTGCGAGAAGTTTAAGTTACATGGCTTCGGGACAGATACATAACTATTTAAGCGAAATAAAATAAATACGCAAATTAAATAAATTACGAACGAGGGCGTTGGACCCTTTTGCAAAATATTATTAATAAGGAATTAAAATTAAGAGTTAAAAGAAAATGTTTTTTAGTATTTTTGTGTTTTTTGATTTACTAGAAAAAAGAGAATTAATTATAATTAAATAAAATGTCAAACCCTAATTCTAATTAGTTTTAAGTTATTTAAGAAAAAAATGTTGAATCTTAACCTAATTTAAACCTAAATTCTTTTATGTACAATTTAATTATGAAAATAAAATGAATAATATTATTATAAAAAGGAAAAATTAAAAGGAATAAAAATCATCAATTAAACCTAAATTCTATATTTTTTATATTTTATTATGAAAAGAATTAAAGTTGCAACCTAAATTAATACTAAGTTAATTTACATGTTAATTTATTTATGAAAATAATTAAATTAAATATTTATTATATTTTTCATCTTTTCTGGATTTTTTATGATGTTTTTTTATATTTTGTAAAAATAATAATTACTTTAAACAAATAATAAAAATAATAAAAAATAAAATAACAATAAAAAATAAAATAAGAAAAATATAGCAAAAGCAAACCAGGGGGGGTTCAGGCCCTATTGTGAGGTATGGATCCAGTAAATTGAGCCCAACAACCTTGCAATCGTTGGACTTTTCTGAACCATGTGTGAGGCGTTGACTAAGGCGTAGTATGTTCCTTGGATCCATGCCCTTGCTTTAACCTCCCAGGACGCGTGGACGTTGGATAATGAAGGTGTATGGTGAACCACCTTTACTGAGCCTGCATATGAGCATACGTAGAAAAATAATATTGAAACTAATCCAGACCTGGGACTCGAACCCAGGTCTTGAGCTATGCCAATCCTTATGCCTGCCGTCTGTGCTAATCAACGCGTTTTACATATATTAGACAAACAAATAATAAAAAGGAAAGTGAGTTAATGGCCTGGAAAAGCGCGCGAGATTTTAAATGAGCCAGTCAGCGTGTGACATGTAATCATCTTCTCCACCTTCCCTGAAAACAAAACACAAGGGCAACGGTTTATGTTACGTTTTCTTAGGCTAGCTACGAGAAAATAGCGATTAGCCCCTCAACACTCATAAATTGAGCGCGAGGGTTCCATCCTCTTCGTCTTCAAGCGCTGAGTCTAATGGCCATGGTTTCGTGGGCTAATTTTTCCTTATTGCCAAAGCCCTAAATTCCAATCCTGCAAAACCCTAGAAATCAACTATGGTGAAATCACATACGATGCATAATAATCCAATTAAATACAATGGTTAGCTTTAGAACTTTACAAGAAACGTAAATCAAGCATTAAAAGTGATAATGGATGCATGAATCGTTGTGCGCGACTATGAGTTTTTCTTGATACAGTTGAAGGTCTCGTTACCAATTCCTTGCGTTTGAGTTGATGTTAGGGATTGGAATCGCTTCTGGGAACCTTGAGGAAGCTATTGGAAAAGGAATTAAGCTTTGAATCGCCCTCTATCAATGGTTTCAGTTTTGAGTTTTCAATGAGTTTTTCCAAGTTTGTCAATGGTCTCAAGCGCAGCCTTTCAGTGTAATAGCATTAGGTTTGTGTTCCTGTATTTGTATGGAGTCAATTAGGTTAAGAATATTGCACAAAATCTCTTGAATTCAATGGTTTTGCAAATTGATTTTCCAAGATCTTTTTCATATCTTTTTCCCATGCTCTTGTATCAATTAGGCTCAAATCAATCCAATTCTTTCCTATTTAGCATGTGCACGAAATATTGACCTTAAAACATGTATAAAAAGATTGGTTTTGTTAGGTTAAATATTTTTCACATATTTTAAATGATTTAAGTGAATTAATATGAATAAAAATTCAAATAAATAATTAAAAAATGAGAAAATACTTCCCTTTGGGCCAAGTGGTCGTGCATATGCTTAGAATGATGAATCATGGAAGAAAAATGGGCCCATTAGCAATTTTAGGTCATTTGGATCAAAGTTGACTTTTCAAAATATCCAAACATTTCCCAACTTCCACAAGGCATAACTTGCTCAATTTTTAATCTTTTCTCATGTTCTTGGACATTTTGGAAAGGTATTTGAGTCCTCTAACCAATTCCTTTGGCCCCATGTCATTTTGATTTACCAATCTCAAGTTATGGCCTTTGACTTAAAGTCCCTTTTTGTTGACTTTTGAAAATGACCTATAATGTTGAAATTGATAACTTTTGGTGAGAGCATTTCTTGGACTTGGAATATGAAGATGAGTTGTAGGAAATGTCTTTCTATTCAAAATGAGCTTTGGATGGGATTTTTCTGATAATCCATGTGAAAGTTATGCCCTGGTCAATTTCAGTTGACTTTTTCAGCTGTCCAAATATAGTAACTTTTGCATCTTTGATGATTTCTGAGCCAAATTTTGAGAATCATGATCAAGCATTGATCAAATGATGTTTGTGGCTTAAAAATGATATGTTGACCAAAAATTTGAACTTTTGACTGTCAAATGACCATTTTGCCCCTACAGTTGACTGTAGTGCAATTTAGGGTTTTGACTGTGCAATTCTGAGCTGAATGTCTTGAAACTTGATATGAGGATGCTTGACCATGTTTGTAGGCATGTGAGACTTGATTGGGCCTTTGAAAACTTCATTTTCTTGATCAGAACACAAACCCTAGTTTTGACTGTATATGAGGTCTTTGCACTGTGCCACCCTTGGGGAATTTTGTGACTTGGCTTGGCAATTTCTTGAAGGATATGGGAGGGCAAATTTTGGGGTACAACAAATAGCAAGATGGAATATGATCTTAACCGAATATGATATCCAATATACAACCCAGAAAGCAATCAACGGAAGTGTATTAGCTGATCATTTGGCTCATCAGGCCGTGGATGACTACCAGTCCATGAATTTTGAGTTCCCAGACAAAATTATTATGCTAGTGACTGACTATGAAGAACCTGGACCGGATGAAGGACCTGAAGAAGGACCCCGATGGATCGTGGTTTTTGATGGAGCATCGAACGCACTCGGTAATGGCATTGGTGCTGTAATCATATCCCCCGAGGGCTGCCATACTCCTTTCACTGCCCGACTATACTTCAACTGTACCAACAACATGGCGGAGTATGAAGCATGCATCATGGGTCTCAAAGTTGTTATTGACCTAAGGATCAAGTTCTTAAATGTTTTTAGGGATTCAGCCTTGGTGATAAGTCAGATCAAAGGAGAGTGGGACATAAAGCACCCGAATCTCATCCCTTACAAAGAGCACATGCTGACATTGCTTCCACACTTTGTGGAGGTAACCTTTAAACATTTTCCACGAGAAGAGAATTAGTTAGCGAACGCGCTAGCTACCATGTCTTCTATGTTCAAGGTCATATGGGATAACGATGCACTTCGGATCACTATTGAAAGGTTGGATGAACCGGAATATTTCTACGAGATCGACACTGAAGGAGTAGCGGACAAACCTTAGTTCTATGAAGTAAAGAGATATCTTGAGGCTCAAGAGTATCTCGAGGGGGCATTTGTCAATGATAAAAAGGCTTTTGAGAAGGTTTGACGCAAAATTCTTCCTCAGTAATGGAATCCTCTACAAGTGCAACCATGACTCTACTTTACTTCGGTGCATAGACAAGAGCGAAGCAGAGAGGATTATGACAGATCTTCACGAAGGTACCTTCGTAACCCATTCAAGTAGATATACCATGGCTAAAAATATCCTACGGGCAGGATACTATTGGTCCACTATGGAAGCAGACTGCTATCAGCATTCCCGAACTTGTCACAAAGGCCAGATCTATGCTAATAAGGTGCATGTGCCTTCGGTTCCTTTGAATGTCTTGACGGCTCCTTGGCCCTTTGCAATGTGGGGCATTGACATGATCAGAGATATTAGACCCACCCCTTCCAATGGGCATTGCTTCATCCTAGTGGCTATTGATTACTTCACGAAGTGGGTTGGAGATGCCTCTTTTGCTACTGTTACCAAGAACGTTGTGGCGCAGTTTATCAAGCATAACCTGATCTATCGATATGGTGTGCTGGAGAGAATCATCACTAATAATGGTACGAATCTCAATAACACAATGATCACCGAACTCTGTAAATAGTTCAGGATCCAGCACCATAATTCTTCCCCTTACCGGCCGAAGATGAATGGCGTTGTGGAGGCTGCTAATAAGAACATCAAAAAGATCATATAGAAGATGACAATGACATACAAATACTGGCATGAGATGTTACCATTTTATCATCATGGGTACCACACCTCTGCATGAACATCAACAGGGGAAACACCCTACTCTCTGGTATATGGCATGGAGGTTGTCCTTCCTATTAAGGTCCAGATCCCTTCTCTGAGAATCATGAAGGATGCAGGTCTGAATGAAGATGATTGGATCTAGACTCGACTTGATCAACTGAATCTGATCAATGAAAAGAGACTTACTTTTGTCTGTCATGGTCAAATGTATCAAAAACGAATGATCAAGGCTTTCAACAAAAAGGTCAAACGCCAAGTATATCAAGTCAGGGATCTAGTGATCAATCGTATCATACTGCCGCAAGGTGATCCTAGGGGGAAATGGACTCCCACATATGAAGGGCCATTTGTGATCAAAAGTATATTTTCTAGTGGAGCCATGATTTTGACCACCATGGACGGTGACGACCTTTCTCACCCTGTCAATGCGGACATAGTGAAAAGATACTACGCATAAATAAGACCCGCTAGGTTGACTGGCCTAGGCAAAAATAAGGGCTTCCCGACTGTTGTACCCCAAAATTTTCCCTCCCATATTCTTCAAGATTTGTCAAGGTCAATCTCCAAATGGTTCAAAATCTCTCAAGGGTTGCACAGTCCAATTGCCTCATAACACAGTCAAAATTAGGGTTTTGGTTCTTGCAAAGAAATTGAGGTTTCCAAGGGTCCAATCAAGTCCCATATGCCTATATACATTGTCAAGCATCTATATGTCAAGTTTCAAGACTCACGGCATCAAGTTGCACAGTCAAAAGCCCTTAATGCTTCACAGTCAACTGTAGGGGCAAAATGGTCATTTGACAGTCAAAAGTCAAAAATTTTGGTCAACATCTTATTTTGAAGCCACAATCATCATTTGATCAATTCTTGATCATGATTCCACAAGCATGGCTCAAAAAGTCTCAAGATGCAAAAGTTTCTATTTTTGGACAGCTGAAAAAGTCAACTGTAACTTGACCAAGGCATAACTTCTTCATGGTTTATCAGAAAAATCCCATCCAATGCTCATTTTGAAGGGGATTACATTTACTACAACTCATCTTCACACTCCAAGTCCAAGAAATGCTCCCACAAAAAGTTATCAATTTCTACATTATAGGTCATTTTCAAAAGTCAACAAAAAGGCACTTTAAGTCAAAGACCATAACTTGAGATTGGTGAATCAAAATGACATGGGACCAAAGGCATTGGTTAGAGGACTTCAAGACCTTTCCAAAATGTCCAAGAACATGTTCATAGCTTCAAAATTGAGCAAGATATGCATTGGAGAAGTTGGGAAATGTTTGGGAACTTTCAAAAGTCAACTTTGCCTAAAACACTTCATTTTTGCTAATGGGCCTCAAATTCCTTCTTGAATCTTTGCCCAAAGCCTATGAACGACCCATTGAACCTAAAATGATTTATTTTATTATTTTTTATTAATTAATTGAATTTTTATTAACATTAATTCATTTAATTGATTTTAATTATAGGAAAATATCAAAACATGGTTGTCAAATCTTTTTATGAAGCAAATACACTCCATACATGCTGAAGATCTCGTGCATCACTCAAGGGGACAAGATCTCCTAATTTGGCAAAGTTTTCCATTCAAAAGATTGAAAAAATATTTGATTGGAAATCAAAGATGCAAACTTGAATACAATGGATTTATGGGCTTAATTTTAACCTAATTCTCTTCACATAAAGAGGCTGAAGCAAACCCTATCACTGGACACGTGAAAGCTGCCATAAGAAACCATATGCAATATTGAAAAAAAGGGAAAAAAGTTCAAAACTGTTTTCTAACTTCCAGGCAGATTCAAGAAAGTTTGTTGATTCTAACCCCTTGCTGGGAGTTTCCTGAACATATTGCAAGCAATTCCCAGTCTTAAAGCTCAAAGAACGCGAAAGAACAAGTCACTCGGTTTGCATTATTTTCCAAATCTGCATATCATAATTCATGCATTTTTAATCCATTTTCTTGATTGGTTTGTGTTGTTAGGAACATTCTGAAGCTAATGGGATGGTTTAATTGCGTTGAAACCTCCTGAATCGAAATCCACCATGGGAGATATCTAGGGTTTCGAAGCTTGAAAATTAGGGCTTTGGGCATAAGGAAAAATTGGACCTTGAGACAAGCATGGTTGAATTCGTCAAGGCCAGACGAATTCAACCAAACCCTTGCGCTCTTTTTATATCATCCATGGCTCTAATCGCTATTCTTGGCACTTTTGTTTTGTGGGGGTTTAAAACCCCCGCTATCTTGTTTATGTTTACAGGTGAAACAAAGAAGATGGTGAGCTGGCCAAATGCTAGTGGACCATTCAAACATGGCGCGCGCTTTTTGTGTTCCCAACATAAATATTACTTTTCATATATTATGTTTACAAACAATTGCAGATGGCGTAGTGGTTGGAGACGTGGCTGGCAAACACTGGGACCTGGGTTCGATTCCCAGGTCCCCCATATAATTCTTGATATTTTTTCTAAAGCAATCTCATGCAGCGCTTGTACCTAAATTCCACCATGCATGCCCAACAATAGCTTGCCATGTGGCTTCAAGCACCCATCCAGTGGCCAGGAGATGAAGTCCATGATACTCCCTAGTCAGCCAGCAAGCGCATGATTGTGAAAGTCAAACGTGGCTTGGTCTTCTTGGGCCAGAATTTCTCAATTTTACCTCCACTTTGGGTCATCACACCCCCTTTGGTTTGCATTTTGAATTTTATTTTCTTTTCTTTTAAATCCTTTTAATTGTTTTAATTATTATTATTAATTCACCACAAATTAATTTTTCCTAATAAAAATTAGAAAATCAAAATTGTAAATATATTTTAATTATTTATTAATTTCACCATTAACTTGTTTTTGTAAATAAATACTAAATAATCAACTTAGTTTAATTTAGGTTTTCAATTTTAACCTTTTTCTCAATAAAAATAAAAAGTACATAGAATTAGGTTTTTTGACATTTTTTTATTCTCTTATTATCATCATTATTAATTATTATTATTTTTGTAAATAACATGTAAATAAATTAATTAGCTTAAATTAGGTTAACTTTAACGTTTTTATTAATAATTAAAATAGACTTAGAACTAGGGTTTTCTTTTGACTTTTAATTTATTTTATTTTCATTTAATACAAAAAAACATAAAAAAACATCTTTCTTGTAAATAATTAATTAAATTAGTATTAGGTTTAATTTTAATTTAATTTCAAGCAAAGGACAAAAACTCTTAATTTCTCAAAAGGGTCAAAAACCCTAGGACGTCTTGATTTTAATTCTTTCGCACGTTATTTCTATATTTGGATTATTATGTAACTGCTTCCAAGGATGTAATAGTAATTAGGTTTATTGCTTTTTTTTTACTTTCCGCATCTTTATCAAAAACGGGTCTTTGTTTTTTGGCGATGTACAGACCCGCGCCTTGTAATAGCGTAGCTTTTTTCCTTTCCGTATTTTATTTTCCGCACTCCTAACTGCTAAATCGCATGAAAGAATGTATGATAATTAAAAACAACTCGTAGCTCAAAATTTCATGATCCAAGATAAATGTTAACATGAAAACAACACACAATGCACATGCCACTCCTAGGGTATGCCTCACTCGTTGCCTCGAAAGTGGTCGTCAAGTATAGGGTGTTTTAGCGGTCGCCCTTATGTATAAGATCCAGTTGCCTCGAAACGGTTGCCTCCGATTAAAAAGGATCTAGGACATTAGGGTTACTTCTAAGGTGTCCTACTATTGCTTCGGTGACCACACTGTCCCTCAATCGAATTGACCCGAACACCTCCAATGGTGGTGCTACCTACCTCTCAATGGTGGGATGGCACTACCTTAAGGACTTTTACACAACCTAATTCCTTAGGGTAGGTAGATGACTCATGGGTACTTTCTCTCTTCAAAAACAAACCAAACATCTTTTCACACTGACACTTTCAAAAGCTTTCAAAATAAATTTTTCAAACACTCTTGAGGACAGATACAAGAGTCACTTAGAAATCTTTCAAAAACGAAACTTTTTCAAAACCCACACACACTTGAAAAGCAAACAAATTTTGAAAACATAAGAGCAAGTACCTAAGAGCCCGTGGATAACCACGGATAGAAAGGGTGCTAACACCTTCCCTTTCTATAAATCTACCTCCCGAACCGAGAGACATCTCGAATAAGGAATTTTGCTGTGCTTTTGTCCTTTCCATGTTGGAGAACATAAAAGGCGGTGGCGACTCTTGCTTACCACGACATTTCGCGAACCAGCTAAAAAACAGTCAGTTCTATTTCCACCGATCACAGAATTGGCGACTCTGCTGGGGAGTGTTTATAAGTGAGGTGTACCTTAGGATTAGATCATATTTATGTTTTCAATTGCTTGCTTGGATTGATTTAAAATTGTGGGCTTGTCTTGGAGTTTCATAGATCCTAACCCGGATCTGGGGAATACCCTTTTAGGTAGCATAAGCTGTGAGGGACCTGTCCGGCGTAGACCGACACGGGTGAAGCAGTAGCTACGTTGGTGTGACACCTTGGTCTCTACCGATATCCCTTGTGTTGCAACGAGGAGAATATGGGTCTTCTGAGGAGTCATTAAGCACCAACCGACCTTAGAACCCTAAATTGACCCAACTTGGCCATAGAACAGTAGCAGTATGCTACACTCATTGAGGCTAAACTCTCGCGATGGTTCTGGACGCAAGAAAAGATTGTGATGCTGGAGTTATGACCGATCGAGGGTAGCCAGTGATATTTAGATCCTCTAGAACCCGGTTACTATTTTCTAGGACAGGTCTTAACCAACAAACTGAAAGAGGGTAGTATCCCAAACTTCATGCTGGCCTAAACTCTAAGGGATGTGGTGTGACTTGTGTGCATTATCATGTTTGCCTTTGTGAATATTTATGGTGTGCTTTATCATAACATCATGCCATCATACCATTGCATGCATCCTGCATAAGGACTGACCCATTTCAAAGACAAGAGGGTTTCATCTTTGCTCTGTTTTGTAGGATATCATGATGCCTGTGCGAAGGAACACCATCCAGCTTAATTTTGTTCACCCACCTGAGTTGCTTGAAGAATTGGCTAGCAGAAGACGAGGAACTCTGTGGTGTTGTACTCCTTTGTTAGTGAGGTGGTTTATTTCTAACCTCCCTAAGTTCGTGCTGAAGAACAAAGAAGGAAGAGGCTGGGCTCGTAGGTTAATGTCTCACTGACAATGACATCATTTGGACTCTCAGAGGTTTGGATGAGGTAGCTGTTATTGATCGTTGCGGAGAATATCCTAATGTTCCTTTGATTGGTACCCAAGGAGGAATCTCTTATAATCCATGTCTAGCTCTCCGTCAGTTTGGAAGAGCCAGAAGAGCAGGGCCTCATGAGATGTCGGTGCCTCACATCAGTTTTGAGTTTCAGGTAGATAGTGACGATTTGCGTCGTAGATTCATCAAGGCTTGGGACAGAATTCACAAAGCTGACCCACATGAGTTGGGACCAAAGACTTCTCTACCTATGGAATCCTACTACAGATGGGTCTGCATCCGCGCTCAGAGGTTAGGTATGCCATACGAAGCTGTCAGACCCATCATTCTTGAGTTTCCTGATAGAGACGGGGCTCCTCCAACTGTTCTCCCTCCTCAGATACCTACTGATGTTGATACACTAAAGAGGTCTTGGGCGCAACTACAAGAAGAACGGGATTCTTATCGGGAAAAGTTCAACGAGCAGGAATTGAAGATCCAGAAGCTGACAAAGCAGTTGGAGAACGAGCGGGCCTTGAATGACTACATCCGTATTGAGAAGAAGAGACCTTGGGATCACTGATGAGCTTTGGATGTTCTTTTACAGTTTTTATTTCCCTTTTCAGCATTTCCATTTTATGTAACGCCTAAGGGCAATCTCTTGAACAATTTAAACTTCAAAGTTGAATCTAATAAAGTGCGCTTCCTTTTTGTTTACAAAGTTGAATCCCGATTGTCTTTGAAAACATAAATCATACGCATTCCATTCATCATGTGCATCACAGGTACTCTTCTTTTCAGGTTGCTTAATGTTCTTCGCTGTTTATTTCAGCAATCTCATCATGAATCCTGAATCATCTACTGAGCAATCCATCAAGGCCCTCCAGGCTCAGAACGCCCAGTTCCAAGAGTTGATCATGAGCTTAGCCCAAGGTCAAGAGGAATTGAAGGCTCTGCTGGTAAAGAAGAAGAAGAAGAGAACTGTACTATTCAACACTGGACGGAGGTTTGGCAATACACTGCAAAATGAGGCTGATCAAGCTGGTTCTTCTGTAGGGAAAGGCAGTCCCCAAGGGGGAAGGGTTCCTAGTCCTGTGGTCTCTGACAACGAGACTGATTTCAATGAAGAGCAGTACCCTCCCGCTGAAGACAGGTACAAGCAGTTAGAGGATCGTCTGAGTGCCATGGAAATTCAACAGGTGCCTGGGTTAGATTTTGGAGATCTGGGTTTATCTTCTGGGGTGGTGATCCCACACAAGTTCAAGGCACCATCTTTTTCGAAGTATGACGGGGCTGCCGGCCCTAAGCTACATCTCAGATCTTATGTGCGGAAGATCCAACCGTATATTATGGACAAGAACTTATGGATCCATTTCTTCCAGGATAGCCTTTCAGGGGCTCAACTCGAGTGGTTCTATCAGCTGGACGGAGCCAATATTCGAAACTGGGAGGACTTGGCTACTACTTTTTATAAGCAGTATCAGTACAATGCCGACCTCGCTCCTACACGTACCCAACTCCAGGGTATTTCGATAGGATCGGGAGAAGGTTTTAAAGAGTACGCGCAAAAGTGGAGGGACCTGGCTGGCAGGGTGCAGCCACCGTTGATCGAACGTGAACTCGTGGACATGTTCTTGGGGACCCTGTCTGGGCCGTTCTTCAACCACCTGATTGGCAATTCTTCTGCAGGGTTTACAGACCTCATTCTGACGGGTGAAAGGATAGAAGCTGGTATGAAATCGGGGAAGATACAGAAAGGTGCGTCCTCAAGTTCTGAAAAGAAGCCTTTCAAGAAGGAAGTTAGTACTGTGTATGGTCCCAGAAGGCAAAATAAACCGGAACACCGTCAAGCTGTCAACGCGGTGGTGATTTCAAAGCCTGTTGCCGCTCCTCGGCAACCTAACCAACCAAGGGGTGAGAGACCCAGAAGAGAATACACTCGGCTTAGTATGACCTTGTCTCAGATCTTGCCGCAACTGCTGTCAACCAACCTGGTAACTATCAGAGAAGCTCCGAAGGTGGTAAACACAACATCTCCGAAGTATAACCCCAACGCCCGCTGTGCTTATCACTCTGATAGCCCGGGGCATTCTACTGATGATTGCTGGGCCCTGAGGAATAAGGTTCAGGACCTTATTGATGCTAAAGAGGTACAGTTCGAGGCGCCCGAGAAGCCTAATGTGGTGACAGATCCCATGCCCAATCATGGGGTGAATGCTATCAGGGATGGTGACGAAGTGGAGGAATCTGAGTTCAACAGCTGGATCTACCCAACGGCCGAGAATGGACCAAGCAACTGGACTGCAAAAGACTGTGTACCTGTTACTTTTGTTACTCAGTAATGAACTCCTTTGTTTTGGATTTGTAACGAACAATAAGTTGAAACTTTATGGCCCAGTGTCTTACCCGGGGCACCGTGGCTTCATTTGTGAGGGCTTATTACTTGTCATTTTCATATATCATGAATAAAAGCATTGGACGTATTTCGCATTTCAAATCTTGTGCTCCCTTTCTTTCTTTCTTTATTGCAAAACAGCTATATTTACACACACTCACCCATACAGGTTTCAATCCACTCTGGATCTCACTGGTAACGACTCTGCTACTGCCAGTTATGACTTCGAAAATCCGATCAACTTAGCCGAAGACGAAGGTGAAGATGATTGCGAAGTGCCTGGTGAGCTTGCAAGACTGTTACTCCAGGAAGAGAGGGCCATTCATCCACATGAAGAGCCAGTGGAAACGGTAAATCTGGGTACTAAGACAGACAGAAAGGAAGTCAAGATTGGTGCCAATCTAGATCTCAGCGTGAAGCAACGGCTGATTCAGATGTTGCATGATTACATGGAAATCTTTGCCTGGTCCTACGAAGACATGCCTGGGTTAGATACCAATATTGTGGTTCATCACCTGCCTACCAAGGAAGACTGCCCTCCAGTTAAACAGAAGGTCCGCCGTATGCGTCCATAAATGTCCGAGAAAATCAAAGCTGAGGTTATGAAGCAATTTGACACCGGTTTTCTTGCAGTAACTTCTTACCCTCAGTGGGTTGCCAATGTGGTTCCGGTGCCGAAGAAAGATGGTAAGGTCCGAATGTGTGTGGACTACAGGGATTTGAATAGGGCCAGCCCTAAAGATGACTTCCCCCTGCCTCACATCGACGTTCTGGTTGACAATACTGCTCAACACAAGGTGTTCTCCTTCATGGACGGCTTTTCAAGTTATAATCAGATCAAGATGGCTCCTGAAGATATGGAAAAGACTACCTTTGTTACTCAGTGGGGCACCTTCTGCTACAAGGTCATGCCTTTTGGGTTGAAAAATGCTGGGGCAACCTACCAACGTGCCATGGTTGCTTTATTTCATGACATGATCCACCATGAGATAAAAGTATATGTTGACGATATGATTGCAAGGTCTCAAACTGAGGAGGAACACCTTGACCATCTACAGAAGCTGTTTGACCGTCTGAAGTTGTACAAGCTGAGGTTGAATCCGAACAAGTGCACCTTCGGGGTAAGATCTGGAAAATTGCTAGGCTTCGTCGTGAGCGACAAAGGTATTCAAGTGGACCCTGCCAAAATTAAAGCCATACAAGAGATGCCAGTTCCCAAGACAGATAAATAAGTCAGAGGCTTTCTAGGACGACTGAACTACATTGCCCGATTCATCTCGCACCTAACTGCTACCTGTGAACCAATCTTCAAGCTGCTGAAGAAAGATCAAGTAGTACGTTGGAATGATGAATGTCAGGCCTCTTTCGACAGAATCAAAGAGTATCTCCAAGAACCACCCATTCTCATGCCACCGGTTGAAGGGAGACCTCTAATCTTATACTTGACGGTACTTGACAACTCAGTGGGGTGTGTGATGGGGCAGCATGTGTTTACCGTTGTTATTGGTAAACAACCGCTGATCCTCCAAATGGTTACTTATTTGGTTACTCGCAGGATCGATCAGATTGATCCTAAGACATAGGTTGATTTTGAGGTTTCGATTAAGTTGGATAATGGTAAAATGACAATAAAATAAAGAGGCTTTAAGTAAATTGCGTGAAGAAGGACTTTGATAAAATAAATGAAGGCTTGCAATAAAGGGCTTCGACAGGAAAAGTAAAGAAGAAAGCAAGTAAAGTTTCTGGAAAAGTAAATGACTTTGATTAATAAAAGTGGTGTTTCACACATACATTCTCAACAATTCTTTCTCACACGCTGGGTACTCGAATCTATATGAGTGACTTTGTATATAATTGTGAACACACGCGAGAAACTGCGTGAACTACTACTATTTATACTAAAACATCCCAAGTAACCGTCGGGCAGTTACACTGCTTCGAGATGATTCCACTTGGCACGTTCTCAACGTTCGACGCTCCAGATCTTTGCACGTTGCACTTGGTAACCGCTGGAAACCGTTTTCCCTCCAAACGCTTGAATTTCAAACCGTTCCACTCTGAACCATCGAACATCTTCATCGAGAAGCATCTTCGACGAGAAACACCTTCGACGTCGAAGGCAACCAACTTCTCCCTTGGAAGAAATCTTCTGAGTACATTGTCATCTTTCGATGTTCATTTCGACAGACCCAGCTGATCGAAAACATCCTTCAGCTTTAATGGCTGATATTAATGAAACAAGGGTGTCGAATTTAAGAGCCAACAAATTGCCCCCCAAGAATGCCTTATTTCGACTCTGAAAGAAAAAGGCATTCTTTGAAATGCCATTCGACACCTGTCTTTTCCTTCTTAGTCACAAATTAAATTGTGCACTTTTTGTTGTCTTCTACCAACCACTGACAATCCCAAGGAAAAGCCATCATTCATCCGTACCTAAGACGTCACTTCAGTACGGCGTGCAGTGTGCCAAACGTCTTTTCACAAATTGTCATCATGACAATTCCCAAAAACGAGGGTGCACGCTGCACCCTTCCATTTCTGCAGAACGGCTATAACAACAGGGAGACGCCACGTGTCCCACTACCTTCTGCAACATTAAATGGCATTTAATGTCCTCGAATTTGGGGATTTCCCCCACTACTATAAATAGCGGTAAGTACCCATTGTGGGACTTTTTACGCTACCTTGCTTTCAGAATTCCTCATTTGCATACAAACTCTTGTCAACTTTGCAAACCCCCTGTTCTTCACTTCGTCTTCAACCTTAGTACCAACAATGGCATCTGGTTCTTCCAACGCTCCTAGCGCCAACACTCCCTCTGGAAATGTTAAACCTAGGGTTTTCTCGACCGCTCCCGTAGTGACTCCCACGGGCCAACGAAGGGTCCCTGAGCCCTTGGACATTGCTGTACGTGATGCTTATTCACGCCACCTCATGATTCCGGTTGGATATTCCAACCAAATCTTTGCTATGTCTGGCCCATTGTACCCAAGCATTGCTGAGGCCATGAAGATCAAAAGTTACTTTCCGGTACTTGAGAGACTCAAACCGGTTGGATGCTCCAAGAAAGATGCAGAGGATAATGAAGATCCTGCTAAGGAGAAAATCGAACTCCGTTTCTTCAGCAAAGGTGTTAGGGCTTTCAGGTCTGGCCCTAGCCTCACTCCTGATTATAGCGCTTGGCTGGAAAAAATGGAGAAACGCCAGGCTTCGATCTGGAAAGACATGGGGATATTCGACCTGGTTATGCTGTCGAAGACAGGTCTTAACTATTCCCCAGAGATGTTGATAGCTTCTTTACTCTTCTGGGATTACACCCATTTCACCTTCCATCTTCCCTGTGGAATGTTGACTCCCACGCTCTTCGACGTGGCCGCCATCACTGGCCTTCGACCCACTGGAGACTACTTCGACCCGGAGGAAATGTCGGAGGATCAGATTGGATTCTCTGCCACAAAACCAACCTACACCACCTTCATCAATCACTACCACGATAAGTCGACAGAGGCTGTGTCGGATGTCGAACATATTGCGTTTCTAGCCTTATGGCTGACACGCTTTGTGTTTTGCTCCAAGTCCTTACAGGTGACCAAGAAGATGGTCACTCTCGCCACTCAACTCCACCATGGCCAAAATATCTGTTTGGCAGAATTGATTTTGGCGAGTCTGTACGAGTCGATTAACAACGGAGCGAATCTTCTGAAGATCATCGAGAACAGAGCCAGTCTGCTGCTTGCTGGACCTTTTTGGCTGCTTCAGCTGTGGCTCAATGCCACCTTCGAGTCTTTCTTGCCTAAGAAGATTCAAATAAATGAGCAGGCTCCAGAAATAGCAAACAGACGCGTCGAAGGCACCAGATTGGCTTTGTTGACTCCAACGGAAGATGGGCTAGAGCTTCAACAAACTTTCACAAACTTCGTTTTGATGTTTGCTAAAAGGAAAGAGTTTGTTTCGACCATGGCTCCGTTTGCTCGACGGAAGGTTGGCCCAGAGTGGTTCACAAGGCCACATCCTAGGACGTCGAGTGGTCCTCAGGTTGACGAACATACAACAGTGTGGGAGGCATTTCTCACACCAAGAATAATGCCCCTGCGATTCAAGAGCTCTAAGACTCACTTGAGTCTGATCGCATATCAACCAAACCTGGTGTCTCGCCAGTTTGGTATTATTCAAACACTACCTTCTCCAATTTTTCCCAGGGAGAAGTCTATGTTATACTTCTGCAACGACTACACTGAAGAAGCTGCCACTAAGCATATCGGCAGATATGCTGGTCGAACAGTTCTTTCGTTGTTTGACTATCAGCTTAACTTTCTTTGCTCACCATCCTTCGAGGAGTGGTGGAAAAGTTACTACGCTGAGGAGTTTTTCGACGAAAAGGACTTCGTGGATGAGCTTCAGAAATCTTTTGTCCTTGTCTTGGACAAAATAAAGAAATGTAAGTTCATCCTTCCAAATTACTTTGTCTTTCTCTTTCGACTGCTAGCCTGTTAATTATTTTGTCTACTTTCAGTTGTTCGAAAGCCTGCAGCCAAGAAGGTTGCAGAAGGCCAACAGGGAGGAGGCCCCTTAACAAAACCTCCACCACCGGCGAAGACTATAGCGCCGGCGAAGACCACAACACACCAACAGGGGGAAGGCCCTTCGAAAAAGCCTTCTGCATCGGTAACCAGACTTTCATTATTTTCTTCTGGCTTTAACTTTTTGACTTTCGATGCAACTGCTAAATCGAACTCCAATTGGTTTTTTAAGCACCTTCGCCCAAGAAACGGCCAGCACTGACGGTCGAATCCGGGAGTGACGAAGAAGATGATTCTCCCCCTGCTCCTCTAAAAAGGCGAAAGCTGAAGAAGGACGTTCCTCTTCCTGAGGCTCGAACAATTAGAATAAAGGTTGCTGGGAGAAAGCCCAGGCCACCTCCGGTAATCATTGAGGAGCCAACGGAGGAGGAATTAAACGTTCTTCTCAATAAACCTGTCGAAAGCGACAATTCCAGCTCTGGGGCTGAAGCTACTTTACACGTAATCTCTTTGATCCCTTTGTAACTCAGGTGTCGATACCTACGTTCGACTATGTCTCTTTCGAATTTAGAAGATTCTTCTTCTTCTCTTTTCAGGACACCACTGAAAGCTCAGCGCCAAGGACTTCTGAAACATTGGATTCTGCTGAACTCAGCAGGCCACAAGAAAAAGACTTGGCGAACGATGAAGCCAATACTGAAATAAATGAAGCCAATGCTGAGACAGCAGAAAAACCAGCAGAAGATCCACAAACAGAAGAGCAACAGCCAAAAGAGATTCAGGTGGTGGATCTGTCGGAAGAAAATCGTGACGAAGGGGACCGCGGCGACGCTGGCGAAGAGGATCAAGGTGACGCTGGCGAAGGGAACCATGATGACGCTGGTACTGCCGCAGTCCAAGTCGAAGAGAGTCAAGTCAAGGCAAATGCTACTCAACCGCCTCAAACCCAAGACAACGCTGTTGCAAAGGCTGTTACCTCAACAAAGCATAGGTCGAAAGAAGACTTAGAACTCTTGAAGCAAACTGATCCTGTTAGCTACCTGAACGCCATCATCGAGAGCAAAAGTTCGTCTGATGCTAGTCAGGAGGTTCCTACTCTGTCGGGGAAGTCCACTGAAACTTCTCCTCTCGATGAGGCTTTGACGAAGGTTAAGGCTCAGTTTTTTAAGAAGGACTTGATGAAAGCTTTGGAGGGGGACCCTACTGCTCCATCATACTTGAGGGATGCTTTGAATGCCGTAGACTTGTTAGCTGTGCCTCCAGAAGTTTCAGGCTTTATCATGGAGTTACACTCCATTATTGATCAAGTCTCAGCAGATTATCGGCGACAAAGGGGCTTTAATAGCCAGCTTGAAGTGTTATATGGCAAAAGCTCTTCTGCATGGACTGCTGTAGCAGAGACAACTTCTCGAATTGCGGAGTTGTCGAAGCAAAAAGCATCTAAACAAGAAGAAGTGGATGCCATCGATCGAGAGAATGCTTCCCTCCAGGCGCAAATCGAAGAAATAGAGGCTAAGATAAATGCCAATACTAAGCGCAAGGAGGACCTTCTCTCGACTGTTCCAGACACCGAAAGTCAAGCTGAAATCACACAAGGCCTAGAATTTGCTGAGAAAGCTCAAGCCTTCGACGATCAAATTGCCAAGCTTGCGCAGGCGAATGCCTTGTGCAACAAAAGATTGGAGCTGCAGCAAACCAAATACCTTCGACTCAAGGACTCCATCCCCTTCTGATTGATTCAGCCTTTTAACCATATTTTGTAATATGTATTCGACAACATTGCCATTTTGGCTAATTTATAAAAAATTTCCATTTTGGCTTTTTTATGGTTAATTTAGTCGTTACTTGTTATTTTATCTTTATCTCTTGGAGTGTAGGTTTGTACTTTTTCAAATATTTACCATTTACTCTCAAGAGCCTTTTATCTTCACCTAGCTCTTCGACTTCATAGGCTCCACCAGAAAAAGTCTGGATAACTCTGAATGGTCCTTCCCATTTGGGTGACCATTTTCCCATGCTTCGATCCCTTCGATCCATGGGAAGAATCACCTTCCAAACTAGTTCTTCAGGCGAAAATACCTTAGGTTTCACCTTTTTATTATAAGAGTCTTCTAGTCTTTTCTTCTGAAGCCTGAGTAGGTCAAGAGCGCGCAATCTTTCTTCGTCTAAATCCACTAGTTCGTCTAACATCATATCCCAATAAATTTCAGAGGGAATATCATAATGTCTCTGAACCCTTGCAGATTGAAGACAAATTTCTGCTGGCAACACTGTGTCATGGCCAAAAGTTAGCCTATATGGTGTTGTACCTATGGCTTCTTTTGGGGACGTTCGACAAGCCCAAAAAATCTGGTCTAACGTCTTATGCCAATTTTTGGGCTTCTTCCCAACATGCTTTTTTATCAAGCCAATCACTACTTTGTTCGCTGCTTCGACTTGACCATTTGCCTGTGCATAATAAGGAGTTGATGTTAGGAGTTTGAAACCTGTTTCCTGAGCGAATTCCTGCATCTTTCGACCGGTGAAAACTGATCCTTGATCAGTAGTTATAGTCTCATGGATTCCATACCTAAAGATAATGTTCTTTTGAATAAATTCAATGACATTTTCTTGGTCTACATTGACTAAAGGGATAGCTTCGATCCACTTAGTAAAATAATCAATGCCTACCAATATATACTTCTGACTCTTTGATGATGCTGGTCGAATCTTTCCAATGAGGTCCAACGCCCATCCTCTAAAGGGCCAAGGTTTCACTATTGAGTGAAGTTCGCTTGCTGGTACATGTTGGATGCCTGTATGGACTTGACATTCTTGGCAACCTTTAGCGAACTCGACACAATCTTTCAGCATAGTGGGCCAGTATAGTCCTTGTCGAAACAACAACCATTTCATCTTATGGCCTACTTGGTGAGCCCCGCATGCTCCAGCGTGCATAGTCGAAAGGGCTATGTATGCCTCAGTTTCACTTAAACATTTTAGCAATACCCCTTCAGGCGTCTTCTTGAATAACTCATTACCCATGAGTACATAACTCAACGCCCTGTACTTTGTTTTTCGTTCTGTCGAAGCTCCTGGATTTTGAAGATAATCCACAATGGGCTTCCTCCAATCTTGTTCTGACAAATTATCTATGCACGAAATTTCGAAGTTACTTTGATCAACATATCCTAGTCTTGTCGATTCCAAGTCTGTTGGTGATAGACAAGTTGCTTTTATCTTTTCTCGAACTTCGATTGCTCTTTGTAATCTCGTTTTTGAAATCTTGTACCCAGATGCAATTTGTGCCAAGTCGTTGGCTATTTGATTTTCCAATCTGGGTATGTGTCGAATATTGACCATTTCAAATTTTTTCAATAAACGATTTGCTATCACAAAGTACATAATGAGATTTTCTCTTATGCATTTATATTCTTTTGTGACTTGCTTAATGACTAACTCTGAGTCTCCCATTATTTCGACTCGAGTTGCCCCCAATTCCAACAATATTTCAAGGCCAGTAATTAGAGCTTCATACTCAGCCTCATTGTTCGAACAAGAACCTGATATCTTGTACTTGAAAGTTGTTGGAATTTTTTCGGGAGAAATGATCAAGACTCCTACTCCTGTTCCATCTTTAAGGCTGGAACCATCGAAGTAGAATTTCCAAGGTTCTATCTCCACATAATTAATATCCTCAACTTGAATTGAGTGGTCGACTATAAAGTCTGCAACCACTTGTCCTTTCACTGCCTTAAGAGGCATAAAGGTCAAGGAGTATTCATTTAATGCTAGTGCCCACTTGCCAATTCGACTGTGCAAGATAGGTTTCGACAACATGTACTTGAAAACATCAAAATGAGACGAAACATACACATCAACTGGTTTTATATATTGCTTAAGTTTTGTACAAGAGAAATACAGACATAGACACAATTTTTCAACTTCGCTATATCTAGTTTCTGCATCGTTCAAAACTCTACTAAGATAGTAAATGGGTCTTTCGACTCCATTCTCATCTTCTTGGGCTAACATGCTTCCCAAAGTTTTGTCGGATGCAGCTATGTACAATCTCATACTCCTATTGCTACAAGGAGGCACCAAAATAGGTGGCTTAGTAAGGTACCCTTTGATTTTGTCGAAGGCTTCTTGTTGCTCTTGCCCCCATTCGAACCCCTCTTTATTCAGTCGAAGTAAGGGTGAAAAGGCCTGAGCTTTCCCACTTAGGTTAGATATAAATCTCCTTAAGAAATTTATCTTGCCTAACAGAGATTGCAGTTCCTTCTTATTCGATGGCGCTTTCGCTTCCAGAATAGCCTTCGTCTTGTTCTGGTTGATTTCGATTCCTTTCTTGTGGACAACGAAGCCCAAGAAATCTCCAGCTTTCACACAGAATGCACACTTCAAAGGGTTCATCTTCAGACCATGTTCTCTCATTCTTTCGAATGATTGCCGAAGGTGGTCAATATGATTCTTCCTGGAAACAGATTTTATAACAATGTCATCAATATATACTTGCATAAAAGTGTTAATAAAATCATGGAAGATAGAATTCATCGCTCGCTGGTATGTTGCCCCAGCGTTCTTTAGGCCAAAAGGCATCACTACCCATTCGTAAGTGCCTAGGGCCCCAGGGCATCGAAGAGCTGTTTTCGACACATCCTCTTCAGCAATGAATATTTGATTATATCCTGAATAACCATCGAGCATACTCAGGTATTCATAGCCAGCGGCAGAATCGACTAGCATTTCCGCCACAGGCATAGGATATTCATCTTTGGGCGTAGCAGCATTCAAATCTCTGAAATCTATGCACACCCTTAATGTACCATTTTTCTTAATTACTGGCACAATGTTTGCAATCCATTCGACATACCTTGTAACGCGTATGAATTTGCACTTCAGCAGTCTTTCGACTTCCGTTTTGATCTTCGACAGTATTTCTGGAGCGAAGCGTCTTGGACTTTGCTTGATTGGCTTCTTCCCAGGTTTGATTGGCAACTGAATTTCTACCAATCCTCTGTCGAGACCAGGCATTTCGTCGTAATCCCATGCAAAACAGTCCTTGAACTCTTTCAACAATTGGTTTACTTCCAACCTAAGTTCTGGGTCAATTTTGGCGCTGATGTAAGTTGGCTTTTTCTCTGACCCTTCGCCTAAGTTGATTTCTTCTAAAGGATCTTGCGCTAACATTTTAATGTTGTTCGCCAAGGGGTCCTTTTCGAAGCCCAAAGGCTCATCGTCATAGATGGCGTCGAGCCTCTGTTCCTGCATTCCTTCTGGCATGATATCAGGAGGTTCTGGATCGAAATCCTTTCCTGGACCTGCAGCAGATAACTGTTGATCATTGGCCTGTGTGGCCATGTACTTTACTTCGGCTTCGAGAGCCGTTATCATCTTTCTTTCGGCTACATAATCCGAAATTCGCTTCAATGATTGTGACTCAGTCATTATCACTGAATTCACTTCCCCAACCAGTTGGTTAGATATCAGTTAACCCACTGAAGTCTATGTGGGACAAGTCTTCTATGTCCCATTGAAAACCATGCTCAGGGTGCAGGTATAGGGAACAAAAAGTATTTGGTGCTGGCGCCAAGTCGAAGTCAGGTGTTGGACATGGCCCTATGTGAGCCAAGTTCTTGTCGAAATCTGCCAGCCCTAGGTGATTCACTTCGCCCAGGTAATAGCTTTGATCTGCCTCTATGTTTTCGACCATCCCATCTGGACGCTATAGGAGCAGCCTCTGGTGCATTGATGATGGCACAGCTCCAACACCATGAATCCATTCACGGCCCAACAAAAGATTGTAGTTAGGTTTGGCCGATATGACCATAAACATTGTTGGTCGAAGGATAGATCCTACCTTGATATCCAGTTGGATCACTCCCATAGTGGTCCCTATGCCGCCCTCATAGTTCGACAGGACCATGTTGTGAGGCTTAATGTCCTCATCCCTTTTGCCAATTTTCCTTAGCATAGAGTGAGGAATAATGTTGATGGTTGCCCCACAATCCACCAAGATTTTATTCACTGTAGTTTCTTCGAGTTTAGCCCTTATAAATAAAGGCTTGAGGTGATTTTTCATCGCCTCTGTAGGTGGTTCGAAGAACCCATTTTGTTCCTCAGTAGTGCCATTATCCATGACTAAATAGCACACTGGCCTATGTTTGGCCATTTCTTGCTCCACTTCCCAGTCACTTGTTTCGACCTCCACCTGTCGGTTGAATTTTCTTGGCAGCACTGAGACTATATTCACCATTATGTCCAAAGTATCATCAGACTCAGAACCATCTTCGTCTTCAATTTCACCTTGGTTAGGCCAAACTAGCCTGTTGGTTACCGGCTCTCTTTCCAGAGGTTTCCTTTGCTTCCTTAGAGGAACATTTGAACTGGTTTCTCCCTTTGGTTCATTGGCAGCCTCCCTCTCAGCTTTTCGTCTCCTTTGGTATCTCCTCCATTGAGATCGAGACATGGGATTTTTCCCTTTGTAGTTGCTTGACACTTGTGCAACTTTAGGTGCAGCAACTTGAGACTCTTTCTTTTGTGTTAAAGATGAACCCATTGGCACGTCGAAAGAGTGCCATCTCTCCTCACTTGGCCTCTTTCGACCAGATGTTTTGTACCAGGTATCTACTGGCACATTAGTTGGAGGCCTGAAAGTCAATGGCCTCTTTTCTTGGTTTGAACCTCTTTGGGAGGCTCTTCTGGGGTCATGTCAAAGATCAACATTTTCCCTTCTCTTATTTGCTGCTCTTACGCCTTGAATATGCTCAGCAGCTTTTTTGTCAAAGATCGAACTGCATCTTGGACACAGCATCACCTCTGACTTCTTTTTCTGGCATCTTTGCAGGAAATCTGCCAGATTTTCATTTTCCCGAGGGAAAGCAGTCTTGTTAGCTTGTTCTTGCCTCATGGCCTCCTCTGATGCTTTTGGGTCAGAGAGTTCGACCACGTTGACATTCATTGTATCTTTGTTGGCAAGAGTCAACTGCTTCATTTGAATCTCCAAATTCTCCGTCTGGCCTTGAACTATGGCCAAGTGAGAACTGGGTTTTGGTCCAGTTTTTTGTGCTTCAACGGTCTCCAACTTTGGGCTTTCGACCGCTTTCTGAATCGCTTCAATTGTCTTTCTGGATAAATTCCCAGAAAAACTGCCAAAGATTGGCATGTTGATGTGGTCCTTTGAGACTTCGACCATTGTGATTCCTCGCCTCTTCGACTGGCTCCTGGATGCCTCGATCACGTTCACCTCAGAAGGCTCAGCATAGTGGGCTTCAGCCTGCAACGGATTTGAGTCGACAGCCATGGGGGTTTTGTCAGCAAACTTCAACCTCCCTTCTTCGATAGCGTCTTGCACAAGATTCCTGAAAAGAAAACATTGAGAAGTTTTATGGCCCAAAAAATTATGATATTTGCAAAAACCTCTCTTCTTTCTTTGATCAAGAGGAGGCACTTTTACCCCTGGGGGTACTATCATTTGGCCATCTTTTACAAGCAAGTCAAAGATCTCATCACATTTTGTAATGTCAAAACTATAAGTCTTTTTGGGGAACCTATCGTTGGTCCTTTCTGGACCAATGGGATTTTTCCCACTTGAGGGGACTAACAGTTTGCAAGAGTATGGGGGCCCTTGTTTTAGTTCCGCTAAATCGACTTCTCCTTCTTCGACAGTTATAGTATCGTCGAAGGATTCTGGATCTTCGTCATCCATCTCAACATACGCTATCCTCTCTCTCTTATGAGTTTTCGTTGCCTTTGCTTTTTCAGCTTTGAGGCGTTCTACCTGTCGAACTCTATCGGCCAGTTGGGCCATGTCTCTCAGGTATTGAGTGTCTAACTTCTTCCTAATGGAATAATCTAAACCGCCTGCGGCTATTTCGACTAACTCATGTTCCGGCACTTGTGTAAAACATCTTGCTTTGAGCAACCTAAACCTATTTAGATATTCGTCTATAGGTTCAATGAAACGTCTCTTTACACTGGCCAATTCTTTCAGGCTTATCTTGGTTTGCCCCATGTAGAATTGCTCATGGAACAATCTTTCCAACTGGGTCCAATGGTGGATCGAATTGGGGGGGAGAGTTGTAAACCAAGTAAAAGCGTTCTTTGTTAAAGAACTTGGGAAGTACTTAATCCTCAGGTTTTCGTTATTCGAAATATATCCTGCTTCGATCAAGTATCTCGCCACATGTTCGATAGTAGATTCTGTCGTGTCCCTAGAGAACTTAGTGAATTTGGGGACTTTACATCTAGGAGGTAAGTCTGTTTGTAACACGTATTCTGACAACGGGGATGTGAAGTTGGGCCTTCGAAAGCCCATGTTCATCCCATTTTGAGTCATGATCCTTTCGATCATGGTTGCCAGATTATTTTCCAGACCCATGTTTTGGTATTGGATATGCTGAACTACTTCGTCAGCATTTTGGGTTCTGTTAACTAACCTTACCTCCGGGGCTATTACCCTAGGTTCCTCGACAGGTTGCTCCAAGCGTGCCCTAAGGTTTTCTTCGACAGGCTGTTGGACTTGGTTGATAGTGGTTTCTTCCTCTAAGAACAAACCATGGTTTCCCCTTATTTGCGCCCTTTGGGGCTGTCGAATAGGTTGGGGTACTCCAAAGAAATCAGCCAAACGCGTCATTTGCGCTGTCATCTGCTGATTCGACTGAGTAGTGTTTTGTATTAGAGGGTTCAGCACTGTACTTAAAGTTTGTGCCAACATTTGAACCATATCATGGTTGCTTTCGTCCATTTGTTGCCTCAAGACTGCTGTCGAGGCATTTGTAAGGCCATGTGCTACTTGGGACGTTCCTCCTAAGAGTTGGGTCCTATTTCTATTCGCCATACCTACTCCAGAACCTTGGAGTGGCGAAGAGGCACTCACTAAAGGGTCTGAAAAAGTGGACGCAACATTCGTCAGGCTAGCCAAGTCAGAAGTTGGCATGCCATAGAGTGGTTCTCGATTATGACCGCCTATCATAAATCCTGGGGGAACGAAAGGCCTTGTGCCTAAATTTCCCCTTGGTGGGGGAGTTCCCAAAGGCACTCTGGGGCCTGTGAACGGAGGTAATGGCCCCGTTGCTGTGGCCGTTACTGCTGGTGTTGAACCAGCGGTTATCGCTTCACTTATGGTCGGGATAACCGTTGCTCCCACATTTGTTTGTGGGATTTCGTTATTGTTTGGCGGATTCGCCATCTCTTCCCTTCTTCTGGAAGTATTGGTATCGTTAGTGTATATTCTACCACTTCTCAATAACATGCAACACTCCTCGAAAAAGATGAGATTATGTTCAAAAATCAACACACAGTCCCACCAGGTGTGCCAATTTGTTTACCGTTGTTATTGGTAAACAACCGCTGATCCTCCAAATGGTTACTTATTTGGTTACTCGCAGGATCGATCATATTGATCCTAAGACATAGGTTGATTTTGAGGTTTCGATTAAGTTGGATAATGGTAAAATGACAATAAAATAAAGAGGCTTTAAGTAAATTGCGTGAAGAAGGACTTTGATAAAATAAATGAAGGCTTGCAATAAAGGGCTTCGACAGGAAAAGTAAAGAAGAAAGCAAGTAAAGTTTCTGGAAAAGAAAATGACTTTGATTAATAAAAGTGATGTTTCACACATACATTCTCAACAATTCTTTCTCACACGCTGGGTACTCGAATCTATATGAGTGACTTTGTATATAATTGTGAACACACGCGAGAAACTGCGTGAACTACTACTATTTATACTAAAACATCCCAAGTAACCGTCGGGTAGTTACACTGCTTTGAGATGATTCCACTTGGCACCTTCTCAACGTTCGACGCTCCAGATCTTTGCACGTTGCACTTGGTAACCGCTGGAAACCGTTTTCCCTCCAAACGCTTGAATTTCAAACCGTTCCACTCTGAACCATCGAACATCTTCATCGAGAAGCATCTTCGATGAGAAACACCTTCGACGTCGAAGGCAACCAACTTCTCCCTTGGAAGAAATCTTCTGAGTACATTGTCATCTTTCGATGGTCATTTCGACAGACCCAGCTGATCGAAAACATCCTTCAGCTTTAATGGCTGATATTAATGAAACAAAGGTGTCGAATTTAAGAGCCAACAACATGACGGGTCTAGCCGAAAAGAGCAAGCCATTTATTACCTTAGCAAAAAGTTTACCGACTGTGAGATCCGATACTCACTGCTCGAGAAAACTTGCTGCGCTTTGGTATGGGCTGCTCGCCGGCTGAGACAGTATATGCTGACTCGCACTACTCTTTTGATTTCAAAAATGGATCCAATCAAGTATATATTTGAAAAGCCTGCTTTGTCCGGAAGAATAGCAAGATGGAAAATGATCTTGACGGAATATGACATCCAGTACACGACCCAGAAAACAATCAAGGGAAGTGTATTGGCCGACCATTTGGAACACCAGGCAGTGGACGATTACCAGTCAATGAACTTTGAATTTCCCGATGAGAACATCATGGTAGTGACTGATTGTGAAGTACCTGGACCGGATGAAGGACCTGAGGAAGGATCCCGATGGTCTATGCACTTTGACGGAGCCTCCAACGCTTTGGGTAACGGTATTGGCGTTGTGATCATATCCCCTAAAGGCACTCATACTCCACTCACTGCCCGGCTATGTTTCAACTGCACCAACAATATGGCGGAGTATGAGGCATGCATCATGGGTCTGCAAGCTGCAATTGACTTAAGGATCAAGTTTCTGAGTGTCTTCGAAGATTCCGCTCTCGTGATCAATCAGATCAAAGGCGAGTGGGATACGAAACACCCAAATCTCATTCCTTATAAAGAGTGTGTGTTGACATTGATACCCCATTTCACGGAGATAACTTTTGAACACTTCCCAAGAGAGGAGAATCAGTTGGCGGACGCGCTGGCTACGATGTCTTCTATGTTCAAAGTCAAATGGGACAACGAGGCTCCCCGGATCATCATCTGGAAATTGGATGAACCTGCATATTGTTGTGATCTTGAGACGGAAGAGGTAACTGAAAAACCCTGGTATCATGAGGTGAAGAGGTATCTGGAAGCCCAAGAATACCCCGAGGGTGCATCTGTCAATGACAAGAAGTTTCTGAGAAGGTTCGCAGCAAAGTTCTTCCTCAGCAACGACATTCTATACAAGCGAAACCATGATTCAACTTTATTGCGTTGTGTGGATAAGACTGAAGCAGGAAGAATCATGGCAGAGCTACATGAAGGTACCTTCGGAACGCATTCCAGTGGACATACCATGGCAAAGAAAATCCTTCGGGCAGGATATTTCTGGTCCACAATGGAAGCCGACTGTTACCAACATTCTCGGACGTGTCACAAATGTCAGATCTATGCTGATAAAGTGCATGTTCCTCCAGTTCCTCTGAACGTCTTGACAGCACCTTGGCCTTTTGCAATGTGGGGCATTGATATGATCGGCGAGATCAAACCTACGGCATCCAACGGGCATCGCTTCATCCTGGTGGCGATCGATTACTTTACAAAGTGGGTTGAAGCAGCTTCCTACGCTACCGTAACCAAGAACGTCGTGGCACGGTTCATTCGACACAACCTGATCTGTCGATACAGCATCCCGGAAAGGATCATTACGGACAATGGTACCAATCTTAATAACAAGATGATCACTGAGCTCTGCGAGCAATTCAAGATACAACACCACAACTCTTCTCCTTATCGGCCGAAGATGAATGGGGCTGTAGAAGCAGCTAATAAGAATATCAAAAAGATTGTGCAAAAGATGACAGTGACGTATAAAGATTGGCACGAGATGTTACCGTTTTCTCTTCATGGGTACCGTACCTCAGCAAGAACGTCAACCGGGGCAACCCCCTTTTCCTTGGTCTATGGCATGGAGGCAGTCTTGCCTATTGAAGTCCAAATACCCTCTCTCCGGATAATGAAGGATGCAGGTTTGAGCGAAGAGGACTGGATTCAGACTCGACTTGATCAATTAAACCTAATTGACGAAAAGAGACTCACTGCTATTTGTCATGGTCAAACGTATCAAAAACAGATGATCAGGGCATTTAACAAGAAAGTCAGACCACAAGAGTATCAAGTTGAGGACCTGGTAATCAAACGCATCATTCTTCCTCAAAGTGATCCCAGGGGCAAATGGACCCCCACATACGAAGGGCCATTTGTGGTTAAACATATCTTCTCAGGAGGAGCTATGATTCTAACCACCATGGATGGTGACGACCTTCCTCACCCCGCCAATGCAGACATAGTAAAAAGATACTATGCATGAATTAAAGACCCGCTAGGTTGACACACCTAGGCAAAAATAAGGGCTTCCCGGTGAACCAAAAGGGTTCGGGCAAAAATAAGGGATGAAAAATGAAAAATCTGTACACCCGGCAAGTCGAAAACCTGAAAAGGCGGCTTGGGCAAAAATGGGTATCCCGGTGGACTGAAAACCCGAAAGGGCGGTCCAGGAAAAAGTTAGGGATATAAGTGTAATACTATGTCTCATTGGATCACCATGCATCCAGAATCCGGTATCAAATATCAGGTTCAGACGACATCGATCAATCAACTTCATCTTCAACTAAGCAGCCAAGTGATGAGACGCTCGAAGATATAAAGGCGATAGCAGAGTTGGAACCCAGTGGGATTATTCTTTTCACATAGCTGTTTTGTTTTCCTTTTTCACAAAATTGTATAAACTCTGTTTGTTCGGCAGCGTTCTCTTACTAGGACGTCAGCCTCTTGTACATAAACGCCTATTTACAGGCAAATTCAAAAATCAATACAAATTCACGTTTCAGATAAATTGCCAATTATTTTCCTTTTTCTGTTTTGTTTTGCAAAGAACGTCCAATGTTCATTTTTGATATATGCATTTGACACTAATTTCTAACTCATAAATATTTGCATGCGAAACAAAGGACTAATTACAGGTGACATCAGAAACAGGGGCAATAATGAGTCGTCTAAACGATCTAGTTGTTCTGTCCACCAAGGTACCAAGGTAAGTTCGGCTGAAGAATGTAACCCAGATACCTTCACTCCCCGCCGAGTAAGATGAGACTCAACAATACTCTCCCAAGCGGTTGATCTCCAATCAGCCCTAAAAAGGCACTGTATCTCCAGCAAGTCAGCAGCACTCTCCCCGAGCAGGGTTAGTCTACTGTTAGCCTCAAGGAAGTTGGGTTATCCCCCAGAAGATCTCAATATTCCCCAACGGAGTATACAAACATTCCTAACAAGCATCCCCGGTAATCTTGATCTAAGATTGTTCCCCGGCGGAATACCGGACATCCAGTGGAGCCATTCCCTAATACAGTTCAAAAGATCCCCCCAGGAAAGTTGAATCAATCTCCCCAGTAGGAAGCTTATCCCCAGTAGATTCTGGAAGCTTATCCTCTGCAGAGCACGAGTGCGTCTCCCCGGCTTTATTCAAAGGTTATTTCCCCACCAGGATATAACTGGATTATCCTCAGCCAATTGCCACGGAAAGATCGTCCCCAACGAAGTTCTTCCTATCCCCAGCGGAGTTCATCAAATCCCCAATATAACTCATCAACGGAATCCTCAGTGGAGTTATCATCAAAATCTCAGCGAAGTAATTCTTCCCACAGAGTATTTCCCCGCAGAGTAATATCTTCAACAAAGTTTATTCCTCAACGGAGTCATCTTCTCCTACAGGTTTATTCTCGCAACAGTCATCCCCCGTGGAAACAAAGAACTTTACTTTTCGACATCAGCCCAAGATTCAACTCCCGGCATTCGTCAAGGATTTATTTTCCTAGACGAAAATACATTCATAAACATCACATCTTCATACATTATAGCATGCACATACGCATCATGAACATACAATCTCATTTATTTTGAGAACATCACGCATTTCATACATCATGACATTGCATACAACTAATGTTTTTCCTTTTCAGGAAAAAGGTCAAATACAAAAATGATTACTATCAACTGTCGCAATTCCAGATTCGATACCTGTATCTAGCCAGGGCATATCTGTGAGTGATTACTTGTGGATTCGACACCTGTATTCAGCCAGGGCATATATGCATAAAGAAATTCCGGACTCGATTCCTGTATCCAGCCAGGGCACATCTGAAGAGTTTGAAGATTCGACTCCTGTATCCAGTCAGGGCATATCTGTTGACGACTAATTCCAGATTCGATTCCTGTATCCAGCCAGGGCACATCTGAAGAGTTTGAAGATTCGATTCCTGTATCCAGCCAGGGTGTTGTACCCCAAAATTTGCCCTCCCATATTCTTCAAGAATTGCAAAGAGCATGCTTCAGAATCTCCCCAAGGGTTGCACAGTTCAAGGGCCTCCTAACAGTCAAAATTAGGGTTTTGGTTTTGGCAAAGAAAATGAAGTTTCCAAGGGTCCAATCAAGTCCCACAAGCCTACAAACATGGTCAAGCATCCTTATGCCAAGTTTCAAGACTTACAGCACAAAATTGCACAATCAAAAACCCTAATTGCACTACAGTCAACTGTAGGGGCAAAATGGTCATTTGACAGTCAAAAGTTCAAATTTTTGGTCAAGATCTCATTTTGAAGCCACAAACATCATTTGATCAATGCTTGATCATGATTCTCAAAGCTTGGCTCAAAAGGTCTCAAGATGCAAAAGTTTCCATATTTGGACAGTTGAAAAAGTCAACTGTAACTTGACCAAGGCATACCTTTCACATGGATTATCAGAAAAATTCCATCCAAAGCTCATTTTGAAGAGAAAGACGTTTCCTACAACTCCTCTTCACACTTCAAGTCCAAGAAATGCTCTCACAAAAAGTTATCAATTTCAACATTATAGGTCATTTTCAAAAGTCAACAAAAAGGGACTTTAAGTCAAAGGCCATAACTTGAGATTGGTAAATCAAAATGACATGGGGCCAAAGGCATTGGTTAGAGGACTTCAAGACCTTTCCAAAATGTCCAAGAACATGAGTAAAGCTTAAAAATTGAGCCAGATATGCCTTGTGGAAGTTGGGAAATTTTTGGATATTTTGAAAAGTCAACATTGCTTCAAATGTCTTAAAAATGCTAATGGGCCTCTTTTTCTTCCAAGATTCATCATCCAAGGCATGTGCACGACCATTTGGCCCAAAGGGAAGTTTTTCATCATTTTTATTTATTTATTTGAATTTTTAATTGCTAATAATTCATTTAATTAATTAAAATATATGAAAAATACCAAACCTAAGTTTTTAAATCTTTTTATGCATAAAATACACTCAATATTTCGTGCATGATCAGATTTGGAAAGAATCAAGGCAATTGGATATGATTGGCATCCAAAACATGTGAAAAAGATTGAAAAATATTTGCCATGAAAATCAAATATCTCTTCATCAATGCAAAGGGTTTTTTGATCCAATTTCTAACCCTAATCATTCCAGTACTTATATACATGATAACCCTAATGCTAATGACCACAAAGCTGCGCCAGAAAAGCATAGCCAAGTTTGAGTTTTTTTCCAAAAAATTGAAAACTGAAAACAATATTCTAGCACGATTCAGAGCAAGAGACCAATTGCAAAAGCTTCCTAGTGTATTACTGAACCTAACTGCATTGTTTTTCAACCCTTACACGCCCAGAATTGGTATATAAAACTCAAACTGTTTCCAACTTTATGCATATTCGTATTTCAATATTCAAGCATTATCATTGCATTTTTTTTATGGATTCATACTAATTAATTGATTCTGAAGCTAACCACATAGTTTGATTGAGTTTTTATACACCATACACGAAGTTGCCATTGTTGTCTTTTAGGGTTACAGAGGTCACGAATTGGGGTTTCTTTATTCTGGAACAATTGAGGCTTGAGACCTAGACCATTGAAATCAGCATGCTTGGACGATCTGAACACATACCTCGCGCCTAATTTATAAGCCAGCATCTCCTATTCGCTATTTTCATGCTTGCTATTTAGTGGGGGTTTAAAACCCCCGCTATTTAAATATAATTTTTGTTTCAGGTACAAAAGCCATGGAGAAGATGATGAAGTGTCAAGACCTGATTGAGTAATTTGAATTTTCGCGTTAATCTGTCCACTAATTCTTGTTTTATTTCATATTATTTATTAGTTACATTATAAACAAAGCGCGCTAAAAGCTCCAGTGGCAGGCATGTATATTGGTAATCCCTGGGACCTGGGTTCGATTCCCAGGTCCCCATCCCTTTCCATATTATTTTTCTAAACACGCTTGTGTGTAGTTCGCTTCCAGGGTTCCACCATGCAACTCACAATCCAGGCATGAAACGCATCTCATGATGGCAATCCAAAGGTGGAGATTTGAGGAACATCCTATGCCTCAGTCAATGCACACATACGCTCCAAGAAAAGTCAAAAGGGCCTTGAAACAGATGGGCCTAATTGCTAAACAATAACCTCCAATATTGGGGACAGAACCCCCCTTGGTATTGTATTTCTTTCTATTTTCTTTGTTTTATTTTTATTATTTGTTTTAATTCCATTATTTTCTTTTAATTCAATAAAAATTAATTTCACATAAAAAATAATATAAAAATCAGAAAAGACAAAATTAAAATATGTTTTATTTAAAGATTATCTTTTTTTATAAATAAATCTCACTAATTAATTAGATTTAAATTTAGGTTAATTTCAAATATCTTTTCTTAATAAATTTAAAATTTGTAGAATTAGGTTTTAATTACCTTAATTACTTTTTTCTTTTATTTTCTCATCACTAATAATTAATTATTTTTATAAATCAAATTGCATTAATTAAATAGGGTTTAATTTTAGGTAATTTTCATATTTTTCTTAATAAATTAAAAAAACTAGAATTAGGTTTAAATTTCATTTAATTCACATAAAAAAATCATAAATACCAAAAACCCTCAACAATAATTTATTTTATTTTATTTTAATTAATTTGTTAATAATAATGTAATTTCATTAAAAAGGGTCCAACGCCCTCGCTTTCAATTTTAATTTAATTCGCGCATTTTATTTTATTCCTTATAATATTTATGTAACTCTCCCAAAGCCGTGTAAATTTACGTTTCTCGCACTTTATTTCTTTATTTTTATGTCAAATCGGGTCCTGGATTAAATTTGGCGATGTGGACCCGCGCCTTTGTAATAGTTTAGAACTTTTAATTTCCGCATCTTTTTAACTGTTAATAAATGCATGCAAGAATGAATGACAAAAATAAAAACAAACGCGTAGATCACCTATGACATGACAAGACAAAATAAATGAAAACGACACACAAATCACACACCACCCCTAGGGTACGCCTCACTGTTGCCTTGCCTCGAAAGGTGATCGTCGAGTAGAGGATGTCTTAGTAAGTCCTCATGATCCGGGAACCTGGCATGAGGGTAGCTTCTAAGGTGTCTTCCCATTGCTCTGGTGATCACCATGTCCCGAACCTCGAATTGACCCGAACACCTCCAACGGTGGTGCTCCCTACCTCTCAATGGTGGGATGGCACTACTTTAAAGGACATTTACACAGACGAATTTCTTAGGGTAGGTAGACGACTCTAGATACTTGCTCTAAATTTCAAAACAAATTCAAAAATACTTTTCACACCAACACATTTTCAAAAAGCTTTCGAAAGCAATTTTTCAAACACTCTTGGGGACCGATACAAGAGTCGAACTGGAATTTTCAAAGAAACTTTTTAAAAACCCACAATTGAAAAGCAAACAAACCATTTTGAAAACACAATGAGCAAGTATCTAAGAGCCCATGGATAACCATGGATAGAAAGGGTGCTAACACCTTCCCTTTCTATAAATCTACCTCCCGAACCGAGAGCAATCTCTATAAGGAATTTTTCTGTGCTTTTGTCCTTTCCATTTGGAGAAAATAAAAGACGGTGGCGACTCTTGCTTCCGCGACATTTCGCGAACCAGCGTTAAACAGTCAGTTCCAGATCCACCGATCACAGAACTGGCGACTCTGCTGGGGATTTAAGCTTATAGTGAGGTGTACCTTAGGGTTAGTTCATAACTGTGTTTTCAATTGTATTGAATTGTCTGCTTTAAATTTGTGGGTTGCATCGGAGTTACATAGATCCTAACCCGGATCTGGGGATACCCTGTTTAGGTAGCATAAGCTGTGAGGGACCTGTCCGGCGTAGACCGACACGGGTGAAGCAGTGGCTACGTTGGTGTGGCACCTTGGTCTGTACCGATATCCCTTGTGTCGCAACGAGGAGAATATGGGTCTTCTGAGGAGTCATTAAGCACCAACAACCTTAGAACCTTAAATGACACAACTTGGCCATTAGAACAGTAGCAGTATGCTACGCCCATTGAGGCTAAACTCTCGTGATGGTTCTGGCCGCAAGAAAAGATTGCGATGCTGGAGTTATGACCGATTGAGGGTAGTCAATGATATTGGGGTCCTCTAAGAACCCGGTTACTTTTGATAGGACAGGTATGAACCAACCAACTTCAAGAGGGTAATACCCAGACCCCATGCTGGCCTAAACTCTAAGGGCTCTCTTGTGTGACTTGTGTGCCTTCCAATTTGATGATTTGCATGCTTGTTATCTGACGCTTTAGTTTCTTGCAGGTTTTGTTTACAGTCCTTAATTAGGACTCATAACAGGGTCTACTAAGTTTCTTGCAGGTTTTGGTTTGCAGTCCTTAATTGGGACTCATAACAGGGTTACTTACATTACCCCATGCATAGCATAACATCATACCATTGCATACATCCTACATAAGGACTAACCCATTTCAAGGATCTCAAGGGCTTGTGATGCAGGTCATGATGAATCAACTATCCCAGTAAGGGGCAAATGGGATTTATTTTCCTCTAGCCAAGGTTGTCAGGGGCTATGACCCACTGGATATGGTGAGCCTTTGACCCTTTGAAGAAGGACTCTCAACAAGATGCAGTGCCTTCCATCAAGCTACCAGATGCCAACTCTAACAATTTTCTTGTCTACCCCGCGAGATCCTTGAAAACATTGCATGCATACATCCATATCATTGCATTGCAGGTACCCTTTTGACAGGTTGCTTACCTTCTTCGCTGTTTATTTCAGCCGATCGTCATGAATCCTGAATCGTCTACTGAGCAATCCATCAAGGCCCTCCAGGCCCAGAATGCCCAGTTCCAGGAGTTGATTATGAGCCTAGCCCAGGGTCAAAAGGAATTGAAGACTCTGATTCAGAAGAAGAAGAACAAGAGGACTGTTTGGTTCAACCCTAGACGCAGATCTGGGAACACACTGCAGGATGAAGCTGAGAGGACAACTCCATCTGTGGGGAAAGGCAGTCCCCATGAGAGAGAGGTGCTTAGTCCAGTGGTCTCCGACAACGAGACGGAGTTCAATGATAAGCAGTACCCTCCAGCTGAGGACCGGTACAAACAACTAGAGGATCGTCTGAATGCCACGGAAATTCAACAAGTGTCGGGGTTGGATTTCAGAGACCTGGGTCTATCTTCTGGTGTGGTGATCCCACATAAATTCAAGGTTCCTTCTTTTGCTAAGTATGATGGGGCATCCTGTCCCAAGCTGCATCTCAGATCTTACGTGCGGAAGATTCAACCATACACTGTGGACAAGAACTTGTGGATCCACTTCTTCCAGGAGAGTCTTTCAGGGACTCACCTCGAATGGTTCTATCAGCTGGATGGGACCAAAATTCGTAACTGGGAGGAGTTGGCTACTGCTTTTTACAAGCAGTATTAATATAATGCCGACCTTGCTCCTACACGTACCCAACTCCAGGGTATGTCGCTAGGGTCAAGTGAAGGTTTTAAAGAGTACGCACAGAAGTGGAGGGACCTGGATGGCAGGGTGCAGCCTCCATTAACTGACCGGGAACTCGTTGATATGTTCTTGGGGACCCTGTCTGGGCCGTTCTTCAATCATCTCATTGGTAATTCATCTGCAGGATTTACCGACCTCATTCTGACTGGGGAAAGAATTGAAGCTGGTATCAAGAGTGGGAAAATTCAAGAGGCCACACCTTCTGATACCCACAAAAAGCCTTACACGGGCAGGAAAGAGTCTAATGCTGCATACGGTCAAAAGAGTCGTCGTGACCAACAGGCAGGGGCAGTCATGATCTCTGGTTCTGCACCACGCCGACAACCACAAAAGGGAAATCAGCGAAGGCCGGACGAGCCTAAAAGACAATTCACCAACATCAACATGTCATGGTCACAAGCATTGCAGCATATGTTGAAAATGAATCTGATTGCGGTGATCAACCCTCCTGCAAATCCTAAGACCTCCTCTCCAAACTACAACCCAGAGGCGAGATGTGCTTATCATTCTAATAGCCCGGGGCACGACACTGAGGACTGTTGGGCGCTGAAATATAAGATCCAGAATATGATCGATGCTAAGGAGATTGAATTCGAGCCTGCTGAGACTCCCAATGTGACCACTGCTCCCTTGCCAAAACATGGCTAGGATTGAGAGTTTTTGTTCATTTGAATTCAAGTTGTATTTTTCTTTTGTTGTTCAAATAAACAATTGTCATGTTAAACCCTTTTATTTCATGAATGCATTACACATGTCTGTCTTGAATTAATTATGTTTACTATACTTAAAGTTGTTTTCATGTTTTTCTGATGATCAACGCTCGATTAATAATTCTAAGCCTCTTGAGGGAGGATGACGAAAACGATACCATAATCTACAGTATGCTTTTGAACAGACCCCGCTGATGAGGTACAGGCATTGTTTCAATCCCTAAAACACTGGAGTTATAAGGATGATAATCCCTCGTCAACCCATCTGATCCAAAGAAGTAGGAGTTTTTCTTTTCGAAATTTAAAACCCTTAATCATAACCTGGGGCAGGGTAGTTCTCTCAGTTGATCCAAGTGCATAACGAATGGCACCAAAGAGGTCCTTACAAAACAAAGAAAGACAGTGATGGTTCCGAATAATCAAGAAGGACAGGCAGTCATTATATCTCTCAAAATAAAAAAGCCCAATAAGTCAAAAAAACCTATGAAGGAGACTTACTAAACTGGGGCATCCCGCTGACTGTAATCACAAAAGAGACAGTTCAGGCAAAAGATAGGGATAACAAAATCAGAAAAAAGAAAGAGGTCATACAAACCCTCAACAATAACAAAAAGGAATGACTGCCTATTCAAAATAAGTTATCAACATCCGAACCATCACCGGAAAATCAGAGCAAAGACTCAAACAAGGTCTAACGTATGATCAACTGAGTTTAGGTTTGGAGAACATCACGAAGAGCGGGTGGGTACAAATAAAATTTGAGCCTTTATCCTTTGTTTCTTAAACCGTGAACCAGGCCACGTTATAACCCTTAAAAGTCCTAGCTGAAGCATGGGTTAGTTCGAAAGCATACTGTGACGAAAGGTATCCTGACTCCTTAAGGCTTACTATAAAGAAGGAGTTGACATCACGTTTTACAAACATTCATTTATTTTATGAAAAAAAGAATGCATTTTCAAAATCTTCAAGACAGACATAGGCTTTGCATTTTTAACATAACTTTGTTTGCATATGACTTTTTGTTTGAACAGCATAGAAGTTTGCACGACGAATGCCTAATGAACAGAAGTACCTCCAATCAAGGGGCAGACATGACCATGGTCCATTATCTGGGGCAGTCCAATCAAGATTCGGAGAATCTCTCAAGAGGCCAAACAACCTGGGGAAAATCTCCGCCTGAGTCACTTGGGGCACTCCAGCAACGAATCTTGCCTGATCAAACACCTTCTGGGGCATGACAAAACACTTCTGACAGGGGCAATTCCCTACACTCTGAGAACATGGACATAGTCGAAAAGAATACTACGCATAATCAAAGTCCCGCTAGGTTGACACACCTAGGCAAAAATAAGGGCTTCCCGGCGAACCAAAAGGGTTCGGGCAAAAATAAGGGATGAAAATGGAAAAATCTGTACACCCGGCAAGTCGAAAACCTGAAAAGGCGGCTTGGGCAAAAAGTGGTATCCCGGTGGACTGAAAACCCGAAGGGCAGTCTAGGCAAAAGTTTGGGATTAAGGTGTACGACTATGTCCTGTCATCTCGTCACTTGCCTACCAGAAGAAGATTTGTCAATTGGCAGTCATCAAACACCTTCACAGGTACCTTCCGCTCTCACCTCAGAAACAGGGGCAATAATGAGCCGTCCAGGCGATCCAGTTGCTCTGTCAACCAAGGAAAGGTTAATACAAAGATGATTACCATCTACCTTTACAAATTCCAGATCGTGGGTTAATATCCGAAACCAAACAGGACAATCATCCGCTTAATCAAGCAACCCTACACCGGTTCTTTCTCAACTTTTAGACAAAGTCTTACACAGACTCATCCACAGGCAACCCTACACCGGTTCCTTTTCTTTCAGAAAAAGTCAAAGTAACCCTACACCGGTTCCTTCTCAATTTTCAGACGAAGTCTTACACGGACTTATCTCAAGATGACCTTACCCCGGTTCATCAAGAAGTTTTACACGAACTTATCCTGCGGTAGCCTTACCCCGGTTCCTCCTGAAGTCTTACACGGACTTATCTCAAGATGACCTTACCCCGGTTCATCAAAAAGTTTTACACGAACTTATCCTGCAGTAACCTTACCCCGGTTCCTCCAGAAGTTTTACACGAACTTATCCCGAAGTAACCCTACACAGGTTATCTCTTTCCAGATGTAGTTTTACACGGACTCGTCACCCAGAAACCCTACACAGGTTCTCTATTTTTAAAAACACAGTTTTACACGGACTCGTCATAAGAAACCCTACCCAGGTTTTACCTCTTCCAGGATGCAGTTTTACACGGGCTCATCGTTAGAATAACCATACACAGGTTCCCTTCTTAAGCTCCAGACGTAGTTTTACACGGACTCGTCATCAGTAAACCCTACACAGGTTTCATCCTTCCAAGATGTGGTTTTACACGAGCTCATCATCAGGCAACCCCACATAGGTTCCCTCTTTCAACTTACAAAAATTACAGTTCAAAACTTCCCCAGGAGAGTCCAATCTAGTTCCCCAGGAAAATTGGAATCCATCTCCCCAAGCAGTAAGCTTATCCCCAGTAGATTCTGGAAGCTTACCCCCGCAGAGCACGAACGCGCCCCCCGGCTTTATTCAAAGGTTATTTCCCTACCGGGATATAACTGGGTTATCCTCAGCCAAAAGCCACGGAAAGAGCGTCCTCGACGAAGTCTCCTTATCCCCAGCGAAGTCTATTAACACTTCCAACATAACAATGGTATCCCCAGCAGGTTATTATCAACAACTCAGCAAAGTATCTCTCCCCCCACAGAGTACTGCTTCCCAGCAAGATCGCTAGAGTACTTTTCTCCCCGCAGATTAATCCATTTGCCAAGTTTATTCCCCAACGGAGTTATCTTCTCCTACCGGTATTCTTGCAATTATCGTCCCCAGCGGAAGCAAAATCTATTCTTCAACATCAGCCCAGGAGTGACTTCCCGGCACCCGTCAAGGATTTATTTTCCTAAGACGAAAAGATACACTCATAAACATCACATTTTCATACAGTATAGCATGCATAAACGCATCATACCTTACAATCTCATTTATGTTGAGAGCATCATTGCTTGATCCATATCATGCATTGCATATGACTGACCTTCACCTTTCAGGAAAGATCTAGTTAAGTTCTCAGCTATATTTCAAGACCTAGACCGGTTCAGTTAAATCGACCCTAAGATTTCTCTGTTTCTTATCCAGTCAAAGGCCTTCTCTGGTTCAGTCAGATCGACCCTAAGATCTCCCTGTTTCTTATCCAGTTGAAGACATTTCAAGACCTAGACCGGTTCAGTTAAATCGACCCTAAGATTTTTCTGTTTCTTATCCAGTCAAAGGCCTTCTCTAGTCCAGCTAAATCGACCCCTAACAGATTTTCCTGATAAAGACTCAGTAGAAGATATCCAAGATTCTCTCAATGATTACTGTTGAGGTTGAAGTCGCCTATGGTTCTCTCCCCGTTACTATGGAGGTAGTAATCCTCCCCAGATTCTCTCAGCGTTACTGTTGAGGTGGAAGTCGCCCAAGATTCTCTCAGCGTTACTGTTGCAGTTGAAGTCGCCTATGGTTCTCTCCTCGTTACTGCGGAGGTAGTAATCATCCCCAGATTCTCTCAGTGTCACTGTTGAGGTTGAAGTCGTCCAAGATTCTCTCAATGATTACTGTTGAGGTTGAAGTCGCCTATGGTTCTCTCCCCGTTACTGCGGAGGTAGTAATCATCCCTAGATTCTCTCAGCGTTACTGTTGAGGTTGAAGTCGCCCAAGATTCTCTCAATGATTACTGTTGAGGTTGAAGTCGCCTAAGATTCTCTCAATGATTACTGTTGAGGTTGAAGTCGCCCAAGATTCTCTCAATGATTACTGTTGAGGTTGAAGTCGCCTAAGATTCTCTCAATGATTACTGTTGAGGTTGAAGTCGCCCAAGATTCTCTCAATGATTACTGTTGAGGTTGAAGTCGCCCAAGATTCTCTCAATGATTACTGTTGAGGTGGAAGTCGTCCAAGATTCTCTCAATGATTACTGTTGAGGTTGAAGTCGCCCAAGATTCTCTCAATGATTACTGTTGAGGTAGAAGTCGCCCAAGATTCTCTCAGCGTTCCTGTTGAGGTAGTAATCGTCCCAAGGTTCTCTCAGCGTTTATGTTGAGGTAGTAATCGTCCCAAGGTTCTCTCAGCGTTCCTGTTAAGGTAATAATCGTCTAAGGTTCTCTCAGCGTTCCTGTTGAGGTAGTAACCATCCCTGGTTCATTCATCACCTTTTGAAGATCCAGATCCAGCTCCTGTAACCAGTCAGGACACATCTATACAAAGAATCTGAAGACCAGCTCATGTAACAGGTCAGGTAATCATTTTTCTTTTTCGGGTACACAAGCTTTCGCTAAGGAATCTCTTACGCGATCAACATCCAGATGGCATCTATAAGCCCATCCACCATCCATCATCTCTTAGAATGGCATCTATAAGCCCATCATCCTATCCATCAATCTCCAAATGGCATCTATAAGCCCATTCCCATCATCACATTACTATGTGAGCGCAAATTTCTAGGCACCCTAGTGTTCAATCATCTTCCACCTTCGGATTACGAAAGGCACGTCAGCCAATCTGCATCCTCAGGTCTAAGAAGATTGAACAGGGGCAACTGTTGTACCCCAAAATTTTCCCTCCCATATTCTTCAAGAATTGCAAAGAGCATGCTTCAAAATCTCCCCAAGGGTTGCACAGTTCAAGGGCCTCCTAACAGTCAAAATTAGGGTTTTGGTTTTGGAAAATAAAATGAAGTTTCCAAGGGTCCAATCAAGTCCCACAAGCCTACAAACATGGTCAAGCATCCTTATGCCAAGTTTCAAGACTTACAGCACAAAATTGCACAATCAAAAACCCTAATTGCACTACAGTCAACTGTAGGGGCAAAATGGTCATTTGACAGTCAAAAGTTCAAATTTTTGGTCAAGATCTCATTTTGAAGCCACAAACATCATTTGATCAATGCTTGATCATGATTCTCAAAGCTTGGCTCAAAAGGTCTCAAGATGCAAAAGTTTCCATATTTGGACAGTTGAAAAAGTCAACTGTAACTTGACCAAGGCATAACTTTCACATGGATTATCAGAAAAATTCCATCCAAAGCTCATTTTGAAGAGAAAGACGTTTCCTACAACTCCTCTTCACACTTCAAGTCCAAGAAATGCTCTCACAAAAAGTTATCAATTTCAACATTATAGGTCATTTTCAAAAGTCAACAAAAAGGGACTTTAAGTCAAAGGCCATAACTTGAGATTGGTAAATCAAAATGACATGGGGCCAAAGGCATTGGTTATAGGACTTCAAGACCTTTCCAAAATGTCCAAGAACATGAGTAAAGCTTAAAAATTGAGCCAGATATGCCTTGTGGAAGTTGGGAAATTTTTGGATATTTTGAAAAGTCAACATTGCTTCAAATGTCTTAAAAATGCTAATGGGCCTCTTTTTCTTCCAAGATTCATCATCCAAGGCATGTGCACGACCATTTGGCCCAAAGGGAAGTTTTTCGTCATTTTTATTTATTTATTTGAATTTTTAATTGCTAATAATTCATTTAATTAATTAAAATATATGAAAAATACCAAACCTAAGTTTTTAAATCTTTTTATGCATAAAATACACTCAATATTTCGTGCATGATCAGATTTGGAAAGAATCAAGGCAATTGGATATGATTGGCATCCAAAACATGTGAAAAAGATTGAAAAATATTTGCCATGAAAATCAAATATCTCTTCATCAATGCAAAGGGTTTTTTGATCCAATTTCTAACCCTAATCATTCCAGTACTTATATACATGATAACCCTAATGCTAATGACCACAAAGCTGCGCCAGAAAAGCATAGCCAAGTTTGAGTTTTTTGCCAAAAAATTGAAAACTGAAAACAATATTCTAGCACGATTCAGAGCAAGAGACCAATTGCAAAAGCTTCCTAGTGTATTACTGAACCTAACTGCATTGTTTTTCAACCCTTACACGCCCAGAATTGGTATATAAAACTCAAACTGTTTCCAACTTTATGCATATTCGTATTTCAATATTCAAGCATTATCATTGCATTTTTTTATGGATTCATACTAATTAATTGATTCTGAAGCTAACCACATAGTTTGATTGAGTTTTTATACACCATACGCGAAGTTGCCATTGTTGTCTTTTAGGGTTACAGAGGTCATGAATTGGGGTTTCTTTATTCTGGAACAATTGAGGCTTGAGTCCTAGACCATTGAAATCAGCATGCTTGGACGATCTGAACACATACCTCGCGCCTAATTTATAAGCCAGCATCTCCTATTCGCTATTTTCATGCTTGCTATTTAGTGGGGGTTTAAAACCCCCGCTATTTAAATATAATTTTTGTTTCAGGTACAAAAGCCATGGAGAAGATGATGAAGTGTCAAGACCTGATTGAGTAATTTGATTTTTCGCGCTAATCTGTCCACTAATTCTTGTTTTATTTCATATTATTTATTAGTTACATTATAAACAAAGCGCGCTAAGAGCTCCAGTGGCAGGCATGTATATTGGTAATCCCTGGGACCTGGGTTCGATTCCCAGGTCCCCATCCCTTTCCATATTATTTTTCTAAACACGCTTGTGTGTAGTTCGCTTCCAGGGTTCCACCATGCAACTCACAATCCAGGCATGCCACGCATCTCATGATGGCAATCCAAAGGTGGAGATTTGAGGAACATCCTATGCCTCAGTCAATGCACACATACGCTCCAAGAAAAGTCAAAAGGGCCTTGAAACAGATGGGCCTAATTGCTAAACAATAACCTCCAATATTGGGGACAGAACCCCCCTTGGTATTGTATTTCTTTCTATTTTCTTTGTTTTATTTTTATTATTTGTTTTAATTCCATTATTTTCTTTTAATTCAATAAAAATTAATTTCACATAAAAAATAATATAAAAATAAGAAAAGACAAAATTAAAATATGTTTTATTTAAAGATTATCTTTTTTTGTAAATAAATCTCACTAATTAATTAGATTTAAATTTAGGTTAATTTCAAATATCTTTTCTTAATAAATTTAAAATTTGTAGAATTAGGTTTTAATTACCTTAATTACTTTTTTCTTTTATTTTCTCATCACTAATAATTAATTATTTTTATAAATAAAATTACATTAATTAAATAGGGTTTAATTTTAGGTAATTTTCATATTTTTCTTAATAAATTAAAAAAACTAGAATTAGGTTTAAATTTCATTTAATTCACATAAAAAAATCATAAATACCAAAAACCCTCAACAATAATTTATTTTATTTTATTTTAATTAATTTGTTAATAATAATGTAATTTCATTAAAAAGGGTCCAACGCCCTCGCTTTCAATTTTAATTTAATTCGCGCATTTTATTTTATTCCTTATAATATTTATGTAACTCTCCCAAAGCCGTGTAAATTTACGTTTCTCGCACTTTATTTCTTTATTTTTATGTCAAATCGGGTCCTGGATTAAATTTGGCGATGTGGACCCGCGCCTTTGTAATAGTTTAGAACTTTTAATTTCCGCATCTTTTTAACTGTTAATAAATGCATGCAAGAATGAATGACAAAAATAAAAACAAACGCGTAGATCACCTATGACATGACAAGACAAAATAAATGAAAACGACACACAAATCACGCACCACCCCTAGGGTACGCCTCACTGTTGCCTTGCCTCGAAAGGTGATCGTCGAGTAGAGGATGTCTTAGTAAGTCCTCATGATCCGGGAACCTGGCATGAGGGTAGCTTCTAAGGTGTCTTCCCATTGCTCTGGTGATCACCATGTCCCGAACCTCGAATTGACCCGAACACCTCCAACGGTGGTGCTACCTACCTCTCAATGGTGGGATGGCACTACTTTAAAGGACATTTACACAGACGAATTTCTTAGGGTAGGTAGACGACTCTAGATACTTGCTCTAAATTTCAAAACAAATTCAAAAATACTTTTCACACCAACACATTTTCAAAAAGCTTTCGAAAGCAATTTTTCAAACACTCTTGGGGACCGATACAAGAGTCGAACTGGAATTTTCAAAGAAACTTTTTAAAAACCCACAATTGAAAAGCAAACAAACCATTTTGAAAACATAATGAGCAAGTATCTAAGAGCCCATAGATAACCATGGATAGAAAGGGTGCTAACACCTTCCCTTTCTATAAATCTACCTCCCGAACCGAGATCAATCTCTATAAGGAATTTTTCTGTGCTTTTGTCCTTTCCATTTGGAGAAAATAAAAGACGGTGGCGACTCTTGCTTCCGCGACATTTCGCGAACCAGCGTTAAACAGTCAGTTCCAGATCCACCGATCACAGAACTGGCGACTCTGCTGGGGATTTAAGCTTAAAGTGAGGTGTACCTTAGGGTTAGTTCATAACTGTGTTTTCAATTGTATTGACTTGTCTGCTTTAAATTTGTGGGTTGCATCGGAGTTACATAGATCCTAACCCGGATCTGGGGATACCCTGTTTAGGTAGCATAAGCTGTGAGGGACCTGTCCGGCGTAGACCGACACGGGTGAAGCAGTGGCTACGTTGGTGTGGCACCTTGGTCTGTACCGATATCCCTTGTGTCGCAACGAGGAGAATACGGGTCTTCTGAGGAGTCATTAAGCACCAACAACCTTAGAACCTTAAATGACACAACTTGGCCACTAGAACAGTAGCAGTATGCTACGCCCATTTAGGCTAAACTCTCGTGATGGTTCTGGCCGCAAGAAAAGATTGCGATGCTGGAGTTATGACCGATTGAGGGTAGTCAATGATATTGGGGTCCTCTAAGAACCCGGTTACTTTTGATAGGACAGGTATGAACCAACCAACTTCAAGAGGGTAATACCCAGACCCCATGCTGGCCTAAACTCTAAGGGCTCTCTTGTGTGACTTGTGTGCCTTCCAATTTGATGATTTGCATGCTTGTTATCTGACACTTGAGTTTCTTGCAGGTTTTGTTTACAGTCCTTAATTAGGACTCATAACAGGGTCTACTAAGTTTCTTACAGGTTTTGGTTTGCAGTCCTTAATTGGGACTCATAACAGGGTTACTTACATTACCCCATGCATAGCATAACATCATACCATTGCATACATCCTACATAAGGACTAACCCATTTCAAGGATCTCAAGGGCTTGTGATGCAGGTCATGATGAATCAACTATCCCAGCAAGGGGCAAAGGGGATTTATTTTCCTCTAGCCAAGGTTGTCAGGGGCTATGACCCACTGGATATGGTGAGCCTTTGACCCTTTGAAGAAGGACTCTCAACAAGATGCAGTGCCTTCCATCAAGCTACCAGATGCCAACTCTAACAATTTTCTTGTCTACCCCACGAGATCCTTGAAAACATTGCATGCATACATCCATATCATTGCATTGCAGGTACCCTTTTGACAGGTTGCTTACCTTCTTCGCTGTTTATTTCAGCCGATCGTCATGAATCCTGAATCGTCTACTGAGCAATCCATCAAGGCCCTCCAGGCCCAGAATGCCCAGTTCCAGGAGTTGATTATGAGCCTAGCCCAGGGTCAAAAGGAATTGAAGACTCTGATTCAGAAGAAGAAGAACAAGAGGACTGTTTGGTTCAACCCTAGACGCAGATCTGGGAACACACTGCAGGATGAAGCTGAGAGGACAACTCCATCTGTGGGGAAAGGCAGTCCCCATGAGTGAGAGGTGCCTAGTCCAGTGGTCTCCGACAACGAGACGGAGTTCAATGATGAGCAGTACCCTCCAGCTGAGGACCGGTACAAACAACTAGAGGATCGTCTGAATGCCATGGAAATTCAACAAGTGTCGGGGTTGGATTTCAGAGACCTGGGTCTACCTTCTGGTGTGGTGATCCCACATAAATTCAAGGTTCCTTCTTTTGCTAAGTATGATGGGGCATCCTGTCCCAAGCTGCATCTCAGATCTTACGTGCGGAAGATTCAACCATACACTGTGGACAAGAACTTGTGGATCCACTTCTTCCAGGAGAGTCTTTCAGGGACTCACCTCGAATGGTTCTATCAGCTGGATGGGACCAAAATTCGTAACTGGGAGGAGTTGGCCACTGCTTTTTACAAGCAGTATCAATATAATGCTGACCTTGCTCCTACACGTACCCAACTCCAGGGTATGTCGCTAGGGTCAAGTGAAGGTTTTAAAGAGTACGCACAGAAGTGGAGGGACCTGGCTGGCAGGGTGCAGCCTCCATTAACTGACCGGGAACTCGTTGATATGTTCTTGGGGACCCTGTCCGGGCCGTTCTTCAATCATCTCATTGGTAATTCATCTGCAGGATTTACCGACCTCATTCTGACTGGGGAAAGAATTGAAGCTGGTATCAAGAGTGGGAAAATTCAAGAGGCCACACCTTCTGATACCCACAAAAAGCCTTACACGGGCAGGAAAGAGTCTAATGCTGCATACGGTCAAAAGAGTCGTCGTGACCAACAGGCAGGGGCAGTCATGATCTCTGGTTCTGCACCACGCTGACAACCACAAAAGGGAAATCAGCGAAGGTCGGACGAGCCTAAAAGACAATTCACCAACATCAACATGTCATGGTCACAAGCATTGCAGCATATGTTGAAAATGAATCTGATTGCGGTGATCAACCCTCCTGCAAATCCTAAGACCTTCTCTCCAAACTACAACCCAGAGGCGAGATGTGCTTATCATTCTAATAGCCCGGGGCACGACACTGAGGACTGTTGGGCGCTGAAATATAAGATCCAGAATATGATCGATGCTAAGGAGATTGAATTCGAGCCTGCTGAGACTCCCAATGTGACCACTGCTCCCTTGCCAAAACATGGCTAGGATTGAGAGTTTTTGTTCATTTGAATTCAAGTTGTATTTTTCTTTTGTTGTTCAAATAAACAATTGTCATGTTAAACCCTTTTATTTCATGAATGCATTACACATGTCTGTCTTGAATTAATTATGTTTACTATACTTAAAGCTGTTTTCATGTTTTTCTGATGATCAACGCTCGATTAATAATTCTAAGCCTCTTGAGGGAGGATGACGAAAACGATACCATAATCTACAGTATGCTTTTGAACAGACCCCGCTGATGAGGTACAGGCATTGTTTCAATCCCTAAAACACTGGAGTTATAAGGATGATAATCCCTCGTCAACCCATCTGATCCAAAGAAGTAGGAGTTTTTCTTTTCGAAATTTAAAACCCTTAATCATAACCTGGGGCAGGGTAGTTCTCTCAGTTGATCCAAGTGCATAACGAATGGCACCAAAGAGGTCCTTACAAAACAAAGAAAGACAGTGATGGTTCCGAATAATCAAGAAGGACAGGCAGTCATTATATCTCTCAAAATAAAAAAGCCCAATAATTCAAAAAAACCTATGAAGGAGACTTACTAAACTGGGGCATCCCGCTGACTGTAATCACAAAAGAGACAGTTCAGGCAAAAGATAGGGATAACAAAATCAGAAAAAAGAAAGAGGTCATACAAACCCTCAACAATAACAAAAAGGAATGACTGCCTATTCAAAATAAGTTATCAACATCCGAACCATCACCGGAAAATCAGAGCAAAGACTCAAACAAGGTCTAACGTATGATCAACTGAGTTTAGGTTTGGAGAACATCACGAAGAGCGGGTGGGTACAAATAAAATTTGAGCCTTTATCCTTTGTTTCTTAAACCGTGAACCAGGCCACGTTATAACCCTTAAAAGTCCTAGCTGAAGCATGGGTTAGTTCGAAAGCATACTGTGACGAAAGGTATCCTGACTCCTTAAGGCTTACTATAAAGAAGGAGTTGACATCACGTTTTACAAACATTCATTTGTTTTATGAAAAAAAGAATGCATTTTCAAAATCTTCAAGACAGACATAGGCTTTGCATTTTTAACATAACTTTGTTTGCATATGACTTTTTGTTTGAACAGCATAGAAGTTCGCACGACGAATGCCTAATGAACAGAAGTACCTCCAATCAAGGGGCAGACATGACCATGGTCCATTATCTGGGGCAGTCCAATCAAGATTCGGAGAATCTCTCAAGAGGCCAAACAACCTGGGGCAAATCTCCGCCTGAGTCACTTGGGGCACTCCAGCAACGAATCTTGCCTGATCAAACACCTTCTGAGGCATGACAAAACACTTCTGACAGGGGCAATTCCCTACACTCTGAGAACGTGGACATAGTCGAAAAGAATACTACACATAATCAAAGACCCGCTAGGTTGACACACCTAGGCAAAAATAAGGGCTTCCCGGCGAACCAAAAGGGTTCGGGCAAAAATAAGGGATGAAAATGGAAAAATCTGTACACCCGGCAAGTCGAAAACCTGAAAAGGCGGCTTGGGCAAAAAGGGGTATCCCGGTGGACTGAAAACCCGAAAGGGCAGTCCAGGAAAAAGTTTGGGATTAAGGCGTACGACTATGTCCTGTCATCTCGTCACTTGCCTACCAGAAGAAGATTTGTCAATTGGCAGTCATCAAACACCTTCACAGGTACCTTCCGCTCTCACCTCAGAAACAGGGGCAATAATGAGCCGTCCAGGCGATCCAGTTGCTCTGTCAACCAAGGAAAGGTTAATACAAAGATGATTACCATCTACCTTTACAAATTCCAGATCGTGGGTTAATATCCGAAACCAAACAGGACAATCATCCGCTTAATCAAGCAACCCTACACCGATTCTTTCTCAACTTTCAGACAAAGTCTTACACAGACTCATCCACAGGCAACCCTACACCGGTTCCTTTTCTTTCAGAAAAAGTCAAAGTAACCCTACACCGGTTCCTTCTCAATTTTCAGACGAAGTCTTACACGGACTTATCTCAAGATGACCTTACCCCGGTTCATCAAGAAGTTTTACACGAACTTATCCTGCGGTAGCCTTACCCCGGTTCCTCCTGAAGTCTTACACGGACTTATCTCAAGATGACCTTACCCCGGTTCATCAAAAAGTTTTACACGAACTTATCCTGCAGTAACCTTACCCCGGTTCCTCCAGAAGTTTTACACGAACTTATCCCGAAGTAACCCTACACAGGTTATCTCTTTCCAAATGTAGTTTTACACGAACTCGTCACCCAGAAACCCTACACAGGTTCTCTATTTTTAAAAACGCAGTTTTACACGGACTCGTCATAAGAAACCCTACCCAGGTTTTACCTCTTCCAGGATGCAGTTTTACACGGGCTCATCGTTAGAATAACCCTACACAGGTTCCCTTCTCAAGCTCCAGACGTAGTTTTACACGGACTCGTCATCAGTAAACCCTACACAGGTTTCATCCTTCCAAGATGTGGTTTTACACGAGCTCATCATCAGGCAACCCCACATAGGTTCCCTCTTTCAACTTACAAAAATTACAGTTCAAAACTTCCCCAGGAGAGTCCAATCTAGTTCCCCAGGAAAATTGGAATCCATCTCCCCAAGCAGTAAGCTTATCCCCAGTAGATTCTGGAAGCTTACCCCCGCAGAGCACGAACGCGCCCCCCGGCTTTATTCAAAGGTTATTTCCCTACCGGGATATAACTGGGTTATCCTCAGCCAAAAGCCACGGAAAGAGCGTCCTCGACGAAGTCTCCTTATCCCCAGCGAAGTCTATTAACACTTCCAACATAACAATGGTATCCCCAGCAGGTTATTATCAACAACTCAGCAAAGTATCTCTCCCCCCACAGAGTACTGCTTCCCAGCAAGATCGCTAGAGTACTTTTCTCCCCGCAGATTAATCCATTTGCCAAGTTTATTCCCCAACGGAGTTATCTTCTCCTACCGGTATTCTTGCAATTATCGTCCCCAGCGGAAGCAAAATCTATTCTTCAACATCAGCCCAGGAGTGACTTCCCGGCACCCGTCAAGGATTTATTTTCCTAAGACGAAAAGATACACTCATAAACATCACATTTTCATACATTATAGCATGCATAAACGCATCATACCTTACAATCTCATTTATGTTGAGAGCATCATTGCTTGATCCATATCATGCATTGCATATGACTGACCTTCACCTTTCAGGAAAGATCTAGTTAAGTTCTCAGCTATATTTCAAGACCTATACCGGTTCAGTTAAATCGACCCTAAGATTTCTCTGTTTCTTATCCAGTCAAAGGCCTTCTCTGGTTCAGTCAGATCGACCCTAAGATCTCCCTGTTTCTTATCCAGTTGAAGACATTTCAAGACCTAGACCGGTTCAGTTAAATCGACCCTAAGATTTTTCTGTTTCTTATCCAGTCAAAGGCCTTCTCTAGTCCAGCTAAATCGACCCCTAACAGATTTTCCTGATAAAGACTCAGTAGAAGATATCCAAGATTCTCTCAGCGTTACTGTTGAGGTTGAAGTCGCCCAATATTCTCTCAGCGTTACTGTTGAGGTTGAAATCGCCTATGGTTCTCTCCCCGTTACTGCGGAGGTAGTAATCATCCCCAGATTCTCTCAGCGTTACTGTTGAGGTGGAAGTCGCCCAAGATTCTCTCAGCGTTACTGTTGAGGTTGAAGTCGCCTATGGTTCTCTCCCCGTTACTGCGGAGGTAGTAATCATCCCCAGATTCTCTCAGTGTCACTGTTGAGGTTGAAGTCGTCCAAGATTCTCTCAATGATTACTGTTGAGGTTGAAGTCGCCTATGGTTCTCTCCCCGTTACTGCGGAGGTAGTAATCATCCCCAGATTCTCTCAGCGTTACTGTTGAGGTTGAAGTCGCCCAAGATTCTCTCAATGATTACTGTTGAGGTTGAAGTCGCCCAAGATTCTCTCAATGATTACTGTTGAGGTTGAAGTCGCCCAAGATTCTCTCAATGATTACTGTTGAGGTTGAAGTCGCCTAAGATTCTCTCAATGATTACTGTTGAGGTTGAAGTCGCCCAAGATTCTCTCAATGATTACTGTTGAGGTTGAAGTCGCCCAAGATTCTCTCAATGATTACTGTTGAGGTGGAAGTCGTCCAAGATTCTCTCAATGATTACTGTTGAGGTTGAAGTCGCCCAAGATTCTCTCAATGATTACTGTTGAGGTAGAAGTCGCCCAAGATTCTCTCAGCGTTCCTGTTGAGGTAGTAATCGTCCCAAGGTTCTCTCAGCGTTCCTGTTGAGGTAGTAATCGTCCCAAGGTTCTCTCAGCGTTCCTGTTGAGGTAATAATCGTCTAAGGTTCTCTCAGCGTTCCTGTTGAGGTAGTAACCATCCCTGGTTCATTCATCACCTTTTGAAGATCCAGATCCAGCTCCTGTAACCAGTCAGGACACATCTATACAAAGAATCTGAAGACCAGCTCATGTAACAGGTCAGGTAATCATTTTTCTTTTTCGGGTACGCAAGCTTTCGCTAAGGAATCTCTTACGCGATCAACATCCATATGGCATCTATAAGCTCATCCACCATCCATCATCTCTTAGAATGACATCTATAAGCCCATCATCCTATCCATCAATCTCCAAATGGCATCTATAAGCCCATTCCCATCATCACACTACTATGTGAGCGCAAATTTCTGGGCACTCTAGTGTTCAATCATCTTCCACCTTCGGATTACGAAAGGCACGTCAGCCAATCTGCATCCTCAGGTCTAAGAAGATTGAACAGGGGCAACTGTTGTACCCCAAAATTTGCCCTCCCATATTCTTCAAGAATTGCAAAGAGCATGCTTCAAAATCTCCCCAAGGGTTGCACAGTTCAAGGGCCTCCTAACAGTCAAAATTAGGGTTTTGGTTCTGGCAAAGAAAATGAAGTTTCCAAGGGTCCAATCAAGTCCCACAAGCCTACAAACATGGTCAAGCATCCTCATGCCAAGTTTCAAGACTTACAGCACAAAATTGCACAATCAAAAACCCTAATTGCACTACAGTCAACTGTAGGGGCAAAATGGTCATTTGACAGTCAAAAGTTCAAATTTTTGGTCAAGATCTCATTTTGAAGCCACAAACATCATTTGATCAATGCTTGATCATGATTCTCAAAGCTTGGCTCAAAAGGTCTCAAGATGCAAAAGTTTCCATATTTGGACAGTTGAAAAAGTCAACTGTAACTTGACCAAGGCATAACTTTCACATGGATTATCAGAAAAATTCCATCCAAAGCTCATTTGGAAGAGAAAGACGTTTCCTACAACTCCTCTTCACACTTCAAGTCCAAGAAATGCTCTCACAAAAAGTTATCAATTTCAACATTATAGGTCATTTTCAAAAGTCAACAAAAAGGGACTTTAAGTCAAAGGCCATAACTTGAGATTGGTAAATCAAAATGACATGGGGCCAAAGGCATTGGTTAGAGGACTTCAAGACCTTTCCAAAATGTCCAAGAACATGAGTAAAGCTTAAAAATTGAGCCAGATATGCCTTGTGGAAGTTGGGAAATTTTTGGATATTTTGAAAAGTCAACATTGCTTCAAATGTCTTAAAAATGCTAATGGGCCTCTTTTTCTTCCAAGATTCATCATCCAAGGCATGTGCACGACCATTTGGCCCAAAGGGAAGTTTTTCATCATTTTTATTTATTTATTTGAATTTTTAATTGCTAATAATTCATTTAATTAATTAAAATATATGAAAAATACCAAACCTAAGTTTTTAAATCTTTTTATGCATAAAATACACTCAATATTTCATGCATGATCAGATTTGGAAAGAATCAAGGCAATTGGATATGATTGGCATCAAAAACATGTGAAAAAGATTGAAAAATATTTGCCATGAAAATCAAATATCTCTTCATCAATGCAAAGGGTTTTTTGATCCAATTTCTAACCCTAATCATTCCAGTACTTATATACATGATAACCCTAATGCTAATGACCACAAAGCTGCGCCAGAAAAGCATAGCCAAGTTTGAGTTTTTTGCCAAAAAATTGAAAACTGAAATCAATATTCTAGCACGATTCAGAGCAAGAGACCAATTGCAAAAGCTTCCTAGTGTATTACTGAACCTAACTGCATTGTTTTTCAACCCTTACACGCCCAGAATTGGTATATAAAACTCAAACTGTTTCCAACTTTATGCATATCCGTATTTCAATATTCAAGCATTATCATTGCATTTTTTTATGGATTCATACTAATTAATTGATTCTGAAGCTAACCACATAGTTTGATTGAGTTTTTATACACCATACGCGAAGTTTCCATTGTTGTCTTTTAGGGTTACAGAGGTCACGAATTGGGGTTTCTTTATTCTAGAACAATTGAGGCTTGAGACCTAGACCATTGAAATCAGCATGCTTGGACGATCTGAACACATACCTCGCGCCTAATTTATAAGCCAGCATCTCCTATTCGCTATTTTCATGCTTGCTATTTAGTGGGGGTTTAAAACCCCCGCTATTTAAATATAATTTTTGTTTCAGGTACAAAAGCCATGGAGAAGATGATGAAGTGTCAAAACCTGATTGAGTAATTTGAATTTTCGCGCTAATCTGTCCACTAATTCTTGTTTTATTTCATATTATTTATTAGTTACATTATAAACAAAGCGCGCTAAGAGCTCCAGTGGCAGGCATGTATATTGGTAATCCCTGGGACCTGGGTTCGATTCCCAGGTCCCCATCCCTTTCCATATTATTTTTCTAAACACGCTTGTGTGTAGTTCGCTTCCAGGGTTCCACCATGCAACTCACAATCCAGGCATGCCACGCATCTCATGATGGCAATCCAAAGGTGGAGATTTGAGGAACATCCTATTCCTCAGTCAATGCACACATACGCTCCAAGAAAAGTCAAAAGGGCCTTGAAACAGATGGGCCTAATTGATAAACAATAACCTCCAATATTGGGGACAGAACCCCCCTTGGTATTGTATTTCTTTCTATTTTCTTTGTTTTATTTTATTTTTTTTTTTAATTCCATTATTTTCTTTTAATTCAATAAAAATTAATTTCACATAAAAAATTATATAAAAATCAGAAAAGACAAAATTAAAATATGTTTTATTTAAAGATTATCTTTTTTTGTAAATAAATCTCACTAATTAATTAGATTTAAATTTAGGTTAATTTCAAATATCTTTTCTTAATAAATTTAAAATTTGTAGAATTAGGTTTTAATTACCTTAATTACTTTTTTCTTTTATTTTCTCATCACTAATAATTAATTATTTTTATAAATCAAATTACATTAATTAAATAGGGTTTAATTTTAGGTAATTTTCATATTTTTCTTAATAAATTAAAAAAACTAGAATGAGGTTTAAATTTCATTTAATTCACATAAAAAAATCATAAATACCAAAAACCCTCAAAAATAATTTCTTTTATTTTATTTTAATTAATTTGTTAATAATAATGTAATTTCATTAAAAAGGGTCCAACGCCCCCGCTTTCAATTTTAATTTAATTCGCGCATTTTATTTTATTCCTTATAATATTTATGTAACTCTCCCAAAGCCGTGTAAATTTACGTTTCTCGCACTTTATTTCTTTATTTTTATATCAAATCGGGTCCTGGATTAAATTTGGCGATGTGGACCCGCGCCTTTGTAATAGTTTAGAACTTTTAATTTCCGCATCTTTTTAACTGTTAATAAATGCATGCAAGAATGAATGACAAAAATAAAAACAAACGCGTAGATCACCTATGACATGACAAGACAAAATAAATGAAAACGACACACAAATCACACACCACCCCTAGGGTACGCCTCACTGTTGCCTTGCCTCGAAAGGTGATCGTCGAGTAGAGGATGTCTTAGTAAGTCCTCATGATCCGGGAACCTGGCATGAGGGTAGCTTCTAAGGTGTCTTCCCATTGCTCTGGTGATCACCATGTCCCGAACCTCGAATTGACCCGAACACCTCCAACGGTGGTGCTACCTACCTCTCAATGGTGGGATGGCACTACTTTAAAGGACATTTACACAGACGAATTTCTTAGGGTAGGTAGACGACTCTAGATACTTGCTCTAAATTTCAAAACAAATTCAAAAATACTTTTCACACCAACACATTTTCAAAAAGCTTTTGAAAGCAATTTTTCAAACACTCTTGGGGACCGATACAAGAGTCCAACTGGAATTTTCAAAGAAACTTTTTAAAAACCCACAATTGAAAAGCAAACAAACCATTTTGAAAACACAATGAGCAAGTATCTAAGAGCCCATGGATAACCATGGATAGAAAGGGTGCTAACACCTTCCCTTTCTATAAATCTACCTCCCGAACCGAGAGCAATCTCTATAAGGAATTTTTCTGTGCTTTTGTCCTTTCCATTTGGAGAAAATAAAAGACGGTGGCGACTCTTGCTTCCGCGACATTTCGTGAACCAGCGTTAAACAGTCAGTTCCAGATCCACCGATCACAGAACTGGCGACTCTGCTGGGGATTTAAGCTTAAAGTGAGGTGTACCTTAGGGTTAGTTCATAACTGTGTTTTCAATTGTATTGACTTGTCTGCTTTAAATTTGTGGGTTGCATCGGAGTTACATAGATCCTAACCCGGATCTGGGGATACCCTGTTTAGGTAGCATAAGCTGTGAGGGACCTGTCCGGCGTAGACCGACACGGGTGAAGCAGTGGCTACGTTGGTGTGGCACCTTGGTCTGTACCGATATCCCTTGTGTCGCAACGAGGAGAATATGGGTCTTCTGAGGAGTCATTAAGCACCAACAACCTTAGAACCTTAAATGACACAACTTGGCCATTAGAACAGTAGCAGTATGCTACGCCCATTGAGGCTAAACTCTCGTGATGGTTCTGGCCGCAAGAAAAGATTGCGATGCTAGAGTTATGACCGATTGAGGGTAGTCAATGATATTGGGGTCCTCTAAGAACCCGGTTACTTTTGATAGGACAGGTATGAACCAACCAACTTCAAGAGGGTAATACCCAGACCCCATGCTGGCCTAAACTCTAAGGGCTCTCTTGTGTGACTTGTGTGCCTTCCAATTTGATGATTTGCATGCTTGTTATCTGACACTTGAGTTTCTTGCAGGTTTTGTTTACAGTCCTTAATTAGGACTCATAACAGGGTCTACTAAGTTTCTTGCAGGTTTTGGTTTGCAGTCCTTAATTGAGACTCATAACAGGGTTACTTACATTACCCCATGCATAGCATAACATCATACCATTGCATACATCCTACATAAGGACTAACCCATTTCAAGGATCTCAAGGTCTTGTGATGCAGGTCATGATGAATCAACTATCCCATCAAGGGGAAAAGGGGATTTATTTTCCTCTAGCCAAGGTTGTCAGGGGCTATGACCCACTGGATATGGTGAGCCTTTGACCCTTTGAAGAAAGACTCTCAACAAGATGCAGTGCCTTCCATCAAGCTACCAGATGCCAACTCTAACAATTTTCTTGTCTACCCCGCGAGATCCTTGAAAACATTGCATGCATACATCCATATCATTGCATTGTAGGTACCCTTTTGACAGGTTGCTTACCTTCTTCGCTGTTTATTTCAGCCGATCGTCATGAATCCTGAATCGTCTACTGAGCAATCCATCAAGGCCCTCCAGGCCCAGAATGCCCAGTTCCAGGAGTTGATTATGAGCCTAGCCCAGGGTCAAAAGGAATTGAAGACTCTGATTCAGAAGAAGAAGAACAAGAGGACTGTTTGGTTCAACCCTAGATGCAGATCTGGGAACACACTGCAGGATGAAGCTGAGAGGACAACTCCATCTGTGGGGAAAGGCATCCCCCATGAGAGAGAGGTTCCTAGTCCAGTGGTCTCCGACAACGAGACGGAGTTCAATGATGAGCAGTACCCTCCAGCTGAGGACCGGTACAAACAACTAGAGGATCGTCTGAATGCCATGGAAATTCAACAAGTGTCGGGGTTGGATTTCAGAGACCTGGGTCTATCTTCTGGTGTGGTGATCCCACATAAATTCAAGGTTCCTTCTTTTGCTAAGTATGATGGGGCATCCTGTCCCAAGCTGCATCTCAGATCTTACGTGCGGAAGATTCAACCATACACTGTGGACAAGAACTTGTGGATCCACTTCTTCCAGGAGAGTCTTTCAGGGACTCACCTCGAATGGTTCTATCAGCTGGATGGGACCAAAATTCGTAACTGGGAGGAGTTGGCTACTGCTTTTTACAAGCAGTATCAATATAATGCCGACCTTGCTCCTACACGTACCCAACTCCAGGGTATGTCGCTAGGGTCAAGTGAAGGTTTTAAAGAGTATGCACAGAAGTGGAGGGACCTGGCTGGCAGGGTGCAGCCTCCATTAACTGACCGGGAACTCGTTGATATGTTCTTGGGGACCCTGTCCGGGCCGTTCTTCAATCATCTCATTGGTAATTCATCTGCAGGATTTACCGACCTCATTCTGACTGGGGAAAGAATTGAAGCTGGTATCAAGAGTGGGAAAATTCAAGAGGCCACACCTTCTGATACCCACAAAAAGCCTTACACGGGCAGGAAAGAGTCTAATGCTGCATACGGTCAAAAGAGTCGTCGTGACCAACAGGCAGGGGCAGTCATGATCTCTGGTTCTGCACCACGCCGACAACCACAAAAGGGAAATCAGCGAAGGCCGGACGAGCCTAAAAGACAATTCACCAACATCAACATGTCATGGTCACAAGCATTGCAGCATATGTTGAAAATGAATCTGATTGCGGTGATCAACCCTCCTGCAAATCCTAAGACCTCCTCTCCAAACTACAACCCAGAGGCGAGATGTGCTTATCATTCTAATAGCCCGGGGCACGACACTGAGGACTGTTGGGCGCTGAAATATAAGATCCAGAATATGATCGATGCTAAGGAGATTGAATTCGAGCCTGCTGAGACTCCCAATGTGACCACTGCTCCCTTGCCAAAACATGTCTAGGATTGAGAGTTTTTGTTCATTTGAATTCAAGTTGTATTTTTCTTTTGTTGTTCAAATAAACAATTGTCATGTTAAACCCTTTTATTTCATGAATGCATTACACATGTCTGTCTTGAATTAATTATGTTTACTATACTTAAAGTTGTTTTCATGTTTTTCTGATGATCAACGCTCGATTAATAATTCTAAGCCTCTTGAGGGAGGATGACGAAAACGATACCATAATCTACAGTATGCTTTTGAACAGACCCCGCTGATGAGGTACAGGCATTGTTTCAATCCCTAAAACACTGGAGTTATAAGGATGATAATCCCTCGTCAACCCATCTGATCCAAAGAAGTAGGAGTTTTTCTTTTCGAAATTTAAAACCCTTAATCATAACCTGGGGCAGGGTAGTTCTCTCAGTTGATCCAAGTGCATAACGAATGGCACCAAAGAGGTCCTTACAAAACAAAGAAAGACAGTGATGGTTCCGAATAATCAAGAAGGACAGGCAGTCATTATATCTCTCAAAAGAAAAAAGCCCAATAAGTCAAAAAAACCTATGAAGGAGACTTACTAAACTGGGGCATCCCGCTGACTGTAATCACAAAAGAGACAGTTCAGGCAAAAGATAGGGATAACAAAATCAGAAAAAAGAAAGAGGTCATACAAACCCTCAACAATAACAAAAAGGAATGACTGCCTATTCAAAATAAGTTATCAACATCCGAACCATCACCGGAAAATCAGAGCAAAGACTCAAACAAGGTCTAACATATGATCAACTGAGTTTAGGTTTGGAGAACATCACGAAGAGCGGGTGGGTACAAATAAAATTTGAGCCTTTATCCTTTGTTTCTTAAACCGTGAACCAGGCCACGTTATAACCCTTAAAAGTCCTAGCTGAAGCATGGGTTAGTTAGAAAGCATACTGTGACGAAAGGTATCCTGACTCCTTAAGGCTTACTATAAAGAAGGAGTTGACATCACGTTTTACAAACATTCATTTGTTTTATGAAAAAAAGAATGCATTTTCAAAATCTTCAAGACAGACATAGGCTTTGCATTTTTAACATAACTTTGTTTGCATATGACTTTTTGTTTGAACAGCATAGAAGTTCGCACGACGAATGCCTAATGAACAGAAGTACCTCCAATCAAGGGGCAGACATGACCATGGTCCATTATCTGGGGCAGTCCAATCAAGATTCGGAGAATCTCTCAAGAGGCCAAACAACCTGGGGCAAATCTCCGCCTGAGTCACTTGGGGCACTCCAGCAACGAATCTTTCCTGATCAAACACCTTCTGGGGCATGACAAAACACTTCTAACAGGGGCAATTCCCTACACTCTGAGAACGTGGACATAGTCGAAAAGAATACTACGCATAATCAAAGACCCGCTAGGTTGACACACCTAGGCAAAAATAAGGGCTTCCCGGCGAACCAAAAGGGTTCGGGCAAAAATAAGGGATGAAAATGGAAAAATCTGTACACCCGGCAAGTCGAAAACCTGAAAAGGCGGCTTGGGCAAAAAGGGGTATCCCGGTGGACTGAAAACCCGAAAGGGCAGTCCAGGCAAAAGTTATGGATTAAGGCGTACGACTATGTCCTGTCATCTCGTCACTTGCCTACCAGAAGAAGATTTGTCAATTGGCAGTCATCAAACACCTTCACAGGTACCTTCCGCTCTCACCTCAGAAACAGGGGCAATAATGAGCCGTCCAGGCGATCCAGTTGCTCTGTCAACCAAGGAAAGGTTAATACAAAGATGATTACCATCTACCTTTACAAATTCCAGATCGTGGGTTAATATCCGAAACCAAACAGGACAATCATCCGCTTAATCAAGCAACCCTACACCGGTTCTTTCTCAACTTTCAGACAAAGTCTTACACAGACTCATCCACAGGCAACCCTACACCGGTTCCTTTTCTTTCAGAAAAAGTCAAAGTAACCCTACACCGGTTCCTTCTCAATTTTCAGACGAAGTCTTACACGGACTTATCTCAAGATGACCTTACCCCGGTTCATCAAGAAGTTTTACACGAACTTATCCTGCGGTAGCCTTACCCCGGTTCCTCCTGAAGTCTTACACGGACTTATCTCAAGATGACCTTACCCCGGTTCATCAAAAAGTTTTACACGAACTTATCCTGCAGTAACCTTACCCCGGTTCCTCCAGAATTTTTACACAAACTTATCCCGAAGTAACCCTACACAGGTTATCTCTTTCCAGATGTAGTTTTACACGGACTCATCACCCAGAAACCCTACACAGGTTCTCTATTTTTAAAAACACAGTTTTACACGGACTCGTCATAAGAAACCCTACCCAGGTTTTACCTCTTCCAGGATGCAGTTTTACACAGGCTCATCGTTAGAATAACCCTACACAGGTTCCCTTCTCAAGCTCCAGACGTAGTTTTACACGGAATCGTCATCAGTAAACCCTACACAGGTTTCATCCTTCCAAGATGTGGTTTTACACGAGCTCATCATCAGGCAACCCCACATAGGTTCCCTCTTTCAACTTACAAAAATTACAGTTCAAAACTTCCCTAGGAGAGTCCAATCTAGTTCCCCGGGAAAATTGGAATCCATCTCCCCAAGCAGTAAGCTTATCCCCAGTAGATTCTGGAAGCTTACCCCCGCAGAGCACGAACGCGCCCCCCGGCTTTATTCAAAGGTTATTTCCCTACCGGGATATAACTGGGTTATCCTTAGCCAAAAGCCACGGAAAGAGCGTCCTCGACGAAGTCTCCTTATCCCCAGCGAAGTCTATTAACACTTCCAACATAACAATGGTATCCCCAGCAGGTTATTATCAACAACTCAGCAAAGTATCTCTCCCCCCACAGAGTACTGCTTCCCAGCAAGATCGCTAGAGTACTTTTCTCCCCACAGATTAATCCATTTGCCAAGTTTATTCCCCAACAGAGTTATCTTCTCCTACCGGTATTCTTGCAATTATCGTCCCCAGCGGAAGCAAAATCTATTCTTCAACATCAGCCCAGGAGTGACTTCCCGGCACCCGTCAAGGATTTATTTTACTAAGACGAAAAGATACACTCATAAACATCACATTTTCATACATTATAGCATGCATAAACGCATCATACCTTACAATCTCATTTATGTTGAGAGCATCATTGCTTGATCCATATCATGCATTGCATATGACTGACCTTCACCTTTCAGGAAAGATCTAGTTAAGTTCTCAGCTATATTTCAAGACCTAGACCGGTTCAGTTAAATCGACCCTAAGATTTCTCTGTTTCTTATCCAGTCAAAGGCCTTCTCTGGTTCAGTCAGATCGACCCTAAGATCTCCCTGTTTCTTATCCAGTTGAAGACATTTCAAGACCTAGACCGGTTCAGTTAAATCGACCCTAAGATTTTTCTGTTTCTTATCCAGTCAAAGGCCTTCTCTAGTCCAGCTAAATCGACCCCTAACAGATTTTCCTGATAAAGACTCAGTAGAAGATATCCAAGATTCTCTCAGCGTTACTGTTGAGGTTGAAGTCGCCCAAGATTCTCTCAGCGTTACTGTTGAGGTTGAAGTCGCCTATGGTTCTCTCCCCGTTACTGCAGAGGTAGTAATCATCCCCAGATTCTCTCAGCGTTACTGTTGAGGTGGAAGTCGCCCAAGATTCTCTCAGCGTTACTGTTGAGGTTGAAGTCGCCTATGGTTCTCTCCTCGTTACTGCGGAGGTAGTAATCATCCCCAGATTCTCTCAGCGTCACTGTTGAGGTTGAAGTCGTCCAAGATTCTCTCAATGATTACTGTTGAGGTTGAAGTCGCCTATGGTTCTCTCCCCGTTACTGCGGAGGTAGTAATCATCCCGAGATTCTCTTAGTGTTACTGTTGAGGTTGAAGTCGCCCAAGATTCTCTCAATGATTACTGTTGAGGTTGAAGTCGCCCAAGATTCTCTCAATGATTACTGTTGAGGTTGAAGTCGCCCAAGATTCTCTCAATGATTACTGTTGAGGTTGAAGTCGCCTAAGATTCTCTCAATGATTACTGTTGAGGTTGAAGTCGCCCAAGATTCTCTCAATGATTACTGTTGAGGTTGAAGTCGCCCAAGATTCTCTCAATGATTACTGTTGAGGTGGAAGTCGTCCAAGATTATCTCAATGATTACTGTTGAGGTTGAAGTCGCCCAAGATTCTCTCAATGATTACTGTTGAGGTAGAAGTCGCCCAAGTTTCTCTCAGCGTTCCTGTTGAGGTAGTAATCGTCCCAAGGTTCTCTCAGCGTTCCTGTTGAGGTAGTAATCGTCCCAAGGTTCTCTCAGCGTTCCTGTTGAGGTAATAATCGTCTAAGGTTCTCTCAGCGTTCCTGTTGAGGTAGTAACCATCCCTGGTTCATTCATCACCTTTTGAAGATCCAGATCCAGCTCCTGTAACCAGTCAGGACACATCTATACAAAGAATCTGAAGACCAGCTCATGTAACAGGTCAGGTAATCATTTTTCTTTTTCGGGTACGCAAGCTTTCGCTAACGAATCTCTTACGCGATCAACATCCAGATGGCATCTATAAGCCCATCCACCATCCATCATCTCTTAGAATGGCATCTATAAGCCCATCATCCTATCCATCAATCTCCAAATGGCATCTATAAGCCCATTCCCGTCATCACACTACTATGTGAGCGCAAATTTCTAGGCACTCTAGTGTTCAATCATCTTCCACCTTCGGATTACGAAAGGCACGTCAGCCAATCTGCATCCTCAGGTCTAAGAAGATTGAACAGGGGCAACTGTTGTACCCCAAAATTTGCCCTCCCATATTCTTCAAGAATTGCAAAGAGCATGCTTCAAAATCTCCCCAAGGGTTGCACAGTTCAAGGGCCTCCTAACAGTCAAAATTAGGGTTTTGGTTCTGGCAAAGAAAATGAAGTTTCCAAGGGTCCAATCAAGTCCCACAAGCCTACAAATATGGTCAAGCATCCTCATGCCAAGTTTCAAGACTTACAGCATAAAATTGCACAATAAAAAACCCTAATTGCACTACAGTCAACTGTAGGGGCAAAATGGTCATTTGACAGTCAAAAGTTCAAATTTTTGGTCAAGATCTCATTTTGAAGCCACAAACATCATTTGATCAATGCTTGATCATGATTCTCAAAGCTTGGCTCAAAAGGTCTCAAGATGCAAAAGTTTCCATATTTAGACAGTTGAAAAAGTCAACTGTAACTTGACCAAGGCATAACTTTCACATGGATTATCAGAAAAATTCCATCCAAAGCTCATTTTGAAGATAAAGACGTTTCCTACAACTCCTCTTCACACTTCAAGTCCAAGAAATGCTCTCACAAAAAGTTATCAATTTCAACATTATAGGTCATTTTCAAAAGTCAACAAAAAGGGACTTTAAGTCAAAGGCCATAACTTGAGATTGGTAAATCAAAATGACATGGGGCCACAAGCATTGGTTAGAGGACTTCAAGACCTTTCCAAAATGTCCAAGAACATGAGTAAAGCTTAAAAATTGAGCCAGATATGCCTTGTGGAAGTTGGGAAATTTTTGGATATTTTGAAAAGTCAACATTGCTTCAAATGTCTTAAAAATGCTAATGGGCCTCTTTTTCTTCCAACATTCATCATCCAAGGCATGTGCACGACCATTTGGCCCAAAGGGAAGTTTTTCATCATTTTTATTTATTTATTTGAATTTTTAATTGCTAATAATTCATTTAATTAATTAAAATATATGAAAAATACCAAACCTAAGTTTTTAAATCTTTTTATGCTTAAAATACACTCAATATTTCGTGCATGATCAGATTTGGAAAGAATCAAGGCAATTGGATATGATTGGCATCAAAAACATGTGAAAAAGATTGAAAAATATTTGCCATGAAAATCAAATATCTCTTCATCAATGCAAAAGGTTTTTTGATCCAATTTCTAACCCTAATCATTCCAGTACTTATATACATGATAACCCTAATGCTAATGACCACAAAGCTGCGCCAGAAAAGCATAGCCAAGTTTGAGTTTTTTGCCAAAAAATTGAAAACTGAAAACAATATTCTAGCACGATTCAGAGCAAGAGACCAATTGCAAAAGCTTCCTAGTGTATTACTGAACCTAACTGCATTGTTTTTCAACCCTTACACGCCCAGAATTGGTATATAAAACTCAAACTGTTTCCAACTTTATGCATATTCGTATTTCAATATTCAAGCATTATCATTGCATTTTTTTATGGATTCATACTAATTAATTGATTCTGAAGCTAACCACATAGTTTGATTGAGTTTTTATACACCATACGCGAAGTTGCCATTGTTGTCTTTTAGGGTTACAGAGGTCACGAATTGGGGTTTCTTTATTCTGGAACAATTGAGGCTTGAGACCTAGACCATTGAAATCAGCATGCTTGGACGATCTGAACACATACCTCGCGCCTAATTTATAAGCCAGCATCTCCTATTCGCTATTTTCATGCTTGCTATTTAGTGGGGGTTTAAAACCCCCGCTATTTAAATATAATTTTTGTTTCAAGTACAAAAGCCACGGAGAAGATGATGAAGTGTCAAGACCTGATTGAGTAATTTGAATTTTCGCGCTAATCTGTCCACTAATTCTTGTTTTATTTCATATTATTTATTAGTTACATTATAAACAAAGCGCGCTAAGAGCTCCAGTGGCAGGCATGTATATTGGTAATCCCTGGGACTTGGGTTCGATTCCCAGGTCCTCATCCCTTTCCATATTATTTTTCTAAACACGCTTGTGTGTAGTTCGCTTCCAGGGTTCCACCATGCAACTCACAATCCAGGCATGCCACGCATCTCATGATGGCAATCCAAAGGTGGAGATTTGAGGAACATCCTATGCCTCAGTCAATGCACACATACGCTCCAAGAAAAGTCAAAAGGGCCTTGAAACAGATGGGTCTAATTGCTAAACAATAACCTCCAATATTGGGGAAAGAACCCCCCTTGGTATTGTATTTCTTTCTATTTTCTTTGTTTTATTTTTATTATTTGTTTTAATTCCATTATTTTCTTTTAATTCAATAAAAATTAATTTCACATAAAAAATAATATAAAAATCAGAAAAGACAAAATTAAAATATGTTTTATTTAAAGATTATCTTTTTTTGTAAATAAATCTCACTAATTAATTAGATTTAAATTTAGGTTAATTTCAAATATCTTTTCTTAATAAATTTAAAATTTGTAGAATTAGGTTTTAATTACCTTAATTACTTTTTTCTTTTATTTTCTCATCACTAATAATTAATTATTTTTATAAATCAAATTGCATTAATTAAATAGGGTTTAATTTTAGGTAATTTTTATATTTTTCTTAATAAATTAAAAAAACTAGAATTAGGTTTAAATTTCATTTAATTCACATAAAAAAATCATAAATACCAAAAACCCTCAAAAATAATTTCTTTTATTTTATTTTAATTAATTTGTTAATAATAATGTAATTTCATTAAAAAGGGTCCAACGCCCTCGCTTTCAATTTTAATTTAATTCGCGCATTTTATTTTATTCCTTATAATATTTATGTAACTCTCCCAAAGCCGTGTAAATTTACGTTTCTCGCACTTTATTTCTTTATTTTTATGTCAAATCGGGTCCTGGATTAAATTTGGCGATGTGGACCCGCGCCTTTGTAATAGTTTAGAACTTTTAATTTCCGCATCTTTTTAACTGTTAATAAATGCATGCAAGAATGAATGACAAAAATAAAAACAAACGCGTAGATCACCTATGACATGACAAGACAAAATAAATGAAAACGACACACAAATCACACACCACCCCTAGGGTACGCCTCACTGTTGCCTTGCCTCGAAAGGTGATCGTCGAGTAGAGGATGTCTTAGTAAGTCCTCATGATCCGGGAACCTGGCATGAGGGTAGCTTCTAAGGTGTCTTCCCATTGCTCTAGTGATCACCATGTCCTGAACCTCGAATTGACCCGAACACCTCCAACGGTGGTGCTACCTACCTCTCAATGGTGGGATGGCACTACTTTAAAGAACATTTACACAGACGAATTTCTTAGGGTAGGTAGACGACTCTAGATACTTGCTCTAAATTTCAAAACAAATTCAAAAATACTTTTCACACCAACACTTTTTCAAAAAGCTTTCGAAAGCAATTTTTCAAACACTCTTGGGGACCGATACAAGAGTCGAACTGGAATTTTCAAAGAAACTTTTTAAAAACCCACAATTGAAAAGCAAACAAACCATTTTGAAAACACAATGAGCAAGTATCTAAGAGCCCATGGATAACAATGGATAGAAAGGGTGCTAACACCTTCCCTTTCTATAAATCTACCTCCCGAACCGAGAACAATCTCTATAAGGAATTTTTCTGTGCTTTTGTCCTTTCCATTTGGAGAAAATAAAAGACGGTGGCGACTCTTGCTTCCGTGACATTTCGCGAACCAGCGTTAAACAGTCAGTTCCAGATCCACCGATCACACAGGGCATATTTGTTGACGACTAATTCCATATTCGATTCCTGTATCCAGCCAGGGCACGTCTGAAGAGTTTGAAGATTCGATTCCTGTATCTAGCCAGGGTATATCTGTTGACGACTAATTCCAGATTCGATTCCTGTATCCAGCCAGGGCACATCTGAAGAGTTTGAAGATTCGATTCCTGTATCCAGCCAGGGCATATCTGTTGACGACTAATTCCAGATTCGATTCCTGTATCCAGCCAGGGCACATCTGAAGAGTTTGAAGATTTGATTCCTGTATCCAGCCAGGGCATATATGTTGACGACTAATTCCATATTCGATTTCTGTATCCAGCCAGGGCACGTCTGAAGAGTTTGAAGATTCGATTCCTGTATCCAGCCAGGGCATATCTGTTGACGACTAATTCCAGATTCGATTCTTGTATCCAGCCAGGGCACGTCTGAAGAGTTTGAAGATTAGATTCCTGTATCCAGCCAGGGCATATCTGTTGACGACTAATTCCAGATTCGATTTCTGTATCCAGCCAGGGCACATCTGTGAGTAACTGATTGTAGACTCGATACCTGTATCCAGCCAGGGCATATCTACATGAAGAGTTTAGAGATTCGATACCTGTATCCAGCCAGGGAATATCTACATAAAGAGTTTGAAGATCAACCCATGTAATAGGCCAGGTAATAATCTTTCTTTCTCAGGTACGCAAGTTCTCGCTAAGGAATCTCTTACGTGATCGACACCTAAATGGCATCTATAAGCCCATCCACATACCATCTCTCCGAATGGCATCTATAAGCCCATTCCCGACAAGGCTCCGTCACAGCTCCAGATGGCATCTATAAGCCCATCCTCCTATCCACCATCTCTCCAAATGGCATATGTAAGCCCATTCCCTACATCACACTGCTGATATTCTACTATGCGAGTGCAAATTTCTGGGCACTCTAGTGTTCAATCATCTTCCACCTTCGGATCACGAAAGGCACGCAAGCCAATCTACATCCTCAGGTCTAAGAAGATTGAACAGGGGCAACTGTTGTACCCCAAAATTTGCCCTCCCATATTCTTCAAGATTTGTCAAGGTCAATCTCCAAATGGTTCAAAATCTCTCAAGGGTTGCATAGTCCAATTGCCTCCTAACACAGTCAAAATTAGGGTTTTGGTTCTTGCAAATAAATTGAGGTTTCCAAGGGTCCAATCAAGTCCCATATGCCTATATACATTGTCAAGCATCTATATGTCAAGTTTCAAGACTCACAGCATCAAGTTGCACAGTCAAAAGCCCTTAATGCTTCACAGTCAACTGCAGGGGCAAAATGGTCATTTGACAGTCAAAAGTCAAAAAATTCTGTCAACATCTTATTTTGAAGCCACAATCATCATTTGATCAATTCTTGATCATGATTCCACAAGCATGGCTCAAAAAGTCTCAAGATGCAAAAGTTTCTATTTTTGGACAGCTGAAAAAGTCAACTGTAACTTGACCAAGGCATAACTTCTTCATGATTTATCAGAAAAATCCCATCCAATGCTCATTTTTAAGGGGATGACATTTCCTACAACTCATCTTCACACTCCAAGTCCAAGAAATGCTCCCACAAAAAGTTATCAATTTCTACATTATAGGTCATTTTCAAAAGTCAACAAAAAGGCACTTTAAGTCAAAGACCATAACTTGAGATTGGTGAATCAAAATGACATGGGACCAAAGGAATTGTTTAGAGGACTTCAAGCCTTTCCAAAATGTCCAAGAACATGTTCATAGCTTCAAAATTGAGCAAGATATGCATTGGAGAAGTTGGGAAATTTTTGGGAACTTTCAAAAGTCAACTTTGCCTAAAACACTTCATTTTTGCTAATGGGCCTCAAATTCCTTCTTGAATCTTTGCCCAAAGCCTATGCACGACCCATTGAACCTAAAATGATTTATTTTCTTATTTTTTATTAATTAATTGAATTTTTATTAACATTAATTCATTTAATTGATTTTAATTATAGGAAAATATCAAAACATGGTTGTCAAATCTTTTTATGAAGCAAATACACTCCATACATGCTGAAGATCTCGTGCATCACTCAAGGGGACAAGATCTCCCAATTTGGCAAAGTTTTCCATTCAAAAGATTGAAAAAATATTTGATTGGAAATCAAAGATGCAAACTTGAATACAATGGATTTATGGGCTTAATTTTAACCTAATTCTCTTCACATAAAGAGGCTGAAACAAACCCTATCCCTGGACACGTGAAAGCTGCCATAAGAAGCCATATGCAATATTGAAAAAAAGGGAAAAAAGTTCAAAACTGTTTTCTAACTTCCAGGCAGATTCAAGAAAGTTTGTTGATTCTAATCCCTTGCTGGGAGTTTCCTGAACGTATTGCAAGCAATTCCCAGTCTTAAAGCTCAAAGAACGCGCAAGAACAAGTCACTCGGTTTGCATTATTTTCCAAATCTGCATATCATAATTCATGCGTTTTTAATCCATTTTCTTGATTGGTTTGTGTTGTTAGGAACATTCTGAAGCTAATGGGATAGTTTAATTGCGTTGAAACCTCCTGAATCGAAATCCACCATGGGAGATATCTAGGGTTTCGAAGCTTGGAAATTAGGGCTTTGGGCATAAGGAAAAATTGGACCTTGAGACAAGCATGGTTGAATTTGTCAAGGCCAGACGAATTCAACCAAACCCTCGTGCTCTTTTTATATCATCCATGGCTCTAATCGTTATTCTTGGCACTTTTGTTTTGTGGGGGTTTAAAACCCCCGCTATCTTGTTTATGTTTACAGGTGAAACGAAGAAGATGGTGAGCTGGCCAAATGCTAGTGGACCATTCAAACATGGCGCGCGCTTTTTGTGTTTCCAGCATAAATATTACTTTTCATATATTATGTTTATTGGTTATTATGTTTACAAACAATTGCAGATGGCGTAGTGGTTGGAGACGTGGCTGGCAAACACTGGGACCTGGGTTCGATTCCCAGGTCCCCTATATAATTCTTGATATTTTTTCTAAAGCAATCTCATGCAGCGCTTGTACCTAAATTCCACCATGCACGCCCAGCAATAGCTTGCCACGTGGCTTCAAGCACCCATCCAGTGGCCAGGAGATGAAGTCCATGATACTCCCTAGTCAGCCTGCAAGCGCATGATTGTGAAAGTCAAACGTGGCTTGGTCTTCTTGGGCCAGAATTTCTCAATTTTACCTCCACTTTGGGTCATCACACCCCCTCTGGTTTGCATTTTGAATTTTATTTTCTTTTCTTTTAAATCCTTTTAATTGTTTTAATTATTATTATTAATTCACAACAAATTAATTTTTCCTAATAAAAATCAGAAAATCAAAATTGTAAATATATTTTAATTATTTATTAATTTCACCATTAACTTATTTTTGTAAATAAATATTAAATAATCAACTTAGTTTAATTTAGGTTTTCAATTTTAACCTTTTTCTCAATAAAAATAAAAAGTACATAGAATTAGGTTTTTTGACATTTTTTTATTCTCTTATTATCATCATTATTAATTATTATTATTTTTGTAAATAACATGTAAATAAATTAATTAGCTTAAATTAGGTTAACTTTAACGTTTTTATTAATAATTAAAATAGACTTAGAACTAGGGTTTTCTTTTGACTTTTAATTTATTTTATTTTCATTTAATACAAAAAAACATAAAAAACATCTTTCTTGTAAATAATTAATTAAATTAGTATTAGGTTTAATTTTAATTTAATTTCAAGCAAAGGACAAAAACTCTTAATTTCTCAAAAGGGTCAAAAACCCTAGGACGTCTTGATTTTAATTCTTTCGCACGTTATTTCTATATTTGGATTATTATGTAACTGCTTCCAAGGATGTAATAGTAATTAGGTTTATTGCTTTTTTTTACTTTCCGCATCTTTATCAAAAACGGGTCTTTGTTTTTTGGCGATGTACAGACCCGCGCCTTGTAATAGCGTAGCTTTTTTCCTTTCTGTATTTTATTTTCCGCACTCCTAACTGCTAAATCGCATGAAAGAATGTATGATAATTAAAAACAACTCGTGGCTCACAATTGCATGATCCAAGATAAATGTTAACATGAAAACAACATACAATGCACATGCCACTCCTAGGGTACGCCTCACTCGTTGCCTCGAAAGTGGTCGTCAAGTATAGGGTGTTTTAGCGGTCGCCCTTATGTCTAAGATCCAGTTGCCTCGAAACGGTTGCCTCGGATTAAAAAGGATCTAGGACATTAGGGTTACTTCTAAGGTGTCCTACTATTGCTTCGGTGACCACACTGTCCCTCAATTGAATTGACCTGAACACCTCCAACGGTGGTGCTACCTACCTCTCAATGGTGGGATGGCACTACCTTAAGGACTTTTACACAGCCTAATTCCTTAGGGTAGGTAGATGACTCATGGGTACTTGCTCTCTTCAAAAATAAACCAAACATCTTTTCACACTGTGATCGGTGGATCTGGAACTGACTATTTAACGCTGGTTCGCGAAATGTCGCGGAAGCAAGAGTCGCCACCGTCTTTTATTTTCTCCAAACGGAAAGGACAAAAGCACAGAAAAATTCCTTATAGAGATTGCTCTCGGTTCGGGAGGTAGATTTATAGAAAGGGAAGGTGTTAGCACCCTTTCTATCCATGGTTATCCATGGGCTCTTAGATACTTGCTCATTTGTGTTTTCAAAATGGTTTGTTTGCTTTTCAACTGTGGGTTTTAAAAAGTTTCTTTGAAAATTTCAGTTCGACTCTTGTATCAGTCCTCAAGAGTGTTTGAAAAGTTGCTTTCGAAAGCTTTTTGAAAAGGTGTCGGTGTGAAAATTATTTTTGATTTGTTTTGAAATTAGAGCAAGTATCTAGAGTCGTCTACCTACCCTAAGGAATTCGTCTGTGTAAATGTCCTTAAAGTAGTGCCATCCCACCATTGAGAGGTAGGTAGCACCACCGTTGGAGGTGTTCGGGTCAATTCGAGGGTTCGGGACATGGTGATCACCGGAGCAATGGGAAGACACCTTAGAAGCTACCCTCATGCCATGTTCATGGACATGAGGACTTACTAAAATGTCCTCTACTCAACGATCACCTTTCGAGGGGCAAGGCAACAGTGAGACGTACCCTAGGGGTGGTGTGTGATTTGTGTATCGTTTTCAGATATTTTTGTCTTGTCATGCATTGGTGATCTACGCGTTGTTTTTATTTTTGACATTCATTCTTTCATGCAATTTAATTAACAGTTTAAAAGATGCGGAAATATAAAAGTCCTACGCTATTACAAAGGCGCGGGTCCACATCGCCAAATTAATCCAGGACCCGATTTGAAATAAAATAAAGTGCGAAAAAGATAAATGTCTAATTAAGCTATTACATGGCTTTGGAAGAATTACATGAATATTCACAAAAAGAAATAAAAATGCGAAGCGAATTAAAGTCGAGAATGCGAGGGCGTTGGACCCTTTTAAAGAAATTGAATTAAAATTACGAAATTAATTAAATTAAATGTGAAAGGAAGTTATTTGAGTTTTTTTTGTATTTATGGATTTTAGTGAGAATTAATGGAATTAAAACCTAATTCTAAACTATTTTTAATTTATTAAAAAAAATGTTAAAATTAAACCTAAAATTAACCTAATTGTTTACATGGCAATTTATTTACAAAATAATTAATTATTGATAATAGTAGAAAAAAAGAAAAAAGAAAAAAGTGTTTAAAACCCTAATTCTACATTTTTTAATTTATTTAAAAAAAAGATATTAAAATTAAACCTAGAATTAAAAAACTAAATGAATAAAATTTATTTACAAAAGGTATTAAATAAAATATATTCTTATTTTTGTCTTTTCTGATTTTTATTATTTTTATATTAAAGAAAAAATTAATTTATGAATTAAACTAAAACAAATAAATAGAAAAAGAATAAAAAAGAAAGAAAAATTAATGCAAACCAATGGGGGGTGTTGACCCCAATTTGGAGGTATCTGGCCAGCAATTAGGCCCATTTAATTCCTGGCCTTGTTGACTTTTCTGGGACGTGAGTGGCTTCATTGACCAAGGCGTAGGGTGCTCCTCAGATCATGGCCATTGGATTGAGATCAGTGGGCGCGTGGCAAGCTTGGATGATGAACGTATGGTGGACGTTTGGGCTTGTGGAGTACCTGAACGTATTGCAAAGAAAAATAACAAGAATATGGGGGGACCTGGGATTCGAACCCAGGTCCCAAGCCTTGCCAGCGTTACTTTCCACCAACTGAGCTGCTTTGTTACTTCGTAATGATAATGGATAATAATTAATATATAAAAAACAAAGCGCTAATGCTATTAATCAAAGAAAACGCGCTAAAGTTTGAATAACCCTATCACATGGAGACAAGTCATCATCTTCTCCACTCGTTTGCTTTTGGCCTGAAAAAATAAAACAAGATTACGGGGGTTTTAAACCCCCACTACATGATATATGAAAAAATAGCGAATAGGCCCTGGTTGCTCATAAATTGAGCGCGACCTATGCAATGGATTCGTATGAAGCTTCTGGTTTTAATGGCCTTGGTTTCGTGTCTCAATTTTTCCAGAACAAAGAAGCCCTAATTTCACAGTTCTGAAACCCTATCAAGCTTCAATGGCAACTTCACGTACATAGCACGAAAACTCAATTAAATTGCATGGTTAGTTTCAGCATGATTAGATTAATGTAAAACAACAATTAAATTGTATGAAAAATGCCCAGAAATTGAAATACGATTATGCATAAAGTATGAGAAATTTCAACTTCTATCTACCAATTCTTGATGCTATGGGCGTGGAAGAGGATTCAGTCAGGTTCAGTGATGTCTTAGGAAGCTTTTGGGATAGTTCTTTTGTCTTGAAACTCTCTGCAATATCGTTTTCAGTTTTGAAAAATTTGATAAAAAATGCCAAGTTGATTTTGGTTCTTGGGCGCAGCTTGAAAGTTTTTGTGCATTAGGTTTAGCTTCTGACTTATATGAGGGATGAATTAGGGTTGAAATCAAGTCCAAAAGATCCTTGTATTGATGTATGGAATATTTGATTTTTCATGAATATTTTTCAAATCTTTTCCATGTGTTTTTGATACCAATCATGGCCAATCTTTCCAATTTTTTTGTGCACGAATCTTGAGTCTTTAAGGAGAGCAAATGCTGCATAAAAGGATTCAATCACATTTGTTTAGTATTTTTTTTTTCATATTTTATTTAATTAAATGAATTAATGGAAATAAAAAATTCAAATAAATAATAAAAATGATGAAATAAATCCCCTTTGGGCCAAATGGTCGTGCATAGCCTTTGGATGATGAATCTTGGAAGAAAATGTGGCCCATTAGCAAATTTGAGGCATTTGAAGCAAAGTTGACTTTTCAAAATTCCCAAAAATTTCCCAACTTCCACAAGGCATATCTTGCTCAATTTTTAAGCTTTGATCATGTTCTTGGACATTTTGGAAAGGTCTTGAAGTCCTCTAACCAATTACTTTGGTCCCATGTCAGTTTGACTTACCAATATCAAGTTATGGTCTTTGACTTAAAGTGCCTTTTTGTTGACTTTTGAAAATGACCTATAATGTTGAAATTGATAACTTTTTGTGAGAGCATTTCTTGGACTTGAAGTGTGAAGAGGAGTTATAGGAAATGTCTTTATCTTCAAAATGAGATTTGGATGGAATTTTTCTGATGAACCATGTGGAAGTTATGCCTTGGTCAAGTTACAGTTGACTTTTTCAACTGTCCAAATATGGAAACTTTTGCATCTTGAGACTTTTTGAGCCATGTCTTGAAAATCATGATCAAGAATTGATCAAATGATGTTTGTGGCTTCAAAATGAGATGTTGACCAAAAATTTGAACTTTGACTGTCAAATGACCATTTTGCCCCTGCAGTTGACTGTTGAGCAATTAGGGTTTTTGACTGTGCAATTTTATGCTGTAAGTCTTGAAACTTGGCATGTGGATGCTTGACCATGTTTGTAGGCATATGGGACTTGTTTGGGCCCTTGGAAACTTCATTTTCTTTGTCAGAACCAAAACCCTAGTTTTTGACTGTTAGGAGGCCCTTGAACTGTGCAACCCTTGGGGAGATTTTGAAGCATGCTCTTTGCAAATCTTGAAGAATATGGGAGGGAAAATTTTGGGGTACAACACACACTGACACTTTCAAAAGCTTTCAAAACAAATTTTTCAAACACTCTTGAGGACAGATACAAGAGTCACTTAGAAATCTTTCAAAAACGAAACTTTTTCAAAACCCACACACACTTGAAAGCAAACAAATTTTGAAAACATAAGAGCAAGTACCTAAGAGCCCGTGGATAACCACGGATAGAAAGGGTGCTAACACCTTCCCTTTCTATAAATCTACCTCCCGAACCGAGAGACATCTCGAATAAGGAATTTTGCTGTGCTTTTGTCCTTTCCATGTTGGAGAACATAAAAGACGGTGGCGACTCTTGCTTACCGCGACATTTCGCGAACCAGCTAAAAAGCAGTCAGTTCTATTTCCACCGATCACACCAACGAACCAAAAGGGTTCGGGCAAAAATTAGGGATGAAAATAAAAAATCTGTACACCCGGCAAGTCAAAAACTTGAAAAGGCTGTCTGGGCAAAAAAGGGTGTCCCGGTAGACTGAAAACCCGGAAGGGCGGTCCAGGCAAAAGTTAGGGATTTAAAGCGTATCACTATGTCCCATTGGATCATCTTGCGACCATACTTCATTATCGACTATCGAGCTCAAAACGACACCGATCAATCCAGTCAGCTTCAGACAAGTAGCAAAGTGATGAGATGTTCGAGGATATAGCGGCAATAGCAGAATTGAAACTAAATGGGATTATTACACATAGTTGTTTTCTTCTCTTTGTATACAATATTGTATAGCTTTCATTTCCATGGCGGCGTTCTGTTACTTGAGCAACAGCTACCTTGTACAAAAACGCCTATTATAGGTGAACTTCAGAAATTAATACAAGTCATTTTTACAAAACCATTTGTTTTTCTTTTTCTGTTTTGTTTTGCAAAAACGTCCAATGATTTATTCTTGACATATGAATTTGAATATGATTTCTATTCACAAATATTTGCATAAGAAATGGAAAGAAAGTTGCTTATAACTTAAGAAACAGGGGCAAAAACTAAAAAACCATGTCAATCCCGACAGTTACTCCTTCCGGCAGGTACAGGGGTAGGGAAAACTTTGAAACGAAGTCACCATTACATGCGCCCCCATGACATCTACACTCCCCCCGGAGTAGAGGCAACCAAAGCTTTGACACCGACTTCCCCAAACAGAAGCTACTTTCCCCAATAAAGTTCCTTCAGAGAGCCGACATCTATATTCCCCATCCGAACATTATAATCACAAGAGGTTCATAAAGTTTTCTTCCGAGCAGAGTTTATTTCTCTGAATACAGAAGCTCAATCCCCAATAGAGTTTATTCCTCCAGCTACGAAAGTTCAACCCCCAGTAGAGTCTATTTTTCTGAATCGGCAAAATCTTCTAGCAAAGTATCTCCTCTCTCAAACCAAGTTATTCCCCTGCAGAGTTATTCTCAAGCAGAGTCTCTCCCCAGAAAAATATTCACAAAAAGAAAGGAGTAAATTCGCGGCATAGTCATCTTCGTTCACCATCCCCAGCGGAAGTAGAAGAACCACTTTTTCTACAACGGTCAAGAATTCAATTTCCAGTACTCTCCAGCAGCAGTCATGGATTTATTTTCCCAGAATCGGATATGTCACAATAGCATTTCATGTTCATACATCATGACGTGTGCATACATATTGCATACAATATAATCTCATTTATTTTGAGAACGTTATCACACAATGCATTTCATGCATCACGTATAATTAATCATGTACCTTTTTAGGAAAGATGGTTATCATCCATAATTCCAACAGTTCAAGGTTAAATCCATGAAGCTATACATGTCATATCTGCAGACAACTAATGGAAAATCAGTTCCCAAACCAAACGGGTCAACTAATCTACTTGATCAAATGAGGTAGCCCTACTACCCAGGCTTTTATTCTGAAGCAGCCCTACTACCCAAGCTTTATTTCGAAGTAACCCTACTACCCAGGTTCCTTCTCATAACCCTACTACCCAGGATTTATTTCAAAGTAACCCTACTACCCAGATTCCTTCTCATAGCCCTACTACCTAGGCTTTTATTTTGAAGTAACCTTACTACCAAGGTTCCTTCTCACAGCCCTACTACCCAGGATTTTATTTCGAAGTAACCCTACTACCCAGGTTCCTTCTCACAACCCTACTACCCAAGTTCCTTCTCATAGCCCTACTACCCAGGCTTTTATTCTGAAGCAGCCCTAGTACCCAGGCTTTATTGTGAAGTAACCCTACTACCCAAGTTTTTTCTCATAGCCTACTACCCAAGCTTTATTTCGAAGTAACCCTACTACCCAGGTTCCTTATCATAGCCCTACTACCTAGAATTTTATTTCAAAGTAACCCTACTACCCAGGTTCCTTCTCACAACCCTACCACTAAGGCTTTATTCCGAAGCAGCCCTACTACCCATGCTTTATTTCGAAGTAACCCTACTACCTAGGTTCCTTCTCATAGTCCTACTATCCAGGATCCTTTTTATGAATTACCTGACGCAGTTTTACATGGACTTGGGTCAAAACACCTTTTTGGTTTCATCTTAATTGGATCTTCCATGTTCATATAAGGTGCTTTGACCCAAAAGGTGTTTTTGTTGACTTTTTGAAATGACTTATAATGTATGAACTTGTATCTTTCAAATGGTGCATTTCTTGGACTTAAGGGATGAAGATAAGTTGTAGGGAATTGGATTCTATTCAAAACAAGCCTTGGATGAGAAATTTCTAATAAAGTATGAGAAAGTTATTCCTGGTCAAAGTTTTGTTGACTTTTCTTGTAGAAACCCTAAATTGCCATTTTTGACTTTTGATGAGTTAGGAGCATTTCTTGAGGAATCATGATCAACACTTGATCAAATGATGGATAAAACTTAAAAATATTGATGTTGACCAGAAATATTGAAGTTTGACTATATTTGAGCCACAGTTGACTTGTGACTTAGTATAGTTGACTTTCAGGCATTTGAGCAGTTGACTGAGCAAACTTGTTGTGCAAGGCATGAAACTTGGCATAGATGATCTTAAGGACATATTAGGACAATGGAGACCATTTGGGACCCTTGGGACTCAACCATCAAGCTTGAAATTTCAACCCTAGTTTGAGGCTTATTGTCTTAAGAGGAGGATTTGTTTGGTCAATCCTTAGTCAACTTGAGCAATTGAGGACCTCTAGGAGTATTTCTTGTGTGAAAATGGGAAGGAAAATTTTAGGGTACAACATGCTCGAATTGGAAAGATGAAATAAATAGTTAGCCCAATCAATTTATGAACCAATGCCACCGAAACCAGCTCGATACGATAAGAATCGACCGAGTTATGATTTTCTGAAGATGAAGCAGGCGAACACTTGTCACGATTTTCTTGTGCGAATATATTTGATAAATTCATATATTTGAAGACTCTCTGAGTAGAATTGGCTTCCGGCCATGAGATACAAAATGTAAGTGACATTGAGACAGATCTTTGGCTACTGGAACAGGTTCAAAACGATAAACGGTCTTCGAGTTATGAATTTTTTAGTGCGTCGAAACTGCACTTTCAACACCTTTTTCTTTGTATTTTTCACCATATAACTTCCAAAAGAACCGCACATTCAGAGACTTTCGTTTGAGAATTAGCTTTTGGTCCGAACTCGAAAATTAAAGAGAACATCGAGATAGTTTCAAAACCTCAAGAATCAACCCAAAACACCATTCCAAGCTGAAAATGCAAATTTTCAAACTTAGATCAGTCAAAATACTATTTCTAATTCGCAATGTTTTAAATTCACCGAAAACACCCAAATCTTCCACAAATCAAACATGTGTTGAAAAATTATGAGAGCTTTGTTGTGTTGATCAAATACCTTTATTATATGAATATAGAACCAATTAGATGCATGCATGTGCATAGGCAAACAAAGTATAAGCCAATCAGCGTTAAAACAAAGAGGGAAAATTTTGGGGTGTAACAGTGTCTATTACCATGGGGTAAGGAAAGAGACAAATCCTCATACTTCTGAGAAAGAATCTACTGAAGATAATGAAACAAATGTTCATAACTTCTCTGGTGTGGGTCGAATGACCAGAAGTGGAAGAGTGTTTGGTCCTTCCAATGTACAAGATGTTGTAGATGCCTTAGCAAGAGAAAAAGGAAAACAACAGGTGATGGTTGGTAATCCGAGGAACTGCTCATCAGATTTAGTCTCAGAGAGGTGCTCGTCAGAATAAATCTCTGATGGAGGTGATTTTTAGAATAAATCTCTGAAGGAAATGCTCATCAGAATGAATCTCTGAGAGAGGTGATTTTCAGAATAAATCTCTGAAGGAAATGCTTGTCATAACTTGTCTTTGAAGGAAATGCTCGTCAAATTTAGTCTCTAAGGGGAATGCTCGTCAGATTTAGTCTCTGAGGGGAATGCTTTTAAGAATTAATTTATGAAGGAAATGCTCGTCAGATTTAGTCTCTGAGGGGAATGCTTTTCAGAATTAATCTTTGAAGGAAATCATTTGGTCATATAGATAGTCGCCCTGTCTTGTTTCGGGGATTGCTTTACAACTTGTCTATATATGGCTGATAATATTCGTTTGGTCAGGAACTTAACCTTAAAAGACAAAGTTAGTTTTATGCAATGTCATGATGCATGAAATGCATTACGTAATGATGCTCTCAAGATAAATTAGAACACTATATGCATTTTGTATGCATATGCTATGATATTCTGTAAATGATGTATGGGGGCAATATGCCGCTAGAACGTATCAGTAGCTTCTTATAACATCTTTTGCTAGGGAAAATAAATCCCCAACTGTTGTTGGGGATGAAGACAGTAGTTTCTCAATTTTTTTAGAACGTCTTTGCTGGGGATTCTAGCTTTCTGTTTGAGGACACTCTGCTAGGGACGTTTGACTTCTGCTTAGGGATAAAATAATTCCATGAAAATTGGTCATTCATCGTTCTTTTGAAGGATTTGATTCTTATGTACCTTGATTGGGGACAAAAGAGATGGATAATCCTCTGATGTGCTATCTGACCAAGTTTCAGATATGGATGTCAACTCTTCTGGGGAGGACAAAGTTGAATGACATCTGGCCGGGGAAGAGAATCCTGTCGGGGAATTGCAATATTGGAGAAATAAACTCTGTTGGGGAAATAACCCTATAGACTGCATTGAGGAAATAATCTCTGATGGGGATCGGGATTTCATAGGTTGCGCTGAGGAAGTTTCCACCGTATGTTGGGGAAATGATTAAACTTCCTTATCCGCTAGGGGGTGTATTAGGGAAGATGACCATGTTGAGCTATCCATCAGGGATATAAAGGTGAAGCGCTGGAAGATGCCCTAATTTCTGTCTGGCGGCATATTAGATTTTCTGGGGAATATATCTCTGTTGGGGATGAGCTTGTGAACATAGCTCTGTAGAGATAGTTCCGTGGAGATTCCTCTATGGATATTTGTGGATGACTTGAATATTATCCAAACTCCTAGAGTCTTTAGTAAATGCTAATCCTGTTTTTATGCATATATTTTGTTAACAATAATCATGTTCAAATGCACATGTTCATTCAATGTAATATTGGATGTTTTTGCATACAGAACAGATAAAGTAAAACAATTTTGAATTTTGAAATCTATGTGCATTGATTCTGAAAGTTTACCTATAAGTGGGAAGTTTTATATAAAGAGACATAAATCCTAGTAAGAGGAAATCGTCGTAAGAATGAAGAAAGGGTACAAAGAAAAACAAGGAAAAATAGTTATGTGGAAACAATCCCATCAAGTTTCAACTCTGTTATTGCATCAATGTCTTCAAGCATCTCATCACTTGTTGTTGGAAGAAGATGATTAAATTTTTCTATATTGTTTGAACTTGACACTAGTAATGAAGTTGGTTGTAAGTATATGGGTGATCCAACGGGACATATTCGTACGCTTTTATCCCTATTTTTTTCCTAGACCGCCCTTTCTGGTTTTCAGTCCATCGAGATATCCTTTTTTGCCCATATGGATTTTCAGGTTTTCGACTTTCTGGATGTACAATTTTTATATATATCCCTAATTTTTGCCTTAACTTTTTTGGTTCATCGGGATGCCTTTACTTTTTCCTAGGCCTGTCAGCCTAGCAAGTCTCTTTTATGCGTAGTATTTTTTTACTATGTCCGCGTTCACAGGGTGTGGTAAATCTTCACCGTCCATGGTAGTAAGTATCATAACACCACCAGGAAATATCTTTTTGATCACAAATGGCCCTTCGTACATGGGAGTCCATTTTCTCCTGGGATCACTTTGTGGTAGGATAATGCGCTTTATTACCAAATCACCAGCCTGGTATACCCGATGTTTGACTTTCCTGTTAAAGGCTTTGATCATGCATTTTGGATACATCTGAGCACGACAAACAACCTCAATCCTTTTTTCATCAATCAAATTTATTTACTCCAAACGAGTCGGAGTCCATTCGTTTTCATCTAAACATGTGTCTTTCATAATCCTTAGGGAAGGAATCTGGACTTCAACAGGTAAGACGACCTCTATACCATAGACTAGAGAGAACGAGGTTGCTCCAATTGATGTATGTACTGAAGTTAGATAACCATGAAGGGGAAATGGTAACATCTCATGCCAATCTTTGTATGTCACTGTCATCTTCTGTGAGATCTTCTTGATATTCTTGTTGGCGGCTTCCATTGTGCTATTCATCTTTGGTTGGTACGGAGAATAAATGTGATACTTAATCGTGAACTGTTTGCAGAGTTCCACGATCATAGTATTTTTAAGATTGGTACCATTTTCCATGATGATCCTTTCAGAGATGCCATACCGACAGATAAGGTTGTATTTAATGAGTTGAGCCACAACATTCTTGGTAACAAAAGCAAATGAGGCTGCTTCAACCCACTTCGTGAAGTAATCAATAGCGGCCAGGATGAAATGATGCCCATTGGAAGTAGTAGGCTTAATCTCTCCAATCATATCAATACCCCACATTACAAACGACAAAGGAAAAGTCAAGACATTCAAAGGAACCAGAGGCACATGTACTTTGTTAGCATAAATCTGGCATTTGTGGCAAGTTCTGGAATGATGATGGCAATCAGTTTCCATAGTAGAAGAATTGTATGTCCACTGGAGTGAGTACCAAAGACTCCTTCGTGCATATCTTCCATAATTTTCTCATCTTCCTTCTTGTCTACACAACGAAGCAAAGTCGAATTGTGGTTCAGCTTGTATAGGATTCCGTTACTCAGAAAGAACTTGGCAGAGAACCTCCTTAGAAATTTCTTATCACTGATAGATGCTCCTTCTGAATATTCTCGAGTTTCAAGGTATCTTTTTACTTCGTGGTACCAAGGATTTTCCTCTACTTCATCAGTATCAACTTCGTAGCAATGCGCCGGTTCGTCTAGTATCTCAATAGTAATTCGAGGAGCTTCATAAAATCGGAGATCAAGCTATTAATTAACTTGACTCACAAAAAGCAAGAGTCGCCACCGCGCTTTATTATTTCCAAAGGAAAAGGGAAAAGAGCGAAATAAAACCCTAAAATATGCAATGTATAATAATACTTAAAAGTAATGAAAATACAATGCGTTTTGAAAAGAGATCGAGAGTTCGGGGGTTGGTTATACAATGGGAAGGTATTAGCACCCAATGCATTTGCGGTACTCCGCAGGAACCTTTTGAAATATCTGTTTTTTGGTTAAAAATTGTTTGTTTGATTAAAATGGTTTGTTTGGTTAAAGATGGGTATGGACGATATTTTTGAAGATATGACGACCTAGTGTCGAAGTTTTGACTTAAAAGGTGTGAGTTTGAAATTTGAATCTTTTAGGAAAATCGACTTAATTTTGGAAAAAATAGTAAATAGGAAAAAAATGAATGAGGGTGTTCGCTTGATCGTATTAGATATATTTGCTGACATGAAGTCAACAAATTTAATTCTTTCCCTTGGAGTTGATCATAAGCAAGTAGGTCTAGTAATCGAGCAAGAATCATATATAAGTAAAAAAATCCAAAAGAAACAAACAAGGAGAATAGTGACAAGATAAACTATAAGAAACTAAATAAACGCACAAAGAAGAATCATGAATAAAAGGAAAAGATAATTAGAGGGTTATCTAAACTAATTTTGAAATTCTAAGGTTACTAAGTAAACTAAACTTAAATTCTAAAGTTTCTAACTAAACTAAACAAGATTTTAAAGTTAATAACTAAAACTAAATTAAAATTATAAAATTACTAACTTAAAATTCTAAAGTTAATAAATTAAATCTAAAATAAATTAGAATTCTAAAATTACTAAGTTAGATCTAAACTAGAGTAAAAAATTTAAAATTAGTAAATTAAATCTAAACTAAATAAAAATTCCAAGGTTGCTAACCTAAAACAAAGAAAGTTCCAAAGTTACTAAACTAAATCTAAATCAAATAAAATTCTAAAAGTTTACTAAGTCAAATCTAAATGAAATAAAATCTAATTCTAAAGTTTACTAAGTCAAATCTAAATGAAATAAAATCTAATTCTAAAGTTTACTAAGTCAAATCTAAATGAAATAAAATCTAATTCTAAAGTTTACTAAGTCAAATCTAAATGAAATAAAATCCTAAAGTTACTAAAATAAAACTAAACAAAAAATTCTAAAGTTTACTAAGTCAAAACTAAAACAAATAAAATTCTAAAGTTACTAAATTATATCTAAATCGAATAAAAATTCTAGAGTTATTAAATTAAATCTAAATCAAATGAAAATTTTCAAGTTACTAAATTAAATCTAAAACAAATAAAAATTCCAAAGTTACTAAACTAAATCTAAATCAAATAAAATTCTAAAAGAATATTAAACTAATTCTAAACAACTAAAATTCTAAACTTATTAAATGAAATAAAATTCTAAAGTTATAAAATAAAACTAAAACAAAATAAAATTCTAAAGTTATTAATTATGATTCTAAATATTTTAAAGTTATAAAATAAATCTAAACTAATTAAAAAAATTCTAAATTAACATTAACCTAAATCTAAATATAAGATTTACTATATATTTTTTTTTTTTTTTTTTAGTAATCACCATAAATTGGCAATGATGTTTCAAGCAACTTAATTAACACAAAAGAAAACAATAATGAGATAGAAAGTACTGAAGCATAAAGCCACTTATTGGGAAACTAAGTACAACCCACAAGCAAAGGGTTGGCAAAAAGACTGAAAAACAAATATGACACAAATACAAAATAACCAATGTAAATAGACCCATACTGAAACAGATGGCAGAGAACGAATCAACTTGCAATGAAAATATGTAATAACCTCTTAGAAAGCTTCAAGAGTTCCCTCGCTGCGACTCTTTCGCATGAAGTTCCGTGAATTCAAGCTCAAAGCTTTGTCGAAAGAATCCAAATGATGGCGACTTTGGGATGATGGTTTTGTACCGGTATGAGCAGGTGGGTTGTTGGAGGTTGCCGTGGGTGAGGATGTGTTGTTCTTGTGTGTGTTGCATCGGTGTTGTAATAGCGTATTGCATCATGTCCACCACCTGTTTGACAAAAAGCTTGAACCAAATTTCTTCTATTTTTTTTTTGCATTCTAGTTTACAGGTTGTGGTGACCATGATGTTGAGATTTCGAACTACGCGAGCTGGTATGAATCCTGAGTGACGGTGGTTTGAAGTTATAATGCGTTGGTTAGTTGAATTAAGAGTGGAAAGGACTTTGTTGCTGGTATTAAAATTGAAAGTGGGTTACAGTTGGTTTCTGTTGAATGGTGTTGTTGAAATTTGGCGATTGTGTTTTTGATTGTGAGGCTTGCGGAATGGTTATGGAATTTTGAAGGGTAGCGTGTGGAGGTTTGAGGAGTTGTGTTATGTTGGTATGTTGTTGCGGTTTGCGTGGAGAGGTTTGGGATTTCTAGATGTTGATGATGTGCAATTGTTGGGATGTTGATTCCTGTCGGTTGGCCTGAGGAAGCTGGAACTGTAACAAGAAAGTTATGCCTTTGACGGAACTGGTAGTTCGTGAACTGATGATACCGTGCAACTTGACGGTAACAATAAATAGATGAAGATGTGCGATGGGAGCAGCTGAGTTGTGCTTGACTGTTAAGTGCTTGGAGAAGTGTTTTGACAACGGGGAGTATTTAGTCGGTTGTAAATTTTGCATAAGAGGTTACTGCAATAGGTTACTGTAATGAGAGTAGGATCAATACAAAACTTATTAGTTCCTAAGATATTCATACTGAACTAGCTATTGAAGTTTGAAGTATCTAACACATGATTTGGCTTATAGGAAGAATATGAAAATGGTGAACAAAAAGTGAGTGTTATTGATTCAATTATTGTGATATAGAAGATGAATTGAAGTGTGAATTAATGTTATGCAGGAGAAACAAATGTTCCTCGCGGGCTAAAGGAGAAGGGACTGTAATTCGAAATGGAAAAGGATACAGGGGCAAAGCGGTCATGACGGAAGTGGATTGGGTTGTTTCATGTTGTTGTTTTTGTGAATGAATAAATTGAAGGGGGGTTAAGGTAGTGTGGTGAATGAACAGAAGCAGGAGGATGAGGTGGTGGTGAGTGAGCAGGAAATGAGTTACTGTGTATAATTTTTTGGTTTTTGTTGTGTCCCCCCTGTTTTTCTTTTTGCTTCTGTTTTTTATAGTGAATGTATCATAGAATTAGAGGGAAAATTGGAGCCAAATATCAGTTGAATTCTAGTTTATGTCAATTGCCTTATGCTTTCTTGATGCAGGAAAAATTTAACCATTCTGGGTAATGTTTGGAGCAGTTTATTCTGGACAGCAAGCAAACTACAGTTTTGGGGCATTATTTTTGGACTGATGTGCAGCAATAACATTATCATTGAAAGGTCCCTTTTCTACTTTGCATTTTTCTGATTTTTTCCATGTAACCATACATGTATTTTCCTTCTCTTTTCTTTCAAAATATTGGACTGATTTTGTTTTCATATATTTTGTTGTTTTGGTGGACAGGTTTGGATGAAAATTGAAGCAAGGTTTAGACTTGGTATTTGTTTGGACATTTTTTTTACAAGGAGAGGAATAGCATAATAATAATAATAACAATAATAATAATAAAAAATAAAATAAAAATATTAAACTAAAAATTTCCAAAACATGAAAATTAAAGAGAAATTAAAATTAATTTTAATTTTAATAATAACTCAACTAAAAAGTTGAATTAAAATTAGAACCAAATCAAGATTAATATTGAAAGAAAGAAATGAAAATTATAATAACTAAAAGAATTAAAAGGAAAAGATATTAACTATATATTTTTTGTGATTAAAGTGAAATGCTAAAATAAAATAATGCTAAGACATGTTTTTTTTTGTTGTTGAGATTTTTACTAAATTAAATCTAGAAGACTATAATTTTGACTTAAGAATAAAAATCTAAATGAAACTTGAAGAGACCACTTTTTTTGATATTTTGAATAATAATGTAAATAAAATTAAGATGACATGAACTAAATATTTTTTTAGGATTTTTTTCATGGAATTAAAAATAAAATAAGAGAAAGTGTAAAATTTATGGTCGGATAAAACACAATCCAAAATTAAGAATCAAATTCCATTAAATTCGTGAAACAACTTCGAACGTTAATAACTTTTTTCGTGGCTTTTCAATGCATAATCATCTCTTGTCTTGTAAAGAAAAATTGTAGATGGTGTCAAGAAAAATCATATGCAAAAAATAACCCCTCAAAATATTGAAATTTGAAGAAGTTATGAATTTTTGAAATCTGACTCGGGAATTGGCAAAAATAGGTCGAATTGCTTGTGAACTCTTGCCATGCAATGATGCGGATGGAATGCGGGATCTTAGGTCAAAAATTAGGGTATGACAGTCTAGTATCTCAATAGTAATTCGAGGAGCTTCATTATCCCATCTGACTTTGAACATAGATGACATGGTAGCTAATGTGTCTGCCAATTAATTCTCTTCTCATGGAATAAGTTCAAAAGTGATTTCCTCGAAGTATGGAATTAATTGCAACACATGCTATTGGTAAGGAATGAGATTTGGATGCTTCATATCCCATTCTCCCTTAATCTGACTGATCACTAGGGCTAAGTCCCCATATACATTCAAGAATTTAATTCTCATATTGATGGCAGCTTTGATACCCATGATACATGCTTCATACTCGACCATGTTGTTTGTAGAGTCAAAACAAAATCTGGCAGTAAAGGGCGTATGGAAACCCTTTGTAGCGATAACCACATCATTAATTCCATTACCAAGTGCGTTGGAAGCTCCATGAAAAACCATAGTCCATCGGGATCGTGATTCAGGTCCTTCATACGGTCCAGATTCTTCATAATCAGTAACTAGCATAATATTCTTATTTGGGAACTCAAAATTCATAGACTGATAGTCATCTACAGCTTGATGAGCCAAATGATCTGCCAGTACACTTCCTTTGATTTCCTTCTCAGTAGTATACTGAATGTCATATTCTGTCAAGACCATTTACCATCTAGTTATTCTTCCGGAGAGAGCGGGTTTCTCAAATATGTATTTTATTGGATCCATATTAGAGATCAACAAAGTAGTATGAGTCAACATATATTGTCTTAGTCGGCGAGCAGCCTGTAACACCCTCTAAAACCCCGCATATAATTTTCGCAAATATTAAAAATTATAAACTCAGAGTACATGTAATAATCGAGGAATGCTACAATTCTCTTTTAATAAACTAAATTCCTGTCATGCATAATTTTAGTGGTAACTCATACATGTCTACACAGCGGAATAATTTATTTAATAAAATCAAATGTTATAATATTTTCCAAAATCATCAGGGATTAACACCTGGAAAAGTCAACGTCATATTATAACAATTAAAAGAAAATAAACGAGTCTGACTAAAGCAGCTCGACAACCAAACGTTCCCGGAGTTACAACTATCAGAGCATGACCCGGACATACTAAAACGACACTAAACTAGACACGATAAGCCTTCGCCAAGCACCTGAGCGAAGCTCCTCAATCTGAAATATTCAACAGTAAGGGTGAGCTTCTCAAATATACATTTGGTTATACATTCATAACAATCAATTCACGAAATCATAAGCATCACCCAATAATTAGCATATTTCATAGTTTACAAAACCTTTACAATTCATATATCCATGACATATTGCCTTTCATATTTGCAAATATTCATCAAACATTATCAACCATTTATCAAATCATACGTGCATACAAACAATCAAATATAACATTGGAAAAATCATCCATTCATGTTATATTCGAGTAATGCAACACACCCATGCATGTGGTACCACTTCACCGCCCCATTAAATCGCGGGTCACGGATAACTCACCGTTCCATTATATCGCGGACACGGCTACCACCTCAACGTTCCATTATATCGCGGACACGTATATTGGCCACCATGTTAATTCCACACAATGGGAATTAACAAATGCAACATGATATGTAAGTATGTAACACTCAGCATACTATGAACATCAATCAACATATCATGCACATCAACAATATCAAACATAACATGATAGGAGTAGCATGTAACCACTCAGCATACTATTAAACATCAATCATATCAAGTTATATCATAATTCATGCTTGAAAACATCATCTAAAAGCATGACAATAAGATCCACATAGTGTTGGTATCATAATATACAATCGTTATTCGATACACACATCAATCAACACTAGGAATTCAATAAACACATATTCAAAACATGTCAAACACTGCACATCAAAACCGGATCAATCCGTACTTAACAACATGCACGGAAAACATAGTTTAAAAACCAACACAGGAGGTTTAACACGGGTGCCCGTGTAAAACAACACTGCCCGTGTGGAAATGTGTCCAGAAAACACGTTTTTTTGATAAAACAGGGGATCAACACGGGCGCCCGTGTAAATCAACACGGCCCGTGTTGAATTGTGCCCAGAAAACCCATTTTTATTCCAACACAGTGAATCAACACGGGCGCCCGTGTTAATCAACACGCCCGTGTTGAATTATGGCCAGAAAGCACATTTTCATCAGCATTACAGTGAATCAACACGGGTGCCCGCGTAAATCAACGCGCCCGTGTTGATGAGTGCGAACCCAATTTTTCTGTTTTTGCAGCAGCTCATATACCCATTTTTTTGCACGAAAATACCTCTCTACGGCGGTGCAATATGGTACAAAGACATCCAATCCATCATAGGAACCTAAAGTCTCTAATTGATTCATAAAATCGGGAACTTAAACCTTTTCTAACAAAGTTCAATCCTAAGGTTATCGATCCCTAGAAACATCTAACAATTGGGATTTCCTACGATTACCCGAATCAACCGTACATAAACCCATAAACAAATATAAATCGAGTATAAACCCCCCTTACCTTATCAATTAGCAGCTTTGAGTTCTTGAGCGATGTTCTTCGTTCTCCGTTCTTCAGTGCTCTCTTTTCCCAAATTCCAACTTCTGTTCTTACGTGAAAACCAAAAATGAGAAAATGGCCTAAGTCCCAAACATAACTTTATTTCTCTGCACCCCCACTCTTTACTAACAACATCTAAGCCCAATAACATAAAAATCCCAATATTCCTTATTTCTTTTATTTTCCTCAAATACTCCAAAATAAATAATTCTTTTTATTTTATTAATTCTAATAAAATAAATTCCCAAATTTAAATAAATCAATTAATTGAAAACGGGGTGTTACAACTCTCCCCCACTAAAAGAGTTTTCGTCCTCGAAAACATACCTTAGACGAACAGCTCCGGATAAGCCTCTTTCATCTGGCTCTCCAGCTCCCAAGTGATATTTCCATCTGCTGGACCTCCCCAAGCAACCTTCACTAATGCTATCTCTTTACCTCTTAACTGTTTCACTTCCCGATCTTCTATCCTCATAGGCAATGCTTCTACTGTCAGGTTATCTCTTACCTGTACATCATCTATTTGGATTACATGAGATGGGTCTGGAATGTATCTCCTCAACTGAGAAACATGAAAAACATCGTGCAAATTCGCAAGTCTCGGAGGTAAAGCAATGCGATAAGAAACTTCTCCAACTCTTTCCGTAATCTGAAACGGACCAATAAAACGCGGAGTCAACTTCTTAGACTTCAACGCCCGACCAATACCCGTCATCGGAGTAACTCTCATAAACACATGATCTCCAGCACTGAATTCTAAATTCTTTCTCCTCTTATCATGATAACTTTTCTGACGACTCTGAGAAGCTCTCATCTTCTCTTGAATCAATTTGATCTTTTCGGTAGTCTGCTGAACAATCTCTGGCCCAATTACCGAACTCTCTCCAGATTCATACCAACACAAAGGCGTCCTACACCGTCTACCATACAATGCCTCAAACGGAGCCATACCAATACTCGAATGGTAACTATTGTTATAAGTAAACTCAATCAATGGCAAATAGCTATCCCAAGCTCCACCTTTCTCTAAAACACAAGCACGCAATAAATCTTCCAACGATTGAATCGTCCTCTCCGTCTGTCCATCAGTCTGAGGATGGTAAGCTGAACTCAATCTCAACTTAGTACCCAAAGCCTTCTGCAATCCTTCCCAAAATTTCGAAGTGAACCTCGGATCTCTATCTGACACAATACTAGAAGGAACTCCATGCAAACTCACTATTTTCTCAATATACAACTGTGCCAATCTCTCCATCGAGTAATCCATTCGCACCGGTATAAAATGAGCAGACTTAGTCAACCTATCCACAACGACCCATATCGCTTCACAATTCATAGGAGTCCTCGGCAACCCGGATACAAAATCCATAGAAATACTATCCCACTTCCATTCTGGAATAAACATCGGTTGCATAAACCCAGACGGCTTTTGATGCTCAATCTTCGATTTCTGACAGATTAAACATGCATACACAAATTCAGCTATTTCCTTTTTCATTCTCGGCCACCAAAACAATTTCTTCAAATCATGATACATTTTCGTGGCACCCGGATGAATGCTCATCCCACTGCGATGTCCTTCCTCTAATATACTTTTCTTGATTTCTGCGACATCAGGAACACAAACTCTATCGCCAAATCTCATAACATCATTTTCATCAATCCTAAACTCACCACCTTGACCTTGGTTGATCAATGTCAATTTATCAACTAAATTAACATCGGATTTCTGCCCGATCCTAATCTCTTCTAGAATACCACTAGTAAGTTTCAACATACCCAAACGAACACACTTCGGAGTACTTTCACAAACCAAACTCAAATCTCGGAATTGCTCAATTAAATCCAATTCACGAACCATCATCATAGACATATGCAAGGACTTCCTGCTCAAAGCATCTGCAACTACATTTGCCTTACCAGGATGGTAATTCAAACCAAAATCATAATCTTTGAGGAATTCTAACCACCTTCTTTGCCTCATATTGAGCTCTTTCTGATCGAAAAGATACTTCAAACTCTTATGATCACTATACACTTCAAACCTCGAACCATACAGATAATGTCTCCACAATTTCAAGACAAACACAACTGCTGCCAACTCTAAGTCATGAGTAGGATAGTTCTTTTCATGAACCTTCAACTGTCTCGAAGCATACGCAACTACCTGCTGATTCTGCATTAAAACGCCACCTAAACCCAACAGAGATGCATCACAATAGACCACAAAAGATTCCACCGGATTCGGCAAAATCAGAATAGGAGCACTTGTCAATCTCCGCTTCAATTCTTGGAAACCTTTCTCACAATCAGAATCCCAAATAAACGCTTGTCCTTTACGAGTCAACTTCGTCAACGGCAATGCTAACTTTGAGAATCCTTCGATAAACTTTCTGTAATAACCTGCAAGACCAAGAAAACTTCTGATTTCCGAAACAGTCTTCGGCGCTTCCCACTGAGATACCGCTTCTACTTTCGTAGGATCCACTGCAATACCATTCTTAGAAATCACATGTCCAAGAAAACTAACTTCATTCAGCCAGAACTCACATTTGGACAACTTTGCATACAACTTCTTATCTTTCAACAACTCTAACACAATTCTGAGATGTTCCGCATGTTCTTCGTCATTCTTGGAATAAATCAGAATGTCATCAATAAAAACCACAACAAACTTATCCAGATATGGGTGAAAAATCCTATTCATATATTCCATGAAAACACCAGGTGCATTAGTAACTCCGAACGGCATAACAGAATATTCATAATGCCCATACCTCGTTCGAAAAGCAGTCTTTTGAATATCTTCCGCTTTCACACGAATCTGATGATATCCAGATCTCAAATCAATCTTACTGAATACATTGGCTCCAATTAACTGATCCATTAAATCATCAATCCTCGGTAACGGGTACCGATTCTTAATGGTTACCTTGTTCAATTGCCTGTAATCAACACACAGTCTCATAGAACCTTCTTTCTTCTTAACCAACAATACCGGAGCACCCCAAGGCGAAACACTTGGACGAATAAACTTCTTCTCCAGTAAATCTTCCAACTGACTCTTCAATTCAGCCAATTCAGACGCAGACATACGATATGGCGCCATCGACACCGGTCTCGTACCAGGAATTAAATCTATAGAAAATTCCACTTCTCTCTCAGGAGGTAACTCGCCAACATCATCAGGAAAGACTTCTGGAAAATCACACACCACTGGCAATTCACTACTCCTGACCTTTCCTGTTGCATCTAACGAAGCAAGTAACATAAACACATTAGCACCATCTTCCATTGCTTCTTGCACCTGCCTAGCAGTCATAGTCAAATTCTCGACACCAACTGCTTCTGGGAAAATCACCGTCTTAGCAAAGCAGTTCAGATGAACCCGGTTAAATTCCAACCAGTTCATCCCAAGGATAATATCAATTTGTTCAAGCGGTAGGCACACTAAATCCATACCGAAACCTCTACCAAAAATCTCAATAGGACAATTCCTACATACGAGTGAAGTTGTCACTGAACCCGATGCAGGAGTATCAACAACCATGCTACCTCGCATACCAGATATGTCCAGTTTCAACCTCTCAGCACAATCCAAAGAAATGAAAGAATGAGTTGCACCAGTATCAATAATTGCAACTAAAGGTGTGCCATGAATAAAACACGTACCTTTAATCAATCGATCCTCTGGGGTAGTCTCAGATCCAGACAAAGCAAACACTTTTCCACCTGGCTGATCCTTCCTAGGCTTAGGACACTGCGGACGAATGTGACCTTCTTCGCCACAATTGTAACAAGTAACAGACTTCCCTTTGCAATCAATAGACAAATGACCAGCCTTTCCACATTTATAGCACTTCTTCTCATCACTCTTGCAATCTCGAATGTGATGACAAGACTCACCACACCTGTAGCATCTGATAGGAGCCTTAGAATCTCCCCCACTAGGCCTTTTCCAACCGCCTGATCTCTGGTTATCTCTACCATATGGCTTGCCACGGTCCATATGTTGCTTCCCTCTTTTATCAACAGCCCCACGAGAGTGAGACGACCGATTCTTGGTAATATCTTCTTCCAAGATTCTGCTACAATCCACCATATCAGAAAATCTACGAATACGCTGGTACCTGATTCCCTGCTTAATCTCATCTCGGAGACCATTCTCAAATTTGATACATTTAGAGAATTCTCCAGCCTCATCATTGTTGTAGTGTGCATAATACTTTGCCAGCTCAGTGAACTTAGTAGCATACTCACTAACAGTCAGATTGCCCTGCTTAAGCTCCAAAAATTCAATTTCCTTTCTTCCCCGAACATCTTCAGGAAAGTACCTCCTCAGAAAAGCCCTTCTGAAGTTAGCCCAAGTCAGTGCCTCTCCATCCTGAACCATTTCAGTCCTTGTGGCAACCCACCAGTCGTCGGCCTCTTCTGCCAACATGTGCGTACCATATCTGACTTTCAGATCTTCAGCACAATCGATCACACGGAAAATCCTTTCGATTTCCTTCAGCCACTTCTGAGCACCTTCGGGGTCATGTGTACCTTTGAACAACGGAGGATTGTTCCTCTGGAAATTTCCCAATTGCCTATCAGCACCAATCACGCCTCCAGTTGGGTTTCCAGCAAGTACACCAGCTAACATCCCCAAAGCCTCAGCTAGTGCAGCATCATTTCGTCCATTACCTCTTCCAGCCATATTCCTGAGAATTAAAACATACTCCACATCAGAATACAGTATCGACAGTGTTACCTTGCACTAGTCGCATACGAAAAGGAATGACTGACTCAAGACTCTGGTCACAACGACCGACTATGCTCTGATACCACTATTGTAACACCCTCTAAAACCCCGCATATAATTTTCGCAAATATTAAAAATTATAAACTCAGAGTACATGTAATAATCGAGGAATGCTACAATTCTCTTTTAATAAACTAAATTCCTGTCATGCATAATTTTAGTGGTAACTCATACATGTCTACACAGCGGAATAATTTATTTAATAAAATCAAATGTTATAATATTTTCCAAAATCATCAGGGATTAACACCTGGAAAAGTCAACGTCATATTATAACAATTAAAAGAAAATAAACGAGTCTGACTAAAGCAGCTCGACAACCAAACGTTCCCGGAGTTACAACTATCAGAGCATGACCCGGACATACTAAAATGACACTAAACTAGACACGATAAGCCTTCGCCAAGCACCTGAGCGAAGCTCCTCAATCTGAAATATTCAACAGTAAGGGTGAGCTTCTCAAATATACATTTGGTTATACATTCATAACAATCAATTCACGAAATCATAAGCATCACCCAATAATTAGCATATTTCATAGTTTACAAAACCTTTACAATTCATATATCCATGACATATTGCCTTTCATATTTGCAAATATTCATCAAACATTATCAACCATTTATCAAATCATACGTGCATACAAACAATCAAATATAACATTGGAAAAATCATCCATTCATGTTATATTCGAGTAATGCAACACACCCATGCATGTGGTACCACTTCACCGCCCCATTAAATCGCGGGTCACGGATAACTCACCGTTCCATTATATCGCGGACACGGCTACCACCTCAACGTTCCATTATATCGCGGACACGTATATTGGCCACCATGTTAATTCCACACAATGGGAATTAACAAATGCAACATGATATGTAAGTATGTAACACTCAGCATACTATGAACATCAATCAACATATCATGCACATCAACAATATCAAACATAACATGATAGGAGTAGCATGTAACCACTCAGCATACTATTAAACATCAATCATATCAAGTTATATCATAATTCATGCTTGAAAACATCATCTAAAAGCATGACAATAAGATCCACATAGTGTTGGTATCATAATATACAATCGTTATTCGATACACACATCAATCAACACTAGGAATTCAATAAACACATATTCAAAACATGTCAAACACTGCACATCAAAACCGGATCAATCCGTACTTAACAACATGCACGGAAAACATAGTTTAAAAACCAACACAGGAGGTTTAACACGGGTGCCCGTGTAAAACAACACTGCCCGTGTGGAAATGTGTCCAGAAAACACGTTTTTTTGATAAAACAGGGGATCAACACGGGCGCCCGTGTAAATCAACACGGCCCGTGTTGAATTGTGCCCAGAAAACCCATTTTTATTCCAACACAGTGAATCAACACGGGCGCCCGTGTTAATCAACACGCCCGTGTTGAATTATGGCCAGAAAGCACATTTTCATCAGCATTACAGTGAATCAACACGGGTGCCCGCGTAAATCAACGCGCCCGTGTTGATGAGTGCGAACCCAATTTTTCTGTTTTTGCAGCAGCTCATATACCCATTTTTTTGCACGAAAATACCTCTCTACGGCGGTGCAATATGGTACAAAGACATCCAATCCATCATAGGAACCTAAAGTCTCTAATTGATTCATAAAATCGGGAACTTAAACCTTTTCTAACAAAGTTCAATCCTAAGGTTATCGATCCCTAGAAACATCTAACAATTGGGATTTCCTACGATTACCCGAATCAACCGTACATAAACCCATAAACAAATATAAATCGAGTATAAACCCCCCTTACCTTATCAATTAGCAGCTTTGAGTTCTTGAGCGATGTTCTTCGTTCTCCGTTCTTCAGTGCTCTCTTTTCCCAAATTCCAACTTCTGTTCTTACGTGAAAACCAAAAATGAGAAAATGGCCTAAGTCCCAAACATAACTTTATTTCTCTGCACCCCCACTCTTTACTAACAACATCTAAGCCCAATAACATAAAAATCCCAATATTCCTTATTTCTTTTATTTTCCTCAAATACTCCAAAATAAATAATTCTTTTTATTTTATTAATTCTAATAAAATAAATTCCCAAATTTAAATAAATCAATTAATTGAAAACGGGGTGTTACACAGCCCATGCTAAAGAACAACAAGTTTTATCAAGCAGTGGGTATCTTGTTTCACAGTCGGTAAACTTTTTGCTAAGATAGTATATTGCATGCTCTTTTCGACCAGACTCGTCATGTTTCCCCAATACACACCCCATTGAGTTCTCTAATATTGTCAGGTACAAGATCATAGGTTTTCCTTCAACCGATGGCATCAGAATTGGAGATTACTAGAGGTACTCCTTGATTTTGTCAAAGGCTATCTGAAAATCATCGTTCCACTTCACTACTTGAACTTTCTTCAGTAACTTGAAGATTGGCTCATAAGTAGCAGTCAAATGGGAAATAAATCTGACAATAAAGTTCAATCGTCCCAAGAAACCTCTGTGATACGGTGGGAGAACTGACTTGAGGTTTTGCGTTTGTATTCGCAAATGTTGCGGTTAGCAAGAGTCGCCACCGACTTTTTATTTTATTCTAAGGAAAGGTTAAAAAGCACAGCAAAAACCTTTTGAGATGTTTTCTTGGGTTCGGGGAGTAGATTATAGAAAGGGAAGGTATTAGCACCCTTTCTATCCATGGTTATCCATGGGCTCTTAGTTACTTGCTTAGATCACTTGCCTTTTGTTTTCAATTGTTTTAAATGGTGCTTGAGTGTGTGGGTTTGAAAATGTTTTGAAAAGAGGCCAATGTGGTGGCAACCTTTGTAATGATCTATGTGGGGATGTATACAAAGATGTATGTCTTTTGAAAAGGTTTTCATTTGTTTTTGAAAATTGTTTTGAAAGTGTGATGTTGTGTGGTTTTGAAATTAGGCAAGTGTTTTGTTTTGCAAGTTTGATTCAAGTAACTAAGAGGTTATCTACTCCTAAATTTCTCAAAAGATCATTGCTATACTTTAACCCTTTTAACAAGTTTGCTCCACCATTGTATTTGGTGGGCAACCTTGTGTTAGGATGTGAAAGGGACAGGCGCGGGTCATCGTTTTAGACCATAATTGCAACGGCGTTAAATGTCTTTGAGCAATTTCTCTAAGGGACTTGATCATTTGTTTTGTTTGTTTTGAAAAGTTTTATCGAGGGACTAATGATCATTCAAACTGTTTGCTTTGCCCAAAGAAGTTTAACATGCAATATGGCCCATTTATTTGAAGGCAACAAGTGGAAAACCCTAGGGGGTGCAAGTGTGATTTGTGTGTCCATTTTCATGCTTGTTTATCTTGTATTAGGTCAAACTATTTTTTATCGTTTTTCGCATGCAAACCCTAATTCTAACATGTTATCATTAGAAAGCAATAAAGTGCGAAATTAAAATTACTAAGCTATTACAAAACCAAATATGGGAAGGGGGGTACAAAGGTTCAAATGGGGATATTGACAAGAATTTAAATCTAAATTATTACATCATTTTGAATATTTGCAATTTAAATAATGTACAAAAAATTAAATAAAAATACAAGATACACAAAAAATGTTTTTGTATATGTATGAAAAAAATATTATTTATGTAAAAGAGAAAAGAAAATAAAAATGTATTATTTTTTGGAGTATTTTGAATTTAGGGTAAAAACCCTAATTTTAAAGAAAAGGTATTATTTTCTAATTTAATACAACTATTTATTTATTATTTATAAAAATAAAATAAAATGAAGTGTATTATGGAAAAAGGTATTTTTATATCAAATATTAATAAAAATGAAAAAATTCAAGTATTTTTATATTTTGTCTTAAATATATTAATAATCATATATATATATATATATATATATATATATATATATATATATATATATATATATATATATATATATATATATTAAACCCTAAATATATATTATACACAAAATAAGTATTTATTTAATATTTTAATAAAATAAATAAAAGAGTTTTTTTTTTTTTGTGTGAAATATTTTCAGAAGGTAAATAAAAATAAAAATGTATTTACACCACTTTTTCTATTTTATTCTAATAATAGTATATATATATATATATATTTATATGCAAACAAAAGAAATAAATCAAATAAATATGCCATATATTCAAAAAATGATGGAAAAAATATTTTTAATTTTTTAATGCCATGAGAAAAAATAAACAAAGTCAACCAAAAAAGAAAAAGTCAAAAATGTTAAAAAATGAACAAATGGGCTCAGGGGGTGTAAACATGGAAATGGGGTGTGAAAAGAAAAATAAATCCAGGCCCAGCCCAGACCACTTCTTCTTCAACCTCTGTACAACCTTCTTCAAGGAAAACACGCGTTTTTTATCTCTGGATTCCTGGACTTTCAAGCAAAACTCATAACATGAAAAGTGTAGAGCATTAAGAGACGGTTTCAACCATATAAAGAACATGACCTATCTCTCTAAGATGAGGGAGAATTTCTCCTCCCCCATTTCTGACCTAACTTTTCATCAATGTTCAGACATGAAATTCTCTAAGCACACGAAATATAAATGAAATTTAAACATATGAGCATGTTCAGGGCTATGATTGTGACATGTTTTCTTCAAAAATCTAAAGCTAACAATGCCTAATAAGGGAGATAGAACTCCATGAATGTACCTGTTCAGTTGGAGTCGAGCTTTGCAATGGAGGATGTTTCAAAGTGAAATGATGACTTGTACAGCTTCCTTGAAGTGTAAGGATGCTTTTCCAATTCCTACTTTGTCTTGAAACTCCCTGAATCGAGCTAGTGAACTCCAACTGCAAAACAGAAAATTAAAAATGGTGAAGTGGCTTGGAGGTGTTACAGGTCTGATTTTAGGAAATGGTTAGCTTGTATATGTTGTAGGGAAGGTAGAGGAAAAGGTTTGGATCAAAATGCTCGAAGGGATTGGGAGTTTGCACTCAAACTGCAGGGGTTCCCCTGTTTGAGCAGTTTCAAGGTGATTTTGTGATAGAGGGTGCTTTAGATGTTCAGGACTCGTGCAAAAGCTTGGATGTGGTCTATGGAATGTGTTTGATCACTTCTCTCTTCTGTTCCTAAGCTGAGATGAGATATGTGATAAGTTATGCAATGTTACTTGAAAATGAAGCAAGCAATGGTCACTTTTGTTTTTAGGTCAGTAGGGGCCTCTAATCCTGCTGCATAATCTTCTCTTGATCAGAGCAACTTGTCCATAATCTTGTGCCAAGAGGATTTTGCTTGTACTTGCTTGGATTTCAAATTGACATAAAGCTAGCTTTTTACAAAAATGGATAAAGCACTTTATCTAGTTTAGGATTAATCCACTATGCAATGTTAGAACACAAAGAACATGGCCTCAACTCATTGAATATGCATTAAATTATTGAGTATGGAATGGTTCAAGGACCTGTAATTAAGCATAAAGCAAACTGAATTCAAATTTGCAAGATTATGAACATGTCTTGATGAAGAACAAAAAGTGAATTTTTGCCAACTTGTGAAATTCGAATCTCTCAAGTGATGAGGTTGTTTGATGAGTTCTTGGACATTTTGGAAAGCTTGGAATGTGTACTACAATCCATCTTTGAAATGCAAATCAAAATTCCAAGTGGAAGGGTATGAAAAGTGGCCTTGAAGTAGGGTAGAAAACCTTGTCAAAATAGGTCAAATTTCACTAAGTTAAAAGATGGTTTAGTGCCCTTATTCAAAAAATTATAACTTGAGATACAAGCTTCAAATGAGAAAACTTTGTGAATCAAAGTTGTAGATTATGCAACAAGCTACAACTTTCATGTTTTGACTTTTGTTTGAATCCAAATGGATCATGGTGAAAAGATGGGGAAAAGTTGGGAAAAAATTAGGGTTTTTCATAACTTAGAAAAATTCTAAGTTATGAAAAATTCCATTTTCAAACCCTAATTTGCATTTTGTGATTTCTTGATGAACAAGTTTCATGATTTGGCATGTTTTGATGAAAAATGAATCTTGACTCTTGACTTTGACCAAAAAGTCAAAGTTTGACTTTTCAGTATACAGTCAAAATTGATCAATTGACTGGGAAATTCAACTGTCAATCTTGTGTACTTGGGATCTTTTGAGCTTGATGAACATGTCAAGATAATTCCATTGAGTCCTTGAGGCCATATGTGAGCTTGGTTTGCCATTGGCTAGGTCAAACAGTCAAAAATTGCCTTTGTGCAGTCAAAACCCTAAAAATGACCATTTTGCCCTTTTGATGATCTGATCAAATTTCTTGGGGAATTGTGATCCAAACTTGATCAAATGGTCCATATGAGTTCAATATGTTGATGTGGATCAAATTTCATGAGGTTTGACTGTCAATTGGCCACAGTTGACTTTTTCCCCAATACAGCTGATTTCTAGGTCAACTGTCCAATTGACTGGGTAAAACTTGGAATCAAGACTTGAAACTTGGCATGGGTAAACTTGGGAGTCCAACATGAAGCATGAAAGTCATCTTAGGCATTTTAGGTCAAAACACCCTTAGGCAAACACAAACCCTAATTTGAGTCCACAGTGCAAGGAGAAGTCTTGAGCAGGGGAAACCCTAACTGTATCTTGATCTTCAAAGGTCTTGTGATGAGAAAATGTTGGGGAAATGGGAGGGCAAATTTTGGGGTACAACAGTTGCCCCTGTTCAATCTTCTTGGACCTGAAGAGTTAGATTGGCAAGTTTGCCTTTCGTGACTCGAGGGTAAAAGGAGATTGGACACTAGAGTGCCCGGAAATTTGCACTCGCATGCTGGAGTCTCAACAATGTGGTGTCGGGAATGGGCTTATAGATGCCATTTGGAGAGATGGTGGATAGGGAGATGGGCTTTTAGATGCCATCTGGAGAAGTGACGGAACCTTGTCGGGAATGGGCTTATAGATGCCATTTGGAAGTGTCGGTCGCATAAGAGATTCCTTTGCGAGAAACTTGTGTATTTGAGAAAGACGGATGTTTTCCTGGCTTGTTACAGGTGTTTGATCCTCAGTCTCCTGATGCAGATATGCCCTGGCTGGATACAGGTATTGAGTCTACAATTGGTTGCTCACAGATATGCCCTGGCTGGATACAGGAGTCGAATCTGGAAATAGTCGTTTAATAGATGTGCCCTGGCTGGATACAGGAATCGAATCTTCGAACTCTTCAGACGTGCCCTGGCTAGATACAGGAGTCGAGTCTGGAAACGTGGTCAACAGATATGCCCTGGCTGGATACAGGAATCGAATCTGGAGCTGTTGTAGTTGATAGATGTGCCCTGGCTGGATACAGGAATCGAATCTTCGAACTCTTCAGACGTGCCCTGGCTAGATACAGGAATCGAGTCTAGAAACTGATCACTCTCAGATGTGCCCTGGCTAGATACAGGTATCGGATCTGGAATTGTGACAGTTGAAGGTAGTTGTTTTTGGGATTGTCTTTTTCCTGAAAAGGCAAAAACGTAAGTTGTATGCAATGTCATGATGTATGATATGCATGATATCATGATGTTCAACATGAGATGTTGTATGCGTTTCGCCATGTATGTAAGCAAGATGTATGAAAATGTGAAATGTTTATGAGTGTAATTTCATCTTAGGAAAATAACTCCTTGACAAACGGCCGGGAAGCTGCTCTGTGGAAGAGGTACTTGGCCGAAGTTTATGAGAGGCCTGCTGAGGACTTCAACGACGGATTCCGCTGGGGATAATGATGATAAAATCCTTTGGGGAACTCCAAAGATAAACTCTGCTTGGGAATACCAAAGATAGACCCCGCTGGGGACTGAAGGAACTTTACCGAGAGCGATCTTCCGTGGCTTTTAGCTGAGGATAACCCAGTTATAAGTCCTTGTGAGGAAATAACTCTAAATAAAACTCGGGTGAGATGTCCGTGCTTCGCAGGGGATAAGCTTGCAGAATTTACTGGGGATGAGCTTTAAGACCTGCCGGGGAATGTTGTGCCTTTTCAGGATCGACGGGGAACCAACTCCGCTTGGGGAAAGTATTGTCGCATCCTGTTTTATTCTGCGGGGAATTGAGATGATTTGGCCACATTCTTCAGTTGAACCTACCTTGGTGCCTTGGCGGACAAAACAACCAGACTGCATTAGACAACTCCACATTGCCCCTGTCTTTGATGTCACCTGTAATTAATCTCTTGTTTCATATGCAAACATTTATGAATCAGCAATTTAATGTCAAATGCATATATCAAAAATGAACATTGGACGTTCTTCGCAAGACAAAACAAAAAAAGGGAAACAATGGTAATTTGTATGGACAAGTGAATTTGTATTGATTTAAACTTTGCCTGTGAATAGGCGTTTTTGTACAAGAGGCTGACATCCTAGTAAGAGGACATCGCCAAATAGTATAGAGTTTACAATTTGAAAAAGAAAACAAAACAGCTATGTGAACAATCCCACTGGGTTCCAACTCTGCTATCGCCTTTATGTCTTCGAACGTCTCATCGCTTTGCTGCCTAATTTGAAGATGAAGCTGATTGGTCAATGCCGAAATCTGGAGCCAGATAGTTGATGCCGAATTCCGGATGCGAAGTGATCCAATGAGACATAGTGTTACGCTTTTATCCCTAACTTTTGCCTGGACCGCCCTTTCGGGTTTTCAGTCCACCGGGATACCCATTTTTGCCCAAGCCGCCCTTTCAGGTTTTCGACTTGCCGGGTGTACAGATTTTTTTATTCATTTCATCCCTTACTTTTGCCCGAACCCTTTTGGTTCGCCGGGAAGCCCTTATTTTGCCTAGGTATGTCAACCTAGCGGGTCTTTTATTTATGCGTAGTATTTTTTCACTATGTCTGCATTGGCGGGGTGAGGAAGGTCGTCACCATCCATGGTGGTTAGGATCATGGCTCCTCCTGAGAACACACGCTTAACCACAAATGGCCCTTCATATGTAGGGGTCCATTTGCCCCTGGGATCACTTTGAGGAAGGATGATGCGTTTGATTACCAGGTCCCCAACTTGATACTCTTGCGGTCTGACTTTCTTGTTAAATGCCCTGATCATCCGTTTTTGATACGTTTGACCATGACAGATAGCAGTGAGCCTCTTTTCGTCAATCAGATTTAATTGATCAAGTCGAGTCTGGATCCAATCATCTTCATTCAAGTCTGCATCCTTCATTATCCGGAGAGAGGGTATCTGGATTTCAATTGGCAAGACTGCCTCCATGCCATAGACCAAGGAGAAAGGAGTTGCCCCGGTTGATGTCCTTGCTGAGGTGCGGTACCCATGAAGAGCGAACGGTAACATCTCGTGCCAATCTTTATAGGTCACTGTCATCTTCTGCACAATTTTCTTGATATTTTTATTAGCTGCCTCTACAGCCCCATTCATCTTCGGCCGGTAGGGGGAAGAATTGTGGTGCTGTATCTTGAATTGTTCACAGAGTTCAGTGATCATTTTGTTATTGAGATTGGTACCATTGTCCGTAATGATTCTTTCTGGGACGCCGTACCGACAGATCAGATTATGTCGGATGAAACGTGCCACGACGCTCTTGGTTACTGTGGCATAGGAAGCTGCCTCAACCCATTTCGTGAAGTAATCGATTGCCACCAAGATGAAGCGATGCCCATTGGATGCCGTCGGTCGGATCTCACCGATCATATCGATGCCCCACATTGCGAAAGGCCAAGGTGCCGTCAGGACATTCAAAGGAACCGAAGGGATATGCACCTTGTCAGCATAGATCTGGCATTTATGACAAGTTCGGGAGTGTTGGTAACAATCGGCTTCCATTGTGGACCAGAAATATCCTGCCCGAAGGATTTTCTTAGCCATAGTGTGTCCACTGGAATGGGTTCCAAACGTACCTTCATGAAGTTCTATCATGATTTTCTCTGCTTCAGCCTTATCCACACAACGTAGCAGAGTTGAATCATGATTCTGTTTGTAGAGAATGCCGTTGCTGAGGAAGAATTTTGCAGCAAACCTTCTCATGAACTTCTTGTCATTGACGGATGCACCTTCAGGGTATTCCTGAGCTTCCAAGTACCTCTTTACCTCGTGATACCAGGGTTTTTCAGTCACCTTCTCAGCCTCGAGCTCGCAGCAGTATGCCGGTTCATCCAACTTCCAGATTATGATTCGGGGAGCCTCATTGTCCCATTTAACTTTGAACATTGAAGACATCGTGGCTAGTGCGTCCGCTAGCTGATTCTCCTCTCTGGGGAAATGCTCAAAAGTTATCTCTTCAAAGTGAGGGAGCAAGGTCGACACATACTCCTTGTAAGGAATAAGATTCGGGTGTTTCGTATCCCACTCGCCTTTGATCTGATTGATCACGAGAGCGGAATCTCCGAAGACACTTAGAAATTTTATCCTTAAGTCGATTGCAGCTTGTAAACCCATGATACATGCCTCGTATTCTGCCATATTGTTGGTGCAGCTGAAACATAATCGGGCGGTGAGGGGAGTATGAGTTCCTTTGGGAGATATGATTACAGCGCCGACGCCGTTACCCAAAGCATTGGAGGCTCCATCAAAATGCATAGACCATCGGGATCCTTCCTCAGGTCCTTCATCTGGTCCAGGTACTTCACAGTCAGTTACTACCATGATGTCTTCGTCCGGAAAATCAAAGTTCAATGATTGGTAATCGTCCACAGGTTGGTGTGCCAAATGATCTGCCAGTACACTTCCCTTAATTGCTTTCTGAGTTGTATACTGGATATCATATTCTGTCAAGATCATTTGCCATCTCGCTATTCTTCCAGACAGAGCGGGCTTTTCAAATATGTACTTGATGGGATCCATCTTTGAAATCAATAAGGTAGTGTGAGTCAGCATATACTGTCTCAGCCGGCGAGCAGCCCATACAAGAGCGCAGCAAGTTTTCTCAAGCAGTGAGTAACGAGACTCACAGTCGGTAAACTTTTTGCTCAAGTAATAAATAGCGTGCTCTTTTCGGCCAGACTTGTCATGCTGCCCCAGCACACACCCCATTGAATTATCAAGCACTGTCAAGTATAGTATCAGAGGTCTTCCTTCCACCGGTGGCATAAGAATGGGTGGCTCTTGGAGATATTCCTTTATCCTTTCAAAGGCGGCCTGACATTCATCATTCCAGCGTACTACTTGATCTTTCTTCAGCAATTTGAAGATTGGCTCACAAGTAGCAGTCAGATGCGAGATGAATCGAGCAATGTAATTCAGTCGTCCTAGGAAACCTCTGACTTCTTTCTCTGTTTTTGGAGTCGGCATCTCTTGTATGGCTTTTACCTTGGCAGGATCCACCTGAATACCTTTATCACTTACAATGAACGCTAGCAACTTTCCGGATCTTACCCCAAAGGTGCATTTGTTGGGATTCAACCTCAGCTTGTATAACTTGAGTCGGTCAAACAACTTCCTCAGATGGTCAAGGTGCTCCTCCTCAGTTTGAGACCTTGCAATCATGTCATCAACGTATACCTCAATTTCATGATGGATCATATCATGAAACAAAGCAACCATGGCACGTTGATAGGTTGCCCCAGCATTTTTCAATCCGAATGGCATGACCTTATAACAGAAGGTGCCCCACTGAGTCACAAATGTAGTCTTCTCCATATCTTCAAGAGCCATCTTGATCTGATTATACCCTGAAAAACCATCCATGAAGGAGAACACCTTGTGTTGAGCTGTATTGTCAACCAGGACATCAATGTGAGGTAGGGGGAAGTCATCCTTGGGGCTGGCCCTGTTCAAATCCCTGTAGTCGACACACATTCTGACTTTACCGTCCTTCTTTGGTACTGGCACCACATTGGCAACCCACTGGGGGTAGGAAGTCACTGCAAGGAACCCGGCATCAAACTGTTTCATGACCTCGGCCTTGATCTTCTCAGACATCTCTGGACGCATCCGTCGGACTTTTTTCTTTACCGGAGGGCAATCTTCCTTGGTTGGCAGATGGTGAACTACAATGTCGGCATCCAAACCAGGCATATCTTCATAGGACCAAGCAAAAATCTCCATGTAGTCTTGTAGCATCTGGATCAATCGTTGCTTCACGCTGAGCTCTAGATTGGCACCAATCTTGACCTCTTTCCTATCCGTCTCAGTACCCAGGTTAATTGTCTCCACAGGCTCTTCATGTGGTTGAATGGCTCTCTCTTCCTGGAGTAGCAGTCTTGCGAGTTCACAAGGCACTTCGCAATCATCTTCACCTTCGTCTTCGGCCAAGTTGATCGGATTTTCGAAGTCATAACTGGCGGTAGCAGAGCTGTTACCAGTGAGATCCAGAGTGGATTGAAACCTGTATAAGTGAGTGTGTGTAAATATAGCTGTTTTGCAATATATATAACACAGAAAGGAAAAGAGCAAAAGATTTGAAATGCAACAAACGTCCAATGTTTTGATTGATGATATATGAAAATGTCATACAAAAAGCCCTCACAAATGGAGCTACGATGCCCCGGGTAGGACACCGAGCCAACAAAGTTTTAACATATTGTTTGTTACAAATTTGGAAATCAAAAGAAATTAATTACTGCGTGACAAATGTGATAGGGGTAAAATCCTTCGTCGTCCAGTTGCTTGGTCCGTTGCTGGTAGTCGGGTAGATCCAACTGTCAAACTCAACTTCCTCCACATCCTCCTCGATAGCATTCACCCTTGAGCTGGAGATAAACACCGGAGCCTTTCCGATCTTCTCTTTGCGCACTGCCTTCTGAGCCTCTGCAGTAAAGCCTAGCCCAAACTTGTCGTTCTTCTGAGTGAAATCAGGAAGCTGACCCCAGTGTGCACAATTGCCTTTCTGAACCACAGCCCGGGCATCCCTTAGGGAAGCCATCTTCAAGGAATCATTCTCTTCGGCCATTGTCTCTGCAGCTGCTGAAATTGGATGCACCTCCTCGAAATGCTGGAAGGGGGTTTCAATAAACTCTCCGTCCATCTCGATGTACCTGAAGGAATTCAAATGGCTCACCATATACTCCTCTTCTCCTTGCACAGTGACGATCTTCCCCCTGACGGGATACTTCAGCTTCTGGTGCAAGGTGGAGGTCACTGCCCCAGCTTTATGGATCCAAGGTCGACCCAGCAGACAGGAGTACGATGGACGTATATCCATCACGTAAAAGGTAGAGTCAAACACTTGAGAGCCCACACGAATAGGGATGCTAACCTCTCCATGAACCATCCTTTTGGAACCGTCAAAGGCCCTGACGATGATATTACTGGGTTTCAACTCCAGGCCTTCATAATCCAGACGATCTAAAGCCTTTTTCGGTAGAACATTCAAGGAAGAACCAGTATCCACCAATACATGTGCCAGAGTAGTGCCCCTGCATTCAATAGAGACATGCAGGGCATCATTGTGGTCTCTCCCTTTCGCGGTCAGGTCAGCATCTGAAAAACCCAAGCCGTTGTCCGCTGTTAGATTCGCTATGCAATCAGTGAACTGGACTGCAGACGTCTCCTGCGGCACATGGGCCGTCTTGAGAAATGAGATCAAAGCCTTAGCATGGGCCTCGGAGCATAGCAATAAGGAGAGCAGGGAGATCTTGGAGGGTGTATGCCCCAACTGCTCGACAACATTAAAATCACTCTTCTTTATTATTTTCAGAATCTCCTCCATTTCTTGTCGGGAGGCCTCAGCATTTATGGGTATTGGTGCCTCCATCCGGGCAGGCTCTTCTTCAATCCCTTTGCCCCCGAGCATTTGATGACTCGGCAGCAGGGGACACAATTTGATCAGCAACAGGAACAGGTAAACTTGTAGGTTTTATAAGAAGGGGTCTTCGAATAGCGGGCGGCGCAATGTCAGGCGAGAAGAACCTGCCACTGCGGGTAACTTTGGCTGGACCAGTGATATCCCAGATACTGGAACTAGCGTCGCATTCTTGTTTGATTCCATTTACATACACGTCTGCCCCATAATGCCAGGGGACAGCTTTATCAGACACGTAGGAGAGGGGCCCCGGAACAGTAATGATCACAGGCGCAACTGTCATGATTTGAATAGGCTTCTTCGGGGCAGCCTTGATTGGATTTTTGAAGATGGTAATCACAGAAACTTCTTTCATCGGAACCAATTGAACAGCAGTCTTTTTGAATAGAATTTCCTTGCTATCCATTAGGCCTTGGATGCCTAACCTCAGCAAGGGACAATCAGATGGGGAAATAGCACAGAACAGGCAACCTTCACCGCAACCCGGAAATAAACCGGCCCGCAGTAGGTTCTTCTTAACAGTCTTCAGAGGGGTAACAACTTCATCTATCGAAACAGCATACGTTTCTTCCTCAATGGCATTTACCCTATGCTGGGGCATAGGAGCCGTTACAACATTTGGTCTCTCCGGCGCTTCAAACTGAATTTCCTTTGCGTCGATCAGATCTTGCACTTTGTTTCTCAAGGCCCAGCAATCATCAGTAGTGTGCCCGGGACTATCAGAATGATAAGCACACTGGGCATTTGGGTTATATTTAGGAGACGCAGTGTTGACGACCTTAGGAGCTTCTTTGAGGGTCACCAGGTTGGTGGATAACAGTTGGGGTAAAATTTGAGATAATGTCATACTTAGTCGGGTATACTGCCTCTTGGGCCTTTCGCTTCTTTGTTGATTGTACTGCTGAGGAGCAGCAACAGGTTTGGAGATGACCAAAGCATTGACGGCTTGGCGACTTTCGGGCTTGACTTGTCTTCTAGGACCATATACGGCACTTGCTTCTTTCTTAAATGGCCTCTTCTCAGCACTTGTAGAGGCAGCCTTCTGTATCTTGCCTGACCTGATGCCAGCTTCAATTCTTTCTCCCGTTAATATCAAATCTGTAAATCCAGCGGAGGAGTTACCAACCAAATGATTGAAAAACGGACCAGACAACGTCCCCAGAAACATATCAACCAGTTCTCGATCAGTCAATGGAGGCTGCACCCTGCCAGCCAAATCTCTCCATTTTTGAGCCTACTCTTTGAACCCTTCACCCGTTCCTAGAGACATACCCTGAAGTTGGGTACGCGTAGGAGCGAGATCAGAATTGTATTGGTATTGTCTGTAGAATGCGGTTGCCAAATCCTCCCAGTGTCGGATGCTAGCTCCATCCAATTGGTAAAACCATTCGAGCTGTGACCCCGAAAGGCTATCTTGGAAGAAGTGAATCCAAAGGTTCTTATCTGCCGTGTAAGGTTGGATTTTCCTTACGTACGACCTCAGATGCAGCTTCGGGCAGGAGACCCCATCGTACTTGGCGAAGGCAGGCGCCTTAAACTTGTGTGGAATGACTACCCCAGAAGATAACCCCAAATCTCCGAAATCCAGTCCCGACACATTCTGAATTTCCATGGCGCTCAAGCGGTCCTCCAATTGCTTGTATCTGTCAGCAGCGGGTGGGTATTGTTCGTCGTTATAGTCCGTCTCGTTGTCGGAGACTGCGGGACTAGGAGCTCCTCCCCCTTGGGGACTGTTTTTCTCAGCAGAAGAAGTGGTTGGATCAGCTTCGTTGTGGAGTGTGTTCCCAAATCGGCGTCCGGTGTTGAACAATGCAGTCCTCTTTTTCTTCTTCTTCTTCATGAGTAGAGTCTTCAACTCTTGCTGACCTTGGGCTAGGCTTAGGACCATCTCTTGAAACTGTGCACTTTGTGCCTGAAGGGCCTTGATTGCCTGCTCACTGGATGAGTCTGGATTCATGATGACTGTTCAAAATAAACAGCGAAGGAGATTAAGCAACCTGTGAAATAGGGTACCTGCTATGCATATGGTGTAATGGAATGCGTATGTTTTATGTTTTCAAAGACAAACAAGATTCAACTTTGTAGACAAAAAGGGAAACACACTTCATTAGATTAAAAATTTCAATTGTTCAACAACTTGCCCTTAGGCATTACATGAATGAAAAGGAAATAAAACTACAAAAGGAAACATCAAAGCTCATCAATGCTCCCATGGCCTCCTCTTTTCAGTGCTGATGTAGTTGTTCAGGACCCGTTCTTCCTCCAATTGCTTAGTCAGCCTCTGGATCTTTCTTTCCTGCTCGTTGAACTTCTCCCGATAGAAACCCCGTTCTTCCTTTAGTTGTGCCCAAGATCTCTTCATTGTATCAAAATCAGTGGGTATCTGAGGAGGGAGGACAGTTGGAGGAATCCCATCTTCAACAGGAGACTCAAGAATGAGAGGTCTAACAGCTTCGTAGGGCATACCTAACTTCTGAGCACGGATGCAGACCCATTTGCAATAGGGCTTCAATGGCAGAGAAGTATTTGGTCCTAACTCATGTGGGTCAGCTTTGTGAATTCTGTCCCAAGCTCTAATGAATCCCTGGCGTAGTTTGTCACTGTCTGCCTGAAACTCAAAATGGAAGTGAGGAACCAGCATCTCATGAGGCCCATCTCCTCTGGCTCTTCCAAACTGACGGAGAGCTAAACACGGATTGTAAGAGATTCCTCCTTGGATACCAATCAACGGGACATTAGGGTATTCTCCGCAACGGTCGATAACAGCTACCTCATCCAAACCTCTGAGAGTCCAGGTGATGTCATTATCAGTGAGAGACATTAACCTCCGAGCCCAGCCTTTTCCTTCATCATTCTTCAGCGCGAACTTAGGAAGGTGCGAAATAAACCACCTTACTAGCAAAGGAGCACAACACCACGGAGTTCCCCGTTTTCGAGCAGTACGAGCATAGAGTTGTTGTAGAATATCACCCAAAAGAGTGGGTACCGGATTCCGAGACATGAAGATCCTTATGACATGGATACTGATAAAGGTGTCAGGGTTGGGAAACAGCACCAGACCATAGATCAAAAGAGCTAGAACATCCTCATATGCCTTGAAGTCCAAGTCATTCCAGAAATCATTAGCCTTGCCAACCAGAAATTTGACCAAAAAGCCCTTGACCCCATTTCTAGTTTCCCAGTTGGACAATATCTCTTCTTTGGTCAAGGGGAGAATTGCAGCAATCTCTTCAGGCCTAGGAGTCTTTTCCAAACCAGTGAAGGGAGTTTGTTCCAAGACAGGAATCCCAAGCAAATAAGAAAATTCTTCCAGGGTAGGAACCAGCTGGAAGTCTTGGAAGGTGAAACAGTGATGCAGAGGGTCATAAAACTGGGTCAGAACACTTATCAGTTGTCGGTCCCATTTTGCAGTGATCAAGCCAAGGAGAGAACCATGTCTGTTGATGAAGGAGGTAGTGTTTGGAATCCTTCCAACCAGATCCTTGAGTAAAACTGGTGGTTGAACAAAGTTGAGCCGGACAGTATTTCTACGCACGGGCATCATAATGTCCTACAAAACAGAGCAAAGATGAAACCTTTTTGTCTTTGAAATGGGTTAGCCTTTTATACAGGATGCATGCAATGGTATGATGGCATGATGCTATGATGAAGCACACCACAAGTATTCACATAGGCAAATAAGGCACACAAGTCACACAAGACACCCTTAGGTTTTAGGCCAGCATGAGTTTCAGGTATTACCCTCTTTTGGTTTTGTTGGTTAAAACCTGTCCTATCAAAAGTAACCGGGTTCTAGAGGATCTCAAATCATTGGCTACCCTCAATCGGTCATAACTCCAGCATCGCAATCTTTTCTCGCGGCCAGAACCATCTCGAGAGTTTAGCCTCAATGAGTGTAGCATACTGCTACTGTCCTAATAGCCAAGTTGGTCAATTTAGGGTTCTAAGGTTGGTTGGTGTTTAATGACCCCTTAGAAGACCTATATTCTCCCCGTTGCAACACAAGGGATATAGGTACAGACTAAGATGCCACACCAACGTAGCCACTGCTTCACCCATGTCGGTCTACGCCGGACAGGTCCCTCACAGATTATGCTACCTAAAAAGGGTATTTCCCAGATCCGGGTTAGGATCTATGAAACTCCGATGCAAAGCCCACAAATGTAAAAGCAAACAAGACAATCAATTGAAAACAAAGGTGATCTAAGCCCTAAGGTTACTCCACTTTTAAAAGTAGTCCCCAGCAGAGTCGCCAGTTCTGTGATACGGTGGGAGAACTGACTTGAGGTTTTGCGTTTGTATTCGCAAATGTTGCGGTTAGCAAGAGTCGCCACCGACTTTTTATTTTATCCTAAGGAAAGGTTAAAAAGCACAGCAAAAACCTTTTGAGATGTTTTCTTGGGTTCGGGGAGTAGATTATAGAAAGGGAAGGTATTAGCACCCTTTCTATCCATGGTTATCCATGGGCTCTTAGTTACTTGCTTAGATCACTTGCCTTTTGTTTTCAATTGTTTTAAATGGTGCTTGAGTGTGTGGGTTTGAAAATGTTTTGAAAAGAGGCCAATGTGGTGGCAACCTTTGTAATGATCTATGTGGGGATGTATACAAAGATGTATGTCTTTTGAAAAGGTTTTCATTTGTTTTTGAAAATTGTTTTGAAAGTGTGATGTTGTGTGGTTTTGAAATTAGGCAAGTGTTTTGTTTTGCAAGTTTGATTCAAGTAACTAAGAGGTTATCTACTCCTAAATTTCTCAAAAGATCATTGTTATACTTTAACCCTTTTAACAAGTTTGCTCCACCATTGTATTTGGTGGGCAACCTTGTGTTAGGATGTGAAAGGGACAGGCGCGGGTCATCGTTTTAGACCATAATTGCAACGGCGTTAAATGTCTTTGAGCAATTTCTCTAAGGGACTTGATCATTTGTTTTGTTTGTTTTGAAAAGTTTTATCGAGGGACTAATGATCATTCAAACTGTTTGCTTTGCCCAAAGAAGTTTAACATGCAATATGGCCCATTTATTTGAAGGCAACAAGTGGAAAACCCTAGGGGGTGCAAGTGTGATTTGTGTGTCCATTTTCATGCTTGTTTATCTTGTATTAGGTCAAACTATTTTTTATCGTTTTTCGCATGCAAACCCTAATTCTAACACGTTATCATTAGAAAGCAATAAAGTGCGAAATTAAAATTACTAAGCTATTACAAAACCAAATATGGGAAGGGGGGTACAAAGGTTCAAATGGGGATATTGACAAGAATTTAAATCTAAATTATTACATCATTTTGAATATTTGCAATTTAAATAATGTACAAAAAATTAAATAAAAATACAAGATACACAAAAAATGTTTTTGTATATGTATGAAAAAAATATTATTTATGTAAAAGAGAAAAGAAAATAAAAATGTATTATTTTTTGGAGTATTTTGAATTTAGGGTAAAAACCCTAATTTTAAAGAAAAGGTATTATTTTCTAATTTAATACAACTATTTATTTATTATTTATAAAAATAAAATAAAATGAAGTGTATTATGGAAAAAGGTATTTTTATATCAAATATTAATAAAAATGAAAAAATTCAAGTATTTTTATATTTTGTCTTAAATATATTAATAATCACATATATATATATTAAACCCTAAATATATATTATACACAAAATAAGTATTTATTTAATATTTTAATAAAATAAATAAAAGAGTATTTTTTTTTGTGTGAAATATTTTCAGAAGGTAAATAAAAATAAAAATGTATTTACACCATTTTTTCTATTTTATTCTAATAATAGTATATATATATATATATATATATTTATATGCAAACAAAAGAAATAAATCAAATAAATATGCCATATATTCAAAAAATGATGGAAAAAATATTTTTAATTTTTTAATGCCATGAGAAAAAATAAACAAAGTCAACCAAAAAAGAAAAAGTCAAAAATGTTAAAAAATGAACAAATGGGCTCAGGGGGTGTAAACATGGAAATGGGGTGTGAAAAGAAAAATAAATCCAGGCCCAGCCCAGACCACTTCTTCTTCAACCTCTGTACAACCTTCTTCAAGGAAAACACGCGTTTTTTATCTCTGGATTCCTGGACTTTCAAGCAAAACTCATAACATGAAAAGTGTAGAGCATTAAGAGACGGTTTCAACCATATAAAGAACATGACCTATCTCTCTAAGATGAGGGAGAATTTCTCCTCCCCCCATTTCTGACCTAACTTTTCATCAATGTTCAGACATGAAATTCTCTAAGCACACGAAATATAAATGAAATTTAAACATATGAGCATGTTCAGGGCTATGATTGTGACATGTTTTCTTCAAAAATCTAAAGCTAACAATGCCTAATAAGGGAGATAGAACTCCATGAATGTACCTGTTCAGTTGGAGTCGAGCTTTGCAATGGAGGATGTTTCAAAGTGAAATGATGACTTGTACAGCTTCCTTGAAGTGTAAGGATGCTTTTCCAATTCCTACTTTGTCTTGAAACTCCCTGAATCGAGCTAGTGAACTCCAACTGCAAAATAGAAAATTAAAAATGGTGAAGTGGCTTGGAGGTGTTACAGGTCTGATTTTAGGACATGGTTAGCTTGTATATGTTGTAGGGAAGGTAGAGGAAAAGGTTTGGATCAAAATGCTCGAAGGGATTGGGAGTTTGCACTCAAACTGCAGGGGTTCCCCTGTTTGAGCAGTTTCAAGGTGATTTTGTGATGGAGGGTGCTTTAGATGTTCAGGACTCGTGCAAAAGCTTGGATGTGGTCTATGGAATGTGTTTGATCACTTCTCTCTTATGTTCCTAAGCTGAGATGAGATATGTGATAAGTTATGCAATGTTACTTGAAAATGAAGCAAGCAATGGTCACTTTTGTTTTTAGGTCAGTAGGGGCCTCTAATCCTGCTGCATAATCTTCTCTTGATCAGAGCAACTTGTCCATAATCTTGTGCCAAGAGGATTTTGCTTGTACTTGCTTGGATTTCAAATTGACATAAAGCTAGCTTTTTACAAAAATGGATAAAGCACTTTATCTAGTTTAGGATTAATCCACTATGCAATGTTAGAACACAAAGAACATGGCCTCAACTCATTGAATATGCATTAAATTATTGAGTATGGAATGGTTCAAGGACCTGTAATTAAGCATAAAGCAAACTGAATTCAAATTTGCAAGATTATGAACATGTCTTGATGAAGAACAAAAAGTGAATTTTTGCCAACTTGTGAAATTCGAATCTCTCAAGTTATGAGGTTGTTTGATGAGTTCTTGGACATTTTGGAAAGCTTGGAATGTGTACTACAATCCATCTTTGAAATGAAAATCAAAATTCCAAGTGGAAGGTTATGAAAAGTGGCCTTGAAGTAGGGTAGAAAACCTTGTCAAAATAGGTCAAATTTCACTAAGTTAAAAGATGGTTTAGTGCCCTTATTCAAAAAATTATAACTTGAGATACAAGCTTCAAATGAGAAAACTTTGTGAATCAAAGTTGTAGATTATGCAACAAGCTACAACTTTCATGTTTTGACTTTTGTTTGAATCCAAATGGATCATGGTGAAAAGATGGGGCAAAGTTGGGAAAAAATTAGGGTTTTTCATAACTTAGAAAAATTCTAAGTTATGAAAAATTCCATTTTCAAACCCTAATTTGCATTTTGTGATTTCTTGATGAACAAGTTTCATGATTTGGCATGTTTTGATAAAAAATGAATCTTGACTCTTGACTTTGACCAAAAAGTCAAAGTTTGACTTTTCAGTATACAGTCAAAATTGATCAATTGACTGGGAAATTCAACTGTCAATCTTGTGTACTTGGGATCTTTTGAGCTTGATGAACATGTCAAGATAATTCCATTGAGTCCTTGAGGCCATATGTGAGCTTGGTTTGCCATTGGCTAGGTCAAACAGTCAAAAATTGCCTTTGTGCAGTCAAAACCCTAAAAATGACCATTTTGCCCTTTTGATGATCTGATCAAATTTCTTGGGGAATTGTGATCCAAACTTGATCAAATGGTCCATATGAGTTCAATATGTTGATGTGGATCAAATTTCATGAGGTTTGACTGTCAATTGGCCACAGTTGACTTTTTCCCCAATACAACTGATTTCTAGGTCAACTGTCCAATTGACTGGGTAAAACTTGGAATCAAGACTTGAAACTTGGCATGGGTAAACTTGGGAGTCCAACATGAAGCATGAAAGTCATCTTAGGCATTTTAGGTCAAAACACCCTTAGGCAAACACAAACCCTAATTTGAGTCCACAGTGCAAGGAGAAGTCTTGAGCAGGGGAAACCCTAACTGTATCTTGATCTTCAAAGGTCTTGTGATGAGAAAATGTTGGGGAAATGGGAGGGAAAATTTTGGGGTACAACAACCTCTAACTTCCTTCTTAGTACGGGGAGCTGGAATTTCTTGAATGGCTTTAATCTTGGCAGGATCAACTTCAATACCTTTACCACTGACGACGAAATCTAGGATTTTACCGAATCTTACCCCAAAGGTGCACTTGTTTGGATTCAACCTCAACTTGTATTTCTTCAACCTCTCAAACAGCTTGTGCAGGTGGTCAAGATGTTCTTCTTCAGTCTGAGACCTGACTATCATGTCATCAATTTAAACATCTATCTCATGATGGATCATGTCATGGAACAAATCTACCATAGCACGCTGATATATTGCACCGACGGTCTTCAAAACAAAAGGCGTAACTTTGTAATAGAAAGTGCCCCACTGTGTGACCGAGGTATTCTTCTCCATGTCTTCAGGTGCCATCTTGATTTGATTATAACCATAGAAACCATCCATGAAGGAAAATAATTTATGATGAGCGGTGTCATCAACCAGAACATCAATATGCAGAAGCGAAAAGTCATCTTTGGGGCTTGCCTTGTTCAAATCTCTGTAGTCTATACACATAGACACCTTGCATTCCTTCTTAGGTACTAGAACTACATTTGCAACACACTGAGGATAGGACGTAACAACTAAGAAACATGCATTGAACTGCTTCATAACCTCTGCTTTAATCTTTTCAGACATCTCAGAACACATACGATGAACCTTCTGTTTTATAGAAGGACAACCTTCCTTCATCAGTAGATGGCGAACCACAATGTCAGTATCAAGTCCTGGCATGTCTTCGTACGACCAAGCAAAAATCTCAACATAGTCACGCAACATCTGGATTAATCTCTTTTTGACACTGTCTTCTAGGTTGGCACCTAACTTGACTTCTTTCTTGTCCTCTTCAGTATCCAAGTTCACAACCTCTACTGGCTCTTCATGTGGTTGTTTGGCTCTTTCTTCCTGCATTAACAGCAGAGCAAGCTCTCTAGGTACTTCACAATATTCCTCACCTTCGTCCTCGGCTTGGTAGATCAGATTTTTAAAGTCATAATTGTAAATAGTAGAATTATTATCAATGGGATCCAGGGTAGATATGGATCTGCAATTTATCATGTGAGTGTGTGTAAGAACACATAGCTATTTTGAAAGCAATAAAGTCAAAGAAATACAAAGAGCGCAAAATTTGAATGCAAAGGTCCAATGATTTATTAAATTATAATATGAGGATGAAAAATGACAACCCTAACAAATGGACCGTTGTGCCCCGGGTAAGGCACAAGGTTTAAAGTTATTGTTTAAACTACATAACCAAAAACTTGAAAGCAAGAAACTAGAAAATAGCATTTACTCCTGACTAAAGGAGATTGGAATAAAGTCTTCAGCGTTCCAATTATTGAGCCCATTGTCGGTAGTAGGGAAAATCCAACTGTCTATGTCATAGTCGCTATCAGTGTCTTCCACAATGTTGACTTGATTTTTATGAACTCCATTGTTGTTGATGCAAAATGGAGGTCTCCCAGAATTAGTATAAGCACGACGGACAACCCTCAAAGTCTTTGAGGTGAAACTCAAACCAAATTTATCGGACTTGTAAGGGATGTTGGGAAGCTCACCCCAAACAGTTCCACCACCTTCTTCTACCACAGCCTTAGTATCTTTCAGGGAATCCATTCTTGGTGGAATCCTGGTAACATTAGGAATGGTAGGAGTAGCTTTGTCATTAGGGGTTGTCTGAGGAATAACTTTAAAGGTATGGCAAGGAGTCTCGAAGAATTCACCATCCATCTCAACATACTTCAAGGAATTCAAATGGCTCACCAAGTATTCTTCTTCGTCGCAAACTGTAACGATTTTCCTTTTACGAGATACTTCAACTTTTGGTGTAAAGTAGAAGTAACAGCGCCTGCCCCATGAATCCAAGGGCGTCCAAGAAAACATGAATAGGCTGGACGAATATCCATCACATAGAAAGTAGAGTCGAAGACCTATGATCCCGCTTTGATTGGAAGATCAACCTCTCCATGCACCATTCTCTTTGAACCATCAAAATCTCTTATTACAATGTCATTGGGTTTTAGCATGATCCCTTCACAATCAAGTTTTTCTAAAGTAGCTTTGGGAAATACATTTGTTGTACCCCAAAATTTTCCCTTCCATTTTTCAAAGATACCTTCTCATTCTCCTAGGGGTTTCAATTGCTCAAGACTACTCAAAGGTTGATCAGACAAACTCTCATCTCCTAAGCAGTTGACCAACAACTAGGGTTTTGCTTCTCTCAAGGGAAATTGTACTTCTAATGCCTCAAGGGTATTTCATGGTTTCTCATATATCTCAAGGTATCCTCATGACACATTTCAAGCTTTGCATCACAAGTTTGCTCAGTCAATTGCTCAAATGATTAAAATCAACCGTGTTGGATAAAAAGTCAATTATGGTCAACATACAGTCAAAACTCAATATTTTTGGTCAACATCAAGATTTTGAAGTCACATTCATCATTTGATCAAGGGTTGATCACGATTCGTCAAGAAAACTCAAGATCCATCAAAAGTCAAAAGTTACTAAATTAGGGTTTATCTTAAGGAGAAGTCAATTGAACTTTGACCAAGCATAATTTTCACATACTTAATCAGATTTTTCTCATACAAAGTTAATTTTGAAGGAAATTTAATTCTCTACAACTTCGTCTCTCTAAGCTCAAGTCTAAAAAATGCTTCATTTGAGAGATATTGGCTAAAACATTATAGGTCATTTCAAAAGTCAACAAAAAGACACTTTTTGTCAAAGCAATTTACATCAAGATAAATTCTTCAAATGAAACATGACAAACAAGAAGATTATATGGGACATCTTGAGTTTTCCAAAAAGTCCAAGACCATCTTCATATGAAAATAATTGAGTGAGTTATGATTGGTGCAAGTTGGGTAATTTTGAGGAAATGCATGAAGTCCAAATTGAGTAAACTTGAACTTTTGGGCTAATGGGCTTATCTTTTAGAGTCCAAATGTATTATTAACCTCATAATGGACTTCTAAATATATTCATGCACCATTTTAATTTTTTATTTAATTTATTTTGATTTTTATTCATTTATATTCAAATTAAATCAAGTAAATATCAAATGGGGGTGCAATGCTTAAAAGGATTTTGTTTCAAAATTGTTGGAGGCCCAAGATCATGCAAGAAAACATGTGGAGCTATTCTCAAAACAAATATCCATGTTTTGTCTCATTCTATTTCTATTTTCAAACAAGAATCAAAGATGTGTTTCCATACAAGGTCCAAGCCCATTTTTCTTGACCTAATTTTCTCCTATAAATATCCTTCATGTTCAGACAACAAGGAGGACGAAAAAACCTTACAAGAACACACCCTTCAAATCTCAAATTTTTGTCAAACTAGGGAAAATATGCAACCCTATTTCCAACCCTTCTCAAAACAAACCAGTCATCCAAATCGACTCCTGAGGTGCTATAGAGTGAGTATTGATCATTCTTGATGATCAAAGAAGCCTGTAACAAGCACGACATGCATCAGCAATTTACATGTTTTCTTGAATTTCATATTTTAGTTTTTATTGTGCTTTGATAAAAAAAAACTAACATGTGCAATGTGTTTTTGAGACAAAAATATACAATTTTAACCCATCACATGAGTCCCATAATGCCAGGATGATGGATCGCCATGTTTGAACCGATTGGCTTTGTGTTCTTTATATCTCCGTGTACATGACAATTCAGTAAAAACTAAGGCCACCATTGAACTCACAAGGGTCAAATTAGGGGGGTAGGGTCTCTTTTGGATCATTAACGCTTTTATTTCGCAGGTACAAGAAAGTAACTCGCCGGAGAAGACGAGCAGAGCTAGGGCTCCGGCGCCTCTCCAGTCTAACTGTTTTATTTATTTCATATTTATTTGTTTCAGTTGTAATACCAGATGTAACAGCCACCCTAGTGGCAAGGACGCGCATGTTAAGGCATTAGTCTATAAGGGTGTGGGTTCGATCCATGCCTTTTACAACTTTTTTTGTTATTTTTACAATAAACATGCAGGTTTACCATATGTGATGCAGCGCTTGTTTCCTAGACATCAACAAACGCTTGGCTCAGTTGCAAAAAAGGCAGGAGAAAGACCTAGAGGGTGTGGGTTCAACACCCACCCCATGCAATTTTCTTTTTTTTTTGGTTTTTAACCTCTTCCTTGATTTTTCTTCCCCTAACACAATTTTTTTTGGTTAACCTAATTTTTTTAAATCAAATTGATCTAACCCTTTTACTAACTAATTAGGTTTAGGTTTTTTTACTGAAATTTAATTAATTAATTAACCATCTTTTTTTAATTAAAATTAATTATCATTTTAGGTTTTAATTATTAATTATCAACTTAAATTATTTTTCACAAAAAACCACAAAAACATTCAAACTTCTTTTTTCTATTTTTCTTATTTTCTTTTCCTTCATTTATTTAATTTTCCTAGATCAATTGTATAGGTTGCAACTATCGATGTAATAACATAGATTTCTTTCCGCATTTTTTTCTATTATGTATTTGCTCACAGGGTGTAATAGTTTTAGGATTCTTATTTCCCACATCTTTCATTCTTATGTGAACGCCCTGAAGCCATGTAATAGCTTAGGTTTACATTTCGGACTTTACTTTCTACTATATTTTTATACTGCTAGTAATTAGGGTTTGTATGATAAGATTAAAAGTAACCGTAGCAAAACCCTAATTCAAGACTAAATAATTGAATTGAACACACTCCCACACTCACACCTCTAGGGTAACCTCTCTTTGTTGCCTTTCAAAATAATGGTCATGTCTCTCTAAAGTAGGTATACTTTAGCAAAAGACCCTCGATCAAATCATCATCATACAAAAGATCATAGTCCCTCAATGTCCCTCGAGTTGCCTACGGAAAAATGATCTAGTCCCTCGAGTTGCCTACGAATAATATGATAATAACTCCTTACGAAATTGCTAAAGTATCCTTACATGTTGCCTTCGATGATCATATGATGACCCTTCGCCTGTCCCTTCACATCCAATAGATAGGGCTACCTACCAACTAATGGTACCGATAACACTACCTCTAAAGGAGAAGGAAAGGAATAAGAACGACCTTTAGTGGGTAAGAACTCTTAAATTCTTGCTCACAAAACAAAACATTTTCTCACATCACACTTTCAAAATAAATATTTTCAAACAAACACTTTGTAAACATTCTTGAGGATCGATACAAGAATCATTACAAAATTATCCGTACTTTGGCTTTTCAAAAATATTTTCAAACGAATCACATACACAGAGCAATTTTTCAAAAGTGAGCTAAGTAATTAAGAGACCATGGATAACTACGGATGAAAAGGATGCTAACACCTTGCCTTTTCATAACTTACCCCCCAACTCAAAATCTATCAAGGTCTTTCCTGTTCTTTTCACCCTTTCCTTATTGGATAAAAGAAAATTCGGTGGCGACTCTAGCTATCCGCATATTTGGATAAAGATAAAAAGCCAGTTCTCCCACTGTAATACAGAACTGGCAACTCTGTTGGGGAGTACTACTTAAAAAGAGGGGTTACATTATAGTCTTAGATCACTTTTACTTGCTTTATTTGTCTGCTTTGCTTGCTTTAAATTCAAGGGCTTGTTTAGGTTCCTATCAATGGAACATTAGGATACTCTCCACAATGATCAATGATAGTCACCTCGTCCATACCTTTGAGAGTCCAAATGATGTCATTATGAGAGAGAGACATCACCCTATAAGCCCATCCCATTCCTTCTTTGTTCTTCAGTACTGACTTAGGGAGGTGCGAAATAAACCACCTTAACAATAAAGGAGCACAACACATCAAAGTTCCCCACTTTCGGGCAGTACGAGCATAGAGCTGATGAAGAATGTCACCCAAGAGAGTGGGTATAGGGTTCTGAGAAATGAAGATCTTTATGGAATTCACATCAACAAAAGTGTCAGGATTCGTAAACAATACCAAGCCATAAATCAGAAAAGCCAGAATATCCTCGAGCGCCTTAAAGTCTAGGCTATCCCAGAAGTAGTTAGCCTTGCCAACCAAGAACTTAGTCAGAAATCCTTTTGCTCCACTCCTAGTCTCCCAATTAGCCATTACCTCCTCTTTAGTCAAATGAAGGGCTGCAACAATTTCTTCGGGCCTAAGGGTCTTCTCCCAACCAGTAAACGGGGTCTGCTCCAGAACAGAGATACCGAGCAGCTCAGAGAACTCTTCTAGGGTAGGAACCAGCTGGAAGTCCTGGAAAGTAAAACAATGGTACAGCGGATCATAGAATTGGACCAAGACACTCATCATCTGCTCGTCCAATTTGGAGGTGACCAAACTGAGAAGAGAACCATGCATCCTGATGAAGGAAGTAGTGTCAGGCATCTTGGCAACCAACTCTTTAAGCAAGGTAGGGACTTGGACAAAGTTGATCCGGATAGTATTCTTACGCATGGGCATCATGATAACCTACAAAACAGAGCAAAGATGAAACCCTCTTGTCTTTGAAATAGGTTAGTCCATTGCAAGATACATGCAATGTTATAATGTCATGATGTCATGATAGTAAGCACACCACAAGTATCCACAAACAACAAACATGGTAAAGGCACATAATTCACACAGAGAGCCCTTAGATTTCAGGCTGGCAAGGAGCTTAGGTACTACCCTCTTTCAGTTCAGTTGGTTTAAACCTGTCCTAAAAATAGTAACCTAGTTCTAGAGGATCTCAATATCACTGACTACCCTCAATCGGTCATAATTCCAGTTTAGCAACCTTTTCTTGCGGCCAAAATCATCGCGAGAGTTTAGTCTCAATGAGTGTAGCATATTTCTACTGTTCTATGGCCAAGTTGGTCAATTTAAAGGTTCTAAGGTCAGTTGGTGCTTAATGACCCCTTAGAAGACCCATATTCTCCTCGTTCCAACACAAGGGATATCGGTACAGACTAAAGTGCCACACCAACATAGCTACTGCTTCAACCGTGTCGGTCTATGCCGGACAGTTCCCTCACAGTTTATTGCTACTTACCTAAAGGGTACCCCCAGATCCGGGTTAGGATCTATAGAACTCCGATACAAGCCCACAAAATTAAAGCATACAATTGAAAACACAATGATCTAATTCTAAGGTACACCTCACTTTTTAATATCCCCAGCAGAGTCGCCAGTTCTGTGATCGGTGGGAATGAGAACTGACTGTTTTTGGAATGTTGGTTCGCGTTTGCGTTTGTTTTCGCAAAATGTCACGGTAAGCAAGAGTCGCCACCGTCTTTTATTTTATCCAACAAGGAAAGGACAAAAGCACAGAAAAATTCCTTTTTGAGATATTTCTCGGGTTCGGGGGGTAGATTATAGATAGGGAAGGTGTTAACACCCTTTCTATCTGTGGTTATCCACGGGCTCTTAGGTACTTGCTCATTGTGTTTTCAAAATTTGCTTTTCTTTGTATTCGTGGGAAAAGGAGTGTAAGTGCGAAAAGTTTTGTTTTGTTTTAAAAGGAGCAAGTACTTAAAAACCATCTACCTACTCGAAAAAAGGGAATTAAATTGTGCTAATGTCCTTTAGACAATGCTATCCCGCTATTAAGGAGTAGGTAGCATCGTCGTTGGAGTTTTCGGGTCAATTTGATTAAGGGACGTGTGGTCACTAAAGCAATGTTAGGACGCCTTAGTGGTAACCCTAATGTCTTAGATCATTTTTTCCGAGGCAACCATTTCGAGGAAACTTATGATCTTTGGACGAGAGGGCGACCTCTAAAACTTCCTATACTCAATGACCACGTTCGAGGCAACCAAGTGAGGTGTACCCTAAGAGTGCGCATGTGCGAGTGTGTTATTTCGGTTAATTTTATTTGTACATGTCATGGGTGAGCTATATTGATTTTAGGTTAAAGATTGATCTTGCCATGCATTGCCTATTTATCAAACATCTAACAGTTAATATTGTGCGGAAATTAAATTGCAGGAAATTAAATCTAAACTACTACAAGGCGTCGGGTATTTACATCGCCAAAAACAAACCCTTTAATTTAAATTGCGGAAAGTAAAATAAAGCGATAAATAATTAAATTCCTAATTAAAAGTTGTTACATACCGGAAGCAATTACAATATTGGAAATATAGATCGCGTACGAAAAATTAAGACGACGCATTTTTTAGGGTTTAGACCCCTTTTTGAAAGAAAGCATGTTTTTTTGTTATTTTTTTTGAATTAAATTAAATTAAACCTAAGTTACTTAAAATAAAAAAAATATTTTTGGGTTTTTTATATTTAAGGAAATAAAATAAAAATGATTAAAATTATTAAAAACCTAATTCTGCATTAATTTTAATTTATTGCAAAAAAATATTAAAATTATACCTAATTAAAAACTAAATTAATTGATTAATGTTTATTTACAAAAATAGAGTGATGAAATTAAATTTAATAAATAAAAATAATATTTTTTATGTTTTCTGATTTTATTAAGAAAAATAAATTGGTTAGTGTAAATAATAATAATAATTAATAAAACAATTAAATGAAAAAAGAAATATGAAGAGAAATAGAAATAAACCAAATGGGGGGGGGGGGGGGGGGGGGGTATGGGCCCAAACTGGAGGTAGAATCAGCATCTCAGAGGCCCATTTTTGTTCCAGCCTGCTTTGACTTTATTGATTCCATATGCGCCTGTTGACCTGGACATATGATGGTCCTTCAATCCTAGCCTTCAGATTTGGCCAGGAGGCCATCTGGCGCGTTGATGCTTGTAGGCATATGGTGGTTCACGCTCTGGATGCAGTATGGGAATATCTATGAAAAAAATATAACAAGCAATTTGGGGGACCTGGGATTCGAACCCAGGTCCCATTAGCCAATACACTAACCTGCTTGCCAACCCAACAACGCGTTTTATTGATATAACATTGGAAATCAAATAATATATAAAACAAACAAATAAATGTCAGAATAAAAAATAAAAAGGCGCGAGATTTAAACTAGCCTATCAGAGGAAGACACCTAGTCGTCTTCTTCACCAAAATCCTAGTTTTCTTACCTGCAGATTTTTATCCGCATGAAGATCTGTGGGATCATCCTAAAACCACTTCCAGGTCATGTAAACACAAACTAAGAACATCAACGTGTTCGTCTCTCTTCCCTGAACACATCCATGGTCGTCGTTTGTCCTAATTATTCCTGCAAAATAAAACCCCAAATGCAAATCTCCAAAACCCTAGATTCGGGCAAGGTGATATAGGCTACAAAAACAAAATTAAATAATGCAGAAGTACTCTAAATGAATCGACTAACATGATAGTGTCAAGATTTTGGCAAAAAGATGCAAGATTCAGAGGTTATGAATTCGTGCACATGGTCGTGTTTAGGACGACTTACAGTGAGTTTGGGGCTGTCTCAGGGCTTGATTATGATCGCTTTAGCTCCAGTAGATGTCAGGCAAGAAGGCTATGTGGAGATTTTGGATTGAATCGTGCTCTAAGTATGATTTCAGTTTCCACTTTTTCAAGTTTTTTCTCCAATTTAGTTTGGCCGTTTTGGGCAGCTTCAGGTCGTGTTCTTGATGTGTCTAGTTTGTGTGAGTAATGAGGAATGCATTTAGCTTAAACTTTAGGCTTTAATCCATGAGCATTGAAGATTGGAGATTTGATTTGATCACCATTAACAAAGTTTCCAAAGTTGTACCAAATCCAAGATTTTGTTCACAATATGCCTTGGCACGAATTTGATTATGTGTATCATGATCATTGAAAGCTGTAATGATCAAAAAGATATCATTCCATCAATTTTTGGATTTTATTTGAATTAATATTCATTTAAAATGAATTAATTCAATAAAAATTAAATAAAATAGAAACATTAATGAATGGACATGAAACTGAAGATGGGACACGTGTGTGGTGTGAAAAGACCAAATCAAGTGGAAAAAAGTGGGCCCTTTTGTCAAAAATTGGAGTTTTGAGGATAGTTGACTTTTGGCACTTTTGGAAAAATGCCCAACTTCAACAATGCATAACTTCTTCAATTTTGAACTTTTGGAAGTGTTCTTGGACTTTTTAGAAACCTTGAGATGTCCTCTAACCAATACTTTTGGTCTCATCTAATTTTGATATTCCATGCTCAAGTTATAAGCTTTGGTAAAAAAGGTGTTTTTGTTGACTTTCAAAAATAACCCATAATGTCCAAATTCATAACTTCTTGTGAGTGCATTTCTTGATATTGGGGTGTGAATATGGATTGTAGGAAATTGCATCCTATTAAAAATGAGCTTTGGATGGGTCATTTCTCATAAAGTATGAGAAAGTTATGATTGGTCAAAGTTGAGTTGACTTTTCCTACAAAACCCTAATTTAGCAACTTTTGAATCTTGATGAATCTTGAGCAATCCTTGATGAATCATGATCAACCCTTGATCAAATGATGAATTATCCTTCAAAATGAGAATGTTGGCAAAAAATATTTAGGTTTGACTATTTGTAGGTCACAGTTGACTTTTGCCCTAGCACAGTCGATTTTTGGACCTCTTGAGCAATTGACTGACCAAACTTCCTCTGCAAGGCTTGAAATTTGACATGTATGATATTGAGAACATATTAAGGCATTGGGGAGAACTTGAGGCCAATTTTATGTAAGGACCTTGATGCAACACAAAACCCTACTTTTGAATTGACTGCCTTAGGAAGTGATTTGACTGTCCAACCCTTGAGCTAACTTGAGTCATTTGGAGATTATTCTTGAAATGTCTTAAGAAATATGGGAGGGAAACTTTTGGGGTACAACAGTTGCCCCTGTTCAATTTTCTTAGACCTGAGGATATAGATTGGCTTTCGAGCCTTTCGTGATCCAAAGGTGGAAGATAATTGAACACTAGAGTGCCCAGAAATTTGCACTCGCATGGTGTAGTATCAGCATTGTGATGTCAGGAATGGGCTTACAGATGCCATTTGGAGATTGTTGGTAGGTGGTTTTTTCTTTGTTGACGGGTTGTCTCTTTTGACAGGGTGTCTTCTTAGACGAGTTGTCTCTATTGACGGGTTGTCTCCATTGACGGGTTGTCTCCATTGACAGGTTGTCTCCATTGACGGGTTGTCTCCATTGACGGGTTGTCTCCATTGACAGGTTGTCTCCATTGACAGGTTGTATCCATTGACGGGTTGTCTCCATTGGCGGGTTGTCTCCATTGATGGGTTGTCTCCATTGACAGGTTGTCTCCATTGATGGGTTATCTCCATTGACAGGTTGTCTCCATTGACAGGTTGTCTTTATTGACAGGTTGTCTCCATTGATGGGTTGTCTCCATTAACGGGTTGTCTCCATTGACAGGTTGTCTCTATTGACAAGTTATCTCCATTGACGGGTTGTCTCCATTGACGAGTTGTCTCCATTGACAGGTTATCTCCATTGACGAGTTGTCTCCATTGATAGGTTGTCTCCATTGACAGGTTGTCTCCATTGACAGGTTGTCTCCATTCACAGGTTGTCTCCATTGACAGGTTGTCTCCATTGACAGGTTGTCTCTATTGACGGGTTGTCTCTATTGACAGGTTGTCTCCATTGAAGGGTTGTCTCCATTGACGGGTTGTCTCTATTGACAGGTTATCTCCATTGATAGGTTGAGAGTTTAACTACATCCTTCCTGAAAGGTAAAGGTCGGTCATATGCAATGCATGATATGGATCAAGCAATGATGTTCTCAACATAAATGAGATTGTATGGTATGATGCGTATATGCATGTATCATGATGTATGGACATGTAATGTTTTAGCTGGGGATTTTAATGATAAATTCCGCTGGGGATTCTGCAGATGAACTCTGCTGGGGATGGATTACTGTTGCTGGTGACACTGAATCTGTTGAGGATTGAACTCCTGCTTGGGGAAAAGAAAGAACTTTGATGGGGATGATATTATGCTTGTTGGGGAATATCTTTATACTCTGCTGAGGAATATTAAGACCTTTTGGGGATACCAAACCTTTTTAGTGCTGATGGTGGATGAACTCTGCTTGGGGAGAGTATTGCTGATTTGTTCATAACTGCAAGTCTCAGCTGGAAGAGCTACCATTACTTCCTTATTCTGCGGGGAGTGAAGGTATCTTAGCCATATTCTTCAACTGAATGTACCTTGGTACCTGGTGGACAGAGCAACTTGTACAGTTCAGACAATTCTTATTTTCCCCTGTTTCTATTATTACCAGTGATTCATCTTTCGTTTCGCATGTAAATATTTATGATCAGCAATTAATGTCAAATGCATATATCAAAAATGAACATTGGACGTTCTTTGCAAAACAAAACAGATAAAGAAAAAATAGCTTGAAATTTCTAAAAATGAATTTGTATTGATTTTGAAGTTTGGCCTGAAAATAGGGGTTTTTGTACAAGAGGCTGGCGTCCTAGTAAGAGAACGCCGCCGAACAAATAAAATTTATACAATTTGTGAAAAGGAAACAAAACAGCTATGTGAATAATCCCACTGGGTTCCAACTCTGATATTTGCCTTTATATCTCCAAGCATCTCATCACTTTGCTGCTTAGTTGAAGATGAATTTGATTGATTAGTGTCGTCCGAGCTTGATAGTCGATACCGAAGTCTGGATGCGAGGTGATCCAATGAGACATAGTGTTACGCTTTGATCCCTAACTTTTGCCTGGACTGCCCTTTCGGGTTTTCAGTCCATCGGGATACCCATTTTTGCCCAAGCCGCCTTTTCAGGTTTTCGACTTGCTGGGTGTACAGATTTTTTATTTTCATCCCTTATTTTTGCCCGAACCCTTTTGGTTCTCCCGAACCCTTTTTTATTTTCATCCATGGTGGTTAGAATCATAGCTCCTCCTGAGAAAATGTTCTTAACCATAAATGGCCCTTCATAAGTAGGGGTCCATTTGCCCCTGGGATCCCCTTGAGGTGGGATAATGCGCTTGATTACCAGATCCCCAACTTGATACTCCTGTCGTCTAACTTTCTTGTTAAATGCCTTGATCATCCGTTTTTGATACGTCTGACCATGACAAATAGCAGTAAGTCTCTTTTCGTCAATTAGGTTCAGTTGATCAAGCCGGGTCTGAATCCAGTCGTCTTCGCTTAAACCTGCATCCTTCATGATCCGAAGAGAGGTTATCTGAACTTCAATAGGCAAGACTGCCTCCATGCCATAAACTAAGGAATAGGGTGTTACCCCTGTTGACGTTCGTGTTGAGGTACGGTAACCATGAAAAGCAAATGGTAACATCTTGTGCCAGTCTTTGTATGTCAGTGTCATCTTCTGCACAATCTTCTTAATGTTCTTATTTGCCGCTTCGACAACCCCATTCATCTTCGGCCGGTAGGGAGAAGAGTTATGATGTTGTATCTTGAATTGCTCGCAGAGCTAAGTGATCATCTTGTTGTTAAGATTGGTACCATTGTCCATAATGATCCTCTCTGGTACACCATATCAACAGATCAGATTATGCCGAATAAACTGTGCCACGACATTCTTGGTTACAGTAGCAAAGGAAGTTGCTTCAACCCATTTCGTAAAGTAATCGACCGCTACCAGGATGAAACGATGCCCGTTAGATGCCGTAGGTCTGATCTCGCCGATCATATCAATGCCCCATATTGCAAAATGCCAAGGTGCCGTCAAGACGTTCAGAGGAACTGGAGGTATGTGCGCCTTATCAGCATAGAGCTGGCACTTGTGACATGTCCGAGAATGCTGATAACAGTCGGCTTCCATCGTGGACCAATAATATCCTGCCCGAAGGATTTTCTTTGCCATGGTATGTCCACTGGAATGGGTTCCGAAAGTACCTTCATGCATCTCTTCCATGATCCTTTCTGCTTCAATCTTATCCACACAACGCAGTAAGGTCGAATCATGGTTACGCTTGTAAAGAATGCCATTGCTGATGAAGAACTTCGCCGCGAACCTCCTCAGAAACTTCTTGTCATTAACAGATGCACCCTCGGGGTATTCCTAAGCTTCAAGATATCTCTTCACCTCATTATACCAGGGTTTTTCTGTTACCTCTTTAGTCTCAAGATCACAGCAATGTGCAGGTTCGTCCAATCTTTCAATGATGATTCGGGGAGCTTCGTTGTCCCAATTGACTTTGAACATAGAGGACATCGTAGCCAACACGTCCGCCAACTGATTCTCCTCTCTAGGGAAGTGTTCAAAGGTTATCTCCTTGAAATGGGGAAGCAAAGTCAACACGTACTCCTTGTAAGGGATAAGATTTGGGTGTTTCGTATCCCACTCGCCTTTGATCTGACTGATCACGAGAGAGGAATCTCCGAAGACACTCAAGAACTTAATCCTTAGGTCAATTGCTGCTCGAAGACCCATGATGCACGCTTCATGCTCCGCCATGTTATTGGTGCAGTTGAAGCATAGTCGGGCGGTGAATGGAGTATGAGAGCCTTTAGGAGATATGATCACAGCGCCAATGCCATTACCCAAAGTGTTCGAAGCTCCATCAAAGTACATAGACCATCGGGATCCTTCCTCAGGTCCTTCGTCTGGTCCAGGTGTCTCACAATCAGTTACTAACATGATATTCTCGTCCGGAAATTCAAAGTTCATAGACTGGTAATCATCCACTGCCTGATGTGCCAAATGGTATGCCAACACACTTCCCTTGATTTCCTTTTGGGTCGTATATTGGATGTCATACTCAGTCAATATCATCTGCCATCTTGATATTCTTTCGGACAAGGCAGGCTTTTCGAAGATATACTTGATTGGATCCATCTTTGATATCAACAGAGTAGCGCGAGTCAACATATACTGTCTCAGCCGGCGAGCAGCCCATGCCAAAGCGCAACAAGTTTTCTCGAGCAGTGAGTATTGGGTCTCACAGTTGGTAAACTTTTTGCTAAGGTAATAAATAGCATGCTCTTTTCGGCCAGACTCGTCATGCTGCCCCAGCACACACCCCATTAAGTTGTCAAGTACTGTCAAGTATAAGATTAAAGGTCTCCCTTCAACTGGTGGCATCAGGACGGGTGGCTCTTGGAGATACTCTTTAATCCTTTCGAAAGCGGCCTGACATTCATTGTTCCAACGTACTACTTAATCTTTCTTCAGCAGCTTGAAGATCGGCTCACAAGTAGCAGTTAGGTGCAAGATGAATCGGGCAATATAATTCAGTCGTCCCAGAAAGCCTCTGACTTCTTTCTCTGTTTTGGGAGCTGGCATCTCTTGTATGGCTTTCACTTTTGCAGGGTCAACTTGAATACCTTTGTCGCTCACGACGAAACCTAGTAGCTTACCAGACCTCACCCCAAAGGTGCACTTTTTTGGGTTTAACCTCGGCTTGTACAACTTCAGCCTGTCAAACAGCTTCTGTAGATGGTCAAGGTGTTCTTCCTCAGTTTGGGACCTTACAATCATATCGTTGACGTATACTTCAATCTCATGATGGATCATGTTGTGATCGGTGGGAACGAGAACTGACTGTTTTTTGGAATGTTGGTTCGCGTTTGCGTTTGCTTTTGCAAAGTGTTGCGGTAAGCAAGAGTCGCCACCGTCTTTTATTTTATCCAACAAGGGAAAGGACAAAAGCACAGAAAAAATTCCTTTTCGAGATTGTTTCTCGGGTTCGGGAGGTAGATTATAGAAAGGGAAGGTGTTAGCACCCTTTCTATCCATGGTTATCCACGGGCTCTTAGGTACTTCCTCACTATGTTTTCAAAAGGTTTGCTTTTCTTTGTGATTGTGGGTTTTAAAAAAAAAAGTTTTGTTTTTGAAGAAAGTGTAAGTGCGAAAAGTTTTTGTTTTGTTTTTAAAAGGAGAAAGTAATTAAGAACCTCTACCTACTCAAAAAGGAATTTAATTGTGCAAATATCATTTAGACAATGCTATCCCACTATTGAGGAGTAGGTAGCACCGTCGTTGGAGTTTTCGGGTCAATTCGATTTTAGGGACGTGTGGTCACTAAAGTAACGTTAGGACGCTTTAGTGGTAATCCTAATGTCTTAGATCATTTTTATCGAGGCGACCATTTCGAGGCAACTTATGATCTTGGGACAAAGGACGACCTCTAAAACATCCTATACTTAATGACCACGTTCGAGGCAACCAAGTGAGGTGTACCCTAGGAGTGGCATGTGCAAGTGTGTCAATTTTCAGTTATTTTACTCTTGCATGTCATGGTGAGCTATTGTTGATTTTAAGTTAAGACAGATCTTGTCATACAATCCTAGTTAGCATACATCTAAGCAGTTAATATGTGTACAGAGATTTAAAGTGCGGGAATTGTAAATCCTACGCTATTACAAGGCTTCGGGGAGGGGGATTATTTACATGTCCAAAATTGGGGAATAAAAAGCAGTAAAGTAAAAGTTTAAGCTATTACAAACTAGTAGGCAGTTACAATAAAATAAACACGCGTAGAACAAGGAAAAAGAGGCGTCTAAGAAATTTCTAAATAAATAAGAAAATCTTTTTTATGTTTTATTTTATTTTGGGAAAATAATCTAAATCTATTTAATTTTAGTTTTTTGGAAAAATGTTAAGATAATTAAAAGGCTTAATTAACAAGATTAATTTAATAGAAAAAGAACTAGCCTAATGTTTTTTTGTGGTTTTTGATTTTAAGGTTAATTAAAAAGATCAAAAAAAGAAGTCTATGGAAAACAAAAATAAAATGCAAGAGGGATCCTTCGATCCAAGGAAAAAGGAGCTTCGACCCAGGGAGGGAATGGACTGCTTCGATCCAGAGAGGGTCCTGGTCCTTTCGATTGGGCCAGACAGTAAGGCGTGAGTGGCCTTCGATCCAAGGAAGAGGATTGTCTTCTGATCATGGAGGTCATGGCTTTCGATCCAGGAATGAGATGCCTCATTCGATCCAGTATGCTAATGGGTTCAATCCAGAGAAGGTGTCTCCTTCGATCTGGGCTGTTATACCTGCAAAAGTATGTGAGCGAAATAAAATGCAGGGCCTGGGTATTGAACCCCAGGCCCTTCAATCCTGTGCTTGCTGGGTCCCGTCAGGCTATGTCTGCAGCAAGTGTTAGCAAACGAAAAACATGACCTGGGTGCCAAACCCAGGCCTTTCGATCCTGTCTAGGATGGCAAATCACAGGTAACAACAAGTATGAATGTATTATGCAAGTATGAGCTTGAATAATTTATCCTTTCTTACCAGCAGATTGGATCTTCGATTTGGATGTTTGCGGGACGTAGGCACCTTCGATCTGGGCACTTCCTGGATACAGGCACTTTCAATCTGGGCTTCTGGGCATGGGCACCTTTGATCTGAAGGACTGCTTTGGCTCTTTGAGGCAATTTTTCTGTGTGTTCTCCTGCAGAGTTTTGTGTGTTTCGTTGTATATTTTCGTGTGTGATTTTCCTCTGATTTTCGTGTAATTTTCGTGTAATTTTCGTGTAATTTTGCGTGTGTTGGTAATGTATGCTGGCCTCTGTATTTATAGGGGTGTGAGGGTGCAGTAATGGCAAGGGACATCCATTAAAATAGGCCTTTATCGCTCTGGACAAAAAATCAAACACATTAAATTATTTCCTCTTTTGAAACATTCGTGTCCCTTGAATGAACCTGGACGCTTGGATTTCGAATTCTTTCAGGCCATGCTCTTCGATTAGTCCTGATTTGCCTCTTTCGAATGGACTCCCTGCGTACCCTTCGAATGGGCTTGGCCCAAATATCAATCGAAGTATTCCAATCGAAAGACTCTGCTAACAGGCCAATCAAAAGGTGTTGTTCATGCCAATCGAAGGACATGGTTGACATGCCCGTCGAAATTGCCTTGACATAATTCCAATCGAATGATTGTCCATAATTCCAATCGAAAGACTCCTTCAGAATGCCAATCGAAGGGTCTTTCAGGATGCCAATCGAAAGATACTTAAAGTACCACTCAAAAATCTTCTTTTTCCTTAGGTAAGAGTTTGCGATCAACCAGGCAGGGGGAAGACTTTAGAAAACACGAGAGGGCAAATTTTGGGGTGCAACAGTTGCCCCTGTTCAATTTTCTTAAACTTGAGGATATAGATTGGCTTTCTAGCCTTTCGTGATCCGAAGGTGGAAGATAATTGAACACTAGAGTGCCCAGAAATTTGCACTCGCATGGTGTAGTATCAGCATTGTGACGTCGAGAATGGGCTTACAGATGCCATTTGGAGATTTTTGGTAGGAGGATGGGCTTATGGATGCCATCTGGAGGTTGTTGGTAGGAGGATGGGCTTATGGATGCCATATGGAGGTTGTTGGTAGGAGGATGGGCTTATAGATGCCATCTGCAGGAGTGTCGACCGCATAAGAGATTCCTTAGCGAGAACTTTCATACCCGTTGTTGTAGAAGATTCCACTGGGGAAGTCTAACTTTGTTTGAGATTTAGGAACTGACTCGTGCTCACCGGGAGTATACCGTTGAGGTTATAGTACTCGTCCTGTCTGGTTCCAAGTATTAATCTTCAATCTCTTTGTGTAGATAGTTTTCCTGGCTTGCTACAGGTATTAAACTGGGACTTGAAAAGGTTTTGGAACATCTTCAACTGGATCGGCATCAGAAAAATCTTTAGGAATCGATTTAACTGGACCAAGCAAGGTCTTTGACTGGATCGGCATCAGAAAAATCTTTAGGAATTGATTTAACTGGACCAGGCAAGGTCTTGGAATCTTCAACTGGACCTACATCAGGAAAATCTTTAGGAATTGATTTAACCGGACCAGAGAAGGCCTTTGACTGGATCGGTATCAGAAAAATCTTTAGGAATCAATTTAACTGGACCAGGCAAGGTCTTGGAATCTTCAACTGGACCTACATCAGGAAAATCTTTAGGAATCGATTTAACCAGACCAGAGAAGGCCTTTGACTGGATCGGCATCAGAAAAATCTTTAGGAATCGATTTAACTGGACCAGGCAAGGTCTTGAAATCTTCAACTGGATCTGCATCAGGAAAATCTTTAGGAATCGATTTAACCGGACCAGATAAGGCCTTTGACTGGATCGGCATCAGAAAAATCTTTAGGAATCGATTTAACTGGACCAAGCAAGGTCTTGGAATCTTCAACTGGATCTGCATTAGGAAAATCTTTAGGAATCGATTTAACTGGACCAGAGAAGGCCTTTGACTGGATCGGCATCAGAAAAATCTTTAGGAATCGATTTAACTGGACCAGGCAAGGTCTTGGAATCTTCAACTGGATCTGCATCAGGAAAATCTTTAGGAATCAATTTAACCGGACCAGAGAAGGCCTTTGACTGGATCGGCATCAGAAAAACCTTTAGGAATCGATTTAACTGGACCAAGCAAGGTCTTGGAATCTTCAATTGGACCTGCATCAGGAAAATCTTTAGGAATCGATTTAACCGGACCAGAGAAGGCCTTTGACTGGATCGGTATCAGAAAAATCTTTAGGAATCGATTTAACTGAACTAGGCAAGGTCTAGGAATCTTCAACTGGACCTGCATCAGGAAAATCTTTAAGAATCGATTTAATCGGACCAGAGAAGGTCTTTGACTGGATCGGCATCAGAAAAATCTTTAGGAATCGATTTAACTGGACCAGGCAAGGTCTTGGAATCTTCAACTGGATCTGCATCAGGAAAATCTTTAGGAATCGATTTAACCAGACCAGAGAAGGCCTTTAACTGGATCGGCATCAGAAAAATCTTTAGGAATCGATTTAACTGGACCAGGCAAGGTCTTGGAATCTTCAACTGGATCTGCATCAGGAAAATCTTTAGGAATCGATTTAACTGGACCAGAGAAGGCCTTTGATAGGATCGGCATCAGAAAAATCTTTAGGAATCGATTTAACTGGACCAGGCAAGGTCTTGGAATCTTCAACTGGATCTGCATCAGGAAAATCTTTAGGAATCGATTTAACCGGACCAGAGAAGGCATTTGACTGGATCGGCATCAGAAAAATCTTTAGGAATTGATTTAACTGGACCAGGCAAGGTCTTGGAATCTTCAACTGGACCTGCATCAGGAAAATCTTTAGGAATCGATTTAACCGGACCAGAGAAGGCCTTTGACTGGATCGGTATCAGAAAAATCTTTAGGAATCGATTTAACTGGACCAGGCAAGGTCTTGGAATCTTCAACTGGACCTACATCAGGAAAATCTTTAGGAATCGATTTAACCGGACCAGAGAAGGCCTTTGACTGGATCGGCATCATAAAAATCTTTAGGAATCGATTTAACTGGACCAGGCAAGGTCTTGGAATCTTCAACTGGATCTGCATCAGGAAAATCTTTAGGAATCGATTTAACCGGACCAGAGAAGGCCTTTGACTGGATCGGCATCAGAAAAATCTTTAGGAATCGATTTAACTGGACCATGCAAGGTATTGGAATCTTCAACTGGATCTGCATCAGGAAAATCTTTAGGAATCGATTTAACTGGACCAGAGAAGGCCTGTGACTGGATCGGCATCAGAAAAATCTTTAGGAATCGATTTAACTGGACCAGGGAAGGTCTTGGAATCTTCAACTGGATCTGCATCAGGAAAATCTTTAGGAATTGATTTAACTGGACCATAGAAGGCCTTTGACTGGATCGGCATCAAAAAAAATCTTTAGGAATCGATTTAACTGGACCAGGCAAGGTCTTGGAAATGGCTGAGAACTTAACCGGATCTTTCCTGAAAGGTAAAGGTCAGTCATATGCAATGCATGATATGGGTCAGGAAATGATGTTCTCAACATAAATGAGATTGTATGGTATGATGTGCATATGCATGTATCATGATTTATGGAAGTGTGATGTTTTAGATGGGGAAAATAAATCCCGAAGCTGCTGGAGAATAGAGTTGAGTTCTTAGTTTCCGCTGGGGATGACGAACTAAGATGATTGCAAGGATAAACCTGTTAGGAGAAAAGAACTCTGGTGGGGGATAAACAGGATGAAGAGATTACTCCGAGGGGAAATACTCTGGGGTAGAGATACTTTGCGGAGATTTTAACAATGAACTCCGTTGGGGAAGATATACTCTGCTGAGGATTTTAACGATAAACTCCGTTGGGGATTCCGTTGATAAGCTCTGTTGGGGATTTTGATGATAAACTCCGCTGGGGATGGATCCGTTGCTGGTGATATTGAATCTGTTGAGGATAGAAGTCCTGCTTGGGGAAAGAAAGAACTTCGCTAGGGATGATCTTTCAGTTGCAACTTGGAGAGGATAACCTTCTGAAATTGGCTGGGGAGACTTATTTATGCTTCGCAGAGGATAAGCTTCCAGAATCTACTGGGGAAGATGATTCAACTCCATTGGGGAAACTTTTTTTTTAGACTGCGCTGGGGAAATGGCTCCATTGGGGGTATCTTGTATTCCTCCGGGAAACATTCTTATACTATGTTGAGGAATATTAAGACTGTCGGGCATACTCTTACGCTTGCTGGAGAATATCCTTATACTCCGCTGGGGAATATTAAGATCTTCTGGGGATACCAAACCTTTTCGGGGCTGACGGTAGACTAACTCTGCTTGGGGAGAGTATTGCTGATTTGTACATAGCTGCAAGTCTCAACTGAGAGAGCTATCATTACTGTTTTACTCTGCAGGGAGTGATAGTATCTTAGCCATATTCTTCAGCTGAATATACCTTGGTACCTGGTGGATAGAGCAATTTGTACAGTTCGGACAATTCTTATTTACCCCTGTTTTTGCGGGACAAGGTGCCTGCGGCGGCCCTGTGGATCTGGTATTATCCCCACCTATGAGGTGCTTGGTAATTACCGATTGAAGTGACAAATCTTCTTCTGGTAGGCAAGTGACGAGATGACGGGACATAGTCGTACGCTTTGATCCCTAATTTTTGCCTGGACCGCCCTTTCGGGTTTTCAGTCCATCGGGATACCCTTTTTTGCCCAAGCCGCCTTTTCAGGTTTTTGACTTGCCGGGTGTACATATTTTCATTTTCATCCCTTGTTTTTGCCTGAACCCTTTTGGTTTGCCGAGAAGCCCTTATTTTTGCATAGGCCAGTCAACCTAGCGGGTCTTTGTATGCGTAGTACTTTTTTGACTATGTCCACGCTCTCAGAGTGTAGGGAGGTGTCACTGCCAGTAGTGTCGTATTGCCATACTACCAGAAGATGTTTGATCATGCAAGATTCGTTGCTGAAATTCATGTCCCATGCCCCAGGTGACGGAGATGGAGACTTGCCCCTGGTTACTCTGCACTTCTTCAGAGATTTCCTGGAATCTTGACTGGACTGCCCTAGGTGTGCTAGATAGTGACATGTCATGCCCCCTTGTTTATAGAAGATTTGCCAATGGAAGCGTCATCCTTTTTTAAGTGATTTTGTTCACTGAGAGGGCTTTCGTTCATCGGATATTCGTTGTGTGAATTTCTCTGTTGTCAAACAAATAGCCAAATGCAAACAGTGATATTCAGATAATGCAAAGTTTATGCTTGTCTCGAAGTTTTTGAAAAATGCGTTTTTTGGCAGAAAACTCTTTATAAGACAAATTCAACACAAGATTTAGGGCAAAGCCTTACAGGAGTCAGGATACCTTTTGTAACAGTATGCTTTCGAACTAACCCATGCTTCAGTTAGGACTTTTGAAGGGTTGTAACGTGGCTTGGTTCACAGTTTAAGAAACAAAGGATAAAGGCTCAAAGTATATTTGTACCCACCCGCTCTTTGTGATGTTCTTCAATCCTAAACTCAGTTAATTGTGCATTTGAACTCCAAATGAGTCTGGAACGACGTTTTTTGTGTTGGTTCACTCAAGTTGGATTTTTGAAGGCAGTCATCATTTTTTGCAACATTTTTCATGTTGTCGAGGATTTGTAATGACCTTGTTCTTTTGATTTGTTATCCCTAATTTTTCCTGATTGTTCCTGTTTTCGAGATTACAGTCAGTGGGATGCCCCGGCATTCTTAAACCTCCTTTATAGGTTTTGGCTCAGTGGGCTCTTTTTTTTTTGAGAGATTGACTGCCTATGAGATAAGGAACCACCACTGTCTTTTGATTCCAGAGGAAAGCTTTTGATGTCGTTCGTTGTATTATGAACTGAGAGTTTTGCGACTTCAATGCATATCTTTTGAATTAACTGAGAGACTACCCTGCCCCAGGTTTAAATCAAAGGTTTCAAAAAACAGAAAACTCCTACTTCTTTGGCCCGAAGGGGTTGACTAGGGATTATCTTCCTTATAACTCCAGTGTTTAGGATTTGAAAGAAATGCCTGTACATCGTTAGCAAGGTCTGTCCAAAAGCATACTATATGAGATTATGGCATTGTTTCATCATCCTCCCTCTAAAGGCTTGTAACTTTTAGCAAGAGTTGAACGTCATAAGGTGAGTAAAAAGCATAGTTTAAATGTAATTAAAGGATGAATTCAAGACAAACATATGCAATGCATTAGTGAAACAGAGTTTGACACTAATGGATAATTGTTTGAATAACAGAGAGATTACAACTTGAAAATTCAAATGAACAAAAGTCTTCTCGTCTCAGTACTTGTCACTTCAAATGGTGAACCTTGGAGGGATGGTAGAAGAACTCAGCCTGACCATTCCAATGCTCCCTCATCAATCAGGTCTTGAATTTTGTTCTTCAAAGTCCAACAGTCGTCGGTGTCATGTCCAGGACTGTCAGAATGGTATGCAGACCTTGCATCAGGATTGTACCTTGGGGAGGCTGTGTTGGGATTCTTAGGAGGGTCCCTTAACGTCACCAGATTCAATCTTAACAGGTGTTGTAAAGCTTGAGACAGCGGCATGTTGAGCTTGGTAAATTGCCTTCAGTCAACCCGTTGCTTTTGGTGAGGTTGATGCTGGGCTTGTGACCCTGAAGCAAGCTGAGGAGCTCTTCCCTTGTCTTCTTGCCCCAGAGGTGGTTGAATGATGACTTGATCTTCAACCCTAGTTGTTTGCCCCACTCGATTATTTTGAAGCAGCTTGTTGACGAGGACCCTGAGCTCTTCTTGTCTTTGAGCTAAGTCTTGAATGAGAGCCATCTGGCCCACCAGTTGTCCCATCACCTGGATCTTCATTGTTGCCAACTCAATTTGTATCCCTTCCAACTGATCATTCCTGATGCCTCCTGGATTCCCTAGGACCAAGCCCCTTGTGAGGAGAGCTTTTATTTCTTCTTGCCCCTGGGATAGGTTCAAGAAAATTTCTTGAAGTTGGGCATTTTGAGCCCGGAGATCTTGGTTGTCTGGTTGGAAAGCCATTGCTGAAATAAATAGCGAGAACATGAGAGACCTGTATTGGAAGACCTGTTATGCAATGATATGTATGATATATGTATGCAATGTTTTCAAGGATCTCGTGGGGTAAACAAGAAACTGTTAGAATCTGAATCTGTTAGTTTTGATTGAAGGAACTTCATGTTGCCGAGAGTCCTTCTTCAAGAGTCAAGCTCACCATATCGAGTGGGTCATAGCCCCTGACTCAAGTTATCGTGCTTGGATTTCTAGATGGCATTGGCTAGAGGAAAATAAATCCCCTTTGCCCCTTGTTAGACATCTGATGTACTATAACCTGCATCACAGACCCTTGAGATCCTTGAAATGGTTAAGGAAATGTTAAGGTATGATGTTATGATGTGTATGTTATGCGTTTAAGCAAAAGTGTGAGGTGATGTAAGTAAACCCTGCAATAAATCCAAAATATTGGATAAGGACTGTAAATAAAACCTGTAAGGAAACCATGTTGTCAGATAACAAGAATGTGCAAGTAGCTCAAGTTTGAAGGCACACAAGTCACACCAAAGAGCCCTTAGATTTCAGGCTTGCATGAGGTTCCATAGGTAAGTACCCTCTTGAGTGTAGTTGGCTCAAAACCTGTCCTATAAATAGTAATCGGGTTCTAAGGAGCTCAATATCATTGGATTGTTTTCTATGTTCATCGTTTTGGTTTATCCACTGAACTAGCGACCAAAATATTCCAAAAAAACAATCCTCAATGAGTGTAGTATCGAGTATCTACCAACTTCGGACTGCACCAAAGTCGGTCATCTCACTACCCCTAAAAAAGGCCAAGATGGTCAAGTAAGGTTCTAAGTTCAATTGATGCTTCACGACACCACGCGGCGGCCCCGTACTCTCCTTGACTTAACTCAAGGGTTATCGGTACTCACCAAAGTGCCACATCAACGTAGCTACTGTTTCAACCATGTCGGTATACCCCGCACAGTTCCCTCACAGTTTGTTGCTACTTACCTAAAGGGTATCCCCAGATCCGGGTTAGGATCTATAGAACTCCGATACAAACCCATAAAATTTAAAGCATACAAAGCATACAATTGAAAACACAAGTGATCTAATCCTAAGGTACACCTCACTTATATCTTCCCCAGCAGAGTCGCCAGTTCTGTGATCGGTGGGAACGAGAACTGACTGTTTTTTGGAATGTTGGTTCGCGTTTGCGTTTGTTTTTGCAAAGTATCGCGGTAAGCAAGAGTCGCCACCGTCTTTTATTTTATCCAACAAGGGAAAGGACAAAAGCATAGAAAAAATTCCTTTTCGAGATTGTTTCTCGGGTTCGGGAGGTAGATTATAGAAAGGGAAGGTGTTAGCACCCTTTCTATCAGTGGTTATCCACGGGCTCTTAGGTACTTGCTCACTATGTTTTCAAAAGGTTTGCTTTTCTTTGTGATTGTGGGTTTTAAAAAAGAAAGTTTTGTTTTTGAAGAAAGTGTAAGTGCGAAAAGTTTTTGTTTTATTTTTAAAAGGAGCAAGTACTTAAGAACCTCTACCTACTCAAAAAGGAATTTAATTGTGCAAATATCCTTTAGACAGTGCTATCCCACTATTGAGGAGTAGGTAGCACCGTCGTTGGAGTTTTCGGGTCAATTCGATTTTAGGGACGTGTGGTCACTAAAGCAACGTTAGGACGCTTTAGTGGTAATCCTAATGTCTTAGATCATTTTTATCGAGGCAACTATTTCGAGGCATCTTATGATCTTGGGACAAAGGACGACCTCTAAAACATCCTATACTTAATGACCACGTTCGAGGCAACCAAGTGAGGTGTACCCTAGGAGTGGCATGTGCAAGTGTGTCAATTTTCAGTTATTTTACTCTTGCATGTCATGGTGAGCTATTGTTGATTTTAAGTTAAGACAGATCTTGTCATACAATCCTCGTTAGCATACATCTAAGTAGTTAATATGTGTACAGAGATTTAAAGTGCGGGAATTGTAAATCCTATGCTATTACAAGGCTTCGGGGAGGGGGATTATTTACATGTCCAAAATTGGGGAATAAAAAGCAGTAAAGTAAAAGTTTAAGCTATTACAAACCAGTAGGCAGTTACAATAAAATAAACACGCGTAGAACAAGGAAAAAGAGGCGTCTAAGAAATTTCTAAATAAATAAGAAAATCTTTTTTATGTTTTATTTTATTTTGGGAAAATAATCTAAATCTATTTAATTTTAGTTTTTTGGAAAAATGTTAAGATAATTAAAAGGTTTAATTAACAAGATTAATTTAATAGAAAAAGAACTAGCCTAATGTTTTTTTGTGGTTTTTGATTTTAAGGTTAATTAAAAAGATAAAAAAAAGAAGTCTATGGGAAACAAAAATAAAATGCAAGAGGGATCCTTCGATCCAAGGAAAAAGGAGCTTCGACCCAGGGAGGGAATGGACTGCTTCGATCCAGAGAGGGTCCTGGTCCTTTCGATTGGGCCAGACAGTAAGGCGTGAGTGGCCTTCGATCCAAGGAAGAGGATTGTCTTCTGATCATGGAGGTCATGGCTTTCGATCCAGGAATGAGATGCCTCCTTCGATCCAGTATGCTAATGGGTTCGATCCAGAGAAGGTGTCTCCTTCGATCTGGGTTGTTATACCTGCAAAAGTATGTGAGCGAAATAAAATGAAGGGCCTGGGTATTAAACCCCAGGCCCTTCAATCCTGCGCTTGCTGGGTCCCTTCAGGCTATGTCTGCAGCAAGTGTTAGCAAACGAAAAACATGACCTGGGTGCCAAACCCAGGCCTTTCGATCCTGTCTAGGTTGGAAAATCAGAGGTAACAACAAGTATGAATGTATTATGCAAGTATGAGGTTGAATAATTTATCCTTTCTTACCAGCAGATTGGATCTTCGATTTGGACGTTTGTTGGACGTAGGCACCTTCGATCTGGGCACTTCCTGGATACAGGCACTTTCGATCTGGGCTTCTGGGCGTGGGCACCTTTGATCTGAAGGACTGCTTTGGCTCTTTGAGGCAATTTTTCTGTGTGTTCTCCTGCAGAGTTTTGTGTGTTTCGTTGTATATTTTCGTGTGTGATTTTCCTCTGATTTTCGTGTAATTTTCGTGTAATTTTTGTGTGTTGGTAATTTATGCTGGCCTCTGTATTTATAGGGGTGTGAGGGTGCAGTAATGGCAAGGGACAGCCATTAAAATAGGCCTTTAATGCTCTGGACAAAAAATCAAACACATTAAATTATTTCCTCTTTTGAAACATTCGTGTCCCTTGAATGAACCTGGACGCTTGGATTTCGAATGCTTTCAGGCCATGCTCTTCGATTAGTCCTGATTTGCCTCTTTCGAATGGACTCCTTGCGTACCCTTCGAATGGGCCTGGCCCAAATATCAATCGAATTATTCCAATCGAAAGGCTCTGCTAACAGGCCAATCAAAAGGTTTTGTTCATGCCAATCGAAGGACATGGTTGACATGCCCGTCGAAATTGCCTTGACATAATTCCAATCGAATGCTTGTCCATAATGCCAATCGAAAGACTCCTTCAGAATGCCAATCGAAGGGTCTTTCAGGATGCCAATCAAAAGATACTTAAAGTACCACTCAAAAATCTTCTTTTTCCTTAGGCAAGAGTTTGTGATCAACCAGGCAGGGGGAAGACTTTAGAAAACATGAGAGGGCAAATTTTGGGGTGCAACACATGTCATGAAACAAAGCAACCATGGTACGCTGGTATGTTGCCCCAGCATTTTTCAACCCAAAAGGCATGACCTTGTAGCAAAAAGTACCCCACTGAGTAACAAAGGTCGTCTTTTCCATGTCTTCAGGAGCCATCTTAATCTGATTATAACCTGAGAAACCATCCATAAAGGAGAAGACTTTATGCTGAGCAGTATTGTCAACCAGAACTCCGATGTGAGGTAGAGGGAAGTCATCCTTAGGGCTTGCCCTGTTCAAATCCCTGTAGTCAACACACATTCGGACCTTATCATCTTTCTTCGGCACTGGAACCACATTGGGCACCCACTGAGGGTAAGAAGTAACTGCTAGAAAACCGGCGTCAAACTGTTTCATAACTTCAGCCTTAATTTTCTCAGACATCTCTGGGCGCATACGGCGAACCTTCTATTTTACTGGAGGACAGTCTTCCTTGGTAGGCAGGCGATGAACCACAATGTCAGTATCCAAACCAGGCATATCTTCATAAGACCAGGCAAAGATTTCAACATAGTCACGCAGCATCTGAATCAACCGTTGCTTCACATTAAGCTCCAGATTTGCATCGATCTTGACCTCTTTCTTATTTGTCTCAGTACCCAGATTCACTGTTTCCACCGGCTCTTCATGTGGCTGAATAACCCTCTCTTCTTGGAGTAGCAGTCTTGCAAGTTCACCATGCACTTCGCAATCATCTTCACCCTCGTCTTCGGCTAAGTTGATCGGATTTTCAAAGTCATAACCGGCAGTAGCAGAATCATTACCAGTGAGATCCAGAGTGGATGTGGACCTGTATATGTGAGTATGTGTAAAATAGCTATTTTGCAATATATAATAAAGAAAGACAAGGAGCGCAAGATTTGAAATGCAACAACATCCAATGCTTTTATTAATGATATATGAAAATGATACACAAAAGCCCTCACAAATGAAGCCACAGTGCCCCGGGTAAGACACCGGGCCATAAAGTTTAAAACATTGTCTATTACAAATTCAAAACAAAAAGTTTCATTACTGGGTGATAACAGAAACGGGCATAGAATCCTTCGTTGTCCATTTGCTTAATCCACCATTGGCAGTCGGGTAGATCCAACTGTCAATATCAGACTCTTCATCATCATCATCATCCCTGATAGCATTTACCCCTGCCTCTTGCTTAGGCTTCTCTGGTGCTCCGAACTCAATCTATTTCGCATCAATCAAGTCTTGTACCCTATTTTTCAGACTCCAACAATCATCTGTATTATGCCCCGGGCTATCAGAGTGATAAACACAGCAGACGTTAGGGTTATACCTTGGTGATGTTGTATTTGAATTCTTTGGGGCTTCCCTTAGAGTCACCAGATTAGTCTTCAGCAACTGGGGCAAAATCTGAGATAAGGTCATGCTGAGACGAGTGAATTGCCTCTTAGGTCTCTCGTCCTTTTGTTGATTGTTGTACTGAGGAGCACCAGCAGGTTTTGAAATAACAACTGCATTGACAGCTTGGCGGTGTTCAGGTCTATTCTGTCTTTTTGCACTGTAGACAGCATTGGACTCTTTCTTAAACGGCTTCTTCTCGGTTCTTGATGAAGCACCCTTCTGTATCTTACCAGCCTTAATACCAGCCTCTATCCTCTCACCGGTCAAAATAAGATCTGTAAACCCAAATGAAGAGCTTCCAATCAAGTGGTTGAAAAATGGACCAGACAGGGTCCCCAAAAACATGTCAACAAGTTCCCGATCAGCTAAGGGCGGTTATACCCTTCCGGCGAGGTCTCTCCACTTTTGGGCATAATCTTTGAATCCTTCACCCGTTCCCATTGACATACCCTGAAGTTGGGTACGCGTAGGAGCGAGGTCGGAGTTGTACTGATACTTCCTGTAGAATGCAGTAGCCAAATCTTCCCAACTGCGGATACTAGCTCCGTCCAACTGATAGAACCACTCAAGCTGAGTTCCTGAGAGACTGTCTTGGAAGAAGTGGATCCATAGGTTCTTATCAGCAGTGTAAGGCTGGATCTTCGTCACATATGACCGGAGGTGCAGCTTCGGACAAGAAACTCCGTCATACTTAGTAAAGGCTGGTGCCTTGAATTTATGGGGAATCACCACCCCAGATGATAGACCTAGATCTCTGAAGTCCAGACCAGGCACCTTCTGAATTTCCATCGCGCTCAAACGGTCTTCCAGCTGTTTGTACTTATCCTCAGCAAGAGGATACTGTTCTTCATCGTAGTCCATCTCGTTGTCGGAGACCACAGGGCTAGGAGCTCTCCTTTCTTGTGGACTATCTTTCCCTCCAGATGAGGTGGTCAGATCAACTTCATTCTGTAGCCTGTTTCCAAACCTAGGACCAGTGTTGAATAGGACTGTCCTCTTCTTCTTTTTCTTCTTCTCCTTCAGAATCAGGGTCTTCAGGTCTTGCTGACCTTTAGCTAGACTCATGAACAACTCTTGAAATTGGGCATTCTGGGCCTAGAGGGCCTTGATGGCTTGCTCAGTTGAAGGTTTAGTAGACATGATGAGCACTGAAATAAACAGTGAAGAAGATAAGAGACCTGTAAAGGGTACCTGTTTATGAAGTGCATGGGATGAAATGCGTATGATTATGATTTCAAAGACAATTGAGATTCAAATTTGTAAACAAGAAAGGAAACACACTTTATTAGATAACTTTTTAATTCAAATTGTTCAACAAATTTCCCTTAAGGCGTTACAAGAATGGAAATACTGAAAAGTAAAAATAAAACTGGAAAGGAAATCATCAAAGTCCCATCAATGCTCCCATGGTCTCTTATTATCAGTGCGGACATAGTCATTGAGAATCCGCTCATTCTCTAACTGTCTAGTCAACCTCTGGATCTTCTGCTCTTACTCGTTGAACTTCTCTTGGTAAGAATCTGGTTCATCCCTCAGCTGCATCCAAGATCTCTTCAGTGCCCCAATGTCAGTGGGCATGTAAGGATGGAGGATGGTTGGAAGAACCCCTTCTTCATTAGCAACTTCAAGAGTGACTGGCCGGACGACTTCATATGGCATACCCAACTTTTGGGCACGGATACGGACCCATCTGAGATATGGCTCCATCGGGAGTGAAGTCTTTGGACCCAGCTCATGTGGATCAGATTGATGAACTCTATCCCAAGCCCTTATGAATCTACGACGTTGCTCGTTGCTATCCCCTTGGAAATCAAAGATGATATGAGGCATTAGCATCTCATGGGGTCCTTCTCTTCTGGCTCTTCCAAACTGACGGAGAGCTAAGCATGGGTTGTAAGAAATTCCTCCATGGGTTCCTACCAATGGAACATTAGGATACTCTCCACAACGATCAATGATAGTCACCTCGTCCATACCTTTGAGAGTCCAAATGATGTCATTATGAGAGAGAGACATCACCCTATAAGCCCAGCCCATTCCTTCTTTATTCTTCAGTACTGACTTAGGGAGGTGCGAAATAAACCACCTTGACAATAAAGGAGCACAACACATCAAAGTTCCCCGCTTTCGGGCAATACGAGCATAGAGCTGATGAAGAATGTCACCCAAGAGAGTGGGTACAGGGTTCTGAGAAATGAAGATCTTTATGGCATTCACATCAACAAAAGTGTCAGGATTCGAAAATAATACCAAGCCATAAATCAGAAGAGCCAGAATATCCTCGAACGCCTTAAAGTCTAGGCTATCCCAGAAGTAGTTAGCATTGCCAACCAAGAACTTAGTCAGAAATCCTTTTGCTCCACTCCTAGTCTCCCAATTAGCCATTACCTCCTCTTTAGTCAAATGAAGGGCTACAGCAATTTCTTCGGGCCTAAGGGTCTTCTTCCAACCAGTAAATGGGGTCTGCTCCAGAACAGAGATACCGAGCAGCTCAGAGAACTCTTCTAGGGTAGGAACCAGCTGGAAGTCCTGGAAAGTAAAACAATGGTACAGCGGATCATAGAATTGGACCAGGACACTCATCATCTACTCGTCCAATTTGGAGGTGACCAAACTGAGAAGAGAACCATGCCTCCTGATGAAGGAAGTAGTGTTAGGCATCTTGGCAACCAACACGTTAAGCAAGGTAGGGACTTGGACAAAGTTGATCCGGATAATATTCTTATGCATGGGCATCATGATGACCTACAAAACAGAGCAAAGATGAAACCCTATTGTCTTTGAAATAGGTTAGTCCAATTCAAGATGCATGCAATGTTATGATGTCATGATGTCATGATAGTAAGCACACCACAAGTATCCACAAACAGCAAACATGGTAAAGGCACACAAGTCACACAGAGAGCCCTTAGATTTCAGGCTGGCAAGGAGCTTAGGTACTACCCTCTTTCAGTTCAGTTGGTTTAAACCTGTCCTAAAAATAGTAACCGGGTTCTAGAGGATCTCAATATCACTGACTACCCTCAATCGGTCATAATTCCAGTTTAGCAACCTTTTCTTGCAGCCGGAATCATCGCGAGAGTTTAGTCTCAATGAGTGTAGCATATTTCTATTGTTCTATGGCCAAGTTGGTCAATTTAAAGGTTCTAAGGTCAGTTGGTGCTTAATGACCCCTTAGAAGACCCATATTCTCCTCGTTCCAACACAAGGGATATCGGTACAGACTAAAGTGCCACACCAACGTAGCTACTTCTTCAACCGTGTCGGTCTACGCCGGACAGTTCCCTCACAGTTTATTGCTACTTACCTAAAGGGTACTCCCAGATCCGGGTTAGGATTTATAGAACTCCGATACAAGCCCACAAAATTAAAGTATACAAAGCATACAATTGAAAACACAATGATCTAATCCTAAGGTACACCTCACTTTTTAATATCCCCAGCAGAGTCGCCAGTTCTGGGATCGGTGGGAATGAGAACTGACTCTTTTTGGAATGCTGGTTCGCGTTTGCATTTGTTTTTGCAAAATGTCGCGGTAAGCAAGAGTCGCCACTGTCTTTTATTTTATCCAACAAGGAAAGGACAAAAGCACAGAAAAATTCCTTTTTGAGATATTTCTCGGGTTCGGGAGGTAGATTATCGAAAGGGAAGGTGTTTGCACCCTTTCTATCTGTGGTTATCCACGGACTCTTAGGTACTTGCTCATTGTGTTTTCAAAATTTTCTTTTCTTTATATTCGTGAGTTTGAAAAAAGTTTTTGTTTGAAAGGAGTGTAAGTGCGAAAAGTTTTGTTTTGTTTTAAAAGGAGCAAGTACTTAAGAACCATCTACCTACTCGAAAAAAGGGAATTAAACTGTGCTAATGTCCTTTAGACAATTCTATCCCGCTATTAAGGAGTAGGTAGCATCATCATTGGAGTTTTCGGGTCAATTCGATTAAGGGACGTGTGGTCACTAAAGCAATGTTAGGACGCCTTAGTGGTAACCCTAATGTCTTAGATCATTTTTTCCGAGGCATCCGTTTCGAGGAAACTTATGATCTTTGGACGAGAGGGCGACCTCTAAAACTTCTTATACTCAATGACCACGTTCGAGGCAACCAAGTGAGGTGTACCCTAAGAGTGCGCATGTGCGAGTGTGTTATTTCGGTTAATTTTATATGTACATGTCATGGGTGAGCTATATTAATTTTAGGTTAAAGATTGATCTTGTCATGCATTGCCTATTTATCAAACATCTAACAGTTAATATTGTGCGGAAATTAAATTGCGGGAAATTAAATCTAAACTATTACAAGGCGTCGGGTATTTACATCGCCAAAAACAAACCCTTTAATTTAAATTGCGAAAAGTAAAATAAAGCGATAAATAATTAAAGTCCTAATTAAAAGTTGTTACATACCGAAAGCAATTACAATATTGAAAATATAGATCGCGTACGAAAAATTAAGACGGTGCATTTTTTAGGGTTTTGACCCCTTTTTGAAAGAAAGCATGTTTTTTTGAATTAAATTAAATTAAACCTAAGTTACCTAAAATAAAAAAAATATTTTTGGGTTTTTTATATTTAAGGAAATAAAATAAAAATGATTAAAATTATTAAAAACCTAATTCTACATTAATTTTAATTTATTGCAAAAAATATTAAAATTGTACCTAATTAAAAAGTAAATTAATTGATTAATATTTATTTATAAAAATAGAGTGATGAAATAAAATTTAATAATTAAAAATAATATTTTTTATGTTTTCTGATTTTATTAAGAAAAATAAATTGGTTAGTGTAAATAATAATAATAATTAATAAAACAATTAAATGAAAAAAGAAATATGAAGAGAAATAGAAATAAACCAAATGGGGGGTATGGGCCCAAACTGGAGGTAGAATCAGCATCTCAGAGGACCATTTTCGTTCTAGCCTGCTTTGACTTTATTGATTCCATATGCGCCTGTTAACCTGGACATATGATGGTCCTTCAATCCTATCCTTCAGATTTGGCCAGGAGGCCATCTGGCGCGTTGATGCTTGTAGGCATATGGTGGTTCACGCTCTGGATGCAGTATGGGAATACCTATGGAAAAAATATAACAAGCAATTTGGGGGACCTGGGATTCAAACCCAGGTCCCATTAGCCAATACACTAACCTGCTTGCCAACCCAACCAACGCGTTTTATTGTCAGAATAAAAAATAAATAGGCGCAAGATTTAAACTGGCCTATCAGAGGAAGACACCTAGTCGTCTTCTTCACCAAAAACCTTGTTTTCTTACCTGCGGATTTTTATCTGCAGGAAGATCCGTGGGATCATCCTAAAACCACTTCCAGGTCATGTAAACGCAAACTAAGAACATCAACGTGTTCGTCTCTCTTCCCTGAACACATCCATGGTCATCGTTTGTCCTAATTATTCCTGCAAAATAAAACCCCAAATGCAAATCTCCAAAACCCTAGTTTCGGGCAAGGTGATATAGGCTACAAAAACAAAATTAAATAATGCAGAAGTACTCTAAATGAATCGACTAACATGATAGTGTCAAGATTTTGGCAAAAAGATGCAAGATTTAGAGGTTATGAATCCGTGCACAGGGTCGTGTTTAGGACGACTTACAATGAGTTTGGGGCTGTCTCAGGGCTTGATTATGATCGCTTTAGCTCCAGTAGATGTCAGGCAAGAAGGCTATGTGGAGATTTTGGATTGAATCGTGCTCTAAGTATGATTTCAGTTTCCACTTTTTCAAGTTTTTTCTCCAATTTGGTTTGGCCGTTTTGGGCAGCTTCAGGTCGTGTTCTTGATGTGTCTAGTTTGTGTGAGTAATGAGGAATGCATTTAGGTTAAACTTTGGGCTTTAATCCATGAGCATTGAAGATTGGAGATTTGATTTGATCACCATTGACAAAGTTTCCAAAGTTGTACCAAATCCAAGATTTTGTTCACAATATGCCTTGGCACGAATTTGATTATGTGTATCATGATCATTGAAAGCTGTAATGATCAAAAAGATATGATTCCATCAATTTTTGGATTTTATTTGAATTAATACTCATTTAAAATGAATTAATTCAATAAAAATTAAATAAAATAGAAAAATTAATGAATGGACATGAAATTGAAGATGGGACACGTGTGTGGTGTGAAAAGACCAAATCAAGTTGAAAAAAGTGGGGTCTTTTGTCAAAAATTGGAGTTTTGAGGATAGTTGACTTTTGGCACTTTTGGAAAAATGCTCAACTTCAACAATGCATAACTTCTTTAATTTTGAACTTTTGGAAGTGTTCTTGGACTTTTTAGAAACCTTGAGATGTCCTCTAACCAACCCTTTTGGTCTCATATCATATTTATATTCCATGCTCAAGTTATAAGCTTTGGAAAAAAAGGTGTTTTTGTTGACTTTCAAAAATGACCCATAATGTCCAAATTTGTAACTTCTTGTGAGTGCATTTATTGATCTTGGAGTGTGAAGATGGATTGTAGGAAATTTCATCCTCTTAAAAATGAGCTTTGGATGGGTCATTTCTCATAAATTATGAGAAAGTTATGCTTGGTCAAAGTTGAGTTGACTTTTCCTACAAAACCCTAATTTAGCAACTTTTGAATCTTGATGAATCTTGAGCAATCCTTGATGAATCATGATCAACCCTTGATAAAATGATGAATTATCCTTCAAAATGAGAATGTTGGCAAAAAATCTTGAGGTTTGACTATTTGTAGGTCACCGTTGACTTTTGCCCTAGCATAGTCAATTTTTGGACCTCTTGAGCAATTGACTGACCAAACTTCCTCTACAAGGCTTGAAATTTGACATGTATGATCTTGAGAACATATTAAGGAATTGGGGAGAACTTGGGGCCATTTGGATGTAAGGACCTTGATGCAACACAAAACCCTAATTTTGAATTGACTGCCTTAGGAGGTGATTTGACTGTCCAACCCTTGAGCTAACTTGAGTCATTTGGAGATTATTCTTGAAATGTCTTGAGAAATATGGGAGGGCAAATTTTGGGGTACAACAGCATGGTTATCTACTCAGTTTGGTTACCTCAGGTTTTAAAGAAGACATGGTGAGTGTTATGTTCTAGTTCTTTGATCCTGAGCATCACTCTTTTACCTTACCAGATTAACAGTTGGTACCCACAATGGAAGAGTTCTCTAAGCTACTCGGAGTACCTATTCTTGATCGGACACCCTTCACCGGTTTAGGGAAGGCTTGGTTGTTTCTGATAGAGAAGGCTCAGTTGTTTCTGGATGCTATGAGTTTTCATGCTTTCAAGGAGATCTTGGCTACTTGTTTAAACATGATATCGTAACATCATATCATCCTGACATGGAATTTTTACTAACCATTTCAAGGATCTTAGTGATCTTTGGTGCAAGATTATAAGCCAGATTGCTCTCAAGGGGAAAGAGGATTTATTTTCCTCTAGCCAGATGTTGTCAATATCAAAGTACATTCTCTTGAGTCAGAGGCTAGGACCCACTTGATATGGTGAGCTTGATTCTTATAGAAGGACGTTAAAAAACAAAGACGCAAAGTTCTTCAGACGAAGCTGCAACCAAATTCAATTTCTGACATTCCATTTTCTTAATCCCACGAGATCCTTGAAAACTTTGCATATGCATATACATGTCATGAATATAATTACATAACAGGTATTCCCAAGACAAGTTTTCTAATATTCTTGATGTGTATTTCAACAGAAAAAAATAAATGGCTCTTGAACAGCCAGTCAAAGATCTCCAAGTTTAGAATGCCCAATTCCAACAGATGTTCCTGAACTTAGCCAAGGGGCATAAAGAACTGAAGACACTTATCACTAAAGAGAAGAAGAATAAGAAGAAGAAGAAGAAGAAGAAGACTAAGAAACCAGCTGGAACCCTTAACATGGGAAGAAGGTTCAGAGGTCCGGTCAAGCGATCTCTAGATTTTGATATCACATCGAATAAAGATGGCAACCAGTATGAGGATGGTAAGAATGCTAAAGCTGAGGAAAATAACAACCAGGGTTCTGAAAAATGTTCTTACGAAGAGGAAGAAGATTATCTGCATGAATAATATCCCCCTGTTGATGAAGAATACAAGCTGTTAGAAGAGCGTCTGAATGCTATGGAGAACCAGAAAGTTCCTGGATTAGATTTTGAGGATTTGGGTTTAGTCTCAGGAGTTGTCATTCCTCATAAATTCAAGGTCCCCACTTTTTCAAAACATGACGGTGTTTCTTGCCCAAAACTTCATTTGAGGTCATATGTCCAGAAGATTCAACCACACACTGTTGACAGAAAGTTATGGGTGCATTTCTTTCAAGAGAGCCTGACTGGAACATAGTTGGAATGGTTCTATCAACTAGAAGGGGCCAATATTTATACCTGGGAAGATTTGGTTGTTGCTTTCTATAAGCAGTACCAGTATAATGCCGATCTTGAACCAACCCGTATGCAACTACAGGGTATGACCATGGGCTCTAACGAAGGCTTTAAAGAGTGTGCCTAGAAATGGAGAGATCTAGCAGGAAGAGTTCAACCTCCCATGTCTGATAGGGAATTGGTTGACATGTTTATGGGAACTTTGATAGGACCTTTCTTCAATCATCTGATTGGAAGCTCTTCAGTCGGGTTCACTGAGTTGATACTAACATGGGAACATGTTGAAGATGGAATCAGAAGCAGAAAAATTCAGGTGGTTGTACCTTCAAGTACTCTGAAGAAGTCATTCAATGGAAAAAAAATAAGCTAATGATGTGTATAGCCAGAAAGGTCGTGGTAAAGGTGACCGCCACCAATTTGTAGAGGCAGTTCTGATCTCTAATCCCGCGCCAGTACAACAACAAAGTAATCAGCGTAGGCAGGTCAAACCCAGGAGACAATTCACAAGAATTAACATGCCGTTGTCTCAAGCATTGCAACACATGTTGAAGGCAAAGTTGATTACATTGAAGGATCCCCCTCAAAATCCTAATACTACTTCCCCCAACTATAATCCCAATGCAAGGTGTGCATATCACTCCAACAGTCCTGGACATGATACTAACAATTGTTGGACTCTGAAGAACAAGAATCAAGACATGATAGATTCTAAGGAGATTGAGTTTGATCCTCCTGAGACTCCTAATGTGATCACCGCACCTATGCCTAACCATAACAAATGTGTTAATGCTATTGATGATGTTTCTTATGTTTATGCTATAAATGACTTGACCACTCCTCTGATGATTGTTAAGAAGAAGTTGTTGTAAGCCGGTTTATTTTCGGGTTGCATTGAAAGATGCTTCTCCTGTGTGTCCCAGTTTAATGGTTATACACTGCTAAAGGAAGGTATTCAGTGTCTGATGGATGATCATGAAATTTTATTTGAGAAGATTCCTTCTGTGGAGAGTATGTCTCAAGACCTTAAGCTTGAAGAAGTGTCTTTTATTTTTGGTATTCCTGTAAGGATCATTTCTAAGGGTTCAGTAAAGATTACTGTTGAACCTAGGGTTTCCCCTCCGATCATTACCGCGCCTGGGCCAATTCCATATTCCTCTAACAAGGCTATCCCTTGGAATTATGGAGCTTATGTCTACTACCATGGAGTCAAGCAAGAATCTTGACTATCGAAGATAAGGATACTGAAGTTATTGATCCCAACATTGGCAATATTGTTGGGACTAGTAAAGTTACCAGAAGTGGAAGGGTTTTCTCCCTAGAGATCTCTCCAAAGACTGTTACTACACCAGTTCGTATTATTTCTATTAAATCAACTCTTGAGACTCGAGGAAAACAACAAATGATTGAGTCCGCCCAGATTGAGACACCGAAAGAGGTTACTACTAGAGATGCTTATAAGCAAGAGATAGAGGAAATACTGAAAATTGTCCAGAAAAGTGACTATAAGATGTTGAACAGTTGGGGAAGACTCCCTCCAAAATATCCATGTTATATTTGTTATTATGCTATTAAGCCCATGCTCATGCTTTGGTGAAGTTCTTGAAATTTCCTCATGTACCACAAGAAATCTCTGCTGATCAATTTGAAAATTATGTTGCTAGGATGACAACAGATAATGCGCTAGGATTTTCTGACGCTGACTTGACTCTCACAAAAAGTAACCATAACAAGGCCCTACATGTCTCTATTGAGTGTAGAGGCACTACCTAACTCACGTGTTGGTTGGCACGGGTTCCTCATTGAATGTCTTGCCGAAGAGTACTCTAAACAGACTTGACTGTGAAGGAGTTGTGCTGAAACCTAGTGATATTGTGGTAAGAGCCTTTGATGGTTCACAGAGAATGGTGCACGGAGATATTGATCTTCCAATCAAAGCGGGTTCTCAGGTCTTCAACTATACCTTTTATGTGATGGACATTTGTCCAGCCTATTCATGTTTACTTAGACGCCCTTGGATTCATGGGACAGATGTTGTTACTTCTAATTTACACCAAAAGTTTAAATATCACGTGATAGGAAAAATTGTTATAGTTTATGGTGAAGAAGAATACATGGTGAGCAACTTGAACTCCTTCAAGTATGTTGAGATGGATGGTGAATTCATCGAGACTTCCTGCTAGACTTTGAAGTTGTTCCTCAGACAACTCTCGTTACTAAAGATACTTATGCTATTCCTAAGACTACCAGGGTTCCACCAAGAATGGATTCTCTAAAAGACGCTAGAGTTGTGATAGAAGAAGGAGGTTGCACTGTTTGGGGTCAACTTCCCGACATTCCTTACAAGTCCAACAAATTTGGCATGGGTTTTACCTCAGAAGCTCATAGGGCTGTTTGTTGTGCTCGAGCTAGGAGATCGCCATTCCGCATCAACAACAATAGAGTCAACATTGTAGAAGATGCTGATAGCGACTACGATATAGACAATTGGATTTTCCCTACTGCTCGTAGTGGAATCAACAATTGGAAGGCTAAAGACTTTATACCAATCTCCTTTAGTCAAGAGTAAATGATATTTTCTGTTTTCTTGATTTCAAGTTTTTGGTTATGTAATTTTAAACAACAACTTTAAACCTTGTGCCTTACTCGGGGCACAACTAACCATTTGTTAGGGTTGTCATTTTCATCCACATATTTTCATTTAATAAATCATTGGACGTTTGCATTCAAATTTTGAGCTCTTTGTCTTATTTTAACTTTATTTCTTTCAAAATAGACATGTGTTCTTACACACACCCACACAACAAATTGCAGATCCATATCCACCCTGGATCCAATTGATAACAATTATGTTATTTCCAATTATGACTTCGAAAATCTGATCTACCAAGCCGAGGACGAAGGATTGGAAGATTGTGAAGTACTTGGAGAGCTTGTTAGGTTGTTAATGCAGGAAGAAAGATCCATACAACCGAATGAGGAGTCGGTCGAGGTTATGAACTTTGGTACTGAAGAGGACAAGAAAGAAGTCAAGATAAGTGCCAACCTAGAAGACAGTGTCAAAAAAGAGATTAATCTAGATGTTACATGACTATGTTGAGATCTTTGATTGGTCGTACAAATACATGCCAAGGCTTGATACAGACATCGTGGTTCACCATCTACCGATGAAGGAAGGTTGTCCTCCTATAAAACAGAAGGTTCGTCGTATGCATCCCGAGATGTCTGAAAAGATCAAAGTTGAGGTTATGAAGCAATTCAATTCAGGTTTCTTAGCTGTTACGTCCTATCCTCAAAGGGTTTCAAATATGGTGCAAGTGCCTAAGAAGGATGGCAAGGTGTGAATGTGTGTATACTACAGGGATCTGAATAGGGAAATCCCCAAATATGACTTTCTGCTTTCGCATATTGATGTTCTGGTTGACAACACCACTCAGCACAAAGTATTTTCCTTCATGGATGGTTTCTTTGGTTATAATCAAATTAAGATGGCACCTGAAGACATGGAGAAGACTACCTTTGTCACACGGTGGGGCACTTTTTGTTACAAAGTTATGCCTTTTGGTTTGAAGAATGTCGGTGTAACGTATCAAAGAGATATGGTAGCTTTGTTCCATGACATGATCCATCATGAGATAGAGGTTTATGTTGATGACATGATAGACAAGTCTCATACTAAAGAAGAACATCTCAGCCACCTGCACAAGTTGTTTGAGAGGTTGAAAAATTACAAATTGAGGCTGAATCCAAACAAGTGCACCTTTGGGGTAAGATCCGGTAAACTCCTAGGTTTCGTTGTTAGTGGTAAAGGTATTGAATTTGATCCTTCCATGGTTAAATCCATTCAAGAAATGTCAGCTTCGTGTACTGAGAAAGAAGGCATAGGTGTCTTGGGAAGTTTGAACTACATTGCTAGATTTATTTCTCATTTGACTGCTACTTGTGAGCCAATCTTCAAGTTGTTAAAGAAAGATTAAGTAGTGAAGTGGAATGATGACTGCCAGATAGCTTTTGGCAAAATCAAGGAGTACCTCTAAGATTCTCCGATTCGGATGCCTCCAGTTGAAGGAATACCCCTTATCATGTATTTAACAATATTAGAGAACTCAATGGGGTGCGTATTGGGGCAACATGACGAGTCTGGTCGAAAAGAGCATGCAATATACTACTTTAGCAAAAAGTTTACCGACTGTGAAACAAGATACTCAGTTCTCGAAAAAACTTGTCGCGCTTTGGCATGGGTTGCTCGCCGACTAAGGCAATATATGTTGACTCATACTACTTTGTTGATCTCTAAGATGGGTCGAATAAAGTACATATTCGAGAAACTCGCTCTCTCTGGAAGAATAACAAGATGGAAATGGTCTTGATAGAATAAGACATTCACTACACTACTCAGAAGGCAATCAAAGGAAGTGTTCTGGCAGATCATTTGGCTCATCAAGCGGTAGATGACTATCAGTCTATGAGTTTTGAGTTCCCGAAGGAGAACATTATGCTAGTTACAAATTATGAAGAACCTGGACTGTATAAAGGACCTGAGCTGGGATCCCGATGGACTATGGTTTTTGATGGAGCTTCCAACGCGCTTGGTAATGGAATCGGTGTTGTGATTATCTATCCCAAGGGTTGCCACACGCCTTTCACCGCCAGATTATGTTTTGACTATACCAATAACATGGCAGAATGCAAAGCGTGCATCATGGGTATCAAGGCAGCTATCAAAATGAGAATTAAATTCTTGAATGTATACGAGGACTTAGCCTTGGTAATTAGTACTATTAAAGGAGAATGGGATATGAAACATCCAAATCTCATTCCTTATCATGAGCATGTGTTGGCATTAATTTCGTACTTTGAGGAAATCACTTTTGAACATATACCACGAGAAGAGAATCAATTGGAAGACGCATTAGCTACCATGTCATCTATGTTCAAATTCATATGGGATAATGAAGCTCCTCAAATTACTATTGAGAGACTAGACAAATTGGCACATTACTACGAAGTTGATACTGGTGGAGTAGAGGAAAAACCTTGGTACCACGAAGTTAAAAGATACTTCGAGACTCAAGAGTATCCTGAAAGAGAATCTATTAATGATAAGAAATTTCTATGGAGGTTCTCTGCCAAATTATTTTTTAGTAACAAAATTTTGTACAAGCGCAATCACGATTCAACTTTGCTTCGCTGTCTAGACAAGAAGGAAGCTGAGAAAATTATGTAAGATATACACGAAGGAGTCTTTGGTAATCACTCTGGTGGGCATACAATGGCTAAGAAAATTCTGAGAGCGGGTTATTATTTGTCGGCCATGGAAACTGATTGCCATCATCATTCTAGAACTTTCCACAAATGCCAGATTTATGCTGACAAAGTACATGTGCCTCCGGTTTCTTTGAATGTATTGACTACTCCTTGGACATTTGCAATGTGAGGGAATCGATATGGTTGGAGATATTAAGCCTGCCGCTTCTAATGGGCATCGTTTCATCCTGGTCGCTATTGATTACTTTACTAAGTGGGTTGAAGCAACCTCGTTTTCCTCCGTGACCAAGAATGTTATGGCCCGGTTCATTAAGCATAACCTCATCTGTTGGTATGGAATACCTGAAAGGATTATCATGAACAATGGTACCAATCTTAACAATACTATGATCATATAACTCTGAATGTAATTCAGAATTAAGCATCACAACTCTTCTTCGTATCGACCAAAGATGAATGGTGCAGTGGAAGCCGCCAACAAGAATATCAAGAAGATCTTGTAGAAGATGACAATGACATATAAAGATTGGCATGAGATGTTACCATTTTCTCTTCATGGTTATCACACTTCATTATGTACATTGACTGGAGCAACCCCGTTCTCTCTAGTCTATGGTATGGAGGTTGTCTTACCTGTCAAAGTCCAAATTCCTTCCCTAAGGATTATGAAAGACGCAGGTTTAGATGAAGACAAATGAATTCAGACTAGGCTTGACCAGCTAAATTTGATTGATGAAAAGAGGCTTATGGTTGTTTGTCACTGTCAGATGTATCAGCAACGCATGATCAAAGCCTTTAAAAGGAAAATCAAACATCGGGTATACCAGGCTGGTGATTTGGTAGTAAAGCGCATCATCCTACCACAAGGTGATCCCAGGGGAAAATGGACCCCAACATACGAAGGGCCATTTGTGATCAAAAAGATATTTTATGGTGGTGCTATGATACTTACTACCATGACGGTGAAGATTTTCCACACCCTGGGAACACGGACATAGTAAAAAAATACTATGAATAAAAGAGACCTGCTAGGTTGACAGGCCTAAGAAAGAATAACGGCATCCCAACGAACCAAAAGGGTTCGGAAAAAAATTAGTGATATATATATATATATATATATATATATATATATATATATATATATATATATATATATATATATATATATATATATATATATATATATATATATATATATATATATATATATATATATATATATATATATATATATATATATATATATATATATATATATATATATATATTATACACCCGACAATTTGAAAACCTGAAAAGGCGGCTTAGGAAAAAAAGGGTATCCCGGTAGACCGAAAACCCGAAAGGGCGGTTCAGGCAAAAGTTAGGGATTAAAGCGTACGACTATGTCCTGTTGGATCATCTACTTACAACAAACTTTGTTATCAACGTAAAGTTCAAATGGTACAGATCAATTCAATCAACTTCTTTCGACCGCGAGTGATGAGATGCTTGAAGACATAGGGGAAATATCATATTTGGAACTTGATGGGATCGTTTCCACATAGTTGTTTTTCCTTATTTTTCTTTGTACTCTTTCTTACGACGATTTCCTCTTGCTAGGATTTTTGTATCTTTGTATAAAACTGCCTGTTTATAGGGAAAATTTTCTAAATCAATACAAGTCAATTTCAAAATTCAAAATTGTTTTACTTTCTCTGTCTTGTTTTCAAAAATGTCCAATGACTAAATTGAATGAACATATGCATTTGAACATGATTACTGTTAACAAAATATATGCATAAAAACAGGATTAGCATTTACTACAGACTCTAGGAGTTGGTATAGTGTTCAAGCTCATACCCTCTAGAAATTATCTCCTTAATGTAGTTCTTATGAATGTTTTTCTCTAGCAGGGTTTATTTCCCCAACGGACTTTATTTCTCCAACACCGTAAAATCCACGACAGAATTCTCTTCTCCAATAGGGTTTATTTCTCTGATATTGCAATTCCCCGATAGGATTCTCTTCCCCGACCATATGTCATTCAACTTTGTTCTCCCCAGAAGAGTTGACATCCATATCTGAAACTTAGTCAGACAGTAGGAACTTCAGCATTTGCCCTTGTTGGTTGAGGTTGAACACTCGGTGGCTGATTCTGAGAAGCCACCAGTGCTTCCATCAGAGTAGTCAAGTTGGCCAGGTCAGCCTTCAAAGCAGAAACTTCTTCGTGTAGCTCGTGATTCTCCTGTTCCAAGTTGTCCATCTTCTTTTTGAAGTTAGCCCGAGTGTTGTAGTGATGAGTCAGCTTGCTGAACAGAGTAAAGAAGCTGGGTAAGGTACCTGGATATGCATAATAAATGCAAGAAATATGTGCAATATGATGTATGACATGCAATTCACATGATTATTATTTTTTATTATTTAATATTTCAAGGGATTTATGATTTATGGACATATTGCAAATATCAAAGTAATAAAGCTTTTGAAATACGGAAGATTTTTATTATAATAACTTCTAAATGGGTTACAAGTTTTAATGATACCAAGTAAAAGATGAAAATACAATCTAAAATCCTGAGAAAAAGAACTGATGAAGATCAATCTGTGTGTTGGTGCTTCCCTGTGAGCCTGGAAATCTGAGCCCTCAACCTCTGGTTTTCTTCCACATGTCTGATGACAACCTCCTTCCAACCATTTGGATCAGAAAGTGAGTAATCAGCACCTGTTTGAGGCTTAGGGAAAAATAAATCCCCTTGCCTCTCCATAGACTCTACCGCTCGACTCTCAAGGATCTCGATCAAATCATCTTTCTCCTTCAGGTCTGCTCTGTAGGAACTCTCTAAAGTCTGGAACTTGTTCTTCCAAGCATCCCTTTCCTGTTGCATCCTAACCAAAGCAAGTTGCAGCTCCTCTAGATCATCTAATAAGGGAGGAGTGGTCTTTACAAACAAATCAGGCATGGGTGTCTCCCGAGTATACGGCATCTTCAACTGAATGGCTCCCGATCGGATCCACTGAAGATATGGCTCCAAAGAAACAACACCTCTAGGTCCCAAATCCTTCCTACTCTGCTTATGAATGTGACGCCAGGCCTTCGCAATCTGCTCCCTAGCTTCCCTGTGGTCTTCTCCTTCCTTCAGAAAGAAACTACTCAAATGAATAATGTTTGGTTTATCCCTCATCGGATAACCAAGTTGTCGTCGTGCAAGAACAGGGTTATAGTTAATTCCTCCCTTTGTACCAAGAAGAGGTACATTGGGGAAACTACCACAACTGTCAATAATCTCCACATCCTGGTAAGCTCGACGATACCAATCAATATCCGAGTGAGTAAGTGTCATGATCTTGGGAGCCCAACGGGGTTCCTTCTTGACATCCCAAAAAGCATAAGACTGAGGCATATGAGAGATGAACCATCGGTACAACAGAGGCGTGCAAAAGATAATCATTCCCCCATGATAGGAACTCCGAAGATGAATAGAGTAATAAGCATCACCCAACAGTGTAGGAACCGGGTTTCCAATCATGAAAATCCCGATGGCGTTAATGTCGACAAACTTGTCCACATTAGGAAATAAGAATAATCCATAAGCAAGTAAAGCAAAGATGGCCTCGAAAGCAACCGTACTCTTCATCCTGGCAAAGTAACGAGCCTTATCCAATAAGAAATGAGTTGGTAATCCTCTAATCCCTCCTTTGGTAGTCATACGGGCTTCCACCTCAGACTTCCCCAGATGAATCAAAGCAGCAATCTCATGTGGTTTTGGCTCACCCTCCAAACCAGTAAAAGGAACACGATCGGTAACGGGTAAATCAAATAGATAAGAATACTTCTCCAGTGTAGGCATCAACTGATAATCGGGAAAAGTAAAGCAGCAAAATACCGGATCATAGAACTGGACCAAGGTCGAGAGAATACCCTCCTTCATCTTCAGCTTCATGAGAGGAATAACGAATCTATACTTCTTCTAAAAGTCTGCAGAACACTCGATCTCTGGAATTAGACTGACCAACTCATCTATCTTGGGATCCTTGAAACTGTATTTCCCTGTCTTTCTCTTTCCAGAATCCATGGTTAAAAGTACCTGAGATATTCACAAATAGTCAACCTTTAAATCCCTTGAAATATTGTTTTCTTCAAAATATGCTTATGAGTGCATGGATGCATGATGCAACAATCACACACAAGATCACGCATATAGAGTTCATAGGTTCAACATCACGAGCATGAGGTCGAAGGTACTACCCATAAGGTGTTGGTCTAAAAAGTTATCACCTGCCGAACAAGGTTCTAGAGGTTCACAGAGTCTACATCCTTCCTTCGGATATTACCAACTTCCCGATTAACTCGGTAATTAGTAATATTCTCAAGAAAGACTCGTCCAAGCATAGTATCGCGTGACAACTATTTCCGAATTACTCTGTCATTGCTTTCGCACTACACCTAAAAGACCAAGATGGGTTTGGTATTCTACGGTCCTCAGTTTCAGCAGGCTCCCAGGTCGAAAGTAGTACGTCTTCCCGATTACTCGGTAAACGACACTACAGTCAAAGGGACCTCCACTGAGTGGGGGATCTCATGCCTCCTTTTTTGGGATTACTCCCTCAAAGTTAACATGACTATACCGCCCGTCCTATATTAAAATTTTCCCAAGTCCGGGTATAGGACTTATGTATGAGTAATCACCAAGCACCCTGAAAACCAGGAAAATCCAAACAAACATATATACAAAATATAACACATAAACACAATAACACATATACAGATATAAACAAAGATAGGCTCAACCCACTTAGGGATGGACCAGCAAGAGGTCAATCTTTCCCCAGTGAAGTTGCCATTTTTTTGTAGCGGTAGAAATGTTCAAGACTAAGCCATTGGATTGACTAGACTTTATACAAATCAAAATAAAAAACGCCACCGTGCTTTATTGTTTCCAAAGGAATGGGAAAAGAGAGAATAACCCAAAAGAGGGGGAAAGATTCAAGGTAAGGGGGTTGGTTATGCAAAGGGAAGGTATTAGCACCCTAAACATCTATGGTACTCCGCAGGAACCTCTTTGAAAAATATGTATGTTTTGGCTATATAAAATGTGTTGTATATAAAATGGATGGTGGAGGTGAGAAAAGAAATATATTTTTTATGATTTTTTCACCCGCCGCGGTTGCGAACCTTTAGTGCCTACGTACCACCTTTCATGCAATAGGGGATCAGGGTACACGTAGTTCCTCTTTTAAAAGTTTGAAACATAAGTGTGTTGGTTGATTTTAAGAGGTAAGACATCATCATCATTGTCCGTGTGGAAAACATACTTACTACCCACAATCATGAGAAAAGAGAATTTTCATCATCTCAAAGTGGAGGATATGGCTTGGAATTTAAAATCAACAATGCCTCACTCAACACCCAAGTGGAAAATATCTCACTTCACTATATATTGTAGAAGTATAGTTGTTTGCATCACTACAAGGATTGACAAGAGTCTAACCTTTTGATAAAAGTCTTAAAATAAAAGCCAAAGTGGCAAAATAGTTTGAAATGAGATTATTTGACTTTTAGTCTTCTCACAAAAATGTCAAAGTATTATTAAATTGATTGTGTTTATTTATGAAAAGATTTTGAAAATGCATGGACCTAAGTCCAAGTTTATTATGAAAGTGGTTTAAGTTTCAAAACAAGAAGAGTTTTCAAAAGGAGGGAGAAGATTTTTGAAATTAAAGAAGATGGGAGGAGAAGAAGAGACTATCCTAAAGCATAAGGTAAAAGTTAAGGATAAGAACCATCTAACCAACAAGAAGCCAAAACTTGACATTATGAGCCAAGATAGAATTCACATTCTTTAGATTGGAACCAAGCAAGCAAAGATACTAGACCTCTTCAAGTGCATTAAGTCTTCACAAAAATTGGGCAGAGTAACGACTGTATACGGGTGAATTCCGAATTACAAACAAAGGGTGTAATCACAAAAACCTGCACACAAAAACAAACAAGCAACCTAATGTCTTGAGGTAAACCTCAAGAGCTCCAGACAAAATAATCAGATAAGATCACAAGGTCTCCAAGATAGGCCAAGGTTTCTAATCCTAAGTCCAAGAAAAAGTCCCATGCTCCATAATGCCAAGGATAGTAACCAAATAGTCCAAGTACCATTAAAAGTTTTTTAGGATTTATATTGATTATTAAGTATCTTAAGAAAGGAAAAGAAAAGCTCAAGTGAGCAAAGTAAAAATGGCAAGAAGATAAATGCTCAAATGAGCAAAGATGAAAATAGCATGAAATGAAAAATGCTAAAAAATAAATAGTACATAAAGCATAAAAGAATAAAGGCATAAAATAAACAAGTCAATAATTAGTGGTTAGTTGGATGACCATCTTGAAACTTGCATTTGGAACTCATTAGAGGATTGGTAGAACCAAATCCTCCACACAACAAGTTGCATTTGCTTTTTGTCAAGTATATCATCCATTTGGAATTCTCATAAGTACTATTTAATGATCAACGATATTTAAGTGATCCGCGTTGACCAAAAGTGTTGTAGATCCATTAGAGGATTGGTAGAACCAAAGCCTCCACACAATGAATCTCAAGGTTATTGGATCAAAGAGATCAAATTAACATACTTGGGCTTGCAATCATAAGTTTGCGCCACGAATGATCATTTATTCGAATCGGGACAAAATTTAGCGCTATGTTAAGCAATCGTAAGTGGACTTATATAGAAGTCGCACCTATTTTGAGGTCGGTCAATAGCAATCTATGTACCATTTGTTTTGAGACATGATATAGAGATCATACTCCAATAACACTTAGTGCAATGAGAAGGGGATGAGATGAAGAGTAATTAGGGTAAAAAGAGAAACCATATTTGAATTAATATTTAACAAACTATTATTAAAATCATTCATCCATTTTTTGTGGAGTTAAACTCAACACCATGGATCCAATAATGTTAATAAAGCCATGATCAAAAAATCAACCCAAGACAACCAGAAAATAATCACAAAATAATAATATAATTAATATATACATTAAAAGGTTTAAAAATGTTTAAAAAATGGAAAATAATGAGGAAAATATCAATTATATTCAAATTAATCAAGAAATGAAAAATAAGACAATAGAAAAATCAGAAAAGAGGCCAAGTAATTTTACAAAATTTTTGGGAATTTTTAAAAGTCAGAAACTATTTTTAAAAAATAAAATAAATGGGTAAAATAAACAAAAATAGTAAAAAATAGTAAAGTCAAAAACAAAAATAAAATAAGGTCACCAATATTTGTCACAATATCATTGGATCATTCCATAATTTTTTCAGAATTTAAAAATGTATAAAAGTATTTTTAAACATTTTAAATAAATCAAATAAGTGTAAAATTTATACAAAATACCAAAACACAAAATTAAATTGTGAAAAAATAAAAATCAGAAAGAGAATAATCAAAAATATTTTTCATAATTTTTTCAGATTTTTTGGATTAAAAATGAATTTTCTATGATTTTTTTTTTAAATTTAAAACAATTAAAATATAAAAATCAGAAAAAGAAAATAAAAAGTAAAAGATGTGGACCATTGGATGAGAGTCAAAACGCGTTAGTAATCAAATCCAAGGGATCTGGCGCGTTGTTCATATCATGGTCTTTAATGAATAATGTACGGAATCAATAATAAAATCAGAATTTGAAAAAAAACAGATGGCGTGCCTTCATTGGTTAGAAGATGACACATTGGTCATCTTCAACCTCCAGCCATCACGAATTGCAGTTCTCTTAAAATGTAAAATCAGAAGCTCAGACCTATGCCATTCGCTTCGTCTCTTCAAGACGAAGACAACCACACCCTCGCGCCAAATTTATATAAACTGTAGCTCATGAAATTTGGAAAGAAAGTTTTGAAAAGGGATTTGAAAATTCATGGTCAAAACGAGTTTCCAGATGAAAGTAAGTGTTGCGACTAGAACCAGGGCAATGAGAGCATCACAGTGATATCAAAGTTTTGAAGAATTGATGAAGGAATCTACCTATTGAAGTTGAGTTGCAGAGCTCTGAAACTGGACTTCTATGGAGCAATATAGGGCACGATTCTTGAATGTAATTATATGGTTAGCTTTAAGGAAGATCAAGGAAGGTGAATTGAGGGAAAATGGATTGAAAAAGGCTTGAGAATAGAATTCGAAATTGCTGAATTATGGGTTGTGAAGTAAGTTTGGCAGGGTGATTCTGGCTATCTAAGCTTGGGAAATTGAATGGGGAATGACCCTCTATTTATAGGGAAACAAATGGGATCAAAAGGAATAGCAAATGACGCATTTTGGAGGGAATTCATGTGGGTCTGCATCATGAAGAAAGTGTGACTCAAACTTGATCAAAACTCAGCCAAATCGTGTGTTTCATGATGCTAATCACTTATGGAAAGTTTCTAAACATGATTAGAACCAAAAACGCGTGGAAATCTTGTGATTAGAAGCCAAAACAAAGATTTCAAAATCCTGACTTTGTGCAAAATTCAGTTTCAAACTACCAAATTCAAATCCGTGGCATTTCCTCCTCAAGGGGTCTTAGGGCATAACTCTTGATGCTTTGGAAATATGAGGTTACAATCTTTGCAATGGAAAAAGAATGGAATCAAATGGATGCTTGAGCTGAAAGTTACATGGAGTCAAAGTTGAAGAAAAAGAGTTGACTTTCCATACTTAGAAATATTTCAAATTCTTCTTTAAAAAATACCTATAATATTTTGCATCCAAACATGGCCTTCCACTTAGAATTTACTCTTGACCAAAAGATATGTAATGAAGTATACCTCTTGAATGACATTTTTCAATTTGAACCACTCAAAATCTCTAAAAATTGAGCAAGTTATGACTTGTTAAAGTTGGCCAAAAATCATGAAATGACCTATAATCTTTTGCATTCTTAAGGCAACTTCCATCCATTTTATTACTTTTCACATATAAGAAGGAATGAATTACACATCCTTAAGATCATCATGAAAAAATAACTGGCTCAAGGTGATAAAAATTGAACAAGTTATGACCATTTGAAGTCACATATGGAAAATCGGGGATTCATCTGGGTGACTTGTAATATTTCTTCTTTACCAAGTTTCTTCCACATGAAAACTCTTTGGAACTCTTGAAGTGATTTGTTGGTAACTCTTTGAAGATAAGGATGCTTTTGGAATCACTCAAAAATACCAAAAGATGAGCAAGATATGCTCCTTTTAAGTCCAAAACCCTAGCCTCTAGATCAAGAGAATGCTTTGAGGAACTTGAACAAACTTTTTGTGCCAACATTCTTCCTTTATGAATAGAAATTGTTGAGGATGATGATGAGGACTCATGGCCACCAAAACCACTTCCATACCAATTCTTCCAAAACAACTTCAATGGTGAGGTTTGAATTTCTCAAGCTATTGACTAGGGCATGGAAATAAACTCATGAACCCATGAAGCAACTTGCTAAACCTCATTGCCTTTACCTACATTATTAACAAGTAAGACAAACCAATATTGTATTTTATTAATTAGAGAGAAAATCAAAGCAAAATATCCATGATCACAAAAGAAAACAAGTCAAGGTGCTTGGTAACTCCTCAAAAGAGCAAGGCTAAAGATAGGGAGAAGAACCAAAAAGCCTGATGTGATCTTGTTGTGATTGAAACAATATGGTATGGTGAAGGAATCTTAGGGGCAAAAATTGGGGTACAATAGCAACAATCAGGGATTTATTTTCCCAGTAAAAAATGTTATATAAAACTTTTGATTTGTTCCAGCGACATCTTGCATCCATATATCATATATCATAGCATATGCATACAAAACACATACAACATTCTCATTTATTTTGAGAGCATCCTTAAGCAATGCATTACATACATCATGACATTACATAAAACTAACTTTGTTTTTCAGGTTAGTTCACAAACAGATAAATGTTGCCAATAGTTTATCATCCTTCAAATATAATCAGTCAACGATTCATTCTGATATTCCTTTGGATACAGTCAAAAGTAGACTCATTCCAGTACATCTTCTAGATACAGTTCAAATATGATCGAGACATATATCCATTCTTATACTCATTCCAATACATATTACAGATACAGTTCAGATATGATCAAGACGTAGATCCATTCTGATATTCATTTTGGTACATCTTTAGATACAGTCAGGTTTAGACTCATTCTAATATAGATCTCGGATACAGTCGGGCGAAGACTCATTCTGATAAACTCATAGATACAGTCGAGACATAAACTCATTCTAGAATATCATTCGGATACAATCAAGACATAAGATTCATTCTGACACACCCCAACACATCTGCTAGATACAGTCGTACATAGAATCATTCTAGTATACTTCTTATATACCATCGAACATAGACTCATTCCGATACTCCTATTAACAGTTACTTTGGATGGCATCTATAAGCCCATATTCGAAGACACTCTATCACCTGTTCTAATGGCATCTTTAAGCCCATTCAAACAATACAATCAATCAACAGTGTTACTTCGTGCACATGTGAGTGCAAATTTCTAGGCACTTAAGTGTTCAATCCTTTTCCACCTTCAGATCACGAATGATGGACATGCCAATATAAATCTTCAGGTTTAAGAAGATTGAACAGGGGCAGCTGTTGTACCCCAAAATTTTCCCTCCCATTTTTCAAATATACCTCCTCATGCTTCTAGGATTTTCAATTGCTCAAGACTACTCAAAGGTTGATCAGACAAACTCTTATCTCCTAAGCAGTTTACCAATAACTAGGGTTTTACTTCTCTCAAGGGAAATTGGACTTATAATGCCTCAAGGGTATTTCATGGTTTCTCATATGTCTCAAGGTACCCTCATGAGAAATTTGAAGTTTTGCATCACAAGGTTGCTCAGTCAATTGCTCAGATGATTGAAAATCAATTGTATTGGATAAAATGTTAATTGTGGTCAATATACAATCAAAACTCAAGATTTTTGGTCAACATAAAAAATTTGAATTCACATTCATCATTTGATCAAGGGTTGATCATGATTCATCAAGAAAACTCAAAATCCATCAAAAGTCAAAAGTTACTAAATTAGGGTTTTCTTAAGGAGAAGTTAACTGAACTTTGACCAAGCATAACTTTCACATACTTCATTAAATTTTTCTCAACAAAAGCTCATTTTGAAGGAAATTCAATTCTCTACAACTTTTTCTCTCTAAGCTCAAGCCCAAAAATGCTTCATTTGAGAGATATGGGCCAAAACATTATAGGTCATTTCAAAAGTCAACAAAAAGACACCTTTTGTCAAAGCAATTTACATCAAGATAAATCTTCAAATGAAAAAATAACCAACATGAAGATTGTAAGGGACATCTTGAGGTTTCCAAAAATTCCAAGATCATCTTCATATAACAAAAATTGAGTGAATTATGATTGGTGCAAGTTGGGTAATTTTGAGGAAATGCATGAAGTCCAAATTGAGCAAACTTGAATTTTTGGGCTAATGGGCTTATCTTTTAGAGTCCAAACGTGTTCTTAACCTCATAATGGACCTCTAAATATATTCATGCACCATTTTAATTTTTTTATTTCATTTATTTTGATTTTGATTCATTTAAATTCAAATTAAATCAAGTAAATATCAAATGGGGCAATGCTTAAAAGGCTTTTGTTTCAAACATGTTGGAGGCCCAAGATCATGCAAGAAATTGTGTGGAGCTATTCTCAAAACAAATCTCCATGTTTTGTCTCATTATAATTCTATTTTCAAACAAGAATTAAATATGTGTTTTCATGGAAGGTCCAAGCCCATTTTTCTTGACCTAATCTTCTCCTATAAATATCTTTCATATTCAGACAACAAGGAGGACGAAAAAACTTTCAAGAACACACCCTCCAAATCTCAAATTTTTGTCAAACTAGGGAAAACTTGCAACCCTATTTCCAACCCTTCTCAAAGCAAACCAGCCATCCAAATTGAATCCTGAGATGCTATAGAGTGAGTATTTATCATTCTTGATGATCAAAGAAGCCTGAAACGAGCACCACGTGCATCACCAATTTACATGTTTTCTTGAATTTCGTATTTTAGTTTTTATTGTTCTTTGATCGAAACTAACGTGTGCAATGTGTTTCTGAGACAAAACTATACAGGTTTAACCTATCACATGAGTTCCGTAATGCTAGGATGATGGAACATCATGTTTGAACCGATTTTCTTTGTTTTCTTTATATCTCTGTGTACAGGATGATTCAGCAAAAACCAAGGCCACCATTGAACTCGCAAGGGAAAAATTAGGGGGGTAGGGTCTCTTTTGGATCATTAACGCTTTTATTTTGCAGGTACAAGAATGCAACTCTCCGGAGAAGACGACCGGAGCTAGGGCTTTGGCGCCTCTTTGGTCTAACTATTTTGTTTATTTCATATTTATTTGTTTCAGTTATAGTACTAGATGTAACAGCCACCCCAGTGGCAAGGACGCGCGCATTAAGGCATTGATCTATAAGGTGTGGGTTCAATCCCCGCCTTTACAACTTTTTTTGTTATTTTTACAATTAACATGCAGGTTTACCATATGTGGTGCAGTGCTTGTCTCCTAGACACTAACAAACGCTTGACTTTATGGCAAGAAAGGCAGGAGAAAGACCTAGAGGGCGTGTGTTCAACACCCACCCCATGAAATTTTCCTTTTTTTTGGTTTTTAACTTCTTCCTTGATTTTGCTTCCCCTAACCCTATTTTTTTGTTAACCTAATTTCTTTTTTTAATCAAATTGATCTAAACCTTTTACTAACTAATTAGGCTTAGGTTTTTTATTAACATTTAATTAATTGATTAACCATCTTTTTTTAATTAAAATTAATTATAATTTTAGGTTTTAATTATTAATTATCAACTTAAATTATTTTTCACAAAAAACCACAAAAACATTCAAACTTCTTTTTTCTGTTTCTCTTATTTTCGTTTCCTTTATTTATTTAATTTTCCTAGATCAAATTTATAGGTTGTAACCATCGATGTAATAGCGTGGATTTCTTTCTGCATTTTTTTCTATTATGTATCTGCTCACAGAATGTAATAGTTTTAGGGTTTTTATTTCCCGCATCTTTCATTCTTATGTAACTGCCATGAAGCCATGTAATAGCTTAGGTTTACATTCCGCACTTTACTTTCTGTTATCTTTCATAATTCTAGTAATTAGGGTTTGTGTGGCAAGATTAAAAATAATCATAGCAAAACCCTAATTCAAGACTAAATAATTGAAGTGAACACACTCTCACAGTTACACCTCTAGGGTAACCTCTCTTCGTTGCTTTTAGAATTAATTGTCATGTACCTCGAAAGTGGGGATGCTTTAGCAAAAGACCCTCGATCAAATCATCATCATACAAAAGATCATAGTCCCTCAATGTCCTTTAGTTGCCTACGGAAAAATGATATAGTCCCTCGAGTTTCCTACGAGTAATATGATGACAGTCCATTACGAAATTGCTAAAGTATCCTTACATGTTGCCTTCAATGACCATATGATGACCCTTCGCCTGTCCCTTCACATCCAATAGATAGGGCTACCTATCAACTAATGGTACGGATATCACTACCTCTAAAGGAGAAGGAAAGGAATACGAATGACCTTTAGTGGGTAAGAACTCTTAAATGCTTACTCACAAAACAAAACATTTTCTCAGATCGAACTTTCAAAACAAATATTTTCAAACAAACACTTCGTAAACATTCTTAAGGACCGATACAAGAATAATTAAAAAGTTAGCCGTACTTTGGCATTTCAAAAATATTATCAAACGAATCACATACACAAAGCAAGTTTTCAAAAGTGAGTTAGGAAATTAAGAGCCTGTAGATAACTACGGATGAAAAGGGTTCTAACACCTTCCCTTTTCATAACATACCCCCTGAATTCAAAATTTATCAAGGTCTTTCCTATTCTTTTAACCCTTTCCTTATTGGATAAAAGAAAAGTTGGTGGCGACTCTAGCTATCCGCATATTTGGATAAAACCAAAAAGTAAGTTCTCCCACCGTATTACAACATTCAATGAGGAACATGTGTCCACCAATACATGGGATAAGGTAGTGCCACTACACTCAATAGAGACATGAAGGGCCTTATTATGGTTCCTTCCCGCGGGAGTTAAGTCAGCGTTAGAAAAGCCTTGCCCATTATTGGTTGTCAGGCTAGCAACACAATTTCTAAACTGAATAATAGAGATTTCCTTTGGTACATGAGTAGATTTCAATAAGTTTACCAGAGCCTAAGCATGGGCTTCAGAGCATAACAACAGAGATAGCATATGTATTTTGGAGGGGGTCTTCCCCAACTGTTCAACGATCATATAATCACTCTTTTGAATAATTTTCAGTACTTCTTCCATCTCTTGCTTGGAGGTATCTTCAACAGTAACTTCTTTCGGTGCCTTAGTCTGGGCAGGCTTAGTCATATGTTCTTTTTCTCGAGTTTCAATAGTTGATTCAGTGGTAGTGATACAAACTGGTGTAGTAACGGCTTTTGGAGAGATCTATGGAGAGAAAACCCTTCCACTTTTGGTAACTTTACTAGTCCCAATAATATTTCCAAAATTGGGATCAGTAATTTTAGTATTTTTATCTTCGACAGTCAATGGTTCTTGCTTGACACCATGGTAGTAGACATCAACTCCAAATTCCAAGGGATAGCCTTGTCAGAGGAATATGGAATTGGCTCAGGCGCGATAATGATCAAAGGAGCAACCCTAGGTTCGGCAGTAATCTTCACAGGACCTTTAGAAGTGATCCTTACAGGATTACCAGAAATTGCAGACACGCCTTCAAGCTTCAGGTCTTGAGACATACTCTCCACAGGAGGAGTATTCTCAAATAGAATTACAGGGTCATCCATCAAACGCTGAACACCTTCTTTCAGCTGTTCACAACCATTGGATTGGGACGCATAATAGTAGCACCTTTTAACGCAATCCAGAAATAAACTGGCTTGCAGCAACTTCTTCTTAACAATCATCAGAGGAGTAGTCAAGTCATTCACAGTATAAACATAAGAAACATCATCAATAGCATTAATGCCCTTGTCATGATTAGGCATGGGTGCAGTGATTACATTAGGAGTCTCAGGAGGATTAAATTCAATCTCCTTAGTGTCAATGATATCGTAGATCTTATTCTTCAGAGCCCAACAATTGTCAGTGTCATGTCTGGGACTGTTGGAGTGATATACACACCTTGCATTGAGATCGTAACATAGAGAGGAAGTATTAGGATTCTGTGGAGGGTCCTTCAATGTGATCAATTCTGTCTTTAACATGTGTTGTAATGCTTGAGACAATGGAATGTAGATTCTTATGAACTGTCTCCTGGGTGCATCCTGCCTACGCTGAATACTCTATTATTGTTGTTGTGGTATTCGCACTTGATTAGAGATTATAACAGTCCCCACATATTGGTTGTAGTTACTCTTACTACGACCCTTATGGTTGTACAAAACATTAGATTCTTTATTACCATTATAATACTTCTTCACAGTATTCGAAGATGTAGCCACCTGAATTTTACCGCTTCTGATTCCATTATTAACATGTTCTCTTGTTAATATCAGTTCAGTGAAACCGGTTGAAGAACTTCCAATTAGGTGATTATAGAAAGGACCTGTTAGCATGCTCATGAACATGTCAACCAATTCCCTATCAGCCAAAGAAGGTTGAAATCTTCCTGCAAGATCTCTCCACTTCTATGCATACTCTTTCAAGCCTTTCTCAGAACCCATGGATATACTCTATAGTTGCATGCAAGTTGGTGCCAAATAAGAATTGTATTGATACTGTTTACAAAAAGCTGCAACCAAATCTTCCTAGGTATGGATATTGGTACCTTCAAGTGTATAATACCATTCTAGTTGTGTTCCAGACAGACTCTCTTGAAAGAAATGCAAGCACAATTTCTTGTTAGTAGTGTGTGGTTGAATTTTTCAAACATATGATCTAAAATGCAGCTTCGGGCAAGAAACACCATCATACTCGGAAAAGGTAGGAGTTTTGGACTTAGGAGGAATGACAACTCCTGAGACTAAACCCAATTCTTCAAAGTTCAAGCCAGACACCTTCTGGATCTCCATAGCTTTCAGACGCTCTTCTAACAGCTTATACTTCTCGTCAGCATGGGGATATTGTTCATACAAATAATCCTCTTCCTCTTCATCGGGAAACTTTTCAGAACCAAGGTTGTTTCTTTCAGTTTTAACACTTTTACTATCTTCATCCTGGTTGTCATCTTCGTCTGATGGAATATCAAGATCTTGAGCTTGCTTGACTTGACTTTTGAACCTCCTCCCCATGTTAAGGACGTAGATTGGTTTCTTTTTCTTCTTCTTCCAATTGGCAATGAGTGCCTTCAGTTCTTCTTTCCCCTTGGCTAAGCTTAGGAACATCTGTTAGAACTGGGAATTCTGAGCATAGAGATCTTTGACTGTCTGTTCAAGAGCCATTTTCTGCTGAAATAAACAACAAGGAGATGAGAAAACCTGTCTTGGAAACCTGTTATGTAATGTTATGTATGGTATGTAGATGCATATGCAATGTTTTCAAGGACCTCATGGGATTTAAATTTGTTAATAAAAAGGAATAAACAACAAAGATTCTTCTTAGAAAATTCAGATTATAAACACCTTTTAGGCTTACAATAAAAACAAAAGGAAGGGTTACAAAGGAATAAATTATGACTCAAGACTCCCATGGACGCTTCCTCTTTGTGTTGACATATGCATTAAGGCTCTGCTCTTCATGCAGGTGTTTGGTCAGCTTCAATACTTTCTTCTCACTAGCATAGAACTAAGTCTCAAATGTGTCCCTTTGTTCTTTCAGTTGAATCCAAGACTTTTGTATCTCTTCAAGGTCAGTAGGCATATCTGGATGAAAAGCGGTATGAGGAATATCTCCTTTAGCAACAGGCTCCACAATTACTGGTAGGATAGGGAGATATAGCATTATAAGATTTTGAGCACGAGATCGCACCCATATGAGGTAGGGCTCCCGAGGGATGGAGTTTTTTTATCCCAAAGTATTTCTATCAATCTTATTCACCATGCCCCAAGCACGTATAAACCTTTAACGATAACCTTGAGGATCATTCTCGTAATCGAATACAATACCCTGGATGAGCATATCATGAGGATCGTCTCTTCGAGCATAACCAAATTGACGTAGAGCTATGGAAGTATTGTAAGTGATACCTCCCCTTATGCCAAGGAGTGACACATTATGGAATTCACTACAGTGGTTAATAATAGTGATATCCTCCTGAGATGGGGAACACCAATAGATTCTGAATGCGAGAGTGATATCATTCTTTGAGACCATCTAAAACCTTATTCATTCTTCATCACTGATTGGGAAGGTGCGAAATAAACCACCTGGATAGTAAAGGTATGCAACACATAAGAGACCCTTTCTTCCTCATAGAACGAGTGTGAAGAGAATGTAAAATATCTCCAAGAAAAGTAGGCACAAGATTATGAGTAAGAAATATTCTGATGGTGTTCACATCTATTAGTTGGTCTGGATTAGAGAATAGTACCAAACCATAGATCAACAGAGCCAAGATCTCCTCTAAAGCAAGGAAACTCATAGAATCTAGAAACAACTGATCCTTCTCTATCAGAAACAACTGAGCCCTCTCTAAACCGGCAAAGGGTATCTGACAAAGAATAGGTACTCCGAGTAGCTTAGAGAACTCTTCCATTGTGGGTACCAACTGATAATCTGGAAATGTAAAACAATGATGCTCATGATCAAAGAACTTGAACACTCATCATTTCTTCTTCAAAACCTGAGGTAACCAAATTTAGTAGATAACCATTCGTTTAGGTGAATTGAGAGTTTTCGGGAACCAAACAACAAACATAAATCCCTAGGTCCTTGAAATGGTTTATGAAAATGTTATGTTATGATGACATGATGTTATGATGTCATGTTCATGTTAGATAAGTAGAAAACACACATAAGTCACACAAGAGCCTTAGGTTTAAAGGCTTGCATGAAGTCCATAGTTAAGTACCCTTCCCCATTGAAGTTAAGTTGGCTTAACTTTTCCTAAAATAGTAATCGGGTTCTGGGAATCTCATATCACCGATCTTCCTCGCAGGATTTATTTTAGCATGGCAACTAACTTGCCACCGAAACATCCTGAAAGTCAAATCTCAATGAGAGTAGTTTCGAGTATCAACCAACCTTGGACTGCACCAAATTCGGTTATCTCACTACCTTCTAATGGACAAGATGGGTCAATTAAGGTTCTAATAGTAAGTTAGTGTTAACAACAACATGCGGAAGCCTAATTTTATCCTTGACTGACTCAAGGAACATCAGTACAAACCAAAGTGTCACACTAGTTGTAGCCATTATGTTAACAATATCGGTCTACACCGTACTACCTTTATGATCTACTGTTATTTACCTAAGGCATCCCTAGATCCGGGTGTAGGATCTTACAAGAAATTAAACCCAAACAAATCCTTATTGTAAAGCAAGCATATAATACAATTAAAAGCAAGTAAAGTGGTCTTAAACTCTAAGGCAACCCCTCTTTTTTTAAGTAGTAATCCCCAACATAGTTGCCAGTTCTGTAATAAGGTGAGAGAACTGACTTTTTGGTTTTATCCAAATGTACGGATAGCTAGAGTCACCATCGACTTTTCTTGTATTCAATACTTAGGAAAGGTGAAAAGAACAGGAAATACCTTTGATAGATTTTGAGTTAGGGGGATAAGTTATGAAAGCGGAAGGTGTTAGTACCCTTTTCACCCGTGGTTATCTACGGGCTCTTAGCTCAAATTTGAAAATCTTGCTTTGTGTGTGTGATTTGTTTGAAAATAAGGAAACTTAAATTATAAATATTTTATGGCTTCATAAATCAAATCTTAAATAAATTATGAACTCAAAAGTAAGCTAGAATCTAATTCTAAAATATTCTAATATATATTTTTGTGATTTTTATAACTAAGCAAAATAACAAAAGATGTTAATTAAAATAAATCACATATTGAGATAAACAAAATTACCAAATTAAATTTAAGCTAATTAATAAGAATTATCTGATTAATCGAAAAGGTGATTATTTAGTTTTTTAAAACTAAAACAACAAAAAAAAGTTAAGAAAATTCTGAAGTAATAAAGTAAAAAATAAATGAATAAATAAAGAGAGAGAGAGAGAGAGAGAGGGTGGTGCTAAGTAGAACATGGGGAGGGGTAAGAATTTAAATCCTATTTAACTATTACAACGATATCGAAATGTACAATGCAAGAAATAAAAGAAAAGATTTATTTTGTTTTTGTTTTGAAAAAGGTTTTTTTTTCAGTTTTAATAAACTAAAAGAAAAAATAATTAGTTAATGAAAGAAAATGTTTTTTTTTATGTCTTTTTTATAAAAAAATAAAAATAGTACTAATAATAAAATAAAAGAGAAAAAAGGAAAGATAAAGAGAAATAGGATCAGCATGTTGCTGAAAGCAAAACGAAAGGGATCAGAAGTTCTGATGCCAGGCACGTTGTGGTCCAGAATGAAACGTTAGAGGTGATCAGAAATTCTGGGTTGATACCAATGGAATCCTGAAAGAAACGTTAGAGGCAGAAAAAAAAAGTTCTGGGTCGCTACATGTTGAAGTTCGGAATGTTAGAATAATGAGAAAATTTCATAAGTTTTGTGCGTGTTAACAGTGAGGAAATTTCAGAAGTTCTGTATGTGTTAAAATAGTGAGTAGAACTCATAAGTTATGTATTACGCGTCATTTACTCCCTTACATTAGTCAGAATATCTGTAACTTGTTCAGATTTTAATAACAACAAATTAGAAGGATAAAAGCATGACAGTTTGTAGAAGTTCTAATCCTAATTCTGAGCCTAGCATTATTCTAGAAGTTCTGATCCACAGTTTTTTCTACTTATGCAATGATATGGGCAGCATCAACATCATAGTATTTACATGTTAAATGATGTTCTGAATGAGAGTTTCAAAGTTAGAATGACTTACCTTGAACCTGAAGTGTGGGTTTAGGATTTGAGCTACTGCCTTTGAATGTTCTGGGGTTTGCACGAACAGGAACAGCAATGTTAAGTTCTTTGTTTCAAAGGGAAAAACAAAGGTTTTTGATTTGGAAAATTCTAAGTTTATGAGTGTTTGAGTGTTTCTTTTTTTTCTCTTTTTTTTTTCGTGTATTTGATAATCCTCTCTTCAAAAACCAGCCCCTTGAACGTGTGATGGAACAAACTATTTATAGATGGATTTGTTATAGTTTTGGGGGAAAACAAATGAGTTTTAAACACTTTTGGCATATTGTTCCTTTGCTTTTTAATCATAGTTTTGGTATGCTAATTTGGTGCAATTATGGGGTTTGATAAAAACGCAGACGTGGACTAGATCAGCAGCACCTTTGAGTGTTGTGGCAACTGGTGGCAGGGCCGTATCATAATAGCACAGCAGATTGGGTGGAATGAAGTTTTGGGTCTTGATGATGTTCTGAATGGAAAGCATGACATAACCTTTATGTGCTGAAGAATGAAACTCTGTGGAATCATGTTCTGGTCAAAGAATAAATCCTCCATATGTTCTGACTGAAGCGTGGAACGTAACCTCCATATGATGAGGAGTTATGTTCTAACCAAAGAACACAGTCCCCATATGTTCTGACTGGAGAGCCATGTTCTAAACCGTCCTTGCAAATTCTGATTGCACTTGCGTGGAATTCGGCCCAGAAGTTCTGAAATCTCTTACCACTTAAAAAAATTTCCAAGTATTTAAAAAAAATTGATTTCTTTCTTTTCTCAATGTAGTTTCTGATTTTTGACTTCTTGATGAACCAATTTCTTGTCTTGATGAAATATAATTGTTGAAACTTGATTTTTTTACCAAAAGTTAAAGTTTGACTTTTCAGAGTGCATTTGACCATTTTGCCCTTGTGAATGACTTTCTTGGAAAATTGTGATTCAAGACTTGAAACTTGATAGAAGCAAACCTGGGGGTCCAGGATGATCCTTTGTGAAATGAGAGGGAAAATTTTGGGGTACAACAGCTGCCCCTATTTAATCGTCTTAAACCTGAATGTGAGATTGGCGTCAGCCTTTCGAAAGTTCAAGGTGGAAGATGATTAAATACCAGGATCCGAAATTTACCTTGGAGAGATGGTGTGAGTGTCATTCATTAATGTGAATGTCTGCTGGGGGAAGAAAAATTGATCTTCAGGTAAACTGGGCACGATGGATAAACATGGTTGAATAATGGTAGCTTGTACTGGGGTAATGGTGCCAATAAAAGGTTCTCGAGGGAGTGGGCGGTAAAGTGACTGAAAGGATATGGTTGACGATGTCGTGAAGACTGAAAGTAAAATTACTTGACAAAATGATAACTTAAATAAAATGAGTAGAACTTGATGATGACAGAGAATCTATCAAGCGTTATTTCACGACCCAAACAAGAAAGGTAGAGATAATGGGTAAAGATCGACGTATAATCTATGACCCAAGAGAAAGGTAAAGACAACGGGTAAAGATAGACGTATGATTTATGACCCAAGAGAAAGGTAAAGTGAGGGTAAGACCTACGGACGACCTACAACCCTAAAAAAGATAACATGAGGGTAAGACCTACGAGCGACCTACGACCCTATAGTAGATAACGTGAGGGTAAGACCTTCGAGCGACCTACGACCCTAAAAAAGATAACGTGAGGGTAAGACCTACAAGCGACCTACGACCCTATAAAAGATAATGTGAGGGTAAGACCTACAAGTGACCTACGACCCTAAAAAAGATAACATGAGGGTAAGACCTATGAGTGACCTACGACCCTAGCAAAGATAACGTGAGGGTAAGACCTACGAGCGACCTACGACCCTATGAAGATAACGTGAGGGTAAGACCTACGAGCGACCTACGACCCTATGAAAGATAACGTGAGGGTAAGACCTTCGAGCAACCTACAACCCCAGCAAAAATAACGTGAGGGTAAGACCTACGAATGACCTACGACCCTATGAAAGATAACATGAGGGTAAGACCTACGAGCGACCTACGACCCTAGCAAAGATAACGTGAGGGTAAGACCTACGAGCGACCTACGACCCTAGCAAAGATAATGTGAGGGTAAGACCTATGAGCGACCTACGACCCTAGCAAAGATAACGTGGGGGTAAGACCTACGAGCGACCTACGACCCTAGCAAAGATAGCGTGAGCGTAAGACCTACGAGCGACCTATGACCCTGTAAAAGGTAACGTGAGGGTAAGACCTACAGGAGACCTATGACCCTATAAAAAGATAACGTAAATTTTGAGAGTTAGGGAGTACGACGTACTGGCACCATGGTTTATTTTAGTTGGTAACATAATTACATATGTTAACTGGGAATTATGAGGATGATATTCTTATTGAGGATGTTTTGTTTATTTGGGGATTGATTTGGGGCTTTCGGGAAAGGTACCAAATATGGCTCATGCTTCATATGAATTTTAAAGTGCGGCATGATGATCCATGGATATGCTATGCGTTTGAGGATGCAATGCGATATGTGGTGATGATTATTGTATGCAAAGTGCCAAATTCTAATCTCATTGGGATTCATTACTCGTCGTCTTGAGATACCAATATGGATTGGTGCTTGAAAACTGAGAGAATTGAGTTATATCCTTGTCGAGTTCACTGGGGATTAAATCTTTTTGAGGAGGAGTAGCTTGATCTGACTTTCTTCACCTGCTAGACTACTTGTGAATGACTGAATAGATACATGGATCTCATCAAATGCCCCATGTTTTCTCTATTGCCAGGTAGGAAAGGGCCCCGTCTTACTTTCCTTACTTCACGAACCACTTGGGGATTAGGAAATGGACATGAGTGTCTTCAGATGCCCCGAGTTCACTTCATTGCTGGGGAGTTGCGTGTTTAAACGTCTGCATGGAATGATGATGATTCCGAGGACGTTAACTGAACCAAAGTGAATGTCATGACACTTTTAGCCTGATTGCATTTGTACGGATGACAGGAATTTGCTTGAGTAGCTTCATAAGAGGGGAGGAGGAATGCCCCTGTCTGCAAGGATCTCTTCGAGTGGAATGCTGGAAGATTCGTGTCATAATACGATGCAAAGTGGCATGCCCCAATATCTGCCTCTGATCATGGATTCTCGTAGAGATTTGTCGAATCTCAACGTAACTGCCCCAGGTTGCACAAATTTTGAATAGGTTACTCAGCCTGATTTCCCCAGTTTGAAGTTTGATTGCTTCTGATTGACTGGAAAAATATGGAAGAGATTTATCGACGTGATAGCCTCTGATTGGCAGCTTGAGGGAATTCCCCAAAATAAGATCATTCTTTGTTTTTTGACAAGTTTCTGCAGCAATTCGTCCTTCGAGATGACCATGTTTTCAATTGATGCTCATCACGCAAGCTTACTTGATGTTCAAGCACTTATTTATATGCAACGAATGTTTGTCTAAGAATGATGATTCTAATGCAAATTTTATGCTTGTCTTGAAGTTCGGAAAACTTTTATTGAAATGATGTCGAAGCATCAGTTTTTTTGTTTTTTTGAATAGGTGACGTGTTACCAAATCAAATTTTAGTACATCCCCGAGAAGTCAGGTTACCGTATTCTCGCTACAGTATTTCTTTCAAATTAACCCATGCTTTAGTTAGGACTTTTAAGGGTTGTAACGTGGCCTGGTTCACGGTTTTAGAAAAAAATATTTAAGGCTCAAAATTATTTGGTGCCCACCCATTCTCCATGATGTTCTGCATTCCTATGTTCAGTTAACTCGATACGAGCGCTCATCTCCTAAGAAGAGAGTTTGTGATGATTGAGGAACCACAGGGGTTTCTAAGACCCGACAATCACTGGCTTCTTGGCGTCTAATCACTCGATCTTGTTCTTTGCTGAGGATTTTTATTGTTTTTTATTTTGCTTTCCCTAATTTTTTTCCTGGATAATTTCTTGATTTTGAAGTTGCAGTCCAGCGGGATGCCCTGACTTTTGCCTAAGTATTCTGTTTTGCAAGTTTTGACTTAACGGGGCTTTTTGTCTCTTTATTTTTGAACAAGTTATTGATCTTTGTGCCATCTTCGATTTGTTGGAAATGGTTGTGGTTGTCTGAGTCCGGGATAGATGAAGAATAACTGTTATGGTATCGTCATCTGCTGACCTCCTGATTGTGCAAGAGATACCCATCGGGATATCATTCTCTTTGATGCACGTTGTTAGTAGGTGATGGTTTATCATTATGGTGTTGACTTTTCCTAGCCCTTTGATGGATAACCATTGTTGTATCCATAGGAACTCCCTCTTTACGAGTTCTGGATGCTCGATCGGATTAACTGAAACCTACCCACCCCGAGGTTAAATTGAGGGTTTTTCTGTGTAAAAGAAACTCCTACTTCAAAGCTCGAAAGGGTTGACGAGGGTCTATCTTCCTTATAACTCCGGTGTTTGGGGATTTGAAACAATGTATGTACATCGTCAGCAAGGTTTTATTCAAAAGCATACCGTTTGAGAATCTAAGTATCAGATCTTCATCATCCTCCCTCAAGAGTTATTTTGTTCTTAAATTAAAAAGAGTTAAGCATCAAAAGCAAGTACAATAACAAAACGTAAATGAGTGAATACAAATGGATTAGTTCAAGACAAACACAGTCAATACATGGTGATTCAATATAAAAAGACAAACAGTTTTGCATACAATGGGTACTGAACAAAAAAAGAAAGGTTACAAATGATAATGCAAATGAAATTAGAAATTGCCATGCTCAGGAGACTTCTTCAGCCTTGGCTCATTTGAGGAGACGTTCTTGCAGTCTTGACACCTATCTCAGCAAGGGGATTCAATCCATTATCAGACCCTTTGGAGTGAACGTGATAACTTTGGCATCAAGGAGGACTTGAACGTTGTTTTTTAATGCCCTACAATTCTCAATTGTGTGGCCTGGAGCCCCTGAATGGAATTCGCGACGAGCACTGACATCATACCCTCGTGGGAGAGGATTTGGTGTTGGACCAAGTTCACGCAATTGAACCAACTGATTGGCAAGCAACTGAGGGAGAAGTTGAGCATAAGACATGGGAATGGGATCCACCCTCCTTTCAATAACTTTCTTCCTCTTTCGTCCTTGTTGCCCCTGGGGTTGATGACTCAGCTGAAAAGACTCAGATCGTGCTCGTTGAACATACAGTTGTCTCTGTGTGTACTGATGTTGATGATGGATTGACTGATGATGAGTCACCCGCAGTTGTTGAGCTGAGATTATAGCACATGATCGAGGAACATTAGGATGAACAAATGACGTTTGATGGTGCAGAGCTTGATCTTGATAATGGACCAGGGCCTTTCCTTTGTTGATAGTAGCACTAGTCTCTCCTTCTTTCTTCTTGAGGAGGCCAAAGCAAGGTTTCTTGTTACTTCCATTGATAGCGCTAGATGTACCTTGAATTTTTCCTGACTTGAGGCCATCTTCAATACATTCCTCGATGGTAACCAAGTTCGAAAAGGAAGTCGAAATACTACTGAGTATATGTTGGAGATATGGGTCTTGCAGGGTGCCCACAAACAAATAAGTCAATTCACGATCCAAAAGAGGAGGTTGGACCCTTGCAACCAATTCACGCCACCTTTGAGCGTACTCTTTGAACGACTCTATAGATTTTTGTATCAGTCCTTGAAGCTGAGTGGGCTAGGAGCCATGGAAGTATGGTAATGGTAATGTTTCAAAAAGGCGTCAGCAATTTCTCCCCAAGTACTGACGTGAAATCTTTCCAATTGCATATACCAATCCAATGGTGCCCCGGTCAAGCTATCTTGGAAGAAGTGCATGAGTAACGGTTCATTTTCAGCATAGGTAACCATTTTGCGACAGTAGGAACGGAGATGAGTCTCTGGGCAAGAAGTGCCTTTGTATTTGTCAAAATCTGAGACTCTAAACTTGGGAGGAATAACTACCCCAGGCACGAGGCACATTGCAGTAGTATTGAATCCAGAAGCCTTGATACCCTCTATGGCTCTAAGACGCTCTTTGAGAGCATGATACATTTTCATAGTTTTGGCAACTCCAACGGCAAGATTCACTTGGGGTTCATCAAGATCAATGACATCGTGATGATCATCGACATCATTCCTAGGAACGCCGGTAGGAGTCTCAACATTTGCATTGTCATTCCTCCCATTAGCAGAAGTGGAGGGAGCAGCACTAGTAAGCTTGGAAACACTCTGATGTAGTTCTTCTTGGCCCTTGATTACGACATGAAGGGTTTCCATAAGCTGGTCCATGCGAGTGCCCATGGTGTCCATATCTCGGCGGAGTGCATTCTGATTCTCTTTGAAAAAATCCATTAGCCTTTGTTGATTGCCTCTAGTACGGTAAGGATGTGGAGAAGTCATCTTTGTTGTTTACTGTAGTCTATTGGAAAAGGGACCCCAATGAGTTTTTATTGTGAAAAATGAATGCATGGTAGTATGGATGAATGCTTTATATTCATTTCTGAGGAGACCCAAAGACTCGTCTATCTTTTAAAATTTCCTTTTTTGAAAAGCTACATCAACGAGACTGGTCTTTGGATTTCCCTAGATATGAGATATATATACATGATGATATGATGTCATGGTATGCTATGATATGAAGTCTCAGCTCCACATATTTTGGATAACCATTGCATAGTCTGTTGCACAGGTTGAAAGTAACAGGATCAAAAGTCCGAAGTCATAGGCATGGAGTCAAAGTAACCACCCATGAGGTATGTACTAGGGGTTTATCACCTTCCAAACAAGGTTCTAAAGAGTTCTCGAAGTCTACGCTCTTCCTTTGGATATTACCGACGTCCCAATTACTTGGTAATCAGTAATATTCGCAGGAAAAACTCGTCTGAGTTCAATATCGTGTGACAACTACTTCCAGATTACTCCCTTATAGTCTCCTCATTGCACCTAAAATGCCAGGATGGGTTAATGGTTCTACAGCCCTCAGCTTCTCGAGTTCCCAGATCGAAAGCAATGATGTCTTCTCGATTACTCGGTAAACATCACTACTTTCAAGGGGACCTCCACTGAGTAGGGGATTTTTATGCCTCTTTCTTCGGGATTATTCCCTCAAAGTTAACATGACTATACTGCCTGTCCTAATCCTATGTGTAACCCAAGTCCGGGTATAGGACTTATCAGAAGTAATCACTAAACCCAACATCACAATGTATCCAGAATATGTGAGTAGCAACAATATATGCAATATATACAAAAGAATACAATAAAGCAATAAATAAATAAAACAGTAAAGCAAAATAAAGCAAATAAATAAACACCCCAAAAGGATAAATAAACAAAACTAGGAGAGACTCGCAAAAAGTCCCCAGCAGAGTCGCCAGCTGAAGCTACCGGCAGAAAACACAGAGCCGCCACCGAACTTTATTTATCCCGAAGGAAGGGGAAATATCGATAAAACCACAAGGGAATGGATAAGATGGTCTTGTGACCAAGAGAAAGGGTAAGGGAGTCGGTTATGTGAGGGGAAGGTATTAGCACCCCTCACATCCATTGTACCCAACAGGATCCATTTTGTTTGCTTGTCTTAAAGGGTGTATTTATCTACAACTATACTTGCTTAAGGGGAAATGAATGGTTTTTTATTATTGCGTTCGTGAGGGTTTCGCGACCCTTTACCTATGTATCCAATGAAGGAATCTGAACATTGTAGTTCCTCTAGAAAATAGTTTGTTTGTTCGTGTTTTTTAGTAGGAGACGTTAATGCACATATTCTAGCAATAGGCACGGCCGATATCGCGGTAGAATGGAGATAACACGCCCTTTGGGGGAAGCCTTGATTGGTTGAGTGTTTTTGCGAGTTTTAAAATAAATTCAAGTAATGATTAAAAGTATTTTTGGATTTTTGATTTGTGACAGTTGAGTTTTAATTACAAAAGAAAAAGGTTAAGAGGGAAACTAAAGATCTAATTGTATGTTATGTACAAGTGGACTAAAAGTCTATTTCGACATAAGGCGATCGGAACGGGGTTTAATCGCCTCATGGAGCTACCTAAGGTATGGTTTCAAGGTTTGAACAAATAAGGAAACTTAAATTATAAATATTTTTATGGCTTCATAAATCAAATCTTAAATAAATTATGAACTCAAAAGTAAGCTAGAATCTAATTCTAAAATATTCTAATATATATTTTTGTGATTTTTATAACTAAGCAAAATAACAAAAGATGTTAATTAAAATAAATCACATATTGATATAAACAAAATTACCAAATTAAATTTAAGCTAATTAATAAGAATTATCTGATTAATCGAAAAGGTGATTATTTAGTTTTTTAAAACTAAAACAACAAAAAAAAGAGTTAAGAAAATTCTGAAGTAATAAAGTAAAAAATAAATGAATAAATAAAGAGAGAGAGAGAGGGTGGTGCTAAGTAGAACATGGGGAGGGGTAAGAATTTAAATCCTATTTAACTATTACAACGATATCGAAATGTACAATGCAAGAAATAAAAGAAAATATTTATTTTGTTTTTGTTTTGAAAAAGGTTTTTTTCTGTTTTAATAAACTAAAAGAAAAAATAATTAGTTAATGAAAGAAAATGTTTTTTTATGTCTTTTTTATAAAAAAAATAAAAAAAGTACTAATAATAAAATAAAATAGAAAAAAAGGAAAGATAAAGAGAAATAGGATCAGCATGTTGCTGAAAGCAAAACGAAAGGGATCAGAAGTTCTAATGCCAGGCGCGTTGTGGTCCAGAATGAAACGTCAGAGGTGATCAGAAATTTTGGGTTGATACCAATGGAATTCTGAAAGAAACGCTAGAGGGCAGGAAAAAAATAAGTTATGGGTCGCTACATGCTAAAGTTCTGAATGTTAGAATAATGAGAAAAATTCAGAAGTTTTGTGCGTGTTAACAGTGAGGAAATTTCAGAAGTTCTGTATGTGTTAAAACAATGAGTAGAACTCAGAAGTTCTGTATTATGCCTCATTCCCTCCCTTACATTAGTCATAATATCTGTAACTTGTTCAGATCTTAATAAGCGCAAATCAGAAGGATAAAAGCATGACAGTTTGTAGAAGTTCTAATCCTAATTATGAGCCTAGCATTATTCTAGAAGATTTGATCCACGGTTTTTTCTACTTATGCAATGATATGGGCAGCATCAACATCATAGTATTTACATGTTAAATGATGTTCTGAATGAGAGTTTCAAAGTTAGAATAACTTACCTTGAACCTAAAGTGTGGGTTTAGGATTTGAGCTACTGCCTTTGAATGTTCTGGGGTTTGCACGAACAGGAAAGAACAATGTTAAGTTCTTTGTTTCAAAGGGAAAAACAAAGGTTTTTGATTTGGAAAATTCTAAGTTTATGAGTTTATGAGTGTTTGAGTGTTTCTTTTTTTTCTCTCTTTTTTTTTGTGTATTTGATAATCCTCTCTTCAAAAGCCAGCCCCTTGAACGTGTGATGGAATAAACTATTTATAGATGGATTTGCTGTGGTTTTGGGGGGGAGGGGGGAACAAATGAGTTTTAAACACTTTTGGCATACTGTTCCTTTGCTTTTTAATCACAGTTTTGGTATGCTAATTTGGTGCAATCATGGGGTTTGAGAAAAACGCAGGCGTGGACTGGATCAGCAGCACCTTGGGGTTTTGTGGCAGCTGGTGGCAGGGTCGTATCATAATAGCACAGCGGATTAGGTGGAACGAGGTTTTGGGGCTTGATGATGTTCTGAATGGAAAGAAGAACATAGCCTTTATGTGTTGAAGAATGAAACTCTGAGGAATCATGTTCTGATCAAAGAACAAAGCATCCATATGTTTTGACTGAAGCATGGAACGTAACCTCCATATGATGAGGAGTTATGTTCTGACCAAAGAACACAGCCCCCATATGTTCTGACTGGAGAGCCATGTTCTGAATCATCCTTGCAAATTCTGATTGCACTTACGTGGAATTTGGCCCAGAAGTTCTGAAATCTCTTACCACTTAGAAAATTTTCCAAGTATTTTAAAAAAAATTGATTTCTTTCTTTTCTCAAAGTAGTTTCTGATTTTTGACTTCTTGATGAACCAATTTCTTATCTTGATGAAATATAATTGTTGAAACTTGATATTTTTCCCAAAATTCAAAGTTTGACTTTTCATAGTGCATTTGACCATTTTTCCCTTGTGAATGACTTTCTTGGAAAATTGTGATTCAAGACTTGAAACTTGATAGAAGCAAACCTGAGGATCCAGGATGATCCTTTGTGAAATGAGAAGGAAAATTTTTGGGTACAACAGACGAATGGCATATGGCAACCCTTGGGAGAGATAATCACAACATCAATTTCGTTACCAAGCGTGTTGGCAGCTCCATCAAAAACCATGGTCCATCGGGATCCCAATTCAGGTCCTTCATATGGTCCAGGTTCTTCATAATAAGTAACTAGCATAATATTCTCATCTGAGAACTCAAAATTCATAGACTGATAGTCATCTACAGCTTGATGAGCCAAATGATTTGCATCCACACTTCCTTTGATTGACTTCTGAGTAGTGTATTGAATGTTGTATTATATCAAGACCATTTTCCATCTTGCTATTCTTCCAGAGAGAGTGGGTTTCTCGAATATGTACTTTATTGGATCCATCTTAGAGATCAACAAAGTAGTATGATTCAACATATATTGTCTTTGTCGGCGAGTAGCCCATGCCAAATGTAACCAGTTTTCTCGAGCAGTGAGTATCTTGTTTCACAGTCGGTAAACTTTTTGCTAAGGTAGTATATCGCATGCTCTTTTTGACCATACTCGTCATGTTGCCCCAATAAATAACCCATTGAGTTCTCTAACATTGTTAGGTACATGATCATAGGTTTTCCTTCAATTGGCAGTATCAGAAATGGAGGTTCCTGGAGGTACTCCTTGATTTTGTCGAAAGTTATCTGACAGACGTCCTTCCACTTCACTACTTAATCTTTCTTCAATAACTTGAAGATTGGCTCACAAGTAGCGGTCAAATGGGAAATAAATCTCGCAATGTAGTTCAATCGTCCTAAGAAACCTCTGACTTCCTTCTCAGTACAGGGAGCTGGCATTTCATGAATGGCTTTAACCTTGGAGGGATCAACTTCAATACCTTTACCATTGACAGCAAAACCTAGGAGTTTATCGGATCTTACCCAAAAGATGCATCATATGACTCATTTTATTCCACTAAAGTATAGTTCATCGCGTTAGCTTCCTAACTCTTCGAACAACACGTCAAACAGAGTCCTGAAACTCAAGTTACGACACTTTTAAAATCCTCCTACTGTCCCTCGCCTGAGGCTCGCCCCACGAGGTGGGAGCGACAGCTTACTCCTCATACAAAACTTCAGGGTCGTTGTTTTTCTCTTGGCTCCTTTTCTTGGCGAAACACTTCACTTGCTGAACGAGACATCCCTCGCCTCTACTTCGCCCAGCGAAGCTTGGGCGAGTCACCACTCTCCATACAATTTTCTAGGGGCTCTGTTTTCACCTCTTTCCCTTTGCCTCATGCTCTCCTAGAGCAACAAGGGCGAGACTCCTTCGCCCATGATGCAACTGGCTCTCCTGGCGAGCCTGCACAAACAGGACTTCCATGTTGCAATCTGTGCACTGCAAAATTCCAATTTTACATAATTTTCATCACATTACAGGCCTTAATTCATCAGAGATTCACTTAGTTTCATCATATAACAACAACACATCTTATTACACATCATAGGCATCAAATCATTGCAAAACAAACTCACAATATTATCAATTTTCATTAAAGCATCATATTAACAACATCAAACAAAACCCTAACACAAACCTATAATTATCTAAACCTTAGATCACTTATAATAACAATAATGAACTCCCCTTACCTTAGATTCTTCCTAGCAATTGATTCCTCTTTGCGTTTTACCAAATTTCTCGAGTTCTCATGTGCCCTAACTCTCTTCACAGTGTTGCTCTTACTTTAATGATTGCACAGAATGAGACTTTTTTTCCCTCTATTCCTTGTTTAACCCTTGGACCCTTTCTATGGTATTCCCATCTTACCCTCACTTACATCACAATATTATACCTTGTCCTCATAGCCTCTACCTCTTATTATTATTTTATTTAACTAATTAAAATAATTCTAACTAATTATTCTAATTATCTCAATTATTCTAAAAATACTCGATATCATATTAATTCTCACTACCCCATCATACACCACACAAAACATCATATCAAGCATCATGTTCATCAAGACATCATATAAACATCACAAATACTCATATTAAGTCGATCAAATAATTAAACAAATAATCTAATTATTTTGGGGTGTTACATAGAAAACTCTTAGGATTGATCTGAATTGAGTTAATGAATGGAAGTTCTAAGTATATTATAATTGGTGTATATAGTTGGTTTTATATGTGCAAATATCTGAGGTGATTCAAGTGTATGAATGAGTTCCTTGAGGATAAGTAACATAACAAGTTTGGGGTTGTGATGACACTCTATCATTGCATAATTTGTATAAGCATTTGTCATCATTTTGAAGTTTTTTTGAGTTAATCAAGAGAAAGTTGTAAAAGATATAACAAATACTTGATCAAGGGAAGAATAGAGGAACATAGATGAAAAAGTAAAAAAAATTGCAAGCAAAAAGAAAGAAATCAACATAAAAAATAGTTTGGAAATCTTGTGGCACCGTGTACACGATAAAAGCTGAAAAATATATAGTGTGCAAGATTTGAAGAGTCATGTGCACGGTGGTTAGTTAAGTACGGAGGTGATAAAAATATACAATAAGGGGGGTTGAATTGTGTATCATGAATTCTTTTGCTTCTTAAAAACAACTTCAGAAATTAATGAAGACCAGAATCTGACTTCAGAGTTAATAGAAGCAAACTGAAATAAAGTGTAGAAGCAATAAGTAAAAACACACATAGAGTTATCATGGTTCCTCCCACAAACTGAGAGTAGTATAGTCCCCTTGTCCAATAAGAGATTTTCACTATAATCGAAAATTGATTACAACCTGCTCAAGAAAACTAGCCTGAAACTTCCTTTGCTCAATGTTGTACCCCAAAATTTTCCCTCCCTTTTCATCAACATTTTCTCACCACAAGACTCTTGGAGCTCAGGATCAAGTTAGGGTTTGCTCTGCTCAAGACCCCTCCTTGCACTGTTGACCCAAATTAGGGTTTGAGTTTGCACAGGAATGTTTTGACCTAAAATGCCCAAAGTGACTTTCATGCTTCATGTTGGACTTACAAGTTTATCCATACCAAGTTTCAAGCCTTGATTCCAATCTTTGCCCAGTCAATTGGACAGTTGACCTAGAAATCAGTTGTATTGGGGAAAAAGTCAATTGTGGCCAATTGACAGTCAAACCTCATGAAATTTGACCCACGTCAACATCATGAACTCATATGAACCAATTGGTCAAGTTTGGATCACAATTCCACAAGAAATTTGATCAGATCACCAAAAGGGTAAAATGGTCATTTTTAGGGTTTTGACTGCACAAAGGCCATTTTTGACTGTTTGACCTAACCAATGGAAAACCAAGCTCACATATGGACTCAAGGATTCAATGAAATTGTTTTGACCCATTCAACAAGTTCAAAAGGTCTCAAATGCACAGGATTGACAGATGAATTTTCCAGTCAACTGATCAAAATTTGACTGTATACTGAAAAGTCAAACTTTGACTTTTTGGTCAAAATCAAGTGCCAAGATTCATTTTTCATCAAGACATGTCAAATTATGAAACTTGTTCATCAAGAAATCCAAAATTTCAAAGTAGGGTTTAAAATGAAGAAATTTCATAACTTAGAAATTTTCTAAGTTATGAAATTCCCTTATTTTTCCTTAACTTTGTCCCATTTTTTCATCAAGATACAAATGGATTCAAACAAAACTCAAAACATGAAAGTTGTAGTCCATTGCAAAATATACAACTTTGATTCACAAAGTTTTCTCAAAGTAAGCTTGTAGCTCAAGTTATGATTTTTGGAACAAGGGTGCAAAACATTTTTAACTTAGAAAAATTTTGACCTATTCTAGGCAGGATTTTTGTCCAACTTCTTGGCCATTTTTCACATGCTTCCACTTGGATTTTCAATTTTCATTAGAAATATGGATTGTAGTACACATTCCAAGCTTTCCAAATTGTCTAAGAACTCATCAAACACCCTTGTGGTAAGGGAGAATCGAATTTGCAAAGTTGGGCAAAATTCACTTTTGTTCATGGCCAAAGCTTGTTCATAACATTGGCATTTTCAAGTCAGCAGGGTTTGTGATAGTTTGCAGGCCTCTAAACCTATTCACACTCAATAATTAAATGCCTAACCTTTGTGTTCAAGCATTGTTTTATGCATTTAGTCATTACACAAAGAATTAATCTTTAAATGGAAAAAGTAAATTTGCCATTTTGGAAAAGATGCACTTTATGTCAAATACCATATCCAAGAGGTACAAGCCAGATCTTTGGGGCACAAGTTTGTAGACAAATCCCACTGATCAAGAGAGAGTGCTGCAGCATGCTTGAGAGTCTTGTACAGGCCTATAACCCAACTTGAACCTTCTTACTTCAAAAAGAAGAAAGCTTGCCAAAACTCAAAAATCTCTCATTCCTGTCAACACAGCCAAACACAAACTTTGCAAACATCTTTCATACATCCAAGCAAGCCTAAAGCACGACTGAACCACCTCCCAAACCTCCTAATTCACAAAAACACCCTCTTGCTGCAGAAATAGGGCATCTGTTGCAGTTTGACTTCCACAATCCATTCCACTCGTGCACTTTGGCCAAAAAGAGTTCAAACATGTTCCATATCATCCACTGAAGTTATCCCAAGCATTGAACTCAAGTTGTAACACCCATAACCATGTTTGCCATTTTTATTTTCAAGTTGTGCAGGTTGACTTCCATAGCACGATTCAGTTGATTTTAAAGCAAACTAGGAGTTGGAGAAGCATCCTTGGACTTCAGGCAAGCTGTACAAAAGCTCAAAATCCATTGGAAGTTGCTACATTGTTCTATTCAAGTCAAGCTGAAACAGGTAAAAATATGAACTTCTATCTCTCTATCCAGGCATGATTAAGCTTAGGTTTGTGAAGAAAACATGTTCTACTCATGGCCCTGAAGCCATCCATGTATTTACTTTTCATTTATATTATGCGTGCTGTGAGAATTTTGGCCATGAACATTGAAGAAAAATTAGGTCAGAAATTGGGGATGAAGAAATTCTCCCTCGTTTCTTAGAGTTAGGTCAAGTATTTTATATGTCTGAATTCGTCTCTTGATGCTCTACATTATTGGTGTTATGAGTTTTGCATGAAAGTCCAGGAATCAGGAGTTAGAAAACGCGTGTTTTTGCTTGTTCAAACAAAGCTGGAGGTTGAAGATGACTGGCTTGGGCTGGGCCTGAGTCAGTCCTGCTTTTTGCACCCCCTTTTCCAATTTACACCCCCCCTGGCCCATTGTGTGATATATTTATCATTTTTGATTTTTTCTTTTTGATTCTGACTTATTATTTTTTGCTCAAATATAAAAAAATATCAAAAATATTTTTCCACCCTTTTTTGCATTTATTTGGCATTTATTTGTTTTATTTAATATATGTATATAAATAAATGTAAAAACCTTTTTATTTAAAACCCTAAAAATAATACAAAAATAAATATTTTTAGTTATTATTTTTTGTTTACATTTTGAAAACATTTTCTAAAATATATTTTTTTTTGTAAATAATTAATATTTTATTTTTGTACATATTTAGCTTATTAAATATATATAAATATACTTATACATATTTTATTAAATATTTAGGACAAAAATATGAAAATAATACATTTTTATTTTTATTAATATATGACACTAAAAAATACTTTTTTTTTTACAATATACTTCTTTTTTTTTGTATATAATTAACAAATATTGTATATAATTAATAAATAAATACTATTTATTTAGAAAACTAGGGTTTTGCCCTAAACCATAAAAATATTCAAAATTTGACCTTTTTATTTTTGTTTATATTGAAAAACACTTTCACATACATAAAAAATCATTTTTGTGCATAATACATTTTTGCATATTTATTATATTTATTTAAACATTGTACAATTAAATATTTGTATATTCAATATGGATGTAATAGTTTTAGATTTAAGTTCTTGCTAAATATCCCTCCATTCAAACATTTGTACCCCCATCCCCATAATTATGTTGTAATAATTTAGGACTTTAAATTTCCGCATTTAAAAGCTTTCAAATTATGCCATGATAGACTTAGGGTTTGTATGCAAATCAAATAACAAATAGCTTGACTAATACAAAGACAAAAAAGCATGAAAATGGACAACACAATGCACACTTGCACCCTTAGGGTTACTCCACTTGTTGCCTTCAAAAATGGGCCATGATGCATGTTGAGTGTCTTTGGCAAAACAAAAACAAATCAAATGATCATAGTCCCTCGATGACGCTTTCTCAAGTTGCCTAAAAAATGATCAAGTCCCTTAAAGAGAAAAATTGCCAAAGACACTTGGGACTATTGCATTCATGGTCTAAACGATGACCCGCGCCCGTCCCGTTAACATCCTAACACAAGATTGTCCACCAAATACAATGGTGGAACAATACTGTTAAAAGGGTTAAAACATAGGAAAGATCTTTGAGAAATTTAAGGTAGATAGCTCTTGGTTACTTGACCAACTTGCAAAACAAATCCTTTCCATTTTTCAAAACACACTCCACAACACAATTTCAAAACAACTTTCAAAACCTTGAAACATCTTTTCAAAAATACAAACACCTTTTGTAAAACATTTGAGTAAAGAATTGTTACAAGGGTTGCCTCGACAAGGCATCTTTTTCAAAACATTTTCAAAACCACACACACAAAGCACCATTTCAAACAATTGAAAGCACCATTTCAAACAATTGAAAATGCAAGGCAAGTGATCTAAGCAAGTAACTAAGAGCCCATGGATAACCATGGATAGAAAGGGTGCTAATACCTTCCCTTTCTATAATCTACTCCCCGAACCCAAGAAAACATCTTAAAGGTTTTTCCTGTGCTTTTTAACCTTTCCTTAGGATAAAATAAAAAGTCGGTGGCGACTCTTGCTAAACCGAAACATTTGCGAAAACAAACGCAAAACCTCAAGTCAGTTCTCCCACCGTACCACAGAACTGGCGACTCTGCTGGGGACGAATTTAAAAGTGGAGTAACCTTAGGGCTTAGATCACCCTTTTGCATGATTAATTGTTTGCTTTGATTGCTTTACATTTTGATTCTCTTGTTTGGGCTTGAAATCCTACACCCGGATTTGGGAAACATTCATAGATAGCAATACGTTGTGGCAACTGTGCGGGGTATACCGACACGGTTGAAGAAATAGCTATATTAGTGCGACATATTTGTGAGTACCGATAACCCTTGAGTTCAATCAAGGAGAGTACGGGGCCGCTGAGTGATGTCACTAAGCACTAATGACCTAGAACCTTACTTGACCATCTTGGCCTTTTATTAGGGGTAGTGAGATGACCGGCTTTGGTGCAGTCCGAAGTTGGTAGATACTCGATACTGCACTCATTGAGGGTTGTTTTCTTGGAATATTTTGGTCGCTAGTTAAGTGGATAAACCAAAACAATGAACATAGAAAACAATTCAATGATATTGAGCTCCTTAGAACCCGGTTACTATTTATAGGACAGGTTTTTAAGCCAACTTCACTCAAGAGGGTACTTACCTATGAAACCTCATGCAAGCCTGAAACTAGGGTTTTGTGTGACTTGCTTGTACATATGTTTGTGCATACATCATGAACATCATAAAGCATCATATGCATCCACTAACCATTTCAAGGGTTTGGATCTTCATCTTTGTTCTTGTTTTGTAGGTCATGGAAATTCTTCGCAGGAAAACCATCCAAGTCAACCTTGTGAGAATCCCTCCTCAACTCAAGGAGCTTACATCCAGAATTCCAGAAAGCTCTCTCTTCAGTGAAAGACATGGTAGACTGCTCAGCCTAGTCAACACCAACATTGAAGAAGACGTGATGAAAGTGTTGTTCCAATTCTTTGACCCCCTTCACCACTGTTTCACATTCCCCGACTATCAATTGGTGCCTACTTTGGAGGAATTTTCTCAACTCCTGAGAATTCCTATTCTTAATCAACTACCCTACAACGGTACAGAAAAAGAACCAAAGCCTGAAGATGTTGCTCAAGCACTACACTTGCAACCATCTGACATTAAGGGGCATTGGGAGACTAGAAGTGGTGTCAAGGGCTTCTTGGCAAAATTCTTGTTTGAGAAGGCACAAGAGTGTTGGAATTCTTTGGATCTAGAAGCCTTTGAAGAGATTGTGGCACTCCTCGTTTATGGGTTGGTCTTGTTCCCAAATCCTGACCAACTTATAGATGTCAATGCTGTCAAGATTTTCCTATCCAGGAATCCCATACCTACATTGCTTGGGGATATCCTCCACTCATTTTACACACGAACAATGAGAAAGAGAGGTGTTCTCATGTGCTGTACTCCTCTCCTTGCAAGGTGGTTTATTTCTCACCTTCCATAATCTGTTTTGAAGAATGAACAAGGCTTAAGGTGGTCACAATGGTTGATGACCCTCATACATTCTGATGTACATCGGTGTTCTCGGTCCAGAGAAAATGTCATCATCATCGATCGCTGTGGTGAGTTCCCTAATGTTCCATTACTTGGCATTAGAGGAGGCATTACCTACAACCCTTGTCTAGCTTTGAGACAATTTGGATATGCACGGAGGGATGTCCCTCATGACATGCTGATTCCTGACCTGGTTTTTGACTTCGACAACGATGCGCAAGGACTTCGCCAAAGATTCATCAGAGCTTGGAGGATGTCTAACAAGGTAGATAGCAAGACACTGGGGCACAATAACTCCATCCCTCTTGAGCCTTACCTAAAGTGGGTACGAACCCGAGCCCAGAGTCTTATGATGCCTTACCCTCACATTCTCCCTTTGATTAAAGAGCCTGTTACGGAAGGAGAGGTTCCATACACCATCCTACATCCTGATATTCCAACATCATGGGAGGAGATGCAGAAGAGTTGGATCCAACTCAAGGAAGAAAGGGATACTTTTGAAGCCAGCTTCTACGCCAGTGAGAAGAAGGTTTTGGAGCTTACCCGCCGACTCCACGAGGAGGAGACCCTCAACACTTACATCGCACCAAAGAGGATGCGCAACGTCTTTTTTCCTTAAGAAGTTTTTGTAATATTTGGCCCATGGGGCATTTATGTACTGACAAAATTTCTTCTTATTAATATGACGTGTGTTCTTTTTGTTTGCAACAATTTTGAATTTCTAAATCCTTGAATGCATTGCATGAATAAACATATCATTCATCATATGCATAAGCAGGTCTTTACACCAGGTTTCCTTATCTTTCTACTGTTTATTTCAGTAAGATGGATCTTGAACAGACGGTCAAAGATCTGCAGTCACAAAACTCACAGTTTCAACAGCTCCTAATGACCTTAGCAAAGGGTCAGGAGGATCTTAAAGCACTGCTAGGGAATAAAGAGCAAGAAAAAGGAAAAAAGAAGAAGAAAAGAGTAGGGGTAGCTACACTGGGAAGAAGATTTGAGAATGAAGCTAGGAGAGTTCTTGAATTTCCCTCCACATCTGATGAGGGAACCGGTAAGGGAAAAGGGGCTGCATTACCTTCTGAGTCCGAGGCTGAAGAGGAAGAGGTTGAGGAAGATGAAGACTACTCAGAGCCGCAATACCCCCCAGCGGACGACAAATACAAAAACTTGGAGGATAGACTGGCAGCTATGGAGCTGCAAAGGGTTCCTGGGTTAGATTTTGAAGAATTGGGTTTGATTGCTGGAATTGTGATCCCTCTAAAGTTTAAAGTGCCAATTTTTGCGAAATACGACGAGATGTCTTGCCCGAAGATGCACCTGAGGTCATATGTCAGAAGAATTCAACCTCATACATCCGACAGAAATCTTTGGGTACACTTCTTTCAGGACAGCTTGTCCGATACACAGCTAGATTGGTTTTACCAGCTTGAGAGGTCAGACGTGCATAACTGGGAAGACTTGGCAGCTGCCTTTTATCGCCAGTATCAATATAACACTGACTTGGCGCTAACCCGTACTCAGATACAGAGTATGGGGATGGCCTCAAATGAGGGATTCAAAGAATACGCCCAGAAATGGCGCGACTTGGCCGGAAGAGTGCAGCCACCTCTTTCAGATAGGGAACTAGTTGATATGTTCTTGGGGACCCTATCTGGCCCGTTCTTCAACCATTTGATCGGGAGCTCTTCCGCAGGGTTTACTGAATTGATTCTGACTGGCGAACGGGTGGAAGCTGGTATTAAGAATGGGAAGATTCAAAGGGATGCCTCTGCATCCACAACTGTTAAGAAATCATTTTCGGCCAAGAAGGAGGCAGCTGTTGTATACTCTCAAAAAGGATTAGGGAGAACTGAGCGCCGGCCGACTGTAGGGGCCGTGATGATTCAAAATTCATCAAATGATCAGCCTCGTACCAACCAGTCTAGACCTAACCAGCAACGGGTAGAACGGCCACAACGGCAGTTCACTCGCATCAACATGACGCCTGCACAAGTTCTTCCCCATTTGTTGAAGTTAAATCTGACTGGTTTAAAGGAGGCACCGAAAAACCCTAACACCACATCTCCATACTATCATGCCAATACCAAATGTGCCTACCATTCTGATAGCGTTAGACATGACACCAATAATTGTTGGGCGCTAAAGAATAAAATTCAAGACTTAATAGACGCAAAAGAGGTTGAGTTCGACGCCCCGGAGAAGCCAAATCTAATATCTGCTCCGATGCCAAAGCATGGTCGCAATGTCCATGCTGTTGAAGAAGATCTGTATGTTTCTGTTGTTGATGATTTGGTAACTCCATTACTGACAATCAAGTTGAATCTGTTGAAGGCTGGGATTTTCCCAGGATGTAAAGAAGACTGCTACTATTGTTCCTCCCTACCAATCGACTGTCCATTGCTAAAGATAGGCTTCCAAGGCCTAATGGACAGCCAACAAATTCTTTTCGAAAAGATTCCTGCTACTCCAACCCCTATCGAAGATGTTTCAATAATCACCATTTCCACCAATCTTTCCAAGGTCCCTAAAAAGCCTGTTAAGATTACATCCGCTACGAAGATTGTTCCTCTGAAAATAACCATGCCTGGGCCTGTCCCCTACAAATCTGACAAATCGATACCGTGGAATTATGGTGGAGAAATCTACTACCATGGTGTTAAACAAGTTGAGATAACTGAAGAGAGCTCTGACGAAGAAACTACCGACATTGGAAACATTGCCTGTACGAGCAAGATTACCCGAAGTGGGAGAATTTTCTCTCCAGAGATTGCCCCTCCAAAGGCAATCTTTGGACCCTCAGCTGCTGCCAAGGTTACTCCTGCACCGATAAAACTTTCTGCAAGAACTCCGTTGATTGAAGAAGTTGTTACTCCTGTGGTTGTCCCTCCTACTTCTGCTGATAAGGGGAAAGGGATCCAAGAAGAGCTCGTCAGGACGAGGGCTCAACCCTTGGTCATCCCCGAAACCTCTAAGAAAGAAATGGATGAGATTCTGAAAATAATAAAGAAAAGTGATTATGACATTGTAGAGCAACTGGGGCAAACCCCCTCGAAGATCTCCATGCTAGCTTTGCTGCTTTGTTCGGAGGCTCATGCCAAAGCATTGATAAGATTTCTGAAAACAGCCCATGTTCCCCAGGAAACCTCAGCCGATCAATTCCAGGATTGTGTAGCCAGCCTTACCGCCGACAACGGCCTGGGTTTCTCTGATGCTGACCTGACTCCGAAGGGAAGAAAGCACAATGACGCATTGCATGTGTCAGTTGAATGCCGAGGAACTACTTTTGCCCATGTTTTGGTCGACACTGGTTCTTCTCTGAATGTGCTGCCTAAGAAGGCTCTCGATCGGTTGGATTGTGAAGGCTTGGAGCTGAAACCAAGTAATATCATTGTCAGGGCCTTTGACGGGTCTAAAAGGATGGTGCATGGGGAGGTCGACATTCCCATCAAGGTAGGAACTGAAGTATTCCACTCAACTTTCTATGTGATGGACATCCGTCCGTCATACTCTTGCTTGCTAGGGAGACCATGGATACATAATGCTGGCGCATTCACTTCCTCCCTACATCAGATGTTGAAATACCTTGTCAAGGGAAAAATCATAACTGTACACGGTGAAGAGGAGTACATGATCAGTCATCTGAACTCCTTTAGGTATGTGGAAGTGGAGGGCGAATTCATTGAAACACCATTCCAACACTTCGAGGAAATTGCTCCCGAGGTTGCAGTAGCAAAGACAGTAGCTGAGGTACCCAAGCAGGTGGCCAGGATGGCATCTCTGAAAGACGCACGGGCTGCAATGAAGGAGGGGAAGAGCTTAACATGGGGTCAGTTGCCTGACTTTCCTCACAAGACATACAAGTTTGGGTTGGGATTTACCGCTGCGGGGCAAAAAGCTATGCGTCGCTCAAAAATTGAAAGGACACCCATCAAGATTTCTCCTCAAGGAATCAATGATTTGGAAGACGAAGACGAAGAGGGTAACATTGAAGACTGGATCTTCCCAACCATCGGAGGGGGACTACACAACTGGGAGGCGAAAGACTTCGTTCCCATTAATTTCATAAATCAGTCATTTATCTTTCGAACATTTCCTGTTGGTCTGTAATAATTTCTAAAACAATCTGCACACTATTTTTCACCTCATGCCTTGCCCGGGGCATGTAGGTCCATTTGTAAGGGTTTTGATTCTCTTCATATTCATATGCCATGTTTAATGATTCATTGGACGTTTTTCATTTATAAACTGTTGTGTTCATTTTCTTTCCTTTTGCATTTTTGTTTGTTCAAGGATGGTTATCCCTTACACACACCCACACTCACAAATGCAGGTACCCATCCACCCTGGATTCTATGGGTGACTATTCTGCTGTATCCTTCAATAACTCTGAAGATTTGGTCAACCAGGCTGAATACGAAGATGGCGAAGATTGTGAAGTACCAGGAGAGCTAGCCAGACTTCTACAACAAGAATAAAGGGCCATCTTGACTCATGAAGAGTTGTTGGAAACTGTAAACTTAGGAACAGAGGAAGACCGGAAAGAAGTACAAGTGGGTGCCAATCTGGAACCAAGTGTCAAGGAGCGCTTGATACAGCTGCTGAATGAATACGTTGAAATCTTCGCCTGGTCTTATGAAGACATGCCGGGTTTAGACACAGATATAGTGGTTCACCGCCTCCCTACAAGAGAGGATTGTCCACCAATCAAGCAAAAAGTTCGCCGAATGAGGCCCGACGTGTCTGAGAAGATTAAAGCGGAAGTAATGAAGCAATTCAACGCTGGCTTTTTGGCTGTTACATCCTATCCATAATGGGTTGTTAACATTGTGCCAGTACCTAAAAAAGACGGCAAGGTCAGAATGTGTGTGGACTACCGGGATTTGAACAGGGCCAGCCCTAAAGATGATTTCCCGCTACCACATATCGACATTTTGATTGACAACACAGCTCAGCACAAGGTGTTTTCCTTCATGGACGGATTCTCGGGCTACAACTAGATCAAAATGGCCTCCGAGGACATGGAGAAAACAACCTTTGTTACACAATGGGGTACCTTCTGCTACAAGGTGATGTCGTTCGGACTGAAGAATGCAGGGGCAACTTATCAACGCGCCATGGTAGCTTTGTTTCATGATATGATACATCATGAGATCGAAGTTTACGTAGACGACATGATAGCTCGATCACAAACAAAGGAGGAACACCTTGAACATTTGCAGAAGCTGTTTGCCAGGTTGAAGGAGTACAAGCTCAGGCTGAATCCAAGTAAGTGCACTTTTGGAGTTAGGTCTGGTAAACTTCTAGGATTTATTGTCAGCAACAAAGGCATTGAGGTCGATCCAGCAAAGGTGAAAGCTATACAAGAAATGCCTGCTCCCTGTACTGAAAAGGAGGTTAGAGGGTTCTTAGGGCGCTTGAACTATATTGCCAGATTCATCTCTCATTTGACATCTACCTGTGAGCCAATTTTCAAACTATTGAAGAAAGATCAGGTAGTCGAATGGAACGACGATTGCCAAGCTGATTTTGATAAGATCAAGGAGTATTTGCTAGAACCTCCTATTCTGATGCCACCCGTCGAAGGAAGGCCGTTGATCATGTATCTGACTGTTTTAGACAACTCAATGGGATGTGTACTGGGCCAGCATGACGAGTCTGGTCGAAAAGAGCATGCCATTTATTACCTTAGCAAAAAGTTTACCGACTGTGAGACTCGCTACTCACTGCTCGAGAAAACTTGTTGCGCTTTGGTATGGGCTGCTCGCCGACTAAGACAGTATATGTTGACTCATACCACTCTATTGATTTCCAAAATGGATCCTATCAAGTATATCTTCGAGAAGCCTGCTTTATCTGGAAGAATCGCTAGATGGGCAGATGATCCTGACTGAGTATGACATCCAGTATACTACCCAAAAAGCTATAAAGGGGAGTGTATTAGCTGACCATCTAGCTCATCAAGCTATCGAAGATTATCAATCCATGAGATTTGACTTCCCGGACGAGGACATCATGACTTTGGACAACATTAAAGTTAACGGACCGTATGACGAACCTGAAAATGGATCCCGATGGACCCTATACTTTGATGGTGCTTCAAATGCACTTGGAAACAGTATCGGTGCGGTACTCATTTCCCCGGAAGGTAGCCATACACCTTTCACGGCCCGACTTTGTTTCAGCTGTACCAACAACATGGCCGAATATGAAGCCTGCATTTTTGGTCTCAAGGCTGCTATAGACCTGGGGATCAAATCTTTGATCGTATATGGGGACTCGGCTTTGGTTATCAGTCAAATCAAAGGAGAGTGGGATACCGAGCATCCTAATCTTATCCCATACAAAGAACATGTCCTGACATTGTTGCCTCATTTCGAGCAAATCACCTTCGAGCATTTCCCGCGAGAAGAGAATCAGCTAGCAGATGCTCTGGCTACAATGTCTTCCATGTTTAAACTCAACTGGGATAACGAGGCTCCCCAAATCACCATCGAGCGAATGGATGAACCTGCGCATTGTCATGAGATTAATACCGAAGAAGTAGTGGAACAACCTTGGTTTCACGAAATCAAAAGGTATCTCCATACTAGAGAATATCCCGAAGGAGCTTCCGTAAATGACAAAAAGTTCCTAAGGAAATTTGCTCCAAGTTCTTCCTGAGCAACGGCATCCTCTATAAACGCAGCCATGATTGTGTTTTACTCTGATGTGTAGACAAAGCTGAAGCAGAGTTGATCATGACTGAGATACACAGCGGTACATTTGGCACCCACTTGAGCGGACATACGATGGCTAAGAAGATCTTAAGGGCAGGCTATTACTGGTCTACCATGGAAGCTGATTGCCATCAACATTCCCGTACTTGCCACAAATGTCAAGTCTACACTGACAAGATTCATATTCCTCATGTTCCTCTCAACGTTCTGACAGCTCCTTGGCCATTCGCAATGTGGGGCATTGACATGATTGGAGAGATCAAGCCCACAGCATCCAATGGACATCGCTTCATCCTGGTCGCCATTGACTATTTTACCAAGTGGGTCGAAGCAGCTTCCTTCGCCTCTGTTACAAAGAATGTGGTTCCCCGCTTCATCAAGCAGAACCTCATATGCCGGTATGGTGTCCCCGACAGGATCATCACAGAAACGGTATAAATCTGAATAATACTATGATCACCGCTCTATGCGAACAGTTCAAGATTTATCATCACAATTCATCTCCCTATCGGCCGAAGATGAACGGTGCTGTTGAAGCCGCAAACAAAAACATCAAGAAGATCATCCAGAAAATGACAGTCACCTACAAGGACTGGCATGAGATGTTACCGTTTGCTCTGCATGGATACCGTACCACGACACGTACTTCAACAGGGGCAACCCCATTTTCTTTGGTATATGGCATGGAAGTTGTCCTGCCCATGGAAGTTCAGATTCCTTCTTTAAGGATTATGAAGGATGCTGGTTTGAGTGAAGACGATTGGATTCAGACCCGACTTGATCAACTCAATTTGATCGACGAGAAGCGACTCACTGCTGTTTGCCATGGTCAGACGTACCAAAAACGGATGATCAAGGCTTTCAACAAGAAAGTCAGACGTCAAGTATATCGAGTCGGAGATCTTGTAATCAAGCGTATTATCTTGCCGCAAAGTGATCCCAGGGGCAAATGGACTCCTACTTACGAAGGACCATTTGTGATAAAGAGCATATTTTCTGGTGGTGCAATGATTCTGACCACCATGGACGGTGACGATTTTCCGCACCATGCGAACGCAGACATAGTCAAAAGACACTACGCATAAAACAACCCGACAAGTCGAAAACCCGAAAGGGCGACTTGGGCAAAAATGGGCATCCCGGTGAACCGAAAACCCGAAAGGGCGGTTCAGGTAAAAATTAGGGATAAAACAAAAAAATATGTACACCCGGCAAGTCGAAAACCCGAAAGGGCAGCTTGGGCAAAAAGGGGTTTCCCGGTGGATTGAAAACCCGAGAGGGCGGTCCAGGCAAAAGTTAGGGAATTAAAGCGTATGACTATGTCTCATCGGATCACTTTAAAGAACAATCTCTTCATCAACAAGCTCCGAGCTTCTGATCAATCCAATCATCGGCGGACGAAGCATTGCTTGGATAGGATATTCAGAGTTGTGAAGGCTATAGCAGAATGGGGATCCCATGGAATTGTTTCACATAGCCATCTTTCTTTTGTATAAAATTTTCAATATTTTACGACGACATCCTCTTACTAGGATGCCTGTCTCCTTTGTACAAAGATACTCATAAAAATTTAATACAAATACTTTTCCAAATACAGAAATTTGCTTTGCCCTCTTTTTGCTTTCCTACACTTATGTTTTATTTGAGAAACGTCCAATGTTTTGTTAAATAGGCATATGCATTTGAACATAATCATTTCCTTACAAATCAAGAAAAGATGATTACTGATAGGTTGAAGGTACATATAGATATCTTGATGCCCTTTCAGAAGGAATCCCTAGCGAGATTAAACTCCAAATTCCTCAACAAAGTCAAAATCCAGAACTTAATTCCCCAAACAGAGTTAAACTTCAGGATCCTCAGCAGAACAAAAGCTTTCTCAAAACCGATTTCCCCAGCCAGAGAGCCTTCCAAAACTCATTTCCCCTCAGAGTTAAGTTTTAGTATCCCCAGTGGAGCCTTAAAAATCTGAAAATCCTATCCACAGTTGAAATCAAAACTACCAATCCCCAGCGGAGCTAAAACTTCCAACTATCAATCCCCAGCGGAACCAGACTAGTGAACCTTCTCCCCACAGAGATACTCCCCACCAGACTGAAGATTCCCAGTCTTACCTCTCCAGCATAAGTCTACCAGGTTCTGGACTCCCTAGTAGAGATCATACAAATTCTCTTGCCCTGCAAGTCACCAAGGAGTTCCAATCCCCAGCAGTAGTCCTAAGATCCCTCAACAATTGAAGATCTTGTTCCCCGAGCAGTCAGCAGTCAACAAGGATATCTCGGCTTTAGCACTCAGAGATTCCTGCAATCCCCTACAGCAGTCAATGTTTCATTTTCCCCGACAACAGTCAAGATTATCTCATCTCCGACTATCCAGGATTCATTTATCCTCAGCAAGACAGCTCATCAGCTTACATGCGCATTCATTACATTCATATATCATAAACATTGATATAACATATATATTGCATCATACATATCATGCAACATAACTTTGTGTTTTAGCTAACATTTCATCCTTTTCAGGATAAGATTAAAAGGCTATCATTAACAATTATTCAGATACAGTATGGATACACCCCAGACACGGCGGTCATTCTATTACTCATTCGGAATTTCAAGTCAGGTACAGCACAGATACACCCCAGACACGGCGGTCATTCTATCACTCATTCGGAATTTCAAGTCAGATACAGTACAGATATAGCCCAGACACGACAGTCATTCTACTACTCATTCAGACTACAGCAATCAGATACAGACTAGATACGCTCCAGACACGGCAGCCATTCTATCTCTCATTCAGATTCATTTATCAACCTCAATGTTCAATGCATTCCAAACACGGATACCATTCTGACCCTTGCAACAGCAGTTTGATTCTCCCCGGTGCATTCGCCACGGAAGTCATTCTGTCATTTATTTAGATCCCAGTTACAGTTTCAGATACACTCCAGACACGGAAGTCATTCTATTACTCATACGGATCTCAATCCCAGTTACAGTTTCAGATACACTCCAGACACGGAAGTCATTCTGCTACTCATACAAATCTCAACTTCAGATACAGTCCAGATACGCTCCAGACACGGTTGCCATTCTGTCACTCATTCAGAATTTATCCCCAGCATGCAGTTGCTCCATACACAGAAATTTCTCTGTCACCCACATACAACACAGATACACTCCAGACACGGCAGTCATTCTGATGTTCATTCTACACTCAAACACAGTTACAGCTCAGATACGCCCCAGACGCGGAGGCCATTCTTTTGCTCATACAAACTCAGTCTCCAGATATAGTTCAAATGCATTCCATACATGGATACCATTTTGATCCGCATTCTTCGGACCTATCACATTACAGTTCAACAAACATTCAAGATGGCATCCTTAAGCCCATCTCCAGACGGCATCTTTAAGCCCATCTCCAAATGGCATCTTTAAGCCCATTCCCGCACCCATGCTTTGACGAGTGCAAATTTACAGGCACTCTAGTGTCCAATCTCCTTTTACCCTCGAGTCGCGAAAGGCAAACCTGCCAATCTAACTCTTCAGGTGCAAGAAGATTGAACAGGGGCAACTGTTGTACCCCAAAATTTTCCCTCCCTTTTCATCAACATTTTCTCACCACAAGACTCTTGGAGCTCAGGATCAAGTTAGGGTTTGCTCTACTCAAGACCCCTCCTTTCACTGTTGACCCAAATTAGGGTTTGAGTTTGCACAGGGATGTTTTGACCTAAAATGCCCAAAGTGACTTTCATGCTTCATGTTGGACTTACAAGTTTATCCATACCAAGTTTCAAGCCTTGATTCCAATCTTTGCCCAGTCAATTGGACAGTTGACCTAGAAATCAGCTGTATTGGGGAAAAAGTCAATTGTGGCCAATTGACAGTCAAACCTCACGAAATTTGACCCACATCAACATCATGAACTCATATGAACCATTTGGTCAAGTTTGGATCACAATTCCACAAGAAATTTGATCAGATCACCAAAAGGGTAAAATGGTCATTTTTAGGGTTTTGACTACACAAAGGCTATTTTTGACTGTTTGACCTAACCAATGGCAAACCAAGCTCACATATGGACTCAAGGATTCAATGACATTGTCTTGACCCATTCAACAAGTTCAAAAGGTCTCAAATGCACAGTATTGACAGATGAATTTTCCAGTCAACTGATCAAAATTTGACTGTATACTGAAAAGTCAAACTTTGACTTTTTGGTCAAAATCAAGTGCCAAGATTCATTTTTCATCAAGACATGTCAAATTATGAAACTTGTTCATCAACAAATCCAAAATTGCAAATTAGGGTTTAAAATGAAGAAATTTCATAACTTAGAAATTTTCTAAGTTATGAAATTCCCTTATTTTTCCTTAACTTTGTCCCATTTTTTCATCAAGATACAAATGGATTCAAACAAAACTCAAAACATGAAAGTTGTAGTCCATTGCAACATCTATAACTTTGATTCACAAAGTTTTCTCAAAGGAAGCCTGTAGCTCAAGTTATTATTTTTGGAACAAGGGTGCAAAACATTTTTAACTTAGAAAAATTTTGACCTATTCTAGGCAGGATTTTTGTCCAACTTCTTGGCCATTTTTCACATGCTTCCACTTGGAGTTTCAATTTTCATTACAAAGATGGATTGTATTACACATTCCAAGCTTTCCAAATTGTCTAAGAACTCATCAAACACCCTTGTGGTTAGGGAGAATCGAATTTGCAAAGTTGGGCAAAATTCACTTTTGTTCATGGCCAAAACTTGTTCATAACATTGGCATTTTCAAGTCAGCAGAATTTGTGATAGTTTCCAGGCCTCTAAACCTCTTCACACTCAATAATTAAATGCCTAAACTTTGTGTTCAAGCATTGTTTTATGCATTTAGTCATTACACAAAGAATTAATCTTTAAATGGAAAAAGTAAATTTGCCATTTTGGAAAAGATGCACTTTATGTCAAATACCATATCCAAGAGGTACAAGCTAGATCTTTGGGGCACAAGTTTGTGGACAAATCTCACTGATCAAGAGAGAGTGTTGCAGCATGCTTGAGAGTCTTGTACAGGCCTATAACCCAACTTGAACCTTCTTACTTCAAAAAGAAGAAAGCTTGCCAAAACTCAAAAATCTCTCATTCCTGTCAACACAGCCAAACACAAACTTTGCAAACATCTTTCATACATCCAAGCAAGCCTAAAGCACGACTGAACCACCTCCCAAACCTCCTCATTCACAAAAACACCCTCTTGCTGCAGAAACAGGGCATCTGTTGCAGTTTGACTTCCACAATCCATTCCACTCATGCACTTTGGCCAAAAAGAGTTCAAACATGTTCCATATCATCCACTGAAGTTATCCCAAGCATTGAACTCAAGTTGTAACACCCATAACCACGTTTGCCATTTTTATTTTCAAGCTGTGCAGGTTGACTTCCATAGCACGATTCAGTTGATTTTAAAGCAAGCTAGGAGTTGGAGAAGCATCCTTGGACTTCAGGAAAGCTGTACAAAAGCTCAAAATCCATTGGAAGTTGCTACATTGTTCTGTTCAAGTCAAGCTGAAACAGGTAAAAACATGAACTTCTATCTCTCTATTCAGGCATGATTAAGCTTAGGTTTGTGAAGAAAACATGTTCTACTCATAGCCCTGAAGCCATCCATGTATTTACTTTTCATTTATATTATGCGTGCTGTGAGAATTTTGGCCATGAACATTGAAGAAAAATTAGGTCAGAAATTGGGGATGAAGAAATTCTCCCTCGTTTCTTAGAGTTAGGTCAAGTATTTTATATGTCTGAATTCGTCTCTTGATGCTCTACATTATTGGTGTTATGAGTTTTGCATGAAAGTCCAGGAATCAGGAGTTAGAAAACGCGCGTTTTTGCTTGTTCAAACAAAGCTGGAGGTTGAATTGGGCTGTGCCTGAGTCAGTCCTGCTTTTTGCACCCCCTTTTCCAATTTACACCCCCCTGGCCCATTGTGTGATATATTTATCATTTTTGATTTTTTCTTTTTGATTCTGACTTATTATTTTTTGCTCAAATATAAAAAAATATCAAAAATATTTTTCCACCCTTTTTTGCATTTATTTGGCATTTATTTGTTTTATTTAATATATGTATATAAATAAATGTAAAAACCTTTTTATTTAAAACCCTAAAAATAATACAAAAATAAATATTTTTAGTTATTATTTTTTGTTTACATTTTGAAAACATTTTCTAAAATATATTTTTTTTGTAAATAAGTAATATTTTATTTTTGTACATATTTAGCTTATTAAATATATATAAATATACTTATACATATTTTATTAAATATTTAGGACAAAAATATGAAAATAATACATTTTTATTTTTATTAATATATGACACTAAAAAATACTTTTTTTTTACAATATACTTCTTCTTTTTTTGTATATAATTAACAAATATTGTATATAATTAATAAATAAATACTATTTATTTAGAAAACTAGGGTTTTGCCCTAAACCATAAAAATATTCAAAATTTGACCTTTTTATTTTTGTTTATATTGAAAAACACTTTCACATACATAAAAAATCATTTTTGTGCATAATACATTTTTGCATATTTATTATATTTATTTAAACATTGTACAATTAAATATTTGTATATTCAATATGGATGTAATAGTTTTAGATTTAAGTTCTTGCTAAATATCCCCCCATTCAAACATTTGTACCCCCATCCCCATAATTATGTTATAATAATTTAGGACTTTAAATTTCTGCATTTAAAAGCTTTCAAATTATGCCATGATAGACTTAGGGTTTGTATGCAAATCAAATAACAAATGGCTTGACTAATACAAAGACAAAAAAGCATGAAAATGGACAACACAATGCACACTTGCACCCTTAGGGTTACTCCACTTGTTGCCTTCAAAAATGGGCCATGTTGCATGTTGAGTGTCTTTGGCAAAACAAAAACAAATCAAATGATCATAGTCCCTCGATGACGCTTTCTCAAGTTGCCTAAAAAATGATCAAGTCCCTTAAAGAGAAAAATTGCCAAAGACACTTGGCACTATTGCATTCATGGTCTAAACGATGACCCGCTCCCGTCCCGTTAACATCCTAACACAAGATTGTCCACCAAATACAATGGTGGAACAATACTGTTAAAAGGGTTAAAACATAGGAAAGATCTTTGAGAAATTTAAGGTAGATAGCTCTTGGTTACTTGACCAACTTGCAAAACAAATCCTTGCCATTTTTCAAAACACACTCCACAACACAATTTCAAAACAACTTTCAAAACCTTGAAACATCTTTTCAAAAAGACAAACACCTTTTGTAAAACATTCGAGTAAAGAATTGTTACAAGGGTTGCCTCGACAAGGCATCTTTTTCAAAACATTTTCAAAATCACACACACAAAGCACCATTTCAAACAATTGAAAGCACCATTTCAAACAATTGAAAATGCAAGGCAAGTGATCTAAGCAAGTAACTAAGAGCCCATGGATAACCATGGATAGAAAGGGTGCTAATACCTTCCCTTTCTATAATCTACTCCCCGAACCCAAGAAAACATCTCAAAGGTTTTTCCTGTGCTTTTTAACCTTTCCTTAGGATAAAATAAAAAGTCGGTGGCGACTCTTGCTAAACCGAAACATTTGCGAAAACAAACGCAAAACCTCAAGTCATTTCTCCCACCGTACCACACTCAATCAACCTAGAAAGAGACTTCTGCCCAAGCAACCCAGAGAGAGACTTACTTTGCTCAAGCAACTTATTAAGAGACTTCCATTAAACTTCTAAACCAACAATTTAGATGAATAGACAACAAGATGCACTTGATACACAACTAGAGGTACACAAAGAATACAACACAATCAAAGACTTTAACACTTGATATTTCTAACATATACAAAGATAAGAAATCTCAAGACTATCTACAATACAACAGAAATATATATATATGAAAGCTTAGTGTTTTGTTTAATGTTATTTTTCATTGTTCGTTGTTAATTGTTGTATGTTGTATTATCTTCCTTCAAATTTTATATTCCTTATATAGAGGCAGCAAAAGATTCGTTGGAAGATGACTTTCACAAGTGTGTTTGCTGCGAAGCGGTTTCCAAGAGAGTGACGCTGAAAATTGATATGCTAAGATCTTCTTCCTATGCATAAAGACATTTTCCATTGTGTCTTTCTTCATACTAGGTATCTACCAAAGAGTTAGAGCTGACTTAAGATGTCTTGACAACTTTCCTTGAGTCTTGCACTATAGAAACTCTAGTAGACTTTATCCTAGAATATGGCTTGACAAGATAGTTCTGATTTAGACACAGCGTACAGAATAGAAGATGAGTGCCTATAACCCAAGTCATCATAATCTGAGTTGTCACTAGAAGAAGAGATACTGAGTATAAGTAACCATATTTTGATCCTTCAGAATCTAAAACTTTAGCTTCTCTTCATAAGCTATTTAACAGGGTTAGAACCAAGTTAATTATAAGCTTATGATCATGCACACTTAAAGAAATGTTAGTATAACTAATTTTTATTTAAGTACTTTGTTGTCATCAAAACCCAGGGATATGAACAATTTTGTTCCAACAATCTCCCTTTTTTTATGATGACAAAAAATGTATTTAAGAACAATGGTTGGTCAGTTTAACTAACTTGAAAACATCAAAGTATGGGGTTTGTAAGCTCCCTCTGAGTCTAATATTCCAAAGTATAAGTTATGTAAGTTCCCCCTAAGTAATATCCAAATTATTTAAACTTATCTTGATTGCACAAAAATAAATTTTCAGAATAAAGCACATAAACATAACTTCTTGTTTATGGTTTCAAGTTCATATAAAAATATTCAAGAATGTTTTTATCCTCTTTAAATACTCCCATTTTCTCCCCTACCCACCCCCCCCCCCCCCCCCCCCCTCTTTTTGTCATCAAAAAAAAATATATAAAATAAAAATATAATAGATATAGAAAAATACATTGTAGTAAATAATTTTCTTTTCAGCTTTTAAGATACTTAAGAGGCCAAATGATGAAAAATAAATTACTCACTACTCGAGGCAGCAAATCATTATCTTTTCAGCTTCCAAGAAATGGAAACTCATAAGTGAAAATTGTAATAATGAGTAGGTATAGAATGTTTTAATAGCTATTGGTTTTTAAACTTCTAAGGATCAGAGGTTGCTACACGCAAATAGAGTAATCTTCCAACGTTCCACTATAAAAGCATAACCCCTTATTGGGGCTAGTTTTGCAACTTTTCCAGATCTCAGGGAGATTGAACACACATGAGGATTCACTATTGTTTGGGCAAGTAGTTGGTTCCATCCTTGAGCTTGCTGCATGGCATTCATTGAAGTGGAAAGATGTCTAATCTTTGTCTACAAGGTATGAATGCAAGCATCAGTTCTTTGTTGGAACTAGATATTTTGTACAACCATTTTCTTAAAAAGGGCCTATAGTGAAGGTCTAGAGGGTGCAGTGGTGATTAGTTGGGCAGGGTTATGTGGTTGGGGGTTCCCATATCGAAGGTTTGGATGGTTCCTCCAATTCAGATGTTAATTATTAGTGGACAGGTCAGGAATGTTTCCTTGATTGTAAAGGTTTGCTACATATGCTTGAGGCAAATTAGCAACCAAATCATCTTGCAAGATGGGGCACAAATTTGTTGGATGCTCAGGGGAAGTGCATATTCCATATAACTTAGTTGGTTGAGTTCTTCCTACTGCCAATTGTTTGACTAATGAGGTAAGTTCATCAACTCTGGCTTTTAAGGTCTTGTTGGGAGAAGAAGTTTGGGTTTCACTTACTCCTTTCAGAATTGCAGAATTATTTCTAGTTATGAACTGTTGGGAGTTGAGTGACTTATTTTCAATTAAAGATTTGGTAGCAGCTGGAGTCTTATCAACAAGTGCTCCACAACTAGCGGTATCTAAAATGTTTTTATCCATTGGTATTAGTCCCTAATAGAAGTACTGGATAAGTCAATGCTCGGTAATATGGTGTTGAGGGCAACTGGATACTAAATGTTTGAATCTCTCCCAATACTCACCAATGATTCATTGTTCTGTCTAATACCACATTTCTTTTCTGATTGATGCAACTCTAGAGGCAAGAAAATATTTTTCAAGAAATAGATTTTTTAAGTCATTCTAGTTTCTGATGATGCTAGGTTGAAGGTGTGATCGATGGGAATAAGAACTGACTGTTTTGGAATGCCGGTTCGCGTTTGCGTTTTTTTTCACAAAATGTCGCGGTAAACAAGAGTCGCCACCGTCTTTTATTTTATCCAACAAGGAAAGGACAAAAGCACAGAAAAATTCCTTTTCGAGATGTTTCTCGGGTTCGGGAGGTAGATTATAGAAAGGGAAGGTGTTAGCACCCTTTCTATCCGTGGTTATCCACGGGCTCTTAGGTACTTGCTCACTATGTTTTCAAAAGTTTACTTTTCTTTGTGTTTGTGGGTTTGAAAGAAGTTTTTGTTTGAAAGAGAGTGTAAGTGCGAAAAAGTTTTGTTTTGTTTTAAAAGGAGCAAGTACTTAAGAACCTCTACCTACTCAAAAAGGAATTAAATTATGCAAATGTCCTTTAGACAATACTATCCCACCATTGAGGAGTAGGTAGCACCGTCGTTGGAGTTTTCGGGTCAATTCAATTAAGGGACGTGTGGTCACTAAAGCAATGTTAGGACGCCTTAGCGGTAACCCTAATGTCTTAGATCATTTTTCCGAGGCAACCGTTTCGAGGCAACTTATGATCTTTGGACAAGAGGGCGACCTCTAAAACTTCCTATACTTAATGACCACGTTTGAGGCAACCAAGTGAGGCGTACCCTAAGAGTGGCATGTGTGAGTGTGTCGATTTTCAGTTTATATTATCTTTGTACATGTTATGGTGAGCTACGGTTGATTTTAAATTAAAGGTTAATCTTGTCATGCATAGCCTATTATTCAAACATCTAGCAGTTAATGGTTGCGGAAAATAAATTGCGGAAAATAAATCTAAGCTATTACAAGGCGTCGGGTATTTACATCGCCAAAAACAAACCCTTAAAATTAAATGTGAAAAAGTAAATAAAAGCGGTAAATAAAATCCTAAGTTAAAGTTGTTACATTCTCGGAGCAATTACAATTATATGGATCAAAAATAATATGCACACGAGAAAATTGAATCGGAACGTCCTAGGGTTTTGACCCTTTTTTCATTAAATAAAGTATATTTTTTTGTCATTTTTGATTTAAGAATTAAGTCTAACTAATGATTAATTAATTAAAAAAGAAAATATTTTTTGAGTTTTATTTTAATTAAGGAAATAAAATTAGAAAGGTAAAAATATATCAAAACCCTAATTCTAAATCAATTTTAATTTAATGCAAAATATGTTAAGATTAAACCTAATTAAAAAAAACTAAATTAATTGGTTAGTGGTTTATTTACAAAAATAATAAAATTAATGATGAAAATAATATTTTTTGTGATTTCTGGTTTTTATATAAAAAAGGTTAATTTGTTAATTGGTTAAAAAATAAAAATAACGCAAATTAAACAAAAGAAATATAGAAAAGAGAAAGAATAAACCAAAGAGGGGGTTTGGGCCTAGAAGGGAGGTTGATTCAGCAATTCCCGGCCCAGATTCAATCAGCCTTGTTTGACTTTGGTAACTCCTGTGTGCGCCCTTGACTTTGAGAACATGATGAAGACTCCATCCTGGCCATTGGATTTGATTGGCAAGCCACGTAGCATTTGGGATCTAGGGATACATGGTGAACCATGCTTGGAACGTTACACCTGAATACCTGAAAAGCAAAACCAAATAATTGTTTGGGGGGAATTGGGATTCGAAGGAGCTTGGGTTGCCCTTCGATCCAAAGGGCTGATTGAAGGTGCCTATGAGACTGCACGTACGGGGCGTTCGATCTGGATATGACATCCTCCGATCTAGAATTCTGCAAGGAAGTTTGTTAGAAACACAAAACATAAAATATATGACCTGGGTATCGAACCCAGGTCCTTTTCGCTGCAACACCTCTTCCTCACCAACCTAGTTGAAATATGTTTATTGGTACAAACGAATCTACAATGTAACATTAGAGACAAAAACACAGTATTTAATTTAAATATCGAATCTGCATGCTCAGTTTCCCCCTGTGGTGTTAACCCATCAAAAACGAGTTATAGTTGTGCCAATCGAAGGTAAGCTTAGATTGTGCCTTCTTACTCACATGTAACTCACTCAAACACACATGAATATTAGCAGCAATATGTATATATGTCCAACATGAATTTAAATCATGCTTAAAAGTTTGAGATCAAAGGAAAAATTACCCACAGGGGGGTTATATGAGGGATGCTTCACGATTCAAATGTTAGTCTAGACAGAGACTACGCGTAAAACCAGCTTTTAGTGTGACAATCTTTGGCAGCTTTAAGGGATCTCGTGGGGCAGGCAGCATTTCTTCTAAGGCAACCTCCGTGCGTTTTTTTCGTCAGAGTTTTTTTCCTTTCTGCAGAGTTTTTCCCCTCTTGCAGCGTTTTTCCCCTCTCCTTTTGATTTGTGAGGCTTGCTTGTATATAATGGAATGAATTCGGGTTGAAAACCTAGCCTCAATCTTCCTCCATCAATGTCTTGATTCTTGATTTGATTCACTTTTGAATATCATTCCAAAAATAGCCTAATTCAATATTTTTGTCCACACCATGCCTTTACACGGATTTGATCTGATTTCTTCATAAAGACTTTCTATTTTTGATTCAATCACGTGCCAATCTGCTTTCATGCGTTACTGCCAGCCTGTTATGAGCTGTTTGGGCCTCCAACATGATGAAAATCAAAAGCTGACTTGCCCTTTGTAGATCCACTTCCCTTCTAATTTACTCTCTTCGATAGCTCTAAACTCCACTTAGAATTAATCCAGCTTCGATGTTACAGCCCCTTCGATTGAGACTCCTTCTGCTTCGACTGCACGTTTGCAAGTACAACATGCCATTTTGAACTTAGGGTGGACCTTTTGAATGTTCTTCGAATGAGTCACTTACATGTTCTTCGAATGAGCCTCTTGCCTGGTGTGCTGGAAAGTTGAGGGGCCTTTTCCTTTGTGAATCGAAACGAACTTGTAGAAGATTCTTGCCTCGTGAGTCGAAGGTAAGCCTGAAGTAGTGAATGCATAGTCGAAGCATTGTGAAATTGACTTGATCGAAGGGGGGTCTAGCGCTCAATCGAAGACTTGCGAACCAAAGCTTGATCGAAGGGTTCCAAACACCTAATCGAAGCTTACTAATCAAAGCCTGATCGAAGAGTGCCAAATTCCCAATCGAAGACTGGTGAGTCAAGCCTGTATCGAAGTATTTTAGATACCCAATCGAAGACTTTTCCCATATGCAAATCGAAAGACACTTTGTTCATCTTCAAAAAACTTTATTTTTGTTAGGCAAATGTTTGTGACCAGCCATGTAAGGGAAGACTTTTGAAAACATGGGAGGGAAAATTTTGGGGTACAACAGTTGCCCCTGTTCAATTTTCTTAAACCTGAGGATATAGATTGGCTTTCGAGCCTTTCGTGATCCGAAGGTGGAAGATAATTGAACACTAGAGTGCCCAGAAATTTGCACTCACATGGTGTAGTATCAGCATTGTGATGTCGGGAATGGGCTTACAGATGCCATTTGGAGAGATGATGGATAGTTGTTGGAGATGGGCTTAAAGATGCCATCCAGAAATGATTGCTAGGCTATATTTGAATGAGTGACAGAATTACATCTGAATCTGGATCGTATCTAGACTGTTATTTGAAGGTCTCTGATTGCCTGTCATTAACTGGAAGAAATAAATCTAACCAGAGGAGGTCTTTAGTTGCCTGTTTTAACTGGAAGAAATAAATCTAACCAGAGAAAGTCTTTTTTGACAATGATGTGTGATGAAGGAATCTGAGACGATTACTATTCCAAACAGATGATGAAGGAATCTTGGACGATTACTACCTCAGCAGGATGATGAAGGAATCTTGGACGATTACTACCTCAGCAGGATGATGAAGGAATCTTGGATGACTACTACGACAGCAGGATGATGAAGGAATCTTGGATGACTTCTACCTCAGCAGGGTGATGAAGGAATCTTGGATGACTACTACAATAGCAGGATGATGAAGGAATCTTGGATGACTACTACAACAGCAGGATGATGAAGGAATCTCGGATGACTACTACAACAGCAGGATGATGAAGGAATCTTGGATGACTTCTACCTCAGCAGGATGATGAAGGAATCTTGGACGACTACTACAACAGCAGGATGATGAAGGAATCTTGGATGACTTCTACCTCAACAGGATGATGAAGGAATCTTGGATGACTACTACAACAGCAGGATGATGAAGGAATCTTGGATGACTACTACCTCAGCAGGATGGCGAAGGAATCTTGGATGACTTCTACCTCAGCAGGATGGTGGAGGAATCTTGGATGACTTCTACCTCAGCAGGATGGTGAAGGAATCTTGGATGACTACTACCTCAGCAGGATGATGAAGGAATCTTGGATGACTACTACCTCAGCAGGATGGTGAAGGAATCTTGGATGACTACTACCTCAGCAGGATGATGAAGGAATCTTGGATGACTACTATCTCAGCAGGATGGTGAAGGAATCTTGGATGACTACTACCTCAGCAGGATGGTGAAGGAATCTTGGATGAGTACTACCTCAGCAGGATGATGAAGGAATCTTGGATGACTACTACCTCAAAAGGAAATGAAGGAATCTTTGACGACTGCTACTCCAAAAGGTAATGACTTTTATCTGTCGATCGATCTTTCCTGAAAAGGTAAAGAGTTAGTTGTATGCAATGTCATGATGTATGCATTGTGTAATGATGTTCTCAAAATAAATGAGATTTATGTTATATGTATTTTGTATGCATATGCTATGAATGTTATTGAAATGTAATTTTGTCTTGGAGAATAAATTCTTGACAAGTGTTGGGGAGTTATTAAATCATGGACTGCTGTTGAAGAGTAGGTATGTCTTCAAACTTTGCTTAGAATGTTTCCACTGAGGATCCTTGTTTTGTTGAGGATAACTCTGTTGGGGAAATTTGTAAACTCTGTGGAGAGTATTGATTCATTCTTGGGGAACAAGTTCAGGATTCTCGGTTGTCCGTTGCTCTACTGGGGAGTCAAAGTTAAACTTACATCTGGTCGGGTCCAGGTTTCACAGTAACTTGTTGGGGATTGTAGAGTAGTCTACTGGGGAAGAGGAGTTGTGGTCCTTTAATTTGTAGTAGTCGGCGAGGCAAACTCAAGCTAGGGATTTCTGCCATTTGTTGGAGAAATAAACCTTGTTGTCGGTCTGCTAGAGAGGTGACGACTTCGTTGAAGTTGTCTCAGCTGGGGAAAGGTTTTCAGAGATTAAACTCTTGCTGGGGAATCATCCTATGAGAAGGATTTTGGGGAGATTTGTCACTGCCCCTAGCAGCGAGTGTTTGTGGCACTGCCTGGAAATGTTTGACTGTATGTAACCCTTTATTGAGATTGACGTTTTAATGCCCCAAGTGATGGTGAGGGAGACTTGCCCCTAGGTTAACCTGCAATTGAGGGATTTCTTGAAATCTTGACTGGATTTCCCCAGGTTTACTGAACTTTGAAAGTTTTGTTGAAATCTTGACTGGACTGCCCCAGGTTTACTAGACAACACCATATGAAGTCCCCTTTTGCTGATAGGAGATTTTTGCCACGGAAGTGTCATCCCACTTGAAGTGATTTTACTCACTGAGGGAGCTTTCGTTCCTCCGAACATTCACTGTATGAATTTCTTCACTGTCAAACAAATAACCATGTGCAAACAACGATATTCAAATAATGCAAAGTTTATGCTTGTCTCGAAGTTTTGAAAAATGCGTTTTTTAGCAGAAAACTTTTTATAAGACAAATTCAACACAAGATTTAGGGCAAAGCCTTACAGGAGTCAGGATACCTTTTGTAATAGTATGCTTTTGAACTAACCCATGCTTCAATTAGGACTTTTGAAGGGTTGTAACGTGGCTTGGTTTACGGTTTAAGAAACAAAGGATAAAGGCTCAAAGCATATTTGTACCCACCCGCTCTTCGTGATGTTCTTCAATCCTAAGCTCAGTTAATTGTGCGTCAAACTCTATTCGAATTTAGAACGACGTTTTGGTGACGGTTCACACAAGTTGGATTTTGGAAGGCAGTCATCATTTTTTTTGCAACATTTTTCATGTTGTCGAGGATTTGTAATGACCTCGTTCTTTTGATTTATTATCCCTAATTTTTTCCTGACTGTTCCTATTTTCGAGATTACAGTCAGCGGGATGCCCCAGCTTTCTTAAGCCTCCTTTATAGATTTTGGCTCAGTGGGTTTTTCTCTTTTGAGAGATTGACTGCCTATGAGATAAGGAACCACCACTGTCTTTTGATTCCAGAGGAATGCTTTTGATGTCGTTCATTGTATTATGAACTGAGAGTTTTGCGACTTCAATGCGCATCTTTTTTTTTGAATTAACTGAAAGACTACCCTGCCCCAGGTTTAATCAAAGGTTTCAATTTGTTTTAAAACAAAAAACTCCTACTTCTTTGGCTCGAAGGGGTTGACTAGGGATTATCTTCCTTATAACTCCACTGTTTAGGATTTGAAAGAAACGCATGTACATCGTCAACAAGGTCTGTTCAAAAGCATACTGTATGAGATTATGGTATTGTTTCGTCATCCTCCCTCTAAAGTCTTGTAACTTTTAGCAAGAGTTGAATGTCATAAGGAGAGTAAAAAGCATAGTTTAAATGTAATGAAAATGAAAGGATGAATTCAAGACAAACATATGCAATGCATTAATGAAATAGAGTTTGACATTAATAGATAATTGTTTGAATAACAAAAGAAATTACAACTTGAAAATTCAAATGAAACAAAGACATTCTCAATGATTTAGCGTAGGATCAGTTATCACATTTGGGGTCTTCGGAGGGTCAAACTTGATCTCCTTGGCATCAATCAAGTCTTGGATCTTGTTCTTCAAAGTCCAACAGTCGTCGGTGTCATGTCCAGGTCTGTCAGAATGGTAGGCACATCTCACACTCGGATTATACTTAGAAGAGGAAGTATCGGGATTTTGAGGAGGATCCTTTAGCATGATTAGCTTTAACTTCAGCAAATGTTGTAACGCTTGAGACAAAGGCATGTTGATGTTAGTATACTACCTTTCTTGATATCTTACCCTACGCCTATTGCTCTGTCTTTGTCGAACAGGCATGGGATCGGAGATCAGGGTTGCCCCTACATGTTGATCATGATGACTCTTTTGACCAATCACTGCATCAGACTCTTTCTTCCCATTATAGGGCTTTTTCTATGCATCAGAAGGTGTTTCTTCTTGAATCTTCCCACTTTTGATGCCAGCTTCGACCCTTTCGCCGATCAGTATTAGCTCGATGAATCCGGCTGAAGAGTTTCTGATCAAGTGTTTGAAGAAAGGACCTGCCAAAGTTCCCATGAAGATGTCAATCAGCTCTCTATCAGTTAAAAGAGGTTGCACCCTACCAGCCAGATCTCTCCCCTTTTGGGCGTATCCTTTGAAGCTCTCGTTGGAACCCATGGTCATGTTCTGCAATTGCACACGAGTTGGTGCAAGATCAGCATTGTACTGATACTGCTTATAGAAAGCAGCAGCTAAATCCTCCCAGGTGTAGATGCGAGAACTCTCCAATTGATAGAACCATTCGAGTTGAGTCCCTACTAGGCTTTCTATGAAGAAATGGATCCAAAGCTTCGGATCAATTGTGTATGGTTGAATCTTGCGGACATAAGACTTTAAGTGCATCTTAGGGCAAGAGACTCCATCGTACAGGGCAAAAGTAGGGATTTTGAATTTTGGCGGGATGACCACTCCAGAAACCAAACCCATGTCTCCTAAATCCAAGTCACGTATCTGTTGAATTTCCATTACACTGAGTCGGTCTTCAAGTTGCTTATATCTATCCTCAGCAGGAGGATACTGGTCTTCATCTGTGTCATTGTCAGAAACCACAGGGCTAGGACCCTTTCTTTCCTCTTGATTCTCTCCCCCTCCAGATGAATGGGACAAATCAGTCTCCTGTTGCAAATTGTTCCCGAATCTGCGACCCATATTCAAGAGGACCACCTTCTTCTTCTTCTTCTTCTTGTCCTTCAAGATAAGAGTCTTCAAATCTTGTTGACTCTTGGCCAAGTTCAAGAACATTTCCTGAAACTGAGCATTCTGGGCTTGAAGAGCCTTGATGGCTTGATCAGTAGGTGTTTCAGAAGACATGATTGCTGAAATAAACAGCGAACAAGATGAGAAACCTGTAATGGTACTTGTAATGCAATGATATGTATGATATATGTATGCAATGTTTTCAAGGATCCCGCGGGGTAAACAAGAAACTGTTAGGATTTGATTGAAGAAACTTTGTGTCGTTAAGAGTCCTTCTTCAAGAGTCAAGCTCACCATATCGAGTGGGTCATAGCCCCTGACTCAAGTTATCATGTTTTGATCTCTAGACGGAATTGGCTAGAGGAAAATAAATCCCCTTGCCCCTTGCTAGACATTTAATTTACCATAACCTGCATCACAAACCCTTGAGATCCTTGAAATGGTTAAGGAAATGTTAAGGCATGATGTTATGATGTGTATGATATGCGTTTAAGCACAAGTGTGAGATATTGTAAGTAAACCCTGCGATAAATCCAAATTATTGGATAAGGACTGTAACCAAAACCTGCAAGGAACTCATGTTGTTAGATAACAAGAATGTGCAAGTAGTTCCAGTTTGAAGGCACACAAGTCACACAAACAGCCTTAAGATTAGGCTGGCATGGAGTTTAGGCATTACCCTCTTTCAGTTCAGTTGGTTTAAACCTGTCCTAAAAATAGTAACCGGGTTCTAGAGGATCTCAATATCACTGACTACCCTCAATCGGTCATAATTCCAGTTTAGCAACCTTTTCTTGCGGCCGGAATCATCGCGAGAGTTTAGTCTCAATGAGTGTAGCATACTGCTACTGTTCTATGGCCAAGTTGGTCAATTTAAGGTTCTAAGGTCAGTTGGTGCTTAATGACTCCTTATAAGACTAATATTCTCCTCGTTCCAACACAAGGGATATCGGTACAGACTAAGGTGCCACACCAATGTAGCTACTGCTTCATCTGTGTCGGTCTACGCCGGACAGATCCCTCACAGTTTACTGCTACTTACCTAAAGGGTATCCCCAGATCCGGGTTAGGATCTATAGAACTCTGATACAATCCCACAAAATTAAAGCATACAAAGCATACAATTGAAAACATAGTGATCTAATCCTAAGGTACACCTCACTTATATAATTTCCCCAGCAGAGTCTCCAGTTCTGTGATCGGTGGGAATGAGAACTGACTGTTTTGGAATGCCGGTTCGCGTTTGCGTTTGTTTTCGCAAAATGTCGCAGTAAGCAAGAGTCGCCACCGTCTTTTATTTTATCCAACAAGGAAAGGACAAAAGCACAGAAAAATTCCTTTTCGAGATGTTTCTCGGGTTCGGGAGGTAGATTATAGAAAGGGAAGGTGTTAGCACCCTTTCTATCTGTGGTTATCCACGGGCTCTTAGGTACTTGCTCACTATGTTTTCAAAAGTTTGCTTTTCTTTGTGTTTGTGGGTTTGAAAGAAGTTTTTGTTTGAAAGAGAGTGTAAGTGCGAAAAGTTTTGTTTTGTTTTAAAAGGAGTAAGTACTTAAGAACCTCTACCTACTCAAAAAGGAATTAAATTGTGCAAATGTCCTTTAGACAATACTATCCCACCATTGAGGAGTAGGTAGCACCGTCGTTGGAGTTTTCGGGTCAATTCAATTAAGGGACGTGTGGTCACTAAAGCAATGTTAGGACGCCTTAGCGGTAACCCTAATGTCTTAGATCATTTTTCCGAGGCAACCGTTTCGAGGCAACTTATGATCTTTGGACAAGAGGGCAACCTCTAAAACTTCCTATACTTAATGACCACGTTCGAGGCAACCAAGTGACGTACCCTAAGAGTGGCATGTGCGAGTGTGTCGATTTTCAGTTTATATTATCTTTGTACATGTTATGGTGAGCTACGGTTGATTTTAAATTAAAGGTTAATCTTGTCATGCATAGCCTATTATTCAAACATCTAGCAGTTAATGGTTGCGGAAAATAAATTGCGGAAAATAAATCTAAGCTATTACAAGGCGTCGGGTATTTACATCGCCAAAAAAAAACCCTTAAAATTAAATGCGAAAAAGTAAATAAAAGCGGTAAATAAAATCCTAAGTTAAAGTTGTTATATTCTCGGAGCAATTACAATTATATGGATCAAAAATAATATGCGCACGAGAAAATTGAATCGGAACGTCTTAGGGTTTTGACCCTTTTTTCATTAAATAAAGTATATTTTTTTGTCATTTTTTATTTAAGAATTAAGTCTAACTAATGATTAATTAATTAAAAAAGAAAATATTTTTTGAGTTTTATTTTAATTAAGGAAATAAAATTAGAAAGGTAAAAATATATCAAAACCCTAATTCTAAATCAATTTTAATTTAATGCAAAATATGTTAAGATTAAACCTAATTAAAAAAAACTAAATTAATTGGTTAATGGTTTATTTACAAAAATAATAAAATTAATGATGAAAATAATATTTTTTGTGATTTCTGGTTTTTATATAAAAAAGGTTAATTTGTTAATTGGTTAAAAAATAAAAATAACGCAAATTAAACAAAAGAAATATAGAAAAGAGAAAGAATAAACCAAAGAGGGGGTTTGGGCCTAGAAGGGAAGTTGATTCAGCAATTCCAGGCCCAGATTCAATCAACCTTGTTTGACTTTGGTAACTCCTGTGTGCGCCCTTGACTTTGAGAATATGATGAAGACTCCATCTTGGCCATTGGATCTGATTGGCAAGCCACGTAGCATTTGGGATCTGGGGATACATGGTGAACCATGCTTGGAACGTTGCACCTGAATACCTGAAAAGCAAAACCAAATAATTGTTTGGGGGGACCTGGGATTCGAAGGAGCTTGGGTTGCCCTTCGATCCAAAGGGCTGATTGAAGGTGCCTACGAGACTGCACGTACGGGGCGTTCGATCTGGATATGACATCCTCCGATCTAGAATTCTGCAAGGGTGTTTGTTAGAAACACAAAACACAAAATATATGACCTGGGTATCAAACCCAGGTCCTTTTCGCTGCAACACCTCTTCCTCACCAACCTAGTTGAAATATGTTTATTGGTACAAACGAATCTGCAATGTAACATTAAAGACAAAAACACAGCATTTAATTTAAATATCGAATCTGCATGCTCAGTTTCCCCCTGTGGTGTTAACCCATCGAAAACGAGTTATAGTTATGCCAATCGAAGGTAAGCTCAGATCGTGTTTTCTTACTCACATGTAACTCACTCAAACACACATGAATATTAGCAGCAATATGTATATATGTCCAACATGAATTTAAATCATACTTAGAAGTTTGAGATCAAAGGAAAAATTACCCACAGGGGGGTTGTATGAGGGATGCTTCACGATTCAAATGTTAGTCTAGACAGAGACTACGCGCAAAACCAGCTTTTAGTGTGACAATCTTTGGCAGCTTTATGGGATCTCGTGGGGCAGGCAGCGTTTCTTCTAAGGCAACCTCCGTGCATTTTTTCCGTCAGAGTTTTTTTCCTTTCTGCAACGTTTTTCCCCTCTCTTTTGATTTGTGAGGCTTGCTTGTATATAATGGAATGAATTAGGGTTGAAAACATGGCCTCAATCTTCCTCCATCAATGTCTTGATTCTTGATTTGATTCACTTTTGAATATCATTCCAAAAATATCCAAATTCAATCTTTTTGTCCATACCATGCCTTTACACGGACTTGATTTGATTTCTTCATAAAGACTTTCTATTTTTGATTCAATCACGTGCCAATCTGCTTTCATGCGTTACTGCCAGCCTGTTATGAGCTGTTTGGGCCTCCAACATGATGAAAATCAAAAGCTGACTTACCCTTTGTAGATCCACTTCCCTTCTAATCTACTCTCTTCGATAGCTCTAAACTCCACTTCGAATTAATCCAGCTTCGATGTCACAGCCCCTTCGATTGAGACTCCTTCTGCTTCGACTGCACGTTTGCAAGGACAACATGCCATTTTGAACTTGGGGTGGACCTTTTGAATGTTCTTCGAATGATTCATTTACATGTTCTTCGAATGAGCCTCTTGCTTGGTGTGCTGGCAAGTTGAGGGGCCTTTTCCTTTGTGAATCGAAACGAACTTGTAGAAGATTCTTGCCTCGTGAGTCGAAGGTAAGCCTGAAGTAGTTAATGCATAGTCGAAGCATTATGAAATTGACTTGATCGAAGGGGGTCTAGCGCTCAATCGAAGACTTGCGAACCAAAGCTTGATCGAAGGGTTCCAAACACCTAATCGAAGCTTACTAATCAAAGCCTGATCGAAGAGTGCCAAATGCCCAATCGAAGACTGGTGAGTCAAGCCTGTATCGAAGTATTTTGGATACCCAATCGAAGACTTTTCCCAGATGCCAATCAAAAGACACTTTGTTCATCTTCAAAAAACTTTATTTTCGTTAGGCAAATGTTTGTGACCAACCATGTAAGGGAAGACTTTTGAAAACATGAGAGGGCAAATTTTGGGGTACAGCAGAAGGTAATACAACTAATCTTTTGTATCTCCTTGAAGTGAGAACGAAAATGCTTTCAGGTTGATATGGTCTTTTGTTATTCCTTCAGGTCTCAAAGGTTTAGAACAAACAACCAATAATTTCTTCAGATGCTTATGTGGATCCTCACCTACAAGACCACTAAACATTGGCAACAAGTGTATTAAACCAGATTTTAATTCAAATGGAATAACAACATTAGCATATTCAATACATAAACCATTATAATTAACATCAGGAGCATCAAGCTCTCTTAATGTTCTTTTATTAGCTATGTAAAAACAAACACAAAATACCAACAATGTCCCAGATTAATAAAAACAAGTGTAAGACACAAAAAAAAACGATTATTAAAAATTCATAAAAATACAACAAAAAAACACGAAATTTAATCTAATTAAGACAAATAAGAATTTTGAGATTTATTTTGGAATTTTTTAAAACTATGAAAACAAAAGAAAAAAATTCATAAAAAATAGAAAAAATATATGAATTTGGGAATTTAAGGGTGAATCCTGTAACTCTTCTAGAGTACGGGAATAATGATCATACAATTTTTCTGCTCAGAAGGCATGAAATAGATTTCAAAATGGACACAATTTTTCAGAAAATCGGGTTTTTGGACCATGTCGGACTCCATTCGGGAATTGGCCAAAACAGCAAATCGGAGGGCCAAAACACAACAATCAACACCCATGACTCAATTAACGGTTAAAAACAACAAGAATCCCCGACAATAGCGTCAATTTGATTCGTTGTTGCTAGCGACAATGTCTTGAGTCGTATTACAAGGATTCTTGTATGAATTAAACAACCGATTGGAACAACGGGGGGTGAGTGTCGATTATATTAACATTTAACTGATTAACATATTAACACGAGTTTAATAACAATTATGATTAATAGATTAATCTAATGCATTCGGTCTCCCACTTATCATCGATCCAAATAATTCCCAATCCCTAAGCTGACTTTATTCCCTTTTCGATTAGAATATCAATCAAACAAGCGTATAGGAACATACAATCATCAAAATAAATCAATCAACTCTAAGATAAGTCCAATTAAGCAAACAATATATCAAAGGGAAGAATTGAAAGGAAAATAGATTTAATTGGGAAATATAAGAACCTTAAAGTATGATGGAGGTGTGATTACAGTAGGTCAACTGTGAGAGGATTAGTTATCCATTACGATCGTTCAAAGCAAATTATTTTCTTGTAAATAGTGTATCAAATAACTACTAATGTTGAAAATAAAATACAAAAATAGATTAAGGGAAAAAATAAACTTAAATCTAAAAAATCAATAAAATAGTAAAATTAATAAAATAAACTAGAGAAATGCCTAAGTACAATCGTAGAAGAATGTGTATCAAAATGAACTGATCAGTCACCAGTCCAATGGGATGCCCTATTTTTTTCCTAATTCGCCTTTTTGGTGTTCGACTTAACTGGCTCTTTCTTTTTTTCATTTTTGGAACAAAGTGTATGACATTTGTTCCTTTGGTTTGAATAGGATAGTGACTTCCATCATTGTTTAATGATAAATAACCATTATACCATTGGATTTTTTCCATGATTACTTAGACACTTCTTGATGCATGTGAGAAAGAGCAAGTGGTTAAGTTGTTAAGTCGCTAGGCAATGATTATCCTAAATGCATAGCCAAATTAACTGAAAACTACCCTGCCCCTAGTTTAGATTAAAGGGTTTTTTCATATAGAAAGAAACACCAACTTCTATGCTCAAAGGGGTTGACTAAGGATTAACTTCCTTATATATCATGTGTTTTGGAAGTGAAACAATGCCTTACATCATTAGAAAAGTTTTATTCGAAAGCATACCAACAACAATTATGGGTATTCAATTTTTATCATTCTCCCTCCAATCTTTGCATAAACAAAAGTTTGATAAAGACAAGGAAATGGAAGAAACAGTGATATACATTTTTATTTTTCAATAAGAATGGAAGAACGAGTCAACATGAATGGATTGATTCAAAAAAATGCATGTTCATATCATTATTATTACCATTAAAACTAACAATGTTCAAAAGAAAATAAACACTTAACAAACGGGAAAAAACTACAAATGCAAATGATAAAATGGCCTTATGATCTGCTTTAAGGATGAGCTATCATGTCTGGTCCATTGGCTTTGATGAGATGCTTGTTAGTGTTTTCGCACTTGTCCAAGTGAGGGGTAGTTCACTCTATCCGGAAGATCTGCAAATGACAAAATCTTCTAATCAATCAGCTCTTGCACCTTGTACTTGAAGGCTTTGCAGTTCTTAGTGGTATCCTATGGCTTTCCATCATGGTACTAACATATATCATTGTATTTGAAATCAGGAGGATACTTCGTCAACAACCTAAGCTTCTTAGGGAACACCAGAGATCTCTGAATCAATTGGGGAATAAGTTCAGTGTAGATCATCAGAATTAGATCAAACTAGAGTTGCTTTCAGGGGCCTATCTAATTGTGATTGTGATTTTTATTTTGACCCTGAGAAGAAACAGAAAGAGGCTGCTAATATAGAGGCTTGACAGGTAGTGACAGAGGATAATGCACCGGTATGTGATTGCTTTCCCCTTGCTAGAACTTGGAATCTATTTCATGCTAGAGAACCCCAAATTTCCTTTGAGTTTCCCTGAAGAGACCACTTGGTCCTTTCCATTTCCAGTGCTACTCGTTAGAGTTTCAACACCTTTTTGGTAAGTAGAGGTTTCAATGGGCTTTGGGGAACCCTTAATGTCTCCATTGTCTGACCTAGTAAACAAGATGTTTATGCTTGAGTTGTTATGTTTGAAAGTCAAATTCTTGTCGTCAACTAGGTCTTGAACTTTACACTTAAGGGAAAATAATTCTCAGTCGTATGTCCTACAGAGTTAGGCATTCTCATCAAACCAAGGTTTAGGTACCCCTGGTGTTAGTTTCAATTCCCTTGGTACTACAATGTTTTTATGGATCAGATATGGCAGTAAGTAAGTGTAATCCCTGGGGATAGGTTGAATATCCTTCATAGTGTATTTACGGTACTGTTGATGTTTCAATTGACGCGACTGCTGGCTCTGCTATTTATTTCCTTGAATTGGTTAGGGAACAAGAAATGGTTGTTGTCGAGGAGCCCTTCGAGGCAAAGGTTGAAGATAATATCCAATAGGAGGGTATTGAAATGGAAAACTCAATGCATGTAGCTATCTTTAACCCATGGTGACACCAAACAATTGTAGAGAGGCAACCATTTATGTTGCTGCAATTGGTGTGGAGTTGCACTCTTTCCTTAACAAGACTTGCAAGATATCCAAGACTAGACTCATATGACTTTTCAGCAGGTTGACTTCCATTCTCAATAGGTCATGACCTCGCTGGATCTCGTCCATAGCTCTTTGAGACATGCTTCAAGTTCGGAGCGTGTGCCGGGTAATTAATTTGATTTTTCTGGACATGAGAGATGAAATGAGTTTTCTGATGAAGATGAAATGCATGGTAATGCATGAAAGAATGCACATGAAGTGAAATGTTATGCATGAATGGTTGAGTTTTTTACTGTTGGAACAATAGGATAGGCTCGGAGAAACAGGTTTAAGGTAACCTCCAAGGTAGGCTCTAAAGGTTTTTCAGGTTCCCAAAGTTATGGATCCCCATTGAAAGCATTATTACCACAATATTTGATTGCAAGATGATAATACCCTCAAGAGGAGCTCCTCTAAGTGTGTTTTATGTATTAACCTAACAATTCCAAGGTCTTGTAGGTTAATACTAAATCACAGGGAATATCCAAGGTTTTAGACACACATTTAGAGACATAAACCCAGTTTTTGAAAATATTACCATCATAACGATGGTGTGTAAGATGATAATAATTCCAAAAGGATTTTTCTTCACATGAAGATCTTAATAACCACTTAATAAGGATTCTAAAAAGGTCCTCAGAATCATAGGTCGAGGTTGAAAATACCATCGCCATTATGACTAATCATAAGACGATGATACTTTCAAGGGATCTCATCTAATTGGGGTTCTTGCACTAACCCAACGAGTCCAAGGTGTCTCAATTCAATACTACTCAACCACCTCCTAGCTTATGTGCTCTCTCCTTAGCTCGGGTAGAAAGTTATCTCACCATGTGCCCACAGCCAGAAAATTCCAACAGTATCACAAACAATAGATGGAATATAAAGGTAAAGCACATAAAGATAAATAAGTGAAGAAAGCATACAAATAAATATATACACACAAACATAAACAAACTAAACTAGGATAGACTCGCTTAGGAGATATTTCTCCAGTGAATTCGCCAGCTGATGCGGCGCAAAAAATACTTGAGCGCATTGCACACTCGAAATATTGAATAATGAAGTCGCCACCGAAATTTATTTATTCCAAAAGGAAAGGGAAAATATAGATTAAAACCTGCAAAATAAAATAAATTGGTCATCACAACCAAGGAAAATTTTAGGAGTCAGTTATGCAAGGGGGAGGTATTATCACCTCTCATATCCATCATACTCGATGGGAACTATTTAGTTAGTGTGTGTTCGAGTGTTAGCGTGATAGTTTGTGATCTTCTAATCAAGGCGATCAACTTACAAGTTTGGGGTGTGACTCAATATATGGATTGAGTACACTTTAGGTTTGATTTTATGTTATATGCAAAGTAAGATGGCAAACAAATATAGAGAAAATGATAAAATTATTACAAGTTCATGGGAGTGGGGTACACTTTGTCGAAAGGGGATAATGTAAAGCAATAAACACAAGCCCAAAAAACTAGCACACAATGGATTAATTAAATATTAAGTCTCATTGTATGAAATCCCAAGAGTAAGCTATATGAGTGGGTACAAGAAGAGGTCATTGTAAGAAATTTCGAGAGTAGGCTATGTGGGGTTGATGGTGATGCTAAAAGCGACCGACTTACAAAGGTGTGTAAAATGGGATTGATATTAAATCAAGAATTATTTGATATTTTTGAAAATGGTTTTAATATTGTGCTTGAATATTAACAATTGGATATCATCATGAAAACAAACACAACATGGTTTAGATGATACTAGAAATTGCACAAATAGATTAAACAATCACACATAAAATAAAACATTCAAGCAAGTCATACAACAATAAAGAATAATTAACTAAATTAAATAAAATTATTTAATAAAATTATTTACAATATTAATTAATTATATTAAATAAAATTATTTAAAATAATCAAGAATCCATTTGATTATTTACAAGTAATAAATGGAAAATTATAAAGTGAAAGAAACATAAGATTAAAAAATAAAATAAAATAAAATAAAATAAAAAACAAGGAAAAAAAGGGCCAAACAGAGTAATCCGAGGGGTAAAAACAACAAGTCACCCTAAGCCCGGTAGTGGAAGAGGCCCACGCAGGAGGAAAAGAGGTTCAATGGACCTCAGGTCAATTATTGACCTTGGAACCAATCTAATACGTCAAATCTTGAGGGCCAACCAAGTTGACCAGATCTGGAGGCTTGAATGAGAGATCCCATGGTAAGGATATAGGCGTGCATGCATGGAATCATAAGGACTGTCTTCACCACTTGTGATGAAAAGTGGTTGTGGTGGCTTCTTGTCACCACCAAACTCAACCATAAATTAAAATGTTAATAAAACAAAAACTCAGGTTGAAGAGCCTGATAACACAAGTTCCTTACTAAAAAATTAAGGCTCGCTAAACCAAGAACATGGGAGCGCTTAGCTAGTAAAGGTGACAACTTCACTAATCCAAGAACACGTGCACTCTTAGAAAGTAAATATGGTTCATGACTTCAAGATAAGTTACTTAAAGATTAAGGAATATTTTTGTGACTATGAAAGTGATGATGGCAGTCTTAGTGAGCTAAGAGTATTATGCAAGTTGTAGGTGAGATGACATTACTTATCCCAGAAGAAATTAGGCGCGTTAGTCAAGCCTAAGAAATTAGGTAATATAAAAGTTGGTGGATTCAAGGTAGTTTCTATAGAAATTAGGTTTGTGAGTACAAACTTTGTCGTCAAATGTTTTGAATGATGTCAAAATTGGGAAAAGATTGCACTTCTAAACATTGGACAATATCTTTATGTATTGTGGCTCTCCTCTGCATTAGAGGTCTTAGGAATCATTAAAAAGCATTTTGAAATTGATCCAACCCATTAAAAATATTTTTCTGCATTATTTTTTATTGCATGTGTCAACACATCCGCTTTTCAAGTCGACACATGAAACTCATTTTTAAAGCATGTAGCTTCTAGAAGTCACAGGTCGACCCATGCATTCATTCGAATCGACACATACCGAAGCATTTCTGAAATTACATAAATTCTTATTTTATGTGTCAACACATAAGCTTTTCAGGTTGACACATTTACTATCGTTTTAAAGCCTGTAGCCTCTGACTTGGTTTGGTTGACACATAGCCTTTTATAGGTCAACACATACAATTTAAAAATTACGTATGTGTTGACACATACAATACTTAGGTCGATACATACTGTTTGTTTGGTCAATTTTCATAAAATCTTTTTATTCCGAATTTTTCCCTTTTCCCTAAAAGTTCCAAAACTATAAATACTATTTCATATATCATTCATAACTTGGAGAAACCATAAAATTAGCCTATTTCTCTCTTCATCTTCAACCTCCAATCTATGCATACGCACTGACATTACATTATAGTGATGTTTTTTTGGGTGCCATCTAGATGAGGATTGATAGTATCGAATTATGTATTGCGTTGAGCTTTGTAGGGGTTTTCATCCAGAAAAAACATCGAGTTGGTCCTCCAAGATCATTGGTTGGTTTAGGGGGTTTTTTGCAAGACATTTGAGAGGTAATTGCGGCCAAGTGAAGTACTTTGGAGATAAAGAATGTAAGGGATCCTTTGTAGATAAAGAACACAAAAGATGTAGTACGAGAATGGTGAATTACAATTGAAGTCTTGTGTTGCAATAGTTTGAAATTGGTGGTGCGCGAAAGCTTTGGAGATAAAGAATGCAAAGGAGTAGCAACATCCAGATAATCAATTTTCATTTATTGTGTCTTGGTCTTTCTCAAGATCAAAAGAGGAGAATGGGTTCAATCAACAACAAGCTTAGGATTTGTGGACTTTCTCTTAAACACTTCTCTTGTATCAACAATTTTGAATAGTAAGAATTATCCTAATTCCATTGGAATTAGGCTCACAGGTACCCATACATGAGGACAACAATAGGGAATTGGGAAGACAAATTCCTTGTGTCTCTTTTATTTTTGTTTTTACTTGCTTTGATTTTCATTGATCACTTTATTAAATAGCATTGCGTTATCAATTGAATTGTAAGAATTTTCCGAATCATTTTTTATTTTAAATCTATTGTTGATATAATTTATAATCACTTTTGATTATAAGTGGTTTTGTGTATAAACAAAACAAAAGGAAAAATTCTGAAAATTCACTTGCACATTAAGTGTTTGATAAATTGATTCAACTAGCCCTTTTAATATTGCCATTGGAAATAGCCTTGCAAGTAACATTAAATAAACTATAAATAAGTTGTTAATTGATTCAAGTTCATTAATTCAACTTATTATTCTCATTTCATATTAAATTTATTAATTACGATTTGCATATCCGAGCCTCCAATAATGTTCATACAAACGACATTTTAAAAAAGCTTTTGCGTCACACTTTGATAAAATATCTTTTTCAAAAGCAAATTTTATTTGAAATTTTTCAAAGGGGTATCTATTCACCCCACCCCCCCCCCCCCTCTAGATACGTTATCATCGTCTAAAAAGTGGCATCAAGAGCCCGATTCATTCTAGCTTCGACGCTTTTTAGAAAATGGCTTACGAACCTAAACAGGGTTATAAAATAACCCCAATTTTCACGGGAGAAAATTATAGTTATTGGAAAGCTTTTTTGAAAATTCATGTCAACTTATATGACAAAGTTGTTTGGGAAGCCATTCAAAATGGTCCAACACCGGTGACATATGTTGTTGATGGTGTTACCGTACCAAAGCCGGAAAACTTATGGAATGAGGTTGATAATAAAACATGGTCGTACATTGGAAAACAAAGACCATTATTGTATCGGCTCTTGGTGTTGATGAGTTCTATCACATTTCCCATTATAAAATGGATAAAGTTATATGGGATGCTCTGCAAGTTACCTATGCGGGAACTAATGAGGTCAAACAAGCTAGAATTAATACACTTAATCAAGAGTTTGAACTCTTTCGCATGAAGCAAGGGGAAACCATTTCTCAAATGCAAAAGAGGTTCTCACATCTTATTAATCGTTTAAATTTACTAGGCAATCCTATTTCCAATGTTATTGCTACTAACAAGGTGTTAAGATGTCTTACTAAAAATTGGCAACCAAAAGTCACCGCGATCAAGGAAGCCAATAATCTTACAACACTTGATCTCACCGTTTTGTTTGGAAAGTTAGAAGAACACGAGCAAGAACTCAATTGCTTGGATAAACATGAAAAGAAGCTTGAGAAAAAGAAAAAGGAAAAAGAGATTGTTAAGGAGGAAGTATTGAAGTCTAAAGATATCAAGGCTTCAAGTTCAAAGTTCTCAGGGGATGAGCTCACAAATGATAGTGACTATAGTGATGAAAAGAATTTAGATGATGAAGAAATGGGATTATTTGTAAGGAAATATAATCGATACATTCAAAAGAATGGTGTCAAACACTCTGATAATAATCTTGCAAAATTTAGAAGACAATCTTCCTCCTCTAAAGATGAAGATAAAAAAAAGGACAAGGCAAAGGGTATTTATTACGAATGCGGAAAACTGGGTCATTATGGACCGGATTGTCCATCTCTTGCTAATAAGAAAGGAAATGGCCAACGAAACAATTCTAAAAATTCTATACAATCCTATGTTGCTCGAGATAGTGATTGTGATATCTAAAGTGATGAAAGCTCAAGCGAGAGTGATGAAGAGGCAAACTATTGTTTCATGGAAAATCATCGTCAAGGCAAGAAAAAGGATTTAAGTCATTCTAAATACTCTAATATTGCAATGTTGTCTTTTAATGAGTTGAAGAATCAATTTGAAAACCTACAAAAAGAGACTTTATATGCTAACAAAAGGTTGTCCTCCCAAGAAAATACTTTTTACTTATTTGGAGGCCAAGGTTGAAGAAACAAATGAAAAATTTGAGACATTAAAGAAACTCATTGTAGATAGTTTAAATTGTGTAAAGGAGGATGAAAAATCTTGTAAATTTGGATGTGAAACATGTTAAATTTGGCAACAAGAAGTGAGTAATCTTGAAACCAAATTGGACATAATACATCATCACGTTGATAATATTGCTATTAGATGTTCAAAGTTTGAAAAGCCTCATAAAAATTATAACTTGATCAAGAAGTCTAATAGCATAGGTGATTCTCATCATAGGTTATTTTGTCACTATTGTTGCAAAAAAAAGTCATACTATTGAAAAATGCAAGTTTAGGTGTTTTTTGGTTCATTAAGGTAATCTCCAATGGTTGTCCAAATGCAACAATTATTTAACTCACTCTCAAGGACCCAATGAGAATTGGGTACCTACCACTTTTGTTTGATTTTTGTAGAATAAGTGTCTTTATCTATGACGGGAAAATAGATTTTTGATAGTGGATGTTCAAGACACATGACGAGAGACATGTCTCTCTTCTCCGACTTTATGGAGAAGAAGAAAGGTTTTGTATCCTACAGTGATCACAACAAAGATGCAATACTCGGAAAAGGTAGTGTGATACGGTGGGAGAACTGACTAGTGTTTTGCGTTCGTATTCGCACTTGTGCGGTTGAGCAAGAGTCGCCACCGACTTTTTATTTTATCCTAAAGGAAAGGTTAAAAAAGCACAGCAAAAACCTTTTGAGATATTTCGTGGGTTCGGGGGGTAGATTATGAAAAGGGAAGGTATTAGCACCCTTTTCATCCATGGTTATCCATGGGCTCTTAGTTACTTGGTTTTTTAGATCACTTGCCTTGATTTTTGATTGCTTGAAAATGGTGTGTGTGTGGGTACTTTTGAAAATGTTTTGGAAAAAGATGCCTTGTCTTAGGCAACTAATGTATTTGACTCGTGATTGAGTGTTTTACAAAAGTGTGGATCTTTTCGAAAAGATGTTTTCAAATGTTTTTGAGAGTTTGTTTTGAAAGTGTTGTGGATGGTGATTTTTGAAAAGAAGGCAAGTGTTTTTGCAAATTGATCTCAAGTAACTAAGAGTTTTGTCTACCCTATTGTACTCAAAGGTTTTTTGTTATGTTTTAACCCCTTTTAAACAATTTTATTCCATCATTGAAATTGATGGACAATCTTGCGTTTAGGAAGTTTATTCGGGACGGGCGCGGGTCATCGTATGGACCATGAATGCAATGATGCCAAGTGTCTTTGGCAATTTGCTTTGAAGGGACCATGATCATTCCGTTTAGGCAACACTTTGAGACTTATGATCATTTGATTTTATTTTGCCAAAGATACTCGACGTGCAAGCATGGCCCATTTTGGAAGGCAACATGTGGGATTACCCTAGAGGGTGCAAGTGTGATTGTGTATTGATTACATGTATTTGTCTTGTATTAGGTTATCTAGCGTTTGATTTTATGTACATACAAACCCTAGGTCTAACCATGGTATAATTGGAAAACTGTAAATTGCGGAATGTAAAATCTACGCTATTACAAAATAGTGTCCAGGAGTGGGGGTATAAATGTACAAAAGGGGATGAGACTTATAGTATCCAATAAGTTACAACCAAATCGAATGTGCGATCAAATGTAAATATCGAATATACAAATATAAGATAAACAAATGTATAGGAGCAATATGAATGGATTTGCATTGTGTAAGTGTAAGTGTAAGTGTGTATATGTATTGTATGTAATTTATTTACAAGTGCGACATGTGAAATTGAAGCGTATTAGGGTATTTGACCTAAATATGTGTTTTAGTGAATCTTGGGTTTGTATCTTTTTAATATGTACAAAAGAAAAATGTTTTAACTTAAATGTTCAAGTTTTAATTAAATTATGAAATGACGTATCATTGTTTATTATATAAAAAAGTATTTTAGTCAAATGTTTGTGAATTTTAATATTAGAGAAAAAATGTATTTCTATTATTATGTACAAGTATACACTTTGATTAAAAGAATGGAAAAAGCTTTTTATTTTAACTATATGATAAAAATGTGATATGTACAAATATATTTTAATCAAGTATTTAGAAATTAAATTATGCAAAAAAACAATGTATATTTACTTAGTATGTACAAAATATGTTTTAAATAAAAGAGCAAATAAATAAATAAAAAAGAGAAAGTATTTTCAATTTTTTAGTATATGACAAAAATGTATTTTAATTATGAAATGTATTTAGGAAATAAAACATATGGCTTTAAGACATTATGTATGAAAAATGGAGAAGTTAGTAATTAATCAAATGGTTTGTATAAAAAATGTTAGTAACTTTGTTGGGCTTCAAAGGAAATTAGAAACGGGTCAGGCCCACTGACTGCTGGAGCAGCGTTTTTAGGGTTAGGCGTTTTGTTGTTCAATTGGAACAAAGGCTTAGGGTTAGCAGCGGCGCGCCGTTCACTTGAGTTTCATCTCCTTTATTCGTTCTCGAGCGTCCAGCATGAGCCTCTTGCCTCAGCCACCGGCGATCTCCGTTTCCCCTTCCCTCCAGCGATAGTGTTGAGGCTCCAGAACTCGGTAATCATTTTGATTCGTTAGGGTTTGTTTTAGTTCTTGCATGTTTGTGATTTTCTGCGTATTCTTGATTAACTGTTTGGTTGCTTTCTCATGTCGTGCGTTATTGATTTTTATTGGAGGTACGTGAGGAGGGAAAAGAAACGTCTTACCTTTACTGGAGAGGGGAAGGAAGGAGATGAAGGTGCCTAGGAGGCTTTGATGGCGAAGAGGAAAAAAGCGTGATGCTGATGAACTTGATGTCCCTGGTATTTCGTTCTCACTTCTTGCCGTATGAGGGTTTTATGATGATGTTAGCTGAAAAACCCTCTTTTAAAAAGATTCACTTTTTTCTTCTTCTTCTATGCCACTGTATATTTGTTGCTTTTGATGCTTCTCTTCTCCTTCTGTCCCTTTTGCCACTGTACGCTTGTTTATGTTGCCCTGTGATGATCCTAGAGGTCTGAGGGTTTTTGTTGCCCTGGATATGCTATGGTTGAAACAACTTTATTGTTTTGATTAGCTTCTTTCTGGATTGCCTAAAACTTGCTTCGAATCGTTGCTTTGCCTATGATGTTGTTCCTTCTGAGGCTTAGGAGTTGCCTTTGAATATATTGTCTTTGAGGTTTGGACTTGGCAGATATGATGCTTGGTTGATATCTTTGCCTATGATGAAGCCCACTTCTGAGGCCTAGGGTTGATTTTGCAGATTTTGTTGTTTTGCTTCATTTTTGCAGAGATGGAAAGGCTTTGAACTTTCTTGGCTTGTTGACATAGCAGGTTAGGCTTTTGAACAGGCTTTATGGCTTGATAAGTTTGTATACTGGTATGGCTTTTTGATGGATAGGCTTGGTATGGTTCAGGTTTATGAGGGTTGATGGTTTTTACTGATGTAGATTTAACTGGTTTGGGGATTTCTGGTTTTTTGAACTGGTTGTGTTTAGTTGGATTGGTGTGTTGACAGTAGATGATATGCTTAGGACCTTTGTTGGTTTTTGATACTGGTTTAGGCTTGGCTTCTGTTCTGAGTTATGCAGGTGGAGGGTTTCAGGCAGGATGTTAAGCTTGGGGCTTTTTGTGCTTATAGGCTTGAAACAGGTTGGTGCTGGAGACTTGAAACAGGTTTGTGTGGATTTAGTATGCCTAGGCTTTACACTGTCTTGGAAAAGGGCTGATGCAGGTTCATAGTTTGAAGCTTAGAGGCTTCAGTTCAGCAGGTTTTTGTCTTTTTGAGTTTGGTTTTAGCTTGCAGGTTATTGTGGTTTGATGTATATTCTGGTTACGGGTTCTGCCTCAGTATGTGAGGCTTTAGGCCTTTGTATCTTTTTCTTCCTCCTTTTTTGACAGCTTGGGTACTTGTGACAGCAAATTGTACTTCTTTGATTTTTCTTTGATATCTTTGAGTAGACTTTGGCATTTGACAGCAAACTGTACCTTTTGCTTTTGATAGAAAGTGGAATTGGATTTCCAGTTTGGTTTGCATTTGAAGTTTGAGATTTTGAAACTATGCAGTTTGAGATTCTATGCATTTGACATTTTGCATTCATGAATAAAAATGAAATTCTTCCCTCTTTGTGAACCGGGAGAAATCCCGTGATTTGCAGAGAGGGTTAACTGATCCCAATCAGTGGCCCCTAATGATGAGCAAATTTTATCTGTCTTTTTTAATTCAACTGCTTTCTGACTTTTCTTCTTCTTTTTGCAGATAAAAAATGGAGCACCGGAGCGAAGTGAAGAATGAAGAATTAGAAATAGGATAGAATTTTTTATTTTCAATTTAATTTTTGTACACTGTTATTATTTTAAATACTTCGTAATTAATACTTGTATCCAAATAATAATAATTGTAACAACTATTAAATATGAAATAAAAATTCCATTGACATTTAATTCTTTTCAATTCCTTTTCTTTATTTACTTGTTATTTATAATTCCTTAAATTAAATAAAATGAAAGTTAAATTTCAAGTATTTAATTCTTAGAACCATAAATAATCAACTAAACCTTGTTGATCAAAATAAATGAACTGGACGTCTCCATCATTCAAAGCAACGCACAGTCGAACACAAAAACTGATCAGATGCAATCCTTTCTTACTGATTCTTTGCCAAGCACTGTAATTCCAAACTGCACACATCCTTTGACTTGGTGAATTCAAACCAACTTCCCCCTCTCGCTGATTAAATCAAAACAATGCGAATTTAACCCGAATCTCAGAATAAACGGCAAAGTGCTGTGGAATTTTAACCTTTTTGAGAATATGCCCATAAAACCCTTAATTCCTGATTAAATGCCAAATAACATTCGCCTGATCAAAATTGAACCAAAATCAACCAAAAACCTAAGCCAACTGCTTGAACTGTTCTAGGGCTATAAAAACCAGTAAAAACCCTAATTTTGCTTGACTGTTAAGAAAAGTCCGTTTGTCCGATTCTTGAGTCAGTTTGAAAAATCAGGAAAGGCTTGAAGCTGAGATTTCTTGGGGAAAAATGCGAGGGCAAATTTTGGGGTACAACAGTTGCCCCTGTTTAATCTTCTTGGACCTGAAGAGTTAGATTGGCAAGTTTGCCTTTCGCGACTTGAAGGTAAAAGAAGATTGAACACTAAAGTGCCCAGAAAATTTGCACTCGGTGATATGATGGTAGATGTGAATGGGCTTACAGATGCCATTTGGTGATGGGCTTAAGGATGCCATCTGGTGCGATAGAATTTTATCGGGGGATGGGCTTAGAGATGCCATCTGAGAATGGGCTTACAGATGCCATTCGGCGACTGCTGGTAGGAGGATGGGCTTATAGATGCCATCTGGAAATGTTGAAATGTATGTCAAAAGTGAGTGGATAAGTGTCAGAAAGGCATCCCTGTTTTGGAACATCTCTGAATTGGGGTCTGAACAAGCAACAGATTGACGTCCATATCTGGAGAATCTGTAAGCTATCTGAGATTGAATAAGCAATAGAGCAGCATCCGTTGTTGGGACGTGTCCGTAAACTATTTTCAAAAATTGTGAAGAGTCTGAACAAGTTGGTAGATTGACATCCGTTGTTGGGAAGAATCCGTAAACTATTTTCAGAAATTGTGAAGAGTCTGAACAAGTTGGTAGATTGACATCCGTTGTTGGGAAGAATCCGTAAACTATTTCAGAAGTTAAGCAGAGTCTGAACAAGTCGGTAGATTGACATCCGTTGTAGGGAAGAATCCGTAAACTGTTTCAGAAGTTGAGCAGAGTCTGAACAAGTCGGTAGCATCCGTTGTAGGGAAGAACCTGTAAACTGTTTTCAGAAGTTGAGAAGAGTCTGAATCAGTTGGTAGATTGACATCCGTTGTTGGGAAGAATCCGTAAATTATTTTCAAAAATCTTGAAGTTGAAGAGGAACCGGTGTAGGGTTTCTTGATGATGCGTCTGAATGAATCTGGAATAAGTATTAGAATGTCGCCGTGTCCGGGTCACATCTGAACTATTTCTGGATGAATCTTGGGAGTTGATCTGTGTCTGTCGACTGATCTTTCCTGAAAAGGCAAAGGGTTAGTTGTATGCAATGTTATGATGCATGATGCAATGTACGTGACATCAATATTTATGAATGTGATGGATGCGCATGTGAGCTGATGAGCTAATCTTGCCGAGGATACATGAATCCGAGATGGCTGAAGATAAAAGCCTCTTGACTGCTGTCGGGGAAAATAAATCCTTGGCTGTCGCTGGGGAAGAGAATTCCTGATGACCTCTACTGGGGGGTTCCAATCTAGTAGACTCATGCTGGGGAGGCCAGATTGAGAATCTTCGGCTTGATGGGAAGTAACCCTGGCGACTTCACTGGGGAACTCAAGATTTTCCCTCTCCAAAACTCTGTGGGGAGAAGGTTCAAAGGTCTGGCTCCGCTGGGGATACTGAAGCTTAAACTTTGAGGGGAATTGAATTCCGGAGGATTCTCTGGCTGGGGTTTTGCAAAGATAAGTTACTGCTGGGGAATTTTGATGAACTCCGCTGGGGATAGGAAGAATTTTGGCGAGCGCGATCTTCCGTGGTTGTTAGCTTGAGAAGAATCTGAACAAGCGATAGGTTAACATCCGTTACTTGGAGAACCCGTGAACTATTTTCAGAAATCTTGAAGTTGAATCAGCAATAGAGCCGCATCCGTTGTTGGGAAGCGTCCGTAAACTAATTTCAAAGGTTGCATCTGAACAAGCTGATAGATTAACATCCGTTACTTGGGAAGAATCCATAAACTATTTTCAGAAGTCTTGAGAAGAATCTGAACAAGTGATAGGTTAACATCCGTTTACTTGGAGAACCCGTGAACTATTTTCAGAAATCTTGAAGTTGAATCAGCAATAGAGCCGCATCCGTTGTTGGGAAGCGTCCGTAAACTAATTTCAAATGTTGCATCTGAACAAGCTGATAGATTAACATCCGTTACTTGGGAAGAATCCATAAACTATTTTCAGAAGTCTTGAGAAGAATCTGAACAAGTGATAGGTTAACATCCGTTTACTTGGAGAACCCGTGAACTATTTTCAGAAATCTTGAAGTTGAATCAGCAATAGAGCCGCATCCGTTGTTGGGAAGCGTCCGTAAACTAATTTCAAAGGTTGAGAAGAGTCTGAACAAGTCGGTAGATTAACATCCGTTGTTGGGAAGAATCCGTAAACTTGTTTCAGAAGTCTTGAAGAGGAACCGGTGTAGGGCTTCCTGATGATGAGCTTGTGTAAAACTGCATTGGTTTTGAACACTTTTGACATTCGAATGCCCCAAGTGGTGATGTAGATAAATTCCTGGCTTATTACAGGTGTTGGTCTACCATCGGTCGTTCACAGATGTTTCCTGGATTGTTACAGGTGTTCATCTGGAATTCTTCAGACATGCCCTGGCTGGACACAGGAATCGAATCTGGAAAGGTGATAGTTGATAGATATGCCCTGGCTGGATACAGGAATCGAATCTTCAAACTCTTCAGACGTGCCCTGGCTAGATACAGGAATCGAGTCTGGAAATGTGGTCAACAGATATGCCCTGGCTGGATACAGGAGTCGAATCTGGAAATAATCGTCAACAGATATGCCCTGGCTGGATACAGGAATCGAATCTTCGAACTCTTCAGACGTGCCCTAGCTAGATACAGGAGTCGAGTCTGGAAATGTGATAGTTGACAGATATGCCCTGGCTGGATACAGGAATCGAATCTTCAACTCTTCAGACGTGCCCTGGCTAGATACAGGAATCGAGTCTGGAAATAATGTAGTTGATTTGTTGAACACTTTTGACATTCGAATGCCCCAAGTGGTGAAGAAGGAGTCTTAAATCAGATTACTCTGCATATTGAGAGATTTCTTGAAATCTTGACTGGACTGCCCCAGGTTAACTGAACTTTGAAAGATCTGTTAGACCTTGACTGGACTGCCCCAGGTTAATTGGATTGTGACATGTCATGCCCCTTGTTGATAAGGGGATTTGATGGAAGTGTTATCCTCTTGAAGTGATTTTGACTTACTGAGAGAGTTTTCGTTCCTCCGAACATGCGTTGTATGAACTTCTTCGCTGTCAAACAAAAGGGTTAAATGCAGACAGTGATATTTGAATAATGCAAAGTTTATGTTTGTCTCGAAGTTTTGAAAAATGCGTTTTTAGCAGAAAACTTTTCATAAGACAAGTTAACACAAGATTTAGAGCAAAGCCCTACAGGAGTCAGGATACCTTTTGTAACAGTATGCTTTCGAACTAACTCATGCTTCAATTAGGACTTTTGAAGGGTTGTAATGTGGCCTGGTTCACGGTTTAAGAAACGAAGGATAAAGGCTCAAAGTATATTTGTACCCACCCGCTCTTCGTGATGTTCTTCAACCTAAGCTCAGTTAATTGTGCGTCACACTCTGTTTTGAGTTTGGAACGACTTTTAGGCGATGGTTCACCAGTTTGAATTTGGGAGACAGTCATCATCTCCTTTTTTTCTTTTTCAACATTTTTCATGTTGTTGAGGATTTTGTAACGACCTCACTATTTTGATTTTGATTTGTTATCCCTAACTTTTGCCTGACTGTTACCGTTTTCCGGGATTACTGTCAACGGGATGCCCCAGCTTTCTTAAGCCTCCTTTATAGGTTTTGGCTCAGCGGGCTTTTTCTCTTTTTGAGAGATTGACTGTCTATATGATAGGGAACCACCCTTGTCTTTTGATTCCAAAGGAATGCTTTCTTCTTGACATCGTTCGTTGTATTACGAACTGAGAGTTTGCGACTTCAATGCGCATTTTTTTGAATTAACTGAGACACTACCCTGCCCCGGGTTTATATCAAAGGTTTTGATTGTTTAGAACAGAAAACCCCTACTTCTTTGGCTCGAAGGGGTTGACTAGGGATTAACTTCCTTATAACTCCAGTGTTTGGGAATTGAAAGAAATGCATGTACATCATCAGCGAGGTCCGTTCAAAAGCATACTGTATAAGATCACGGTATTGTTTCGTCATCCTCCCTCTAAAGGCTTACAGCTTTTTATCAGGAGTCAAATATCATAAAGAAAAGCATAAGAGTAGTGAAACAAATGGATGAATTCAAGACAAACATATGCAATGCATTAATGAAAACAGAGTTTAACATCAACAGATAATTGTTTGACAGCAAAAGAAATTACAACTTTGAAAGTTCAAAAAGAAGCAAAGGTCTTTCAGCTTGAGCTTCGTCACCTCAAATGGAGAACCCTTTAACGGAAGATTTTCATCTCGCCGTCTGGCATGAATTCCAGCACCCCAATGTCGATCAGATCTTGAATTTTATTCTTCAAGGCCCAACAGTCGTTGGTGCCGTGTCCCGGGCTGTAGGAGTGGTAAACACAGAATGCGTCGGGATTATAGTGAGGAGAGGAGATATTGGGCTTCTGAGGAGGGTCCTTTACGGTGAGCAAATTGACCTCCAACAGGCGCTTCAGTATGAAAAATGATGGTATTTCAGTCTCCGTAAACTGTCTTCCCGACTTTTCTTGCTTACGCCGATTACCCCTTTGACGCTGGCGAGGTTGTTGAGGGGTTTGTGACCCTGAAGTAAGCAGAGGAGCTTTCCCCTTGTCTTCTTGAGTTGATGGAGGCTGAGCGGTGACCAGCTCTTCTACCTCAGATGTTTGCCCCAGTTGGTTGTTTGGAAGCAGTTGGCGGACAAGAACTCTGAGTTCCTCTTGTCTTTGAGATAGGTCTTGGATGAGGGCCATCTGGCCCACCAACTGTCCCATCATTTGAGTCCTCAGTGTTGTCAGATCAAACTGCAGCTCCGCAATCTGATCACTCCTGGCATTGTTGGAATTCCCCAAGCCCTTGGTGAGGAGAGCTTTCATCTCTTCTTGCCCCAGAGACAAGTTCAGGAACATCTCCTGCAGCTGAGCAGTCTGGTCTTGGATGTCTTTGACAGACCTTTCTAGAGCCATCTCTTGCTGAAATAAACAGCAGGAGAGTAAGGAAACCTGAAAAAGGAAAGATTGTCAAAATGAAATGCATGATATGTGGATGCATGCTTTCAAGGATCTCTTGGGGTAAACACAAGAAAATGTTAGAGGTTGAACTCTGCTCTTGGATTGGAGATCTCTGCACCGGTGGATGTCCTTCCACGAGAATCAAGCTCACCATGTCGAGTGGGTCGCAGCCACTGATTCAAGTTGTTGTTCTTGAACTTTGATTGGAGAGCTTTGTATCGGTGGATGTCCTTCCACGAGAATCAAGCTCACCATGTCGAGTGGGTCATAGCCACTGATTCTAGTTGTTGCACTTGATCTTGGATTGTATTGGTTAGAGGAGAAACCCCCTTGCCCCTGGATAGATGTCTGGTTCAACGTAACCCTGCATCAAAAGAACCCTCGAGATCCTTGAAATGGTTATTGAAAATGCTATGGTATGATGTCATGATGTTATGTACATGTATGCACAAGCAAGTGAGTGTATATACAGGCAAACAATATTCACACAAAGCAAACAAGTCCTTAGGTTTAGGCTTGCATGAGGTTCAGGTACTACCCTCTTTCAGTTTGTTGGTTAAAACCTGTCTTATCAAAAGTAACCGGGTTCTAGAGAATCTCATATCATTGGCTACCCTCAATCGGTCATAACTCCAGCATCGCAACCTTTTCTCGCGGTCGGAACCATCTCGAGAGTTTAGCCTCAATGAGTGTAGCATACTGCTACTGTTCTAATGGCCAAGTTGGTCAATTAGGGTTCTAAAGTCGGTTGGTGCTTAATGACTCCTTGGAAGACCCATATTCTCCTCGTCTTACACGAGGGATATCGGTACAGACCAAGACGCCACACCAACGTAGCCACTGCTTCACCCATGTCGGTATACGCCGGACAGGTCCCTCACAAATTATGCTACCTAAAAGGGTTTCCCCAGATCCGGGTTAGGATCTATAAAACTCTGATACAAAGCCCACAAATGTAAAGCAAACAAAGCAATCAATTGAAAGTAAAGGTGATCTAAACCCTAAGGTAACCCCACTTTTAAGAACCTGTCCCCAGCAGAGTCGCCAGTTCTGTGATACGGTGGGAGAACCGACTAGTGTTTTGCGTTCGTATTCGCACTTGTGCGGTTGAGCAAGAGTCGCCACCGACTTTTTATTTTATCCTAAAGGAAAGGTTAAAAAAGCACAGCAAAAACCTTTTGAGATATTTCGTGGGTTCGGGGGGTAGATTATGAAAAGGGAAGGTATTAGTACCCTTTTCATCCATGGTTATCCATGGGCTCTTAGTTACTTGGTTTTTTAGATCACTTGCCTTGATTTTTGATTGCTTGAAAATGGTGTGTGTGTGGGTACTTTTGAAAATGTTTTGGAAAAAGATGCCTTGTCTTAGGCAACTAATGTATTTGACTCGTGATTGAGTGTTTTACAAAAGTGTGGATCTTTTCGAAAAGATGTTTTCAAATGTTTTTGAGAGTTTGTTTTGAAAGTGTTGTGGATGGTGATTTTTGAAAAGAAGGCAAGTGTTTTTGCAAATTGATCTCAAGTAACTAAGAGTTTTGTCTACCCTATTGTACTCAAAGGTTTTTTGTTATGTTTTAACCCCTTTTAAACAATTTTATTCCATCATTGAAATTGATGGACAATCTTGCATTTAGGAAGTTTATTCGGGACGGGCGCGGGTCATCGTATGGACCATGAATGCAATGATGCCAAGTGTCTTTGGCAATTTGCTTTGAAGGGACCATGATCATTCTGTTTAGGCAACACTTTGAGACTTATGATCATTTGATTTTATTTTGCCAAAGATACTCGACGTGCAAGCATGGCCCATTTTGGAAGGCAACATGTGGGATTACCCTAGAGGGTGCAAGTGTGATTGTGTATTGATTACATGTATTTGTCTTGTATTAGGTTATCTAGCGTTTGATTTTATGTACATACAAACCCTAGGTCTAACCATGGTATAATTGGAAAACTGTAAATTGCGGAATGTAAAATCTACGCTATTACAAAATAGTGTCCAGGAGTGGGGGTATAAATGTACAAAAGGGGATGAGACTTATAGTATCCAATAAGTTACAACCAAATCGAATGTGCGATCAAATGTAAATATCGAATATACAAATATAAGATAAACAAATGTATAGGAGCAATATGAATGGATTTGCATTGTGTAAGTGTAAGTGTAAGTGTGTATATGTATTGTATGTAATTTATTTACAAGTGCGACATGTGAAATTGAAGCGTATTAGGGTATTTGACCTAAATATGTGTTTTAGTGAATCTTGGGTTTGTATATTTTTAATATGTACAAAAGAAAAATGTTTTAACTTAAATGTTCAAGTTTTAATTAAATTATGAAATGACGTATCATTGTTTATTATATAAAAAAGTATTTTAGTCAAATGTTTGTGAATTTTAATATTAGAGAAAAAATATATTTCTATTATTATGTACAAGTATACACTTTGATTAAAAGAATGGAAAAAGCTTTTTATTTTAACTATATGATAAAAATGTGATATGTACAAATATATTTTAATCAAGTATTTAGAAATTAAATTATGCAAAAAAACAATGTATATTTACTTAGTATGTACAAAATATGTTTTAAATAAAAGAGCAAATAAATAAAAAAAAGAGAAAGTATTTTCAATTTTTTAGTATATGACAAAAATGTATTTTAATTATGAAATGTATTTAGGAAATAAAACATATGGCTTTAAGACATTATGTATGAAAAATGGAGAAGTTAGTAATTAATCAAATGGTTTGTATAAAAAATGTTAGTAACTTTGTTGGGCTTCAAAGGAAATTAGAAACGGGTCAGGCCCACTGACTGCTGGAGCAGCGTTTTTAGGGTTAGGCGTTTTGTTGTTCAATTGGAACAAAGGATTAGGGTTAGCAGCGGCGCACCGTTCACTTGAGTTTCATCTCCTTTATTCGTTCTCGAGCGTCCAGCATGAGCCTCTTGCCTCAGCCACCGGCGATCTCCGTTTCCCCTTCCCTCCAGCGATAGTGTTGAGGCGCCAGAACTCGGTAATCAATTTGATTCGTTAGGGTTTGTTTTAGTTCTTGCATGTTTGTGATTTTCTGCGTATTCTTGATTAACTGTTTGGTTGCTTTCTCATGTCGTGCGTTATTGATTTTTATTGGAGGTACGTGAGGAGGGAAAAGAAACGTCTTACCTTTACTGGAGAGGGGAAGGAAGGAGATGAAGGTGCCTAGGAGGCTTTGATGGCGAAGAGGAAAAAAAGCGTGATGCTGATGAACTTGATGTCCCTGGTATTTCGTTCTCACTTCTTGCCGTATGAGGGTTTTATGATGATGTTAGCTGAAAAACCCTCTTTTAAAAAGATTCACTTTTTTCTTCTTCTTCTATGCCACTGTATATTTGTTGCTTTTGATGCTTCTCTTCTCCTTCTGTCCCTTTTTCCACTGTACGCTTGTTTATGTTGCCCTGTGATGATCCTAGAGGTCTGAGGGTTTTTGTTGCCCTGGATATGCTATGGTTGAAACAACTTTATTGTTTTGATTAGCTTCTTTCTGGATTGCCTAAAACTTGCTTCGAATCGTTGCTTTGCCTATGATGTTGTTCCTTCTGAGGCTTAGGAGTTGCCTTTGAATATATTGTCTTTGAGGTTTGGACTTGGCAGATATGATGCTTGGTTGATATCTTTGCCTATGATGAAGCCCACTTCTGAGGCCTAGGGTTGATTTTGCAGATTTTGTTGTTTTGCTTCATTTTTGCAGAGATGGAAAGGCTTTGAACTTTCTTGGCTTGTTGACATAGCAGGTTAGGCTTTTGAACAGGCTTTATGGCTTGATAAGTTTGTATACTGGTATGGCTTTTTGATGGATAGGCTTGGTATGGTTCAGGTTTATGAGGGTTGATGGTTTTTACTGATGTAGATTTAACTGGTTTGGGGATTTCTGGTTTTTTGAACTGGTTGTGTTTAGTTGGATTGGTGTGTTGACAGTAGATGATATGCTTAGGACCTTTGTTGGTTTTTGGTACTGGTTTAGGCTTGGCTTCTGTTATGAGTTATGCAGGTGGAGGGTTTCAGGCAGGATGTTAAGCTTGGGGCTTTTTGTGCTTATAGGCTTGAAACAGGTTGGTGCTGGAGACTTGAAACAGGTTTGTGTGGATTTAGTACGCCTAGGCTTTACACTGTCTTGGAAAAGGGCTGATGCAGGTTCATAGTTTGAAGCTTAGAGGCTTCAGTTCAGCAGGTTTTTGTCTTTTTGAGTTTGGTTTTAGCTTGCAGGTTATTGTGGTTTGATGTATATTCTGGTTACGGGTTCTGCCTCAGTATGTGAGGCTTTAGGCCTTTGTATCTTTTTCTTCCTCCTTTTTTGAAAGCTTGGGTACTTGTGACAGCAAATTGTACTTCTTTGATTTTTCTTTGATATCTTTGAGTAGACTTTGGCATTTGACAGCAAACTGTACCTTTTGCTTTTGATAGAAAGTGGAATTGGATTTCCAGTTTGGTTTGCATTTGAAGTTTGAGATTTTGAAACTATGCAGTTTGAGATTCTATGCATTTGACATTTTGCATTCATGAATAAAAATGAAATTCTTCCCTCTTTGTGAACCGGGAGAAATCCCGTGATTTGCAGAGAGGGTTAACTGATCCCAATCAGTGGCCCCTAATGATGAGCAAATTTTATCTGTCTTTTTTAATTCAACTGCTTTCTGACTTTTCTTCTTCTTTTTGCAGATAAAAAATGGAGCACCGGAGCGAAGTGAAGAATGAAGAATTAGAAATAGGATAGAATTTTTTATTTTCAATTTAATTTTTGTACACTGTTATTATTTTAAATACTTCGTAATAAATACTTGTATCCAAATAATAATAATTGTAACAACTATTAAATATGAAATAAAAATTCCATTGACATTTAATTCTTTTCAATTCCTTTTCTTTATTTACTTGTTATTTATAATTCCTTAAATTAAATAAAATGAAAGTTAAATTTCAAGTATTTAATTCTTAGAACCATAAATAATCAACTAAACCTTGTTGATCAAAATAAATGAACTGGACGTCTCCATCATTCAAAGCAACGCACAGTCGAACACAAAAACTGATCAGATGCAATCCTTTCTTACTGATTCTTTGCCAAGCACTGTAATTCCAAACTGCACACATCCTTTGACTTGGTGAATTCAAACCAACTGCCCCCTCTCGCTGATTAAATCAAAACAATGCGAATTTAACCCGAATCTCGGAATAAACGGCAAAGTGCTGTGGAATTTTAACCTTTTTGAGAATATGCCCATAAAACCCTTAATTCCTGATTAAATGCCAAATAACATTCGCCTGATCAAAATTGAACCAAAATCAACCAAAAACCTAAGCCAACTGCTTGAACTGTTCTAGGGCTATAAAAACCAGTAAAAACCCTAATTTTGCTTGACTGTTAAGAAAAGTCCGTTTGTCCGATTCTTGAGTCAGTTTGAAAAATCAGGAAAGGCTTGAAGCTGAGATTTCTTGGGGAAAAATGCGAGGGCAAATTTTGGGGTACAACAGGTAGTATAGGTAATCCCTTAACTATTACTATCTCAAATGTTATTTTAGTTGAATGCCTTGAACATAATCTTCTTAGTATTAGTCAATTATGCTATAATGGTTATAAGGTAACTTTTGCCAAATATTGTTGCATAATAGAACATAATGAAAAGAATGATTGTATGTTTAAGGGTTTTAGGATTAGTAATATTTATATGCTTGACTTAAGAGAATTTTCCTTGAATAGTTCCCAATGTCTTGTTACCTTGAGTGAAGACTCTTGGCTATGGCATAGGCGTTTGGCTCACGTCAACTTTTATCTACTTAATAAAATAGTTACAAAATATTTAGTAATTGGTCTACAAAAAATGAGTTTTTTAAAAGACCATATATGTGATGCATGTCAAAAGGGTAAGAAAACAAGGGTCTTTTTTAAATAATAAAAAATGTTGTTTCAAAATTGAGACCACTTGAGCTCCTTCACATGGATTTATTTGGTCCCTCGTGGACTAAAAGAATAGGTGGAAATTATTATGCTCTTATAATTTTAGACGATTACTCAAGATTTTGTTGGACTATTTTCTTACGTAGCAAAGATGAAATGTTCTCAACTTTCACATGATTTGCCAAGTTAGCTCAAAACAAATTAAATTAAAAAATTGTTGTCATTCGAAGTGATCATGGGGGTGAGTTTTAAAATCATCTATTTGAAGAATATTGTAATAAATTTGGAATTGAACATAACTTTTCATCTCCTAGAACTCCACAACAAAATGGTGTTGTGGAGCGTAAAAAATGTGTTTTTGCGGAGTTGGAAAGAACAATGCTCAATGATTATGGTCTACCAAAATACTTTTGGGTTGATGCTATTAGTACGACGTGTTATGTCTTGAATAGGATACTTATTTGTCTCATTCTTGACAAAAATCTATATGACCTTTTAAAAGGTAGAAAACCAAATTTATCTCATCTTTGTGTCTTTGGATGTAAATGTTTTGTTTTAAATAATGGAAAATATAATATTGGAAAATTTGACGTGAAAGTCGACGAAGGTATTTTTCTTGGATACTCTCAATCTAGCAAAACGTATAGAATTTTTAACAAAATATCATTTATTGTTTAGGAGTCGGTCCATGTTACTTTTGATGAGACTTCCCCAAATAGTATTGGGAAAGGTAGATTTTTTCATGGTGTATGAGCATCTACGTAAGACATACTCAAGGGCATTGATAAAGGAGTTGATCAACCTAAATCGGGTAGAAATTAAGTAGGATGAAGATGACAACCAAGAAAAGAAAGATGATGAAATTCATGAAGAAAATAATGGTCTTCCATTGGAGTAGAAAACCCCCAAAGTTCATCCAATTAACAACATTATTGATTATATCACCAAAGGGGTAACGAATCGCTCTAAGATAAGTAATTTTTGTTATCATCATGCATATGTATCACAAGTTGAACCTAAAAACGCTAAGGATGCCTTACTTGACAAGATTTGGCTTATAGTGATGCAAGAAGAATTAAATAAATTTGAAAGAAATGACGTTTGGGACCTTGTCCCTCATCCACAAGATCATCAAATTATAGACACTCGATGGATAGAAGCATATGCGAGTCAAAGTAGGGAAGCACAAATTCAGGGGAGCCTTAAATAAATACAAGGAATGCATTGTTGCAAGTTTTTCCATCATCAAAATGGGGAGTATTTGAGTACAAACATCATCAAATGTTTTGAATGATGTCAAAACTAGGAAAAGCTTGCACTTATGAACATTAGATGGTATCTTTATGTCTTGTGGCACTCCTCTGCATTAGAGGTCATATGAATCATTAAAAAGCATTATGAAATTGATCCAAGACATTAAAAATAATTTTTTACTGCATGTGTCGGCACATTAGTTTTTCAGGTCGACACATGCAACTCATCTTTAAAGCATGTAGCTTATGTAAGTCATAAGTCGACACATGCACTTATTCAGGTCGACACATACTGAAGCATTTCTGAAATAGAAGAAATTCTTATTTTATGTTTCAACATATAAGATTTCTAGGTCGACACATTTACTATCATTTTAAAGCTTTAGCCTCTGACTTGGTTCGGTCGATATATAGCCTTTTATAAGTCGACACATACAGTTTAAAAATTGCGTATGTGTCGACACATATGATACTTAGGTCGACACATTTTGTTTGTTTAGTCAATTTTCATAAAATATTTTTATTTCAAATTTGTCCCTTTTGCCCTAAAATTTCCAAAACTACATATACTCTTTCATGCATCATTCATAACTTGGTGAAACCATAAAATTAGACTATTTCTCTCTTCATCTTCAACCTTCAATATATGCATACACACTGACATTATATTGTAGCGATGTTCTGTTGGGGTACCATCTAGACGAGGATTGATAGTGTCCAATTGTATATTGGGTTGAGCTTTGTATGGGTTTTCATGCAAGAAAAACATTGGGTTTGTCCTCCAAGATCATTGGTTGATTTGGGGGTTTTCGTGCAAGGCAGTTGAGAGGTGATTGTGGCCAAGTGAAGTCCTTTGGAGATAAATAATGCAAGGGATCCTTTAGAGATAAAGAACGTAAAAGAAGTAGCGCAAGAACGGTGAATTACAATTGAAGTCTTGTGTTGCAATAGTTTGAAATTGATGGTGCACGAAAGCTTTGGAGATAAAGAACGCAAAGAAGTAGCAAGATCCAGATAGTCAATTTGTATATATTGTGTCTTGGCCTTTCTCAAGATCAAAAGAGGAGAAGGGGTTCAATAAACAACAAGCTTAGGGTTTGTGGAGTTTCTCTTAAACAATTCTCTTGTATCAACAATTTTGCATATTAAGAATTATCCTAATTCTATTGGAATTAGGCGTAGACGTACCCACACGCGAGGATGATAGTGGGGAACTGTGAAGACAAATTCCTTGTGTCTATTTTATTTTTGCTTTTACTTGCTTTGATTTTCATTGATCAAAATAGCATTGCCTTATCAATTGAATTGTAAGACTTTTCCGAAACATTTTTTATTTTAAATCTAGTGTTGATATATCTTATAATCACTTTTGATTATAAGTGGTTTTGTGTATTAACACAACAAAAGGGAAAATTCTAAAAATTCACTTGCACACCAAGTGTTTGATAAATTTATTCAACTAGCTCTTTTAATATTACCATTGGAAATAGCCTTGCAAGTAACTTTCAGTAAACGAAAAATAAGTTGTTAATTGATTCAAGTTCATTAATTCAGTTTATTATTCTCATTTCATATTGAATTTTTTAATTACGGTTTGCATATCCGAGCCTCCAATAACGTTCGTACAGACGATATTTTGAAAAAGCTTATGTGTCGGACTCTGATAAAATATCTTTTTCAAAACCAAATTTTATTTAAAACTTTTCAGAGGGGTATCTATTCACCCCTCCCCCCCCCCCCCCCCCCCCTCTAGATACGTTGTCGTCGTCTAACAAGGTTCTCACCACAAATCACAATAGGAGACAGTAGGAGAGAAAGATTTAGAGGGAAGCATTTTCTAAAGAATCGTCAACAAATGTTGTTTAACTTCTTTCCCCTATGGCTTAATTGTAAAGCTACGATGATTAAACGTAGCTAGTTTTAGTTTTTGTTTGGTTTAAATGTAGTTTTCTTATTACTCGTGTTTTAATCACGACCATTGTTTTATATATTTATGGATTCTTTGTTCTTAATGCTTGTTTTGGATTAGCTACCAAAAATATGTTTTTATGGTGTGACTTGATATTTGAAAGTTACTGGTCATTACTAGATCCAAGTCTTTCATCTATTGTACACGCTAAATTCTAGACATATATTTAGGTTTAGTGTATGTTTTAACTCTTGAAAATTAATGTTGACATATTGTTTAATATGATGATAGTGTTGGGAAAAATAAACCATAGAGAAAAGGAGCACCAAAATAACAATACAAGAATATAACATGGAAACTCCAAAACCGGAGAAAAAATCACGATAGTTGTCAATAGACAACCAGAGAATAATACTATGTGAAAATTGTTACAACATATAATATTCCATCAACTAACTTAGATCTCCAATACATCCACACCCTCCAAAACAAATATTTAACTACATCTCAATACACTCAAATACAAGAGCATTAGAGAACAAAGAAAGTCAAATACAAGCTTAAAGTGATTTTGACTGGTGCATCTTGTAAAGAAAATTTTTAATCCTATATATAGTCTTGGACTCCCTCTTCGTTCACTAAACTAATATATATGGGACTTGTAAAAACTTTAATTCTATATATAGCCTTATACTCCTTCTTCTTTTACAAAAATAAGCAATGTGGGACTTTTTAAACATGTGTATTTTCAACCAACCCGACAATTTGCACCTTGATTGAAAATAATACATAAGCTTTCATTGCCTTCATCGACCATCATACTTCACCATAAAGAGTATAGTCACTTGAAGCTACACCACTCCAAGAATTTTCACAATGTCTTCACCAACAATCATAGTTTTAAAAACTATCATACTCTCTCATGAAAAATATATTTCACTTGAAGATAAACCATTTCAATATTTTCACATTGTCATCACCGGCAATCATATATTTTATCATGAAGAAAAAATTTCACTTGAAGTTAAACCACTTCAATAGTTTTCACATGCCTAAAAACAGGTTGAAATTTTATGGTGTAACTTTCATGTTGACAGGAAGCTCTTCAACCATCGACATAATCTCACACACATTTTGTGAATTGATTATATCAACACATCTTTGACTTGAACTTTCCACAAGTCAAAAAAAAATTCCATCAATTTTTTTCTAAATCAATCTTCACTGCACTTGAAAAACTTGACACTGCAACCAAAACCTTTCTTGCAGCAAACTAAAATTTTCCCAACCAACACAGAGTATAAAATTTATTTTCTGATGTGACAGATCAGACAAAACTGCAACTGCATAGTATACTAAAATTTATACCCCACCAAACCAGGCTCTGATACCAGTTGGTGGGAAAAATAAACCATAAAGAAAAAGAGGAACAAAATAACAACACAAGGATATAGCATGGAAACTCCAAAACCAGAGAAAAACCACGACTGTTATTAATAGACAACTAGAGAATAATACTATGTGAAAACTGTTACAACATATAATATACCCTCAACTAACCTAGGCCCCCAATACATCCACACCCTTCAAAATAAATATTTAACTACATATCACAATACTCTAATACAAGAGCATAAGAGAACAAAGAAAGTCAAATATAAGCTTAAAGTGCTTTTGACTTGTGCATATTTAAAAAAAAACTTGAATCCTATATATAGTCTTGGACTTCCTCTTCATTCACTAAACTAAGCGATGTAGGACTTAGAAAAACTTTTTAATTCTATATATAGCCTTGGACTCCTCTTCCTTTACAAAAGCAAGAAATATGGGACTTCTTTAACATGTGTATTTTCAACCAACCCCAATAGAGAGATTATATATTAGGTAATATGAATGATCTCATATTGTTGACTCGGACATGAGCTGCAATGAGAGCTTCAACCGATAATATTAATAATTGATTAGAACTACATATTATTGGTCAGCGATGCTAAATGAGAATAGGTCAAGAAAAAATATAACCCCATCAAAGTTTTATCTGTGTTAAACATTGAAAGCTAAATTTTATTTCATGTTATTTTATATTTTAAGTATTCACAAAACAATCAATCATCTGATAAACCAAACTCAAAATAAAAGAAATTATTGATTTGTCTTTAAAGCACAATCAATCTCTATAGAGATGATAATTAACACATGCTTTCGAGCTACAACTCTAGCCTTTTTTCACCCTTTTTCTCTTATTGAAGGGTTGTTGGAGTGGGATTTTTTAGAAGTATTTTATGTATGACTTGAGATTTAACTAAGTCAACATGGATGAAAACGGGTGCATCATAAATGTTGTGTTACTTCATCTTCAAGTGGATTGTAACACTCCACATTAATCATAATATTGTTATTATTATTATTATTATTATTTTAATCTTTAGTGTTTTTATGATTTTTATTATTGTTACTATTGTTATTACTATTGTTATTATTATTTAAAAATATATATGATTGTTATTTTATTATTAAGATTATTATTATTATTATTATTGGTACTAATAATGAATTAATTTAAATTATATTATTAAATGATAGTTAGTAGAAATAATGGAAAAAAGAGTTGGAAAGACAAAGAGTTAGTGGGAAAATAAAATAAATAAAAAGTTGATTTAGTAAGGGAGAGAAAAAGGAGAAAATTAGAAAGAAAAAAAAGGATAGCAATAGAGAAAAGGAAGGGATAATGAGAGGAAATAGAAAAAGAGAAGAGAAACATATATTCTCCGAGAAAAAGAATGAAAAACCCTAGTCATCCTCTTCTTCTCTAAAGAAAACCTTCTCCAAAAATTTAAGAGAAAAGCCCCAATTCACCAAAAATATTATGGTTGAGATTGTACAAGAAAGACTTATTGCCATTATTGAGGTATACACGGAAGAAATTATGCAATAATAAGGTAAGGAGGGATTATTCTATGATATTGGTATCTTAGGGTAGTGATGTTTTACTTGAACCCCAAATTCATCCTAATTTCTATGGGAATTTCCCTACGAGATGATTATTCATAAACCCTAGGTTATAAATATCTCTCAAATCATCAATAGTTGAGGTTATTGGGATGATTTAATATGTTTCCTCTAAATTACTTGTATAAGTGTTAATATCATATTTTGATTTGATGAATATGTATTATGATGAATGGATCATGTTTAATTGATGATTAGTTGATGCAATAATGTATTTGTAAATTCGTGTCAGGGATGTTTCTTGAGGTTGGATTGAGTTTGTACGTGATTACTGTTGTGAAAAAGTGAAAATTCACACATTATAATCGATTACACTCAGGGTGTAATTGATTACCACCCCTTCAAATGTTGTAAAAATCCTTCAATGGTTGTAAAAAGCCAGGCATAAAAAAAATTTAATGGAACTATAATTGATTACCACCCTTTAGTAGTTATAAAAACTCAAATATAACATCAGTGTATTAGATTACACCAAATATGTAATCAATTACATGCCTCAGAGTTACTAAAAAAGTCATATCATGAGTTTAGAAACTCATATTAAGGTACATTTAGTTGCGTTAGAAAGCTAATACATATACTTATCTTGTGGAGAATATTCATGATGCTTATATGTATGAGTAATAGTGTGAATAACAAATGATTATGAGGTAAACCATATGACATGAACCCAACATTTGGTAAAATCATAGTGAAGCCCTAATGTGTCCATCGAGTTGAAGGTTTGATAAAACCATTTTAAAGACCTACTGTAGCAATCAAATTAAATATGTGACAAAACCTTGTGAAAAACCTAAAATAGTAATCAAAGAAATTTATTTCAAGAGAGGAAAGAGGTTACTGAGGAAATCACTTATGCCTCATCATCATGCATACTAGAGTAGAAGTAGGTTTTTGTTTAGAGAGTGTGTCATAGTGCGGACGTAACTCACGTGAACTCCTAGACTTTGAGAGTCTATGGACGTCTAGAGAGAGTGTCGTATTAGGATGTAGCTTGCATTTCCTCCTAGATAAGATTTCAGTGAGAGTATTGTAGTTCATACGTAGCTTGCATGTACTCTTGGATTATTAAGAGTCTACTGACGTCTAGAGAGAGTTCCGTAGTACGAAACGTAACTAACATGTTCTCCTAAACCATGGAACTCGAGAATACTGTTTAAGAACATAAGGTAGACCACATGTAGTTCCACAAAAAGTTAAGAGTTCAGTGACTGGTACCACATGCATATGTAGTAGATGATAAAGTGCATTGCATAAACATTTATTGTATATTGAATAATGTTATGTAACTATGTATAATGGTGTATGATTGTGTCATGTTAGATTAATGTTTCATGTCGTATGATTTTGTAATATTGTATGTTGTGATTTAGGCTACCCTTTACTGTTATTATACCTTATAACATGTAAAATGTATTCCCACCCTCTATTTATATGTCCTATGGTTAAATCTATGTGTAGCATCTCCTCATATTGAGACTGAGTAATAGTTGTGTTACTGTAAGGATGTTGAGATTGGTGTAGAAGACCAATCCATTAATTTTCTTTGTATTAATGTATGTTGAACTAATAAGTCAATTAGTATGTTCGAGTTTGTAATAAGGCTATGACATTGTGACATTGGGGTTGGTATTTAACTTTTAAATTTTCATGTTTGATTTAATGTTTTAAACAAGCACTCATATATGAGATGTGTGATGCCATTTTGAGCTAATGTGATGCCCTGTTTGTCATATGAAATAAATATTATGTACAATTAATATTTAAAAAAGATTTTTTTGAGGTTTTAAGGTGTCACATGGGTGGTAGAAGTGAAGACGTCAAAAGTCGTGAAGAATAGTCTCCCCAGAATACAGTTGTAGACACTTTCTCAGGGGGCCACAAAGAGATCATTAACTCTATATTACCATACAGTTGTGTTATAGAATCATTGAACGACTCTAGATTGATGTATCAATAAGGTGGTAATTTCTCTCTCTTCAAAAGGAGGTTGTGAAGTTAAAATCAGTGTGGTGGTGTCCTGATGAACAACAAAAAAGATCTCTGACAATTATACGACATATGATGATCAAGTCAGTTAATAGAAACGGTTAGGATGACGCAACAGAAAATATTTGATGAACTCGATATGGAATTTTGTGAGAATCAGAAAAAATCCCATTGATGACACACTTATTCTGGTATGGAACAAGATATTGATATGGTGTATTGATGAAAGCCATCAGAGAAGTTCTATGGCACAGTGATAGAGGTCTATGGTAGGTGGAGTAAGGGGCGTAACTGCAAACTTAAAGTGAGACAACGACAACTTATCTAGAGGGGGTGAATAGATCCCCAAACAAAATCTTACTATTTAAAAAAAATTGAAAGTAAATAAAAAACTATGGAAAGCGGATGATTAATCCAGATCAAACAAGTTATCTAAACTGACCAGACTATTGGAAACTCAGATATTCGTAAACCACGTAATGAAATCTAAAATGATGACAAGCCTCAAAACAATAATATATCAATAAATCGTTTTATAATAATCATAATTTTAAACCAATTTCTAATGAAATTATTGATAAATCTAAAACAAGAAAATTATCTATCACTTTGAGTGTAATCAAATTTTCAGATTTTCCCTTTGACTTTGTTGATATGAAATACCACTTACAATCTTATTTATTGTAATGTAATCAACAAAGCAATTCTTAACAATCAAAGGATATGTCTCTACGAATCAGTTACACAATCAATGAATTGAATAATTTTCTATACAAAGTAAATGATATATATATATATATATATATATATATATATATATATATAGAGAGAGAGAGAGAGAGAGAGAGAGAGCGTGAGGATTTGTTTAGGCAGTTCACCAATTGTCCTCGTTATGGCTACGTCTGCCCCCAGTTCTATTTGAAATTGAGATAAGAATTCTTACTATGCAAAATATTGTTTACAAGAGAAATGTAACAACCCAACCCTACAAACCCTATGTTTTATGTTGATCCTATAACTTTCTCTTTCCTTGATCTGAGTTTGATCAAGTCACCCAACAATAATAATTGATACATTGTCTAACTTTCTCCTTTGCAAGAACCACCGTTCTTCAAAGCCTTTACTCGGCTGAATACAAATTGATATTTGTTGTCACCCAAGATTTCCAATCGATTCATCATATCATGCTACTCCTTTGCAAGAACCTCTCGTTCTTCAAAGCTTTTCACTCAATCGAGTATGAATTATGAAACCTTGTCAAAAACCCCCAAATCAACATTATGATCTTGAAGGAAAACCCTCACAGTTTTTTCGATGAAACTCCCAAAAATTCTCAACCTAATCTTAGGTTACACCAACCTAAATTGAATTTTATCAACACAAGTCTAGATGGAACTGAAACAATGAATGATTATATGTACTTTGTTTGCATGTGTTTATAGTTTCACCAAGTTTGAAATAATTCATGTATGAAGTATTTATATGTGTGCAAGTTGGAGGCAAAAAGGGATGCTTAGTAGTTGAAAGAAATGAAATTTTTATGAAAATGTACAGTATGTGTCAACATATAAAAGTCATGTGTCGACACATGTAATGACATGTGTAATTGAAAGCTTCTCAAGTCATATTTAAATCATGTGTTTTGATGAAGACAACATGGACATCAACATTCAAAGGATGTGCAAAAAGCTTATCAACATCATATAAAAGTCTTGAAGATTATTGAAGAATTTTTGAAGAATCATCAAATGTCAAATGGTATAAATAATTCTTAATCTTGAATATAGATGTTCACAAAAAAAATATGCATTCATAATCATATACATATCCAACATGTTTTCACTTAAGAAAAACTTTGTTTAAAATCTTTTTCAAAAAGAATTTTTGAAAATTAACTTTCAGGAACCGGTTCCTCCCTAACAGGGAACCGGGTTCCAAAACTTGTTCAAAAACATGTCCCTGGAATTTGTACCAGGAACCGGGTTGTACCAATAGGGGAACCGGTTCCTGCGTGATATTTTTGAAATCTGACTTATAACGTTCACTAAGAACCGGGTTCTGTCAGTGTCGGAACCGGTTCCTAGCGAACCAGTGCAGCTTTTCTTTTAGTTTTTAAACATTTTTCAAGTGGTATCTTTTCATGAATGCATTGCAACTTTTCATATGAATTGGCATGAATGAAGAGGTTCTTGTGACTTTATGAAATGCTGCAGATTTTCTTATTTAAAAAAAAACGATAACATTTTCATACAACAAAAAACCTTCTTCAATAAACAATTTTTCATCATTCACATTTGAATTCATATTTTCATGCGTTCATAATTTTGTGAAACTTGCCATATATACTTTCATTATCATTACAAGTTTCATACATACATTGTGAACATTTATATACATTGTTTGAGAATTGTTTATATTTTGAAGAAGAAGATCAATTGAAGATTGATAAAGCTCTCCATATATTTCAAATTAAATCATTGTATTACTTAAAGAAATTATTCCCTTACTATCCAGGATTGTTGGAAGTAAGTGTTGTGATTTGAAGAGGATTGTTCTTCATTCACATTAGTGTTTGTTTGGTCTTAAAGGTGTTAAGAACCTTTGATCACCCTATAGGTTAGATAGTAAGCATAGGCTGTACAATCATTCTAACTATAGTGAAATCTCTTTCGTGTTGGAAAGGGGACTGGAGTACTCTCGGATTGTGAGGGGAACCAGGATATATCACCGTGTTCTTTACTTTTCCGCATTTATCACTTTCATCACCATAATCAGGAAAAGATAAAGATATAATCAAAACCGTCAAACACTTAACCAAAAAATTACTACCAAGCATTCTCATAAAACCGAATAAATTTTTATAAGACCTAATTCACCCCCCCCCCCCTCTTAGGCACTCTGAGACTTACAACATGTGTCCACCAGTTCAAGCTCATGTGTCGACACAACAAAGTAGAAGCTTACAGGCTTTAAAAATAAAGTACATATGTTAACCTGAAGCATGTATGTGTCAACACTGAGATGAAATTTTTTAGCATGTGTCGACCTGAAAGGTTGTATGTGTCGGCACATAGTTATATAAGCTACAAGCTTCATTACTGATCCACATGTGTTGACTCATAAAACTTATATGTCGACACATAGACCTATTTTTCATGTAAAAACTTATTTTTAATGCATTATACCTTATCCAAACCTGTTCTAAATGCATTCTACGATCCCTAATGCAAAGGTGAAAATAATAACTCTGAGACATTGTTCAATATACATAAATGCTAAGGATATCCTAGTTTTGACATCATGCAAAACATCTACTGTGTAAGTGCACTCGCATACTCCCCTTTTTTTATGATGGCAAAACTTGCGACGATGCATTTCTTGTCTTAATGAAGGCTCCCCCTGAATATGTGCATCCCAATGCTTCATCTCCCCATATTTTTCTCCGCCTTTGAAAGCATAAGAAAGAAAGAAAGTACAAAAGAGAAGTATTATTGTTCATACAAATACGAATATCACATAGAGGCGTTTTGCAAAAGTAAGAATGAGAACTCACATATACCTATATACATTAGAGTGGCGCAAATATTTAAACATAAATAACAAGATAATACCAATCAATATCATAGCAACATTGTCAAATATTATCATAAAAGGATAAATATAGCACAAACCTCTAGTTCACTTTGAAGAAGTGATAAAATTTGTTATTACATACGCCAAAGAAGGGAAGCATGAAAGAACATAAAATGAAAATGGATTCAAAACATAAAATACATGACACAAATGCATGACTAAAATACCTTAAACCAAAACACCTAAGACTCAAAAGCTTCAAAAATCGTTATGACTTCTATGACCCCTATGTAGTGGCCTTCCACCATGATACATGGAATCACACATCTCTTGATAGAATTGTGTGGACTCCTCATGATTCTGAACACCCATGATCACCATGATATTAATCCTCGTCTACAAAGGAGCATTTGTGGTACCTATTTCACTTTGGATTGCAGAAAACTACTCAGTAGCAAAAGAGGCAAAGGCATCAAAATTTGTATCATTTGTAGTCAAGTGATCTTGAACCAGTTGAAAACGCTCTTCTTGAGCAGCCTGAAAATTATACCTCGAATGCGTTTCTTCCTCATAGAACTCATCTTAATTCACCTACATGTTTTGAAGCATAGAAATTATTGCCGACTCATTTCTAGCAGTCCTAAAATCATTACCATGTGAACCAGAACCATAGTCTTGAGAACCTCCATCAAACCCTCTATAACCATCACCTTGTTGTGTCCAAGCATTTTGTTGCCATTGTCCCCATTCTAAATTCACTATAGAGTTGGCTCATGCTTCATCTTCCTCATAGTCGGCATCAGGCATGTGAACATCGTCTTGATGAGCACCGCCAATTGGTTTCTCATCAACCCCAGGAACATCATCATTATCCTCAAATTCAGCATGGTCATCAAAGTTATAGATCATGTTGTTTGATTCTTTCGGCTGAAAGTAGTACATATTCAAGCTTTTATCCCAAAAGTACCTCATGCTGGTTAAGGTGCATTGAGTGAATTCCTGATTTTGACCCGATGAAATGTACAAGATATTAGAAACCCTAATGTTGAAAAAGTTGAGGATTTTTTCTAACATAGAAACATAACAAAATGAAGTTCCTTTTTTACATTTCCTGATGGAAAACATTCGAGATACAAAATAATTTTCCCAATTGATCTTGATATTATGAAGGAGAATATAGACAAGATGAACTTCAGTTTGGTCAACCCGAGAATACCCATCATTCTTTTGGCATAATATATGTGAAACAATCTAATGCAAGATATGAAGAACTTGCTTCAAATGCTCGGTAGACAAGTCATCATAATTGTCATCACCTCAGGGAGCTTCCAATAATTCATTCATATGCATTCTCTAACAAAAGTCTTGATGAACGTTGGTATCCGTTACCAAAGGCTCAACATCAGCACCTACTATATTAATGCCAAACAATTATTTTTTTTCATATCATTGGTAAAAGTATAGTCCTTACCTCCCCATACAGAATATAAACTCATATCCTCGATGTTTATGCAATCCGGCATAAAACACTCAAATGAGATCCTCGTTGTAATCTTGAGAGAGTTGCAGAAAGTATTTGATTCCTTAATGTTCATCGTGACTCATAATTTCATGAAGGTGAAGCCCTTCAACCACTCTAGGGTTGTAAACATGTTGCTTGGCCAGAATCCTATGTCAGCATTTATCATCAAAGAACTAGAAAATTTCTTTGTCAACCAAAGATAAAGCAGTTTCTGGAGCATTTGAGAACGTACCAACCTTGTATGTTCCCTTAGCAACACTTTTGCTTCTAGAAGTCTTTGGGGCCATAGTTGAAATACCAAATAGAGCACCCACACAAGGGGTTTAATACAATGTGTGAATGAATAGGCTTAATGTTTGAGGAAAGTATGAATGCACATAAACCCAACTATGATATGAATGTGCAAAAATGCAGACAAATTACAGTTTAGACACCAGATCAATGCAAATTTAAAGTATTGATGATTTGGGTGAGATATGAAACTATGATTGTCAAGATTTTACAGGGAGAAAAATGTTTGTGAAGGTTTAATGAAATGTTGGAAATATGAAGGATTAATGATAGGTAGTAAAGAGGATTGAAATGATTTAGTGTAGAATTCAAGGTGATGAAGACAAAAAATTTGAATTTGAAAAGTGAATTAAAATAGGTGCATGAATGTAGAAGAGATATGGATAAGAAAAGACAACCCAAAATCTGATATGAAAGACTCGCCTAATCACACATGTTAACCTGTACAGGTCATGAGTCGACACATTCTACACTTGTGTCGACATATACTAAACCAAAACTCAAGATTTTTAAAGTTTTAATTGATGAGTCGACACATACGACATATGTGTTAACACATACTTAACCAAAATTCAAAATTTCTAAAGCATTTAAAATATGAGTCGACCTATACGCATCACGTGTCAACACATGAAGCGCAAATAATGAAAAATAGGATATTGAGTAGGTTTTGGCTAATATGAATTGACTTATGCATGAATGCTTATGAGAAACATATGTAAAGGAACATCTTTCATGATTTTACATTAATGAACATGCATACACATATATGCAAATATTAAATATAAACAACATATAATGCATGTGAGGATGGTCTGATGAGGTTACTGTAAACATATGAATTGAATCATATTATAGTTATCAATTGAGATTTTTGGAAATTAACACTCATAATACATATCACAAACCAAATACATCACATTCCTTAGAGAAATAAACAGGTAAAAGAACCACCTTACCCACAAACGAAAAAATTGAAATGATATAACCTCAGCGTACGAAGGATAAAGAATGCACTTAGAATTTCACAAGGAACTCCCAAGCGAAAGTTGAAACAAATAAAAAGCAGTGCGACAAAATCTTTAGACACAAACATTTTCTCTGCTTTTATCTTTGACAGAGTACCATGTGCCTTTTACCAAATTAAAGAATACTTTTTGATGCTTTCAAGTTCATACAACTCCTTCTTCCTTTCCACATGGTCAATAGAGTTTGGAGATGTCACTCATGATATACCTTGAGCTACCACAAAAGAGAACCCATATTCTCTTCATAGAGCCAAGACATCTTACCGGCAAAATCAACAAGATGTACTAGGTACCCAATCTTCATTGGGTCCTTGAGGATAATTGAAACCTTGATTGTACTTAGGAAACCATTGAGAAATTCATTTAGAAAATAAAATCTTCCTAAGCATGCATTTTGCAATGGTATGACCTTTTACACATCAATAGTGACAAATCAAGTTTTGATGAGATGAGTTTTTTCCCTTTGATTCCTTTTCTAAAAATTTATATCTTCTATAAGGATTATAAGGAGGCATTTTGTATTTAGAGGTATCAATATCAAACGTTACTTTTGATTCTAGAGTCTTAACTAATTTGACTTTTAGATACTTAACCTCTTGTTGCCAAATATGAAAAGTATTAAACCTAAAGTCAAACCATGAGGGTCTTTCATTCTCATATTGTACTTTTTTAACATCTATCATAAATTGTTATAGAGCTTCAATTTCCTTTTTGATTTTTAAAATCCTAGCTTCCATGTATGAAAATATTTTTTTTATTTGAAGCTAACTTTTTAAAAGTTTATATCACTTCTCTATGTGGATTTTCAAAAGCATCTTGTATTTAGGAATGAGACAATCTATCAATATGTTCATATTTAAAATGACTTACAATCTTTTTCTTCCTTTCATAGCAAGTATCCGAGAGATAAACCTCATCATAATTTGATGGTTTAATATCCTTTTTCTTCTTTTCATTATAGTAGCCTGAAAGAAAAATCTCATCATATTTTGATGGTTTGACATCCTTTTCTTATTTTCATTATAGGCCGAGAGAAAAATGGTAGCACATTCTTCATTATTATTGCAACTGGTTTTTAAATCAGAGTCACCACCCTTAATTTTTATCCTCAGAAAGGAAATATAAAGGAATAACCCTAAAAGTTAGAGATTCTAGGTTGTTGGACTCGGTTTTATACGAAGGGGAGGTGTTAGACACCCCTCATCTACCTTATTCACAAGGATACTAGGGTTTAGAAGTGTAATCTTTAAGGAAATAGGATTTTAATTATTTATTAGAGGAAAAAGGGTTTTAGTTTTAATAGGGAAACTCGCCACAGTTTTAATAGTATGCCTATGTATCCTCTTAGGAGGAATCAGACTCTCATTTCGTAGTTCATGATGGGTTTGTGTTTTTTATGGATTGTGTAGAATTGCTTTCGAATTTATCCTTGAACTTTGTCTGGGTTGTAAATTGAGTGATCGTAGACGTGGTTCGCAGTTTGATTCGAAGACAATGCTATTTAATCATTTTTCGAAAATATCTTGTAGTTTTTGTTATGTTAGTTGAAAATAGTTTGATGTTGCGGGGGGAGTCTGATATAATCTCTTTATCACGTGGTCAAATATTGGCCACGTGTCGCTCGCAGATGGTGAATTTAGTGAGTTGCATGGATTTTAATATTTTGATGTAAAATATTAAATTAATTATATTTTAAAATTGTTATTGTTTTTGTGTTATTAATGAAACAAAATTAACCATTCTTCATGATTAATTAACTAAAATTATTAACTAAACTAACAGTGACTAAATAAAACAAAAAAACTATGGGGTGCTAAGTTAGAAGTGTGGTATAGGTTTAGTAAAGTGGTAGAAATATACAGCTCAAGAGCCCAATTACTAAAACCCTAATAACTTAATTAAATTATATAATACAATAAAAATTGAAAGTAAAATAAATTACAACAACAACAGCACCCAGCGGCACCCTGTTTGATGAAGGAATTTTGGATTTTCAAATTAATCCCCAAGCCAATACAGAAGAGACACGTGGAATAGTTATAAGAAAAAAGAAGAAAAGAAAAAAAGAATATATGTTACCATAAAAACATGTATGAGTAGCAAACAAACAGGCTTCTACACTATAAGATTATAAACCACAAAAACATATGGAAGAAGAGAAAAAGTACCATCGCCGAAGGAGGACGCGTGGATGGTAGTCTACGTAGTTCCGGAGACATGGAGGTCGCGGAAAGGTTACAGGTCGGAGAAACTTTGGGTGCTCGCGGCGGAGTTTTGCGAGCTGTGGAGGTTGTTGTTTGCGGCAGATCTGCTGCATTTGTTGGGTCGCGGCGGAAACTTATGGGTTCGCGATGGTGTGGTCGTCGGGTTCAATTCCTCGGAGTCGTGTCTGATTTTCTTTGTTCTTCTTCTCCTTTGATTTTGTTTTGCCTTTGGATTCATTGCTTTTAATTTTATTCTGATAAAATCTCACGATGTCTGAGTTTGACGGCGGAGATCGGATTCACGGTGATGTTGCCCGCTGCGTGGGTACAAATTCGACGGAATCTCTGGCTGGGGCATGACGTTGATGATACACCGGCGATCTAGTTTGATCGGAGAGATCGAAAGGTTATGAAACCATGTGGAGGCCTTCGCGGCTGTGCATCGTGGGGTCGGATCGAAAAGGCGAGAGTGATTCCTTCTTTTCCCGTTTTATTGCAAAAAGAATATTGTATTGCTTCTTTATTCTCTGCAAAAACAAATAAAAACTTGGGCAAGGATAGTAATAATTATTTGTTATTGGCTTTTAATTTTTTTGAATCTGCATAATTGATCTTGTGTAATGATGAATGAATCCGTACGAAGTTACGATCTGTTCTCGTCGAATTGATTTATAATGCTTCCTTCTTCTCTTTCTTTCTTTCCTATAAGACAAACAAGTTATGTACAAGTATAGAAACAAACACTTATTATGATAGTTATATGATGCAAATATGAATACAATTATACTGTTATTGTGAAGCAGAATTGTTACAGGTTGATTGTCAACAAAAATTTGTCTTAAAAGTATATTATCGGTAAAAACGTGAAGTAATGTATATGTACAGAAACCAAAAACATGAAAAAGTTTGGACTCAAGTGTAAAAAAGATTAATTTATTAAGAATACTCGTGTGAGTCTATACAGTGAAAAAATTTGATTAGCGAGGAACAATATGTATTAGTATAAGGTTTATATACAATGCATAAAACATCTAATTTTAGCAAATAATAAGAAAAAGCCATTAGATAGTTATCATCATATGTTGTAACATAAAGTTGGAAAAAAATGATTTTAAAATAAAGGAGTTGAGAAGTTGTGAAAGATTGTTGGATGATTAAAACTATGAAAATAAGGCTCTACTGTTAAGATCGTGTTAAAGGAGCGAAAAGGAAATAAAATAAATCAGATCTTTTTTGGTCAACAAGTTGATCAATCATAAGCGAGTATGACACGAATTGACGCAGATTAGCCAATAAGAAACAGTTATCTCGAAAAAGAAATATTTTTGGTATTTATTATGCTT